>SWDC01000158.1:0-600000 GCA_004919715.1 Linderniella brevidens
AATGCATTCGACTTTGTCAACAAGGCATTCGACTTTGTCAACAATGCATTTTACTTGGTCAACAAGGCGTGACTTGGTCAACCAGGTATTCTACTTGCTCAACAAAGCATGACTTGGTCAATAAGGCATTCGACTTGTTCCACAAGGCATTCTACTTGTTCAACAAGGCATCATATGGTCAACAAGGCATTCGACTTTGTCAACAAGGCATTCAACATAGTTAACAAGGCACTGAAGTTGTTCAACAAGGCATTCAACTTGTTAACCAACGGATTCGACTTGTTCAATAAGGCATTCTACTTGTTCGACTTGGTGAAGAAGGTATTCGATTTGTTCAACAAGGCATTCTACTTGGTTAAGAAAGCATGGACTTGTTCTTAAAGGCATTCGACTTGTTTAAAGAAGGCAATCGACTTGGTCAACAAGGCAGTCCACTTTGTCAACAGGCATTCGACTGTTCAACAAGGAATTCGACTATTCAACAAGGCATTTGACTTGTTCAACAGGGATTCGAGTAGTTCAACAAGGCATTCGACTTGTTCAACAAGGCATTCTACTTGGTCAATAAGGCGTGACTTGGTGAACAAGGCATGACTTGGTAACAAGGCATTCGACTTGTTCACCAAGGCATTCGACTTGTTCGAATTGGTCAACAAGGCATTCGACTAGTTCAACAACGCATTCTACTTTTTATACAAAGCAAGACTTGGTCACAAGCCATTGGACTTGGTTAACAAGGCATTCGACTTGGTCAACAAGGCATTCGACTTTGTCAACAAGGCATAGGACATAGTTAACAAGGCATTGAAGTTGTTAAACAAGGCATTCGACTTGTTCAATAAGGGATCGACTTGTTCAATAAGGCAATCTACTTGTTTGACTGGTGAAACAAGGGCATTCGACTTGTTCAACAAGCTTGATTAACAAGGCATGACTGGACAACAAGAGATTCGACTTGTTTAAGAAGGCATTCTACTTGGTCAACAAGGCATGATGTTCAATAAGGTATTCGAGTGTTCAAAAGGCATTCGACTTGGTCAACAATGCATTTGACTTTGTCAACAAGGCATTGACTTTGTCAACAAGGCATTTTACTTGCTCAACAAAGTGACTTGGTCAATAAGGCATTCGACTTGTTCCACAAGGCATTCTACTTGTTCAACAAGGCATTATGGTCAACAAGGCATTCGACTTTGTCAACAAGGCATTCAACATAGTTAACAAGGCACTGAAGTTGATTCAACAAGGCATTCAACTTGTTAACCAACGGATTCGACTTGTTCAATAAGGCATTCTACTTGCTCACAAAGCATGAGTTGGTCAATAAGGCATTCGACTTGTTCTACAAGGTATTCTACTTGTTCAACAAGGCATCATATGGTCACCAAGGCATTCGACTTTGTCAACAAGGCATTCAACATAGTTAACAAGGCACTGAACTTATTCAACAAGGCTTTCAACTTGTTAACCAATGGATTCGACTTGTTCATAAGGCATTCTACTTGTTCGACTGGTGAAGAAGGTATTCGATTGTTCAACAAGGCATTCTACTTGGTTAAGAAGCATGGACTCTTGTTCTAAAGGCATTCGACTTGTTTAAGAAGGCAATCGACTTGGTCAACAAGGCAGTCCACTTTGTCAACAAGGCATTCGACTTGTTCAACAAGGAATTCGACTTATTCAACAAGGCATTTGACTTGTTCAACAAGGGATTCGAGTAGTTCAACAAGGCATTCGACTTGTTCAACAAGGCATTCTACTTGGTCAATAAGGCGTGACTTGGTGAACAAGGCATGACTTGGTGAACAAGGCATTCGACTTGTTCACCAAGGCATTCGACTTGTTCGAATTGGTCAACAAGGCATTCGACTAGTTCAACAACGCATTCTACTTGTTATACAAGGCAAGACTTGGTCACAAGCCATTGACTGGTTACACAAGGCATTCACTTGGTCAACAAGGCATTCGACTTTGTCAACAAGGCATAGGACATAGTTAACAAGGCATTGAAGTTGTTAAACAAGGCATTCGACTTGTTCAATAAGGGATTCGACTTGTTCAATAAGGCAATCTACTTGTTTGACTTGGTGAAACAAGGCATTCGACTTGTTCAACAAGCTTGATTAACAAGGCATGACTTGGACAACAAGGGATTCGACTTGTTTAAGAAGGCATTCTACTTGGTCAACAAGGCATGACTGTTCAATAAGGTATTCGACGTGTTCAACAAGGCATTCGACTTGGTCAACAATGCATTTGACTTTGTCAACAAGGCATTCGACTTTGTCAACAAGGCATTTTACTTGCTCAACAAAGCATGACTTGGTCAATAAGGCATTCGATTTGTTCCACAAGGCATTCTACTTGTTCAACAAGGCATCATATGGTCAACAAGGCATTCGACTTTGTCAACAAGGCATTCAACATAGTTAACAAGGCACTGAAGTTGTTCAAGAAGGCATTCAACTTGTTAACCAACGGATTCGACTTGTTCAATAAGGCATTCTACTTGTTCGACTTGGTGAAGAAGGTATTGATTGGGTTCAACAGGCATTCTACTTGGTTAGAAAACAGGACTTGTTCTAAGGCATTCGACTTGTTTAAGAAGGCAATCGACTTGGTCAACAAGCAGTCACTTTGTCAACTAGGCATTCGACTTGTTCAACAAGGAATTCGACTTATTCAACAAGGAATCGACTTATTCCAACAAGGCATTTGACTTGTTCAACAAGGAATTCGACTAGTTCAACAAGGCATTCGACTTTTTAAACAAGGCATTCTACTTGGTCAACAAGGCGTGACTTGGTGAACAAGGCATGACTTGGTTAACATGGCGTTGAAGATGTTCAACAAGGCATTCGACTTGTTCACCAAGGCATTCTACTTGTTCGAATTGGTCAACAAGGCATTCGACTTGGTCAACAACGCATTCTACTTGTTATACAAGGCAAGACTTGGTCACAAGCCATTGGACTTAGTTAACAAGGCATTCGCCTTGGTCAACAAGGCATTCGACTTTGTCAACAAGGCATACGACATAGTTTACAAGGCATTGAAGTTGTTCAACAAGGCATTCGACTTTTTCAATAAGGCATTCGACTTGTTCAATAAGGCATTCTACACTTTTGACTTGGTGAAACCAGGCATTCGACTTGTTCAACAAGCTTGATTAACAAGGCATGACTTGGACAACAAGGGATTCGACTTGTTTAAGAAGGCATTCTACTTGGTCAACAAGGCATGACTGTTCAATAAGGCATTCGACTTGTTCAACAAGGCATTCGACTTGGTCAACAATGCATTTGACTTTGTCAACAAGGCATTCGACTTTCTCAACAAGGCATTTTACTTGCTCAACAAAGCATGACTTGGTCAATAAGGCATTCGACTTGTTCCACAAGGCATTCTACTTGTTCAACAAGGCATCATATGGTCAACAAGGCATTCGACTTTGTCAACAAGGCATTCAACATAGGTAACAAGGCACTGAAGTTGTTCAACAAGGCATTCAACTTGTTAACCAACGGATTCGACTTGTTCAATAAGGCATTCTACTTGTTCGACTTGGTGAAGAAGGTATTCGATTTGTTCAACAAGGCATTCTACTTGGTTAAGAAAGCATGGACTTGTTCTAAAGGCATTCGACTTGTTTAAGAAGGCAATCGACTTGGTGTCAACAAGGCAGTCCACTTTGTCAACAAGGCATTCGACTTATTCAACAAAGCATTTGACTTGTTCAACAAGGGATTCGACTAGTTCAACAAGGCATTCGACTTGTTCAACAAGGCATTCTACTCGGTCAATAAGGCGTGACTTGGTGAACAAGGCATGACTTGGTTAACAAGGCATTCGACTTGTTCACCAAGGCATTCGACTTGTTCGAATTGGTCAACAAGGCATTCGACTTGTTCAACAACGCATTCTACTTGTTATACAAGGCAAGACTTGGTCACAAGCCATTGGACTTGGTTAACAAGGCATTCGACTTGGTCAACAAGGCATTCGACTTTGTCAACAAGGCATACGACATAGTTAACAAGGCATTGAAGTTGTTAAACAAGGCATTCGACTTGTTCAATAAGGGATTCGACTTGTTCAATAAGGCAATCTACTTGTTTGACTTGGTGAAACAAGGCATTCCACTTGTTCAACAAGCTTGATTAACAAGGCATGACTTGGACAACAAGGAATTCGACTTGTTTAAGAAGGCATTCTACTTGGTCAACAAGGCATGACTGTTCAATAAGGCATTCGACTTGTTCAACAAGGCATTCGACTTGGTCAACAATGCATTTGACTTTGTCAACAAGGCATTCGACTTTCTCAACAAGGCATTTTACTTGCTCAACAAAGCATGACTTGGTCAATAAGGCATTCGACTTGTTCCACAAGGCATTCTACTTGTTCAACAAGGCATCATATGGTCAACAAGGCATTCGACTTTGTCAACAAGGCATTCAACATAGTTAACAAGGCACTGAAGTTGTTCAAGAAGGCATTCAACTTGTTAACCAACGGATTCGACATGTTCAATAAGGCATTCTACTTGTTCGACTTGGTGAAGAAGGTATTGATTGGTTCAACAACGCATTCTACTTGGTTAAGAAAACATGGACTTGTTCTAAAGGCATTCGACTTGTTTAAGAAGGCAATCGACTTGGTCAACAAGGCAGTCAACTTTGTCAACTAGGCATTCGACTTGTTCAACAAGGAATTCGACTTATTCAACAAGGAATTCGACTTATTCAACAAGGCATTTGACTTGTTCAACAAGGAATTCGACTAGTTCAACAAGGCATTCGACTTTTTAAACAAGGCATTCTACTTGGTCAACAAGGCGTGACTTGGTGAACAAGGCATGACTTGGTTAACATGGCGTTGAAGTTGTTTAACAAGTCATTCGACTTGTTCACCAAGGCATTCTACTTGTTCGAATTGGTCAACAAGGCCTTCGACTTGGTCAACAACGCATTCTACTTGTTATACAAGGCAAGACTTGGTCACAAGCCATTGGACTTGGTTAACGAGGCATTCGCCTTGGTCAACAAGGCATTCGACTTTGTCAACAAGGCATACGACATAGTTAACAAGGCATTGAAGTTGTTCAACAAGGCATTCGACTTGTTCAATAAGGGATTCGACTTGTTTAATAAGGCATTCTACTTGTTTGACTTGGTGAAACAAGACATTCGACTTGTTCAACAAGCTTGATTAACAAGGCATGACTTGGACAACAAGGGATTCGACTTGTTTACGAAGGCATTCTACTTGGTCAACAAGGCATGACTGTTCAATAAGGCATTCGACTTGTTCAACAAGGCATTCGATTTGGTCAACAATGCATTCGACTTTGTCAACAATGCATTTTACTTGGTCAACAAGGCGTGACTTGGTCAACAAGGTATTCTACTTGCTCAACAAAGCATGACTTGGTCAATAAGGCATTCGACTTGTTCCACAAGGCATTCTACTTGTTCAACAAGGCATCATATGGTCAACAAGGCATTCGACTTTGTCAACAAGGCATTCAACATAGTTAACAAGGCACTGAAGTTGTTCAACAAGGCATTCAACTTGTTAACCAACGGATTCGACTTGTTCAATAAGGCATTCTACTTGTTCGACTTGGTGAAGAAGGTATTCGATTTGTTCAACAAGGCATTCTACTTGGTTAAGAAAGCATGGACTTGTTCTAAAGGCATTCGACTTGTTTAAGAAGGCAATCGACTTGGTCAACAAGGCAGTCCACTTTGTCAACAAAGCATTCGACTTGTTCAACAAGGAATTCGATTTATTCAACAAGGCATTTGACTTGTTCAACAAGGGATTCGACTAGTTCAACAAGGCATTCGACTTGTTCAACAAGGCATTCAACTTGGTCAATAAGGCGTGACTTGGTGAACAAGGCATGACTTGGTTAACAAGGCATTCGACTTGTTCACCAAGGCATTCGACTTGTTCGAATTGGTCAACAAGGCATTCGACTTGTTCAACAACGCATTCTACTTGTTATACAAGGCAAGACTTGGTCACAAGCCATTGAACTTGGTTAACAAGGCATTCGACTTGGTCAACAAGGCATTCGACTTTGTCAACAAGGCATAGGACATAGTTAACAAGGCATTGAAGTTGTTAAACAAGGCATTCGAGTTGTTCAATAAGGGATTCGACTTGTTCAATAAGGCAATCTACTTGTTTGACTTGGTGAAACAAGGCATTCGACTTGTTCAACAAGCTTGCTTAACAAGGCATGACTTGGACAACAAGGGATTCGACTTGTTTAAGAAGGCATTCTACTTGGTCAACAAGGCATGACTGTTCAATAAGGCATTCGACTTGTTCAACAAGGCATTCGACTTGGGCAATAATGCATTTGACTTTGTCAACAAGGCATTCGACTTTGTCAACAAGTCATTTTACTTGCTCAACAAAGCATGACTTGGTCAATAAGGCATTCGACTTGTTCCACAAGGCATTCTACTTGTTCAACAAGGCATCATATGGTCAGCAAGGCATTCGACTTTGTCAACAAGGCATTCAACATAGTTAACAAGGCACTGAAGTTGTTCAATAAGGCATTCAACTTGTTAACCAACGGATTCGACTTGTTCAATAAGGCATTCTACTTGTTCGACTTGGTGAAGAAGGTATTGATTGGTTCAACAAGGCATTCTACTTGGTTAAGAAAACATGGACTTGTTCTAAAGGCATTCGACTTGTTTAAGAAGGCAATCGACTTGGTCAACAAGGCAGTCAACTTTGTCAACTAGGCATTCGACTTGTTCAACAAGGAATTCAGCTTATTCAACAAGGAATTCGACTTATTCAACAAGGCATTTGACTTGTTCAACAAGGGATTCGACTAGTTCAACAAGGCATTGGACTTTTTAAACAAGGCATTCTACTTGGTCAACAACGCGTGACTTGGTGAACAAGGCATGACTTGGTTAACATGGCGTTGAAGTTGTTCAACAAGGCAGTTATACAAGGCAAGACTTGGTCACAAGCCATTGGACTTGGTTAACAAGGCATTCGACTTGGTCAACAAGGGATTCGACTAGTTCAACAAGGCATTCGACTTGGTCATCAAGGCGTGACTTGGTGAACAAGGCATGACTTGGTTGAAAGGCGTTGAAGTTGTTCAACAAGGCATTCGACTTGTTCACCAAGGCATTCTACTTGCTCGAATTGGTCAACAAGGCATTCGACTTGTTCAACAACGCATTCTACTTGTTATACAAGGCAAGACTTGGTCACAAGCCATTGGACTTGGTTAACAAGGCATTCGACTTGGTCAACAAGGCATTCGACTTTGTCAACAAGGCATAGGACATAGTTAACAAGGCATTGAAGTTGTTCAATAAGGGATTCGACTTGTTCAATAAGGCAATCTACTTGTTTGACTTGGTGAAACAAGGCATTCGACTTGTTCAACAAGCTTGCTTAACAAGGCATCACTTGGACAACAAGGGATTCGACTTGTTTAAGAAGGCATTCTACTTGGTCAACAAGGCATGACTGTTCAATAAGGCATTCGACTTGTTCAACAAGGCATTCGACTTGGGCAACAATGCATTTGACTTTGTCAACAAGGCATTCGACTTTGTCAACAAGGCATTTTACTTGCTCAACAAAGCATGACTTGGTCAATAAGGCATTCGACTTGTTCCACAAGGCATTCTACTTGTTCAACAAGGCATCATATGGTCAACAAGGCATTCGACTTTGTCAACAAGGCATTCAACATAGTTAACAAGGCACTGAAGTTGTTCAATAAGGCATTCACTTGTTAACCAACGGATTCGACTTGTCAATAAGGCATTCTACTTGTTCGACTTGGGAAGAAGGTGAGAAGGTATTGATTGGTTCACAAGGCATTCTACTTGGTTAAGAAAAGCATGGACTTGTTCTAAAGGCATTCGACTTGTTTAAGAAGGCAATCGACTTGGTCAACAAGGCAGTCAACTTTGTCAACTAGGCATTCGACTTGTTCAACAAGGAATTCGACTTATTCAACAAGGAATTCGACTTATTCAACAAGGCATTTGACTTGTTCAACAAGGGATTCGACTAGTTCAACAAGGCATTGGACTTTTTAAACAAGGCATTCTACTTGGTCAACAACGCGTGACTTGGTGAACAAGGCATGACTTGGTTAACATGGCGTTGAAGTTGTTCAACAAGGCAGTTATACAAGGCAAGACTTGGTCACAAGCCATTGGACTTGGTTAACAAGGCATTCGACTTGGTCAACAAGGCATTCGACTTTGTCAACAAGGCATACGACATAGTTAACAAGGCATTGAAGTTGTTCAACAAGGCATTCGACTTGTTCAATAAGGGATTCGACTTGTTCAATAAGGCATTCTACTTGTTTGACTTGGTGAAACAAGGCATTCGACTTGTTCAACAAGCTTGATTAACAAGGCATGACTTGGACAACAAGGGATTCGACTTGTTTAAGAAGGCATTCTACTTGGTCAACAAGGCATGACTGTTCAATAAGGCATTCGACTTGTTCAACAAGGCATTCGACTTTGTCAACAAGGCATTCGACTTTGTCAACAAGGCATTCAACATAGTTAACAAGGCACTGAAGTTGTTCAACAAGGCATTCAACTTGTTAACCAACGGATTCAACTTGTTCAATAAGACATTCTACTTGTTCGACATAGTTAACAAGGCATTCGACTTGTTCAACAAGGCATTCTACTTGATTAACGAGGCATGACTTGGACAACAAAGCATTCGACTTGTTTAAAAAGGCATTGACTTGTTCAACATTGCATTCGACTTGTTCAATAAGGCATTCGACTTGTACAACAAGGCATTCGGCTTGTTTAACAAGGTATTCTACTTGGTCAACAAGGTGTGACTTGGTCAAGAAGGCATGTCTTGGTTAACAAGTTGTTGAAGTTGTTCAACAAGGCATTCGACTTGTTCAACAAGGGTTTCAACGTGTTCAATAAGGCATTCTACTTGTTCGACTTGGTGAACAAGACATTCGACTTTGTCTACAAGGCATTCGACATAGTTAACAAGGCATTGAAGTGGTTTAACAAGGCATTCGATTTGTTCCACAAGGCATTCTACTTGTTCAACAAGTCATCATATGGTCAACAAGGCATTCGACTTTGTCAACAAGGCATTCAACATAGTTAACAAGGCACTGAAGTTGTTCAACATGGCATTCAACTTGTTAACCAACGGATTCGACTTGTTCAATAAGGCATTCTACTTGTTCGACTTGGTGAAGAAGGTATTCGATTTGTTCAACAAGGCATTCTACTTGGTTAAGAAAGCATGGACTTGTTCTAAAGGCATTCGACTTGTTTAAGAAGGCAATCGACTTGGTCAACAAGGCAGTCTACTTTGTCAACAAGGCATTCGACTTGTTCAACAAGGAATTCGACTTCTTCTAGTTTCTCTCTCTAGCGAATTCTCTCTCCCAAAACTAATCCCTAAAATTGTCGTTGACCAATTTTCCCCCCTTTGACACGCAATTGAATTTCCATCGTATACCTGACCACTGTTCGAGGGCAATTTGCGGCCTCCATTGCCGGGATCAGATGGCGATTGGAGGGCTTTTTGGGAGCGAGATTGCTGCCTTTACTTCTAACATTCATATGTTGACGGAGGCGTCTCATTCTGTGGAGTTGCGGCGATTGCTGAGGTCGTGGGTGCGTGACCGACAGGGGACGGCCACACTAGGAGCCCCGACCATGCCGGATTTGGAAGCGTTAAGTGCAGCTTATCCGGCTTTTGCGGCTGCGTTGATAGTGAGCGATTTAGGGCACTAATGAGCCAAGTGCAGGGCCGAGTGTGGTAGACGATGATACCGCGCGATTGGCTGGGGCAGAGGCTGAGGAAAATTACTCACAGAAGCGCGGGGCCTAGGGCAATGAGCGGGTCACCTAATCGGCGTGAGGAGGGGCCTGAGTCGATTGAGGAATTATACGCCATAATCCGCGGGTATTTCGCCGAAGGCCTGATTCACCTATGCCGGCGAGGGCTTGTTGGCGCGGTGTTGCGAGGATGAGTCCCTGGCTCAGGATGATGATAAGGTTGATGAGGAGATTGTAGTTGATAATCGGGAAGAGGCAGACAAGGCGACCAAGGTGAAGACTAGGGATTCCGATATACCAGATTCTGGCAGTTCACAGCCGATCGTTCCTGAAGCATCTGATGTTTATGCCACACCAACATGATTTGTTATTCTGGGAACCGAATGCAGGTCTGTTTTCTCACGACTTGGGCCCTCAATGACGAAGGCTTATAGCCAAGGCAAACCGGCATTCTTTTGCAGAGGCTGTGCAAGGAAAAAGGGCTGCTCCATCACAAAAGATGGCATTATCTTACACCCCGCCCTCGATTGTGAATGGGGTGGCTGTGGTGCGCACTCCATTGGAGATGGTGCGACGTGGCTGTAACGATGGGAAGAACACTCTGTGGGTTATTTCCTTGGCCGTAAGCCGTATTTCCCTTTCGTGGATAGTTACTTCAGATCGATTTGGAAGGGATTGGCAGAGCTTCGTACGACTGTCAATGGTTTTTTCATGTTTAGTTTTGAGTCGGAAGGTGCAAGGACCGTGGTTTTAGAGGGTGGACCTTGGCTCATGCAAGGCCAGCCGATATTCCTTGAACCTTGGCGACCACGCATGACTTTTACGCGTAAGGAGGTGGTGGAGCTGCCATATGGGTCAAGCTATGGGATGTTCCATCTGATCTTTGGACACAAGAGGGGCTGGGGCTAGTTGCAAGTGCGGTGGGAAGGCCATTGTATGCAGACAGAATCTCGGCGACGGGGGAACGACTTGATTATGCCCGGGTTGTGTAATGAAGAAATTGTGAGCCATTTATTGAGACTTTTGATGTGTTGCTTCAAGGTGAGGAAGGGGAAGGATGTGAACGTACCTATACGGGTGGAGTTTGACTGGAGACCATCTAAATGTGATCATTGTACATCATGGGCACATGGGCAGCCCTTTGCCCACAGCGACCGAAGAAGATGGCAGCAGGGACGTCAAAACCTCGTCGCCAATATGAGGGAGCGAGGAAGGCATGGAAGGCGAAAGGTGGCAACCCAAAGCAGGAGCTGTTTGTCACTGGCAACGCACAGCCCAGGCCCGTAATAGGTCCCGTTCTCGTGATAGAGGCGGGGGTCAGGGGCAGGGGGACCTTGGCGCACAACAGCCGGATAGAGTATGTAAGATAGGGGGGAGCCTTACACGCCCACATGAAGAATGGCAACAGGTGGGAGCCAAAGGAAAAGCCGTTGTGGTGTGGGCTGCGACTACTGGAACTGAACGACAACCTGAAAGAGCTGAAACATCTCGTCCTCCAGAAGCAGCCGAGCCTCTTTCTGGGGTGCAGAACCGTTTTGACCTAATTCGGGATGTGCCTGAAGATAGCAATTACACCTCATTTACGGGCCCTAAACCAAACGCAGCCCGAAACAGAGTGCATTTATGTTAGCTGTTGGAGCATGGAATGTACGTGGTCGTAACAAGCAAGACCACAGGAGTGCGGTGCGGGAGTTGATATCGCAAGAGGGGTTGTGTATGATTGGGCTGCTAGAGACGAGAGTGGCGGCATCTAAAGAGGGTTTTATTTCGAGTAGCATTCGTTCTCATTGGCGATGGTTCTCTGATTATGAAGAAGGGCCATCGTCACGCATATGGGTGGGTTGGGATCCCTTTGTTATGAATGTGGATGTCCTTGGGTTCTCAGCCCAAGCTGTACATTATCGAGTGAAGCCGGCATATACGGGGGAGATCATTTACGTGTCTTTTGCTTATGGGAAGTCCAGGAGGGAGGAGTTGACTACCATGGCAGCGACTCGAGTGGCGGATGTATGGATCGTATTGGGGGATTTCAATGCTATTTTGCATGCGGGTGAGGGTCGTGGTGGTTTGGCATCTAGGCCTGATATGGAGAAATTCCAAGCGTGCCTGGTTAGTGCTGATTTGGTGACGATACCTACGATGGGCCAGGTATTCACGTGGTATAATCAACAGAGATCTGATGTGGGGGTTTGGAGGAGATTTGGACCGTATACTAGGAAATCCTCAATGGTTTGCCAGGTTTACGAACTCCTTCTGTAGGTGTGGGCTACCAGCAACTTCGGATCACTCCCCTGTGTTTTTGGGAAATACTACGACACGACAGCATAAGGCAACATTTCGCTTTGACAATTTTCTGGCGAAAGATCCGGCCTTCTTAGGTATTGTTCAGAATTTCTGGAACACTTCTTTACATGGCTATCCTATGTTCGTGTTGGTGAGGAGGCTTAAGATGTTAAAACCCATACTGATGAGACTGCGATGATCGAAGGGAGACTTGACGGCGAATGTCACAGAAGCAAAGCATTTCCTTGATATTGCACAGGATTTTGCGTCACGGATCCATGAGGAGGACTCTTTCTATGAGCTGGAAAGGCTGTGTCGTGTGGTTTATGCCAAAGCAGTGGACATGGAGCATTCGGCGTTATCGCAGCGGGCCAAGATTGCATGGCTGAAGGATGGGGACCAGTGCTCATCTTATTTCTTTCGTCGAGTTGCCATGAGGCGAGCTTCCAATCGTATCTGGTCCCTTGAGGATGCCAATGGCGATCTCCTTGAAGAACCAGCTCAGGTGGAAGGTGAAATGATTGGGTTCTACCCGGACCGATTGGGCCAGTCTGTCCACTGTACTCCGATTCTTCCTGTTGACGTGCAGAGAGCTATGACGAGTACGCTTTCCCCAGCGGACGCTGCATCCATGATCACTAAGGTGACTGCCACTGAAGTTCGTGAGGCGCTTTTCTCTATGGGGGATGAGAAAGCGCCAGGACCTGACGGGTACACGGTAGCATTTTTTCGAGCTGCGTGGGGGATTGTTGAGATGAGGTGGTGAAGGCGATCCAAGATTTCTTCAAAACGGGCAGAATACTGAAGGGACTAAATAGCACCCTCATCACGTTAATCCCGAAGCGAGAAACACCTCGGCGTGCAACGGAGTTCAGACCCATTTCCTGTTGCAATTTATATATAAGGTGATCTCCAAGATTTTAGCCAATCGACTAAAGGGGCACCTCGCTACTTTGGTACATGGCTCACAGACAGCATTTATCCCAGGGCGACGAATCAGCGATAACGTGTTATTGGCGCAGGAGCTATGCCTTGGGTACAAGTCTAAGGGCCGGCCACCGCGTGCTATGTTCAAGATTGACCTGGCCAAGGCGTACGACAAGGTCGAATGGGAGTTTTTGCTTGCTGTCTTAGGGGCCATGGGTTTTCATCCTACTTACATTGGATGGATTCGAGCGTGCCTGACAACAATGGCCTTTTCGCTGAATCTGAATGGTAAGGTGGTTGGTTTTTCCACGGCAAGAGGGGTATTCGACAGGGGGACCCCATATCCCCCTATCTATTTACACTAGCGATGGAGGTCCTCCACGGACTTCTCAAGGTTGGCATTATGGAGGAGCCGCGCTTCAAATATCATTGGCGTTGCGAGACAATGGGCATGGTGTCGTTAGCATTTGCGGATGACCTTTGCTTTTCAGCCACGCGGATGTCATTTCAGTTGGGGTGTTGAAGAAAGCTTTGGGTGAATTTGCCCGGTTGTCAGGGTTGATCCCTAACCCTGACAAGAGTGAGATGTTTATTTCGAGGCGGGCTGAAAGCTTGTGCACAGATTCATGCACTCATGGGTTATCGAGTGGGCAGTTGCCGGTGCGATACTTAGGAGTGCCCTCATTACTACTCGCTTGACGATTGGAGACTGTGCTCCTCTTTTACGAAAGTGGACCAGCGGTTGGGATCATGGCTCAATCTGTCTTTATCTTATGCGGGTCGACTGCAGCTGGTTAAATCGGTCTTGCAGGCGCTTCATGCCTACTGGTCAGGTATGTTCTTATTAGCTAAGGGAGTATCTGAGCGTTGGAGGCGCGTTTTAGGAAATTTTGTGGAGAGGTACATCACCTAAGGTGGCATGGGAGGTTTATTTTACCAGTTACTGAAGGCGGATTGGGCCTGAGGTCTATTTCTGTCGACAAGGCTCTCTTTCTGAAGCACTTGTGGAGTGTACTTACCAAGTCCCCGGATTCGATTTGGGTCGAATGGCTCTATAGAACGCGGTTGTATTCTCGATCACTATGGGATTTACCGGTCTCGACGAATGATGCTTGGAGCTGGAGTAAGCTGATGCAGTTACGCCCTTTACTCAGGTCTATGATTACATTTTGCATTGGTGATGGCTCTACGATCTGGCTATGGAAGGATCCTTGGTTGCTATCTACGTCGCTGTTGGAGAGATTTCCTAGGGGCCCTATTGCGATGGGGCTGCATCTTGATTCACGATTGAGTCTAGTCCTTAATATGCAGGGGTGGAATTGGCCAGGACAAGGGGCGGTGGAATATCTTGAGATTAGCCGCCTCTTACCTAATGTGGTCCGTGGGGATCAGGATGGTGTGTGGTGTGGACGGGTTCGCCGAATGGATCTATGACTGCTTCTTTGGCTCAAAAATCGATGCGCTACAGGAGGCCCCCTGTGGGTTGGGCGGTATTATTTGGAGGACCGTTGAAGATTCCACGACATGAATTTATTTTATATCTGGGATTACAGGATCGGCTCTCGACTAGGGACAAACCGTGGATTGCTCAGAGGGCGGGAACGCAAGCTTGTGTCCTTTGTGAGGAGTTGCATTACGAGACTGTCCAACATCTATTCTTTGATTGTCCTTTTTCACGACAATGTCTTCGTCTCTTGCACCATCAGATTCGCTGGATCTGGCCTTATCGGGATTGGACTACGGGCATTCGGTGGGCGGCTGTCCGCTGGCGAAGGAAGCATCTTCTCCATGCAGCATCTCGTCATATTCTAGCATCCCTTGTCTACCATATTTGGCAGGCAAGGAACAGGCGATGGAAGGAGGGATCCATCACGACTCCACAACGGCTTGTGGGGTGTGTTCTTGCCTTGGCTATCACGCGTATTAGTGGTACATCCATGAAGTATGAACTTCATCGGGCGGCTATACGCCGATTATGGCATGTGGCTTGGTAGGATTGGTTTTTGATTGTTTGATTGGTTGTTTTTGTTGTTGATTGTTGATAGGGTCATTGATTGATTGGTTGATTGGTTATTCATTCATTGTTTGTTACCAGTAGTCTGTTACTGGTTGGTAGTGGAGTTTTTCTCCTGTTCATTTGTACATTTTTTTTTACGATCTTTATACATGGGACTTTACACCAAAAAAAAGAATTCGACTTCTTCAACAAGGCATTTGACTTGTTCAACAAGGGATTCGACTAGTTCAACAAGGCATTCGACTTGTTCAACAAGGCATTCGACTTGTTCAACAAGGCATTCTACTTGGTCAATAAGGCGTGACTTGGTGAACAAGGCATTCGACTTGTTCACCAAGGCATTCTACTTGTTCGAATTGGTCAACAAGGCATTCGACTTGTTCAACAACGCATTCTACTTGTTATACAAGGCAAGACTTGGTCACAAGCCATTGGACTTGGTAAACAAGGCATTCGACTTGGTCAACAAGGCATTCGACTTTGTCAACAAGGCATACGACATAGTTAACAAGGCATTGAAGTTGTTCAACAAGGCATTCGACTTGTTCAATAAGGGATTCGACTTGTTCAATAAGGCATTCTACTTGTTTGACTTGGTGAAACAAGGCATTCGACTTGTTCAACAAGCTTGATTAACAAGGCATGACTTGGACAACAAGGGATTCGACATGTTTACGAAGGCATTCTACTTGGTCAACAAGGCATGACTGTTCAATAAGACATTCGACTTGTTCAACAAGACATTCGATTTGGTCAACAATGCATTCGACTTTGTCAACAAGGCATTCGACTTTGTCAACAATGCATTTTACTTGGTCAACAAGGCGTGACTTGGTCAACAAGGCATTCTACTTGCTCAACAAAGCATGACTTGGTCAATAAGGCATTCGACTTGTTCCACAAGGCATTCTACTTGTTCAACAAGGCATTATATGGTCAACAAGGCATTCGACTTTGTCAACAAGGCATTCAACATAGTTAACAAGGCATTCAACTTGTTAACCAACGGATTCGACTTGTTCAATGAGGCATTCTACTTGTTCGCTTGGTGAAGAAGGTATTCGATTTGTTCAACAAGGCATTCTACTTGGTCAAGAAAGCATGGACTTGTTCTAAAGGCATTCGACATGTTTAAGAAGGCAATCGACTTGGCCAACAAGGCAGTCAACTTTGTCAACAAGGCATTCGACTTGTTCAACAAAGAATTCGACTTTTTCAACAAGGCATTTGACTTGTTCAACAAGGGATTCGACTAGTTCAACAAGGCATTCGACTTTGTCAACAATGCATTCTACTTGGTCAACAAGGCGTGACTTGCTGAACAAGGCATGACTTGGTTAACATGGCGTTGAAGTTCTTCAACAAGGCATTCGACTTGTTCACCAAGGCATTCGACTTGATCGAATTGGTCAACAAGGCCTTCGACTTGTTCAACAACGCATTCTACTTGTTATACAAGGCAAGACTTGGTCACAAGCCATTGGACTTGGTTAACAAGTCATTCGACTTGGTCAACAAGGCATACGACATAGTTAACAAGGCATTGAAGTTGTTCAACGCATTCGAATTGTTCAATAAGGGATTCGACTTGTTCAATAAGGCATTCTACTTGTTTGACTTGGTGAAACAAGGCATTCGACTTGTTCAACAAGCTTGATTAACAAGGCATGACTTGGACAACAAGGGATTCGACATGTTTACGAAGGCATTCTACTTGGTCAACAAGGCATGACTGTTCAATAAGACATTCGACTTGTTCAACAAGACATTCGATTTGGTCAACAATGCATTCGACTTTGTCAACAAGGCATTCGACTTTGTCAACAATGCATTTTACTTGGTCAACAAGCCGTGACTTGGTCAACAAGGCATTCTACTTGCTCAACAAAGCATGACTTGGTCAATAAGGCATTCGACTTGTTCCACAAGGCATTCTACTTGTTCAACAAGGCATCATATGGTCAACAAGGCATTCGACTTTGTCAACAAGGCATTCAACATAGTTAACAAGGCACTGAAGTTGTTCAACAAGGCATTAGACTTGTTAACCAACGGATTCGACTTGTTCAATGAGGCATTCTACTTGTTCGCTTGGTGAAGAAGGTATTCAATTTGTTCAACAAGGCATTCTACTTGGTTAAGAAAGCATGGACTTGTTCTAAAGGCATTCGACTTGTTTAAGAAGGCAATCGACTTGGTCAACAAGGCAGTCCACTTTGCCAACAAGGCATTCGACTTGTTCAACAAGGAATTCGACTTATTCAACAAGGCATTTGACTTGTTCAACAAGGGATTCGACTAGTTCAACAAGGCATTCGACTTGTTCAACAAGGCATTCGACTTGTTCAACAAGGCATTCTACTTGGTCAATAAGGCGTGACTTGGTGAACAAGGCTAGTTGTTCAACAAGGCATTCGACTTGTTCACCAATGCATTCTACTTGTTCGAATTGGTCAACAAGGCATTCCAATTGTTCAACAACGCATTCTACTTGTTATACAAGGCAAGACTTGGTCACAAGCCATTGGACTTGGTTAACAAGGCATTCGACTTGGTCAACAAGGCATTCGACTTTGTCAACAAGGCATACGACATAGTTAACAAGGCATTGAAGTTGTTCAACAAGGCATTCGACTTGTTCAATAAGGGATTCGACTTGTTCAATACGGCAATCTACTTGTTTGACTTGGTGAAACAAGGCATTCGACTTGTTCAACAAGCTTGATTAACAAGGCATGACTTGGACAACAAGGAATTCGACTTGTTTAAGAAGGCATTATACTTGGTCCACAAGTCATGATTGTTCAATAAGGCATTCGACTTGTTCAACAAGGCATTCGACTTTGTCAACAAGGCATTCGACTTTGTCAACAAGGCATTCAACATAGTTAACAAGGCACTGAAGTTGTTCAACAAGGCATTCAACTTGTTAACCAACAGATTCAACTTGTTAACCAACAGATTCAACTTGTTCAATAAGGCATTCTACTTGTTCGACATGGTTAACAAGGCATTCGACTTGTTCAACAAGGCATTCTACTTGATTAACAAGGCATGCTTGGACAACAAGGCATTCGACTTGTTTAAAAAGGCATTGACTTGTTCAACATGGCATTCGACTTGTTCAATAAGGCATTCGACTTGTACAACAAGGCATTCGGCTTGTTCAACAAGGTATTCTACTTGGCCAACAAGGCGTGACTTGGTCAAGAAGGCATGTCTTGGTTAACAAGTTGTTGAAGTTGTTCAACAAGGCATTCGACTTGTTCAACAAGGGTTTCAACGTGTTCAATAAGGCATTCTACTTGTTCGACTTGGTGAACAAGACATTCGACTTTGTCTACAAGGCATTCGACATAGTTAACAAGGCATTGAAGGGGTTAACAAGGCATTCGACTTGTTCACCAAGGCATTCTACTTGTTCGAATTGGTTAACAAGGCTTTCGACTTATTCAACAATGCATTCTACTTGTTATACAAGGCAAGACTTGGTCACAAGGCATTGGAATTGGTGAACAAGGCATTCGACTTGGTCAACAAGGCATTCGACTTTGTCAACAAGGCATAGGACATAGTTAACAAGGCCTTGAAGTTGTTCAACAAGGCATTCGACTTGTTCAATAAGGGATTCGACTTGATCAATAAGGCGTTCTACTTGTTTGACTTGGTGAAACAGGGCATTCAACGTGTTCAACAAGCTTGATTAACAAGGCATGACTTGGACAACAAGGCATTCGACTTTTTTAAGAAGGCATTCTACTTGGTCAACAAGGCATTACTGTTCAACAAGGCATTCGACTTGTTCAACAAGCTTGATTACCAATGCATGACTTGGACAACAAGGATTCGACTTTTTTAAGAAGGCATTCGACTTGTTCCACAAGGCATTCTACTTGTTCAACAAAGCATCATATGGTCAACAAGGCATTCGAGTTTGTCAACAAGGCATTCAACATAGGTTAACAAGGCACTGAAGTTGTTCAAGAAGGCATTCAACTTGTTAACCAACGGATTCGACTTGTTCAATAAGGCATTCTACTTGTTCGACTTGGGGAAGAAGGTATTTGATTTGTTCAACAAGGCATTCTACTTGGTTAAGAAAGCATGGACTTGTTCTAAAGGCATTCGACTTGTTTAAGAAGGCAATCGACTTGGTCAACAAGGCAGTCAACTTTGTCAACTAGGCATTCGACTTGTTCAACAAGGAATTCGACTTATTCAACAAGGCATTGGACTTGTTCAACAAGGGATTCGACTAGTTCAACAAGGCATTCGACTTTTTCAACAAGGCATTCGACTTGTTCAACAAGGCATTCTACTTGGTCAACAAGGCGTGACTTGGTGAACAAGGCATGACCTTGTTAACATGGCGTTGAAGTTGTTCAATAAGGCATTCGACTTGTTCACCAAGGCATTCTAGTTGTTCGAATTGGTCCACAAGGCATTCGACTTGTTCAACAACGCATTCTACTTGTTATACAAGGCAAGACTTGGTCACAAGCCATTGGACTTGGTTAACAGGGCATTCGACTTGGTCAACAAGGCATTCGACTTTGTCAACAAGGCATAAGACATAGTTAACAAGGCATTGAAGTTGTTAAACAAGGCATTCGACTTGTTCAATAAGGCATTCTACTTGTTTGACTTGGTGAAACAAGGCATTCGACTTGTTCAACAAGCTTGATTAACAAGGCATGACTTGGACAACAAGGGATTCGACTTGTTTACGAAGGCATTCTACTTGGTCAACAAGGCATGACTGTTCAATAAGGCATTCGACTTGTTCAACAAGGCATTCGATTTGGTCAACAATTCATTCGACTTTGTCAACAAGGCATTCGACTTTGTCAACAATGCATTTTACTTGGTCAACAAGGCGTGACTTGGTCAACAAGGCATTCTACTTGCTCAACAAAGCATGACTTGGTCAAGAAGGCATTCGACTTGTTCCACAAGGCATTCTATTTGTTCAACAAGGCATCATGTGGTCAACAAGGCATTCGACTTTGTCAACAAGACATTCAACATAGTTAACAAGGCCGAAAGAGGCTCAGCCCTCTTGGAGAGAAACATCTCACTCTTAGCCGGGTTAGGGAGGAGACCCGACAAAGAGCCGAAGGTATCGAGAACATCACGGAGGGTCCGAACAGAGCAGGCATCAGCGTGACAGAAAAGCAGCAGATCGTCAGCAAAAGAAAGCATGGCAAGCTTACTCGTATCACATCTCCAATGGTAACGGAATCCGGAAGAGGACTGGGTGCGGGATAAAAGAATCCCATGGAGCACCTCCATGACCAGAACGAACAGGTAAAGAGAGAGGGGGTCGCCTTGGCGGAGACCCCGCTTACCCACAAAGAAACCTTCCGGCGCTCCGTTGATGCACACGGAGAAAGCAGTCGAAGTGATGCATTCCCTGATCCACTGGATGAAGAGAGGGTGGAACCGCATGGCCTGAAGAGTTGCAATAACAAACCTCCAATCCACCTTATCAAATGCCTTCGCGAGGTCGACCTTGATGGCAGAACGGGGTGGGAGACTCTGGTTCTGGTAGCCCCTGCAAATCTCTTGAGCCAACAGAATGTTATCGCTGATGCGTCTGCCCGGAATGAAAGCCGTCTGAACCGAATGAACGAGGCCAGGAAGGACAGATCTGAGCCGATTGGCCAAAATTTTGGCAATGACCTTATACAGGACATTGCAGCAAGAGATTGGCGTAAAGTCGGAAGCACGTCTAAAAGAGGTCCCCTTAGGGATGAGGCTGATGAGAGTACTGTTGACGCCCCGAAGAAGATGACCCGTCCGAAAGAAGTCCTCCACACACGAGTGACATCAGCACCCAAGATCCCCCACGATGCCTTGAAGAAGGCAGCCGTATAGCCTCAGGGCCAGGGGCTTTATCGTCATCCATAGCGAAAATAACACACCGGATCTCCGCATCAGAAACTCTCGAGATCATCCCATCCGCCTGATCCCGAGATAAAGTATGCGTGATGAAGCTCCCCACGTCCTCAGCACACAGGAGAAGATCTACCGCACTGGCCCCGAAGATCCTGGTAGAAGCGAATCAGCTCTTCACGAATTGGGCCGGACCCCTCAATCAGCTGGCCATCCGCATTCTCAAGAGAGAGATACGATTACCACATCGCCGAATCGCCACCTTCTTAAAAAGTAGGAGGAGCATTGATCACCATCCTTGAGCCAGCAAGTTTGGCTCTCTGGGCGAGGTAGAGTGCTCCATCTCCACAGCACGAGAGAAGAGCAATCGTCAGATCCGCTCGAACTCGTGAAAGAGAGGCTCGTCAGGGTAACGAGCCGCGAAAGATTGGCTGAGATCCAGAAACTCCTAGCCTCCAACAGTTGCGACTCAAGTCGCCCTTTGCACGCCGAAGCTCCTTAAGACGGGCTTAAGTAACTTCAGACGGCGAACAAGCAAAAACATGGGAAAACCCTGAGGCGGGGAGGCCCAAACCTGCTCAACAACCCCCAAGAAGGCCGGGTCCTTCGTGAGAAGATTATCAAACCTGAAATGGGTGTTCCGACGTCTCGTCCTGGCAACCGAGAGCACAGAGGAGAGTGATCGGAGTAGAAGGGAGAGCAGCCTGATAGTGGAGATCCGGGAAGAGAGAGAACCACGACGGGTTGCCCACAATGCGGTCAATCCATCTCCAGATACCCGCCTCAGCCCTCTGCTGATTATGCCACGTAAAGAAGGGGCCCGACGATCCCAAGTGGTCAGGTCAGCCTGGATAAGGCAGTCGCGAATCAATCGCATCCTGAAGAGGGGGATCCCCCTTTGGCCTCAGAAAGATCAGCGATGGCATTAAAGTCCACGAAACGAGCCAAGGAGCTCCAGCCCGGTCTGCAGAGATCTCGACAAGCTCCTCCCAAAGCGAGACAACGCTCCTCCCTCCGACTCCTGCCATAGACAAAGGAGAAGAACAGTCTCTCTGCTCTCAAGAGAATGGCTCGGCAATGAACCGCCTGCTCCGAAAACTCAAAACGGAGATGTGGAGGAAGCTGGGTCCCAACCAATCCAGATCCTCGTACCAGGTCCGCCATCATAATCGAAAAACCAGTCCCACCGATCTCTAATGCCAGAGGCAATCTGAGTGGCATTAGAGAAAGAGACACGAGTCTCAAGGAGACCCACAAGATGAAGATCATACCGAGTGATAAAATCCCAAACAGCCCTCCCATGGTCCCTCTTGTTGAGACCCCTCACATTCCAAATGCCTGTCGGAATCATAAAGAAACACCGGAACGGGCTGCATGTTCAGGGCCCAAAGAAGAAGAAGAGTCCTTGTTCAAACTCTGAAGGACATGAAAAGGGTTACGGAGTTCCTCCACGAGTTGGGAGGAAGAATTTTTGTAAGCCCCACCACCAGCTTCACACGGAGGAGACGGGGCGTTCAGACCCTCACCATTACTCACAACACTGTCCCGAGGAGCCGGTGCAGCAACGTCACTACCTCCTCCACCCTGAAGAGACAGGGCAGCCTCCACCTCCTTCACTGAGGAAACCATAACCGCCTTCCCCTTCTTCCGCTGCTTCGTCTTTTTCCATGCATCTTTGGCCAGGAGAGCCGTTTGCATAATTGGGGCAGAAGTGGCCAGAGCAGCCAACGGGGCAGCAGACGGGGCAGCCACGCCAATCTTCCTCGCGGTTTAGGGGCAACGCCAAAATGGGCTAACGATCCGTGGGCCTTAGCCTTGGTATGGCTCCAAGACTTACACACTCCTCACACATAGTCGGCCTCCACTCGTACTCAACAAGAACTAACAGCCCCCCCGATCCTCCTCCTTCCTTAGGAAGACGGATGGTGAAGCGATCAATGAAGTCGTCCTTCAGGTTCTTCAGAACACAGACTCTAGCAAGTCAATCCGGGAAAGTGCAATTCGTAGCCGAATCAGCAAAAAGCGGCTGGCCCACAACACTTGCAATAATTCCCAAACCCTCGGGAGTCCAGAATTCTCCCGAATGTTCCCACAACTTGATCCACACGGGACCTCATCATGTTCCTTCTTTGCGAAGGACATCCCAGGCTTCCACGCCTCAAGAAAGAGAGGCTGCCCATGCAGAAGCCACGGACCACGCTCCAACACAGCATTCAATGGACTCCTCCGATTCAAACGGATCTTAAAGAATCCGTTGATCGAGGCCCGAACCTCCACCACTCCAGTCCAAGTAGCACGGAAGTATTTCTCAACAAAGGGGAAATACGGCCGTTTCCCGAGAAAGTACCCAACAAGGGTATGGCTCCAACGCGCCATTCCCTTGCATGCCACCCTCCCACGTCGGGCAAACCTCAGCCATGCCGTCAACAACCACCGGTGGGGTGTACACCAGGGGAATACGCTGCTGTTCCGTAGCTCGCGTGTGCTCCCCATGTAGAGCCGCCGAGAAGGACCTCTTCTCACTGTACGAGCAAGCCGCAGAGGAGGCAGCCTTCTCGGGATTCTCCATTAAACCAATAGGTGCGACGATCGGGGCAGCCCCACGATCCACTCCGGCCTTGGAAGGCGGCGGGGTGCCCGGCCTACACATGCCCATGGGATTCAAGCGCGGTTCATCACGGAGTGGTTGAGAGACATGACCCCACGACGAGGAAGGATACGAACAGCCCTAACAACCGGGGGCGACCCATGCGAGGACACCTTGGCCACGTCTCCCTCCCGATGATGAGCATTCGTCGAGGCCGGCAAGGGGTCATCCGAAGCCGTGAACCAAAAGCAACGCCGGAGTCCACACGAACAGTCGGGGTAACACTGAAGTAGTCTCCGGAATCTCCAAACCATCCAGTTGAGAGGGCGCCAGGCACATGTGCACGTCGGAAATTCCCGAGGATGAAGCGGAACGGCCGCGAAGGAAGAGAGAGAGGTGGACCCTTCCGATCCCAAAGCAACATCCGAAGAGGGCCCCACCTTAGCTTTAGACGCAAGCATTGATTCAATCCCGAGAACACGACGGAAAAGTTCGTGAAACGCCTCGCCTCTGAAGTCCGCGGCGAAGTCAGGGAAATGTGCCGAGAGGGCGGTGGTGACATCGAGCCTCCCGATGCCATCGCTGAGGAGGAAGGTCCCGCCATGGTGGAGCCACAAGCGATGAAGAGGATGAAGAGGATGCCATGACCGCGAAACGCAAGGCGGAAGATGAAAAGTCACGGAAGCGGGAGGTGAAGAGTCTCGGTTCGAAGTCTCGCCGGAGCAGCTCCGATCGCCGTCTGGACCCGGCAGTGGAGATGCGAGGCAAGTCCGCCGCTCACGGCGGCGGCGGAGGGGGGTGGGAGGCATCCCAAGAGGCGGGATGGTGGAGCGCGGAGAAGGTGGAACGCGGCCTGGAAAACCCTAAAACGGCAATCCTCCAAACGCCGTTTGAGCCCGGCGATGAAGGACCGCGAGAGTGACCCCGCCGGACCAGGTGGTGGTGACGGAAGGGGAGAGAGCACGCCGGCGGGAGGAGGAGAACGGAGAAGGGCGAAGCGCGGGACGGGAAATCCCTTAAACGGCGGGCCTCCAAGCGCCGTTTGAGTCGGCGATGAAGGACCGCGAGAGTGACCGCGCCGGACCAGGTGGTGGTGGCGGGATGGATGAGAAAGCACGCCGGCGGGAGGTGGAGCCGTGACCGTTGGGATTCCAAGGAAAGATTAGGTAAGCTGCTCCACCTCAGAGGTCCTTTCCGTTCCCTTTTATCCTTTCGTGTTGGAAATGGGAACTCTCTTTGGCTCTGGAAGGACCCTTGGCTGTCTGTTTCCCCTCTCATCGAAAGATTCCCGAGGGGGCCTTTGGTTATGGGTCTCCCCTTGGATTCCCGGCTCTCTGCTGTTGTGACGAATGCTGGATGGACCTGGCCTGCCCAGCAGTCGGTGGAGTTTCTTCTGCTTCAGCCCCTTCTTCCTTCTGTGGACCCCCCTGCTGCAAACTCCATTTGTTGGAAGGTGGTTCCGGATGGGAAGTTCTCTGTTCGAAGTGCTCGTGAGGCTATCCGGACCCACTCTCCGAGGATTGCTTGGGCTTCTCTGTTTGGGGGCCCTTTTCGGGTCCCTAGACATGAATTTCTTCTGTGGCTTGCTATTCGTGAAAGGTTGGCGACTAGGGACTGTGCTTGGGTGATGGCTCGTTCGGGTTCTGATACTTGCTCTCTTTGTGAGTCTCAGTGCACGGAGACGGTCCGTCACCTCTTCTTCGAGTGTTCTTTCTCCAGGAGATGCATTCTCTTGCTGAGAATGAAGACCCACTGGAGATGGCCGCATCGGGATTGGATTCACGGGATCGAGTGGGCCGCTGCTCGTTGGAGAAGTCATCATCTTCATCATGAGATCTCCCGCCATCTTCTCGCCTCTCTGGTCTACCATATCTGGCAAGAGAGGAATAGGCGTTGGCGGGATCAGACTTGTTGCTCTCCGGAGCGAATTGTGAGTTTGGTCTTAGGGATCGCGTGCTTAAGGCTGAGCCAGGCTCCCACCCGCTTCACTCTGCAGGCTGCCTCGCTCAAGCGCCTCTGGCACATTGCTTGGTAGTCTGCTTTTGGTTGTTTTGTGTTTTGTGTTTTGTGTTTTGTTTGCGTGGCTTTTTGCTTGGTTTGTCGGCTTCGTTGTCGATTGTGTTCTTTTGTTTGCTTCCGGTAGCTTGTTACCGGTTTTCTGCGGTATGGGTTTTTCCCTTGGGCGCTTTTCTGTTTTCATTCGGTTTTTAACGTGATATTTTACAAAAAAAAAACATAGTTAACAAGGCAGTGAAGTTGTTCAACAAAGCATTCAACTTGTTAACCAACGGATTCGACTTGTTCAATAAGGCATTCTACTTGTTCGACTTGGTGAAGAAGGTATTCGATTTGTTCAACAAGGCATTCTACTTGGTTAAGAAAGCATGGACTTGTTCTAAAGGCATTCGACTTGTTTAAGAAGGCAATCGACTTGGTCAACAAGGCAGTCAACTTTGTCAACAAGGCATTCGACTTGTTCAACAAGGACTTCGACTTATTAACCAAGGCATTTGACTTGTTCAACAAGGGATTCGACTAGTTCAACAAGGCATTCGACTTTTTAAACAAGGCATTCTACTTGGTCAACAAGGCGTGAAGTGGTGAACAAGGCATGACTTGGTTAACATGGCGTTGAAGTTGTTCAACAAGGCATTCGACTTGTTCACCAGGGCATTCTACTTGTTATACAAGGCAAGACTTGGTCACAAGCCATTGGACTTGGTTGACAAGGCATTCGACTTGGTCAACAAGGCATTCGACTTTGTCAACAAGGCATACGACATAGTTAACAAGGCATTGAAGTTGTTCAACAAGGCATTCGACTTGTTCAATAAGGGATTCGACTTGTTCAATAAGGCATTCTACTTGTTTGACTTGGTGAAACAAGGCATTCGACTTGTTCAACAAGCTTGATTAACAAGGCATGACTTGGACAACAAGGGATTCGACTTGTTTAAGAAGGCATTCTACTTGGTCAACAAGGCATGACTGTTCAATAAGGCATTCGACTTGTTCAACAAGGCATTCGACTTTGTCAACAAGGCATTCAACATAGTTAACAAGGCACTGAAGTTGTTCAACAAGGCATTCAACTTGTTAACCAACGGATTCAACTTGTTCAATAAGGCATTCTACTCGTTCGACATGGTTAACAAGGCATTCGACTTGTACAACAAGGCATTCTACTTGATTAACAAGGCATGACTTGGATAACAAGGCATTCGACTTGTTTAAAAAGGCATTGACTTGTTCAACATGGCATTCGACTTGTTCAATAAGGCATTCGGCTTGTTCAACAAGGTATTCTACTTGGTCAACAAGGCATGACTTGGTCAAGAAGGCATGTCTTGGTTAACAAGTTGTTGAAGTTGTTCAACAAGGCATTCGACTTGTTCAACAAGGGTTTCAACGTGTTCAATAAGGCATTCTACTTGTTCGACTTGGTGAACAAGACATTCGACTTTGTCTACAACGCATTCGACATAGTTAACAAGGCATTGAAGTGGTTTAACAAGGCGTTCGACTTGTTCACCAAGGCATTCTACTTGTTCGAATTGGTTAACAAGGCTTTCGACTTGTTCAACAATGCATTCTACTTGTTATACAAGGCAAGACTTGGTCACAAGGCATTGGACTTGGTGAACAAGGCATTCGACTTGGTCAACAAGGCATTGGACTTTGTCAACAAGGCATAGACATAGTTAACAAGGCATTGAAGTTGTTCAATAAGGCATTCGACTTGTTCAATAAGGGATTCGACTTGATCAATAAGGCATTCTACTTGTTTGACTTGGTGAAACAAGGCATTCGACTTGTTCAACAAGCTTGATTAACAAGGCATGACTTGGACAACAACGCATGCAACTTTTTTAAGAAGGCATTCTACTTGGTCAACAAGGCATTACTGTTCAACAAGGCATTCGACTTGTTCAACAAGCTTGATTACCAATGCATGACTTGGACAACAAGGATTCGACTTTTTTAAGAAGGCATTCGACTTTGTCGACAAGGAATTCGGCATAGTTAACAAAGCATTGAAGTTGTTCAACAAGGCATTCGACTTGTTCAACAAGGCATTTGTGTTGTTCAACAAGGCATTTTACTTGTTCGACTTGGTCAACAAGGCATTCGACTTGTTCGACAACGCATTCTACTTGGTATACAAGGCAAGACTTGGTCAACAAGGCATTCTAGTTGGTTAACAACGCGTTCGACTTGGTCAACAAGGCATTCAACATTTTAAACATGGCATCAGACTTGGTCAACAAGGCATTTGAGTTGTTCGACGAGGCCTTCTACTTGTTCAAAAGGGCATTGGACTTGGTCAACAAGACATTCAACTTGGTCAACAAGGCATTCTACTTCATCAACAAAGCATGACTTGGCCAATAATGCATTCGACTTGTTCAACAAGGCATTCTACTTGTTCAACAAGGCATCATATGGTCAACAAGGCATTCGACTTTCTCAACAAGGCATTCGACATAGTTAACAAGGCATTGAAGTTATTCAACAAGGCATTCGACTTGTTCAACAAGGGATTCTACTTGTTCAATAAGGCATTCTACTTGTTCGACTTGGTGAAGAAGGGTATTCGATTTGTTCAACAAGGCATTCTACTTGGTTAACAAGGCTTTGAAGTTGTTCAACAAAGCATTCGACTTGTTCCACAAGGGATTCAACTTGTTCAATAAGGTATTCTACTTGTTCGACTTGGTGAAGAAGGTATTCGATTTCTTCAACAAGGCATTATACTTTGTTAACAAGGCTTTGAAGTTGTTCAACAAGACATTCGACTTGTTCAATAAGGCATTCTACTTGTTCGACTTGGGGAACAAGGCATTCGACTTGTTCCACAAGGCATTTTACTTGATTAACAAGGCATGACTTGGACAACAAGGCATTCGACTTGTTTAAGAAGGCATCCTACTTGGTCAACAAGGCATTCTACTTGTTCGAATTTGTCAACAAGGTATTCGACTTGTTTAACAAGGCATTCTACGTAGTATACAAGGCTAGACTTGGTGAAAAAGGCATTCGACTTGGTTAACAAGGAATTCGACTTGGTCAACAAGGCATTCTACTTGTTAAACAAGGCATCCGACTTGGTTAACAAGGCATTTGAGTTGTTCGACGAGGCCTTCTACTTGTTTAAAAGGGCATCAGACTTGGTGAGCAAGGCATTCGACTTGGTCAACAAGGCATTCGACTTGCTCAACAACGCATTCGACTTAGTCAACAAGGCATTCTATTTGTTCAACAAGGCATCATATGGTCAACAAGGCATTCCACATAATTAACAAGGCATTGAAGTTGTTTAACAAGGTATTCGACTTGTTCAACAATGGATTCGACTTGTTCAATAAGGCATTCTACTTGTTCGACTAGTTGAACAAAGTATTCGATTTGTTCAACAAGGCATTCTACTTGGTTAACAAGGCGTTGAAGTTGTTCCACAAGGCATTCGACTTGTTCAATAAGGGATTCAACTTGCTCAACAAGGCATTCTACTTTTTCGACTTCGTGAACAAGGCATTCAAATTGTTCAACAGGGCATTCTACTTGATTAAGAAGGCATGACTTCGACAACAAGGCATTCGACTTGTTTGAGAAGGCATTCTACTTGGTCAACAAGGCATGACTGTTCAACAAGGTATTCGACTTGTTCAACAAGACATTCGACTTTGTTTACAAGGCATTCGACATAGTTAACAAGGCATTGAAGTTGTTCAACAAGGCATTCTACTTGTTCGACTTGGTCAAAGGGGCATTCGACTTGTCCAACAACGCATTCTACTTGTTATACAACGAAGACTTGGTCACAAGGCATTGGACTTGGTCAACAAGGCATTCTACTTGTTCGAATTTGTTAACAAGGTATTCGACTTGTTCAACAATGCATTCTACGTTGTTATACAAGGCTAGACTTGGTCAACAAGGCATTCGACTTGGTGAACAAGGAATTCGACTTGGTCAACAAGGCATTCGATTTGGTCAACAAGGCATTCTACTTGTTAAACAAGGCATCCGACTTGGTCAACAAGGCATTTGAGTTGTTCGATGTGACCTTCTACTTGTTCAAAAGGGCATTAGACTTGGTCAACAAGGAATTCGACTTGGTCAACAATGCATTCGACTTGGTCAACAAGGCATTCGACTTGGTCAACAAGGCATTCGACTTTGTCAACAAGGCATTCCACATAGTTAACTAGGCATTGAAGTTGTTTAACAAGGTATTCAACTTGTACAATAACGCATTCTACTTGTTCGATTTGGTGAAGAAGGTATTCGATTTGTTCAACAAGGCATTCTACTTGGTTAACAAGGCGTTGAAGTTGTTCAACAAAGCAGTCGACTTGTTCAATAAGGGATTCGACTTGTTTAACAACGCATTCTACTTTTTCGACTTCGTGAACAAGGCATTCAACTTGTTCAAAACAGGGCATTCTACTTGATTATGAAGGCATGACTTCGACAACAAGGCATTCGACTTGTTTAAGAAGGCATTTTACTTGGTTAACAAGGCATGACTGTTCCACAAGGCATTCAACTTGTTCAACAAGACATTCGACTTTTTCTACAAGGCATTTGACATAGTTAACAAGGCATTGAAGTTGTTCAACAACGCATTCGACTTGTTCAACAAGGCATTCTACTTGTTCGACTTGGTCAACAATGCATTCGACTTGTCCAACAACGCATTCTACCTGTTATACAGGGCAAGACTTGGTCACAAGGCATTGGACTTGGTTAACAAGGCATTCTACTTGTTCGAATTGGTTAAGAAGGTATTCGACTTGTGCAACAACGCATTCTAGCCTTGTTAGTTGTTGAAGAATGCTCTCTCTCTCTCTTGGCGATTTTGCTCTCTCCTCTCTCTAGAGTTTCTCTAACATTTTTGTCCACAATCGGCCAAATCTTCACTCTTTTTATAATCACCAACCTAACGCCACTTTGTAGGGCGGTGGATCACGATCGACCGCCTCCATTGCCGGGATCAGACGGCTTTGGAGGGTTGTGTCTCTTTCAATTAGTTTCAATTCGTTAGTTAATTCACTTTTACGGTGTTGTTATGGCTTCATGCTCGTTGATGTGTGGATCAACGATGAATTCGATCTCTTCAGTTGAGATGGTGATTGCTGAGGATCCCCGGCCGCTCGAGATAGATTTTTTACTGCAAGACTTTCCTACGTTTGCTAAGCATTTTGACGGGGCACGTTTTAATGCGTTAATGGAGAAAGTTCATGGTAGATCCGGTGTCATGGCTGCCCAAACGCGCGAGATGCCACAATCGGGGGCTGGTATCACGATTCTACAGCCACTACGTGGATCGGGATATCCGGTCCGAGATCTGATCCGACGAAGGCCGGATACACCACCACCTACTCGTGATCAGCGAAGGCTGGATGGTAAGGAATCGCTGGGAGATCTTGAAGATCAACGAAGGTCGGATGGTAAGAAATCGTTGGGAGATCTTGAAGATATGGAAAGTGCTTCTATTTTGGGAGGAGATCTCGTATACTCAATGAAGGAATCTGCTACTAATCCGTCTTTGGAAAGGATCAGGCCGGATGGTAAGAAATCGGTGGGAGATCTTGAAGATATGGAAAGTGCTTCTATTTTGGGAGGAGATCTCGTATACTCAATGAAGGAATCCGCTGTTAGGGATATGCCCTCGAATGCTATACGAGGATTAAATATGTATAGGGCATTAGCTTATTTATCATTCGATTGTCAATGTAATCAAACATTGTTTTGCGTATTAATAAAAGCATTATTCGTTTATTGGTTATATGAGTTCTTTACGTAGCATCAGGTAAAGCAATAAATGAATAAATCCAAATGTGTCGAGTTGAGTCACTGTTCTCGATGGGTACGAGAGAGGAAGGCACCAGTGGACTCTTAACCTCGAACATAAAATATCCATAAGCCTTAGGTTTCAGTTGGGTGCTGGAAAACCAATCATGACTTATTTGTAGATGACTTATCGTGTGCGAATATACCGCTTGGAAGCGGAAGTCATGACTTGTGATACGAGTCGAATCAAGGGATTGAATCGTTTCATGGACACTGACTCGCAGGTCGTACGATCAACCATGGCTTATTACTCAAGGAGTGTCAATGATCGACGACAAAAACTATAGTAGTCTGCTTGAACCTTAGACAGAAAGGGGCTTTGACGGAGTTGACTTTGAAGTCTTGACTATCACTGGTTTCGTTAGATCCGATTTGCTATTGCATGGGTCAGCGGGACAGATGCGGTCTTGATGGATATTTGTGATTGCCGGGCTTAGACCGCCGAGTACGGATTCACAGTCTCGCAAGTAATCGAGACAAGTGTCCTATGAGAATGACGACGGGAAATTACACAATCCTTGGCCAAGGTATTAAACTAACTCGTGCTAGACATGGAGGGTAGTTTGGTAATTTGCCTCGTGTCATTTTATCATAGTATCGAGTTTAGTGAGTTTGACAAATACCATGGCTCTCACTCGATCGGGACACAGCTGAAGGGTTTGTACGTAGTACTATAATCTATAGTTAGGTTCTGGAATGAGACTAGTTCGAAATTCGTGCTCAAGTCGGGATCTGTCCGGTACTGCGGGATTGGCTAGGCACCTACCGGACTCTTGGATTCCTCCCTTGCCGATTGAGTCGAACCTAGAGAGTCGGGCTTAAAAAGGATCATCAATGTGTACCGAGAAGGAGATATTGTGTTTTGGGCCTTAACGGGCCTCGGGTCGTTATGCGACGCCTTATTGGGCCTCGGGGTCATTAAGTGGACCGATGTCGGACTTCATATGAAACTAACTTTAAGACTTAGGCTTGGCTAAGTGCTTAGAAAGACTTGAGAGAAGAATTGGAATTCAACCCTAAGTCGAGAAATTCGAAAAATGCCTTAAAGGGTATTTTCGTAATTTACAAATATGGTAATAAAAATATTTGGAATATTATTTATTAAAACTAAAATTCGAATTTATATTTTATATAAATTTCGAAATTTATTTAGCATATTTGAAGATATTTTAATATCTTAGTTAGTTTTCTATTTATAGTATGTTCCTTTAATAGAATTTTGAATTCAATTAGGAGAGATATTTTGGCAAGAATATCTTTCATATTTAGGAACAAATATCGAGATTTTAGCCTTGTTTAGGGCTGAAAATTTCGTCCTCCCATACTATAAATAAGGGTGAGACCCTCGTCAAAGAAAAATACACGGGAAGAGAATCGACGCGAAATTTCTCGACCCGAGAATCGAAACACGAACACACAAACGCAAACCACTCTCCTGAGCGACGGATCAATTCTCTCTAGCCATCTTCGGAGAATCGAAACCGTGGTACACTGCGAGGTCGGCGTGACGATCTAGTCGATACCCGACACGACCGCGGCCGACGACGCAATCGACGAGGAGCTGCCACTCGCTTCAAAGGTAATCTCTCACGGGTATGACCCGCCCTATTACGTGTCAACGTGATTAGAGTTTTCGATCCGAGCTGCGAAGGAACCTGGAAAAAATTTTATTCCGCACCGTATCCCGGGGCGTTGCGTCTCGGGTATAAACCGGGTACCTTTCCCAACATCCGCTACTAATCCGTCTTTGGAAAGGATCATGCCGGATGGTAAGAAATCGCTGGGAGATCTTGAAGATATGGAAAGTGCTTCTATTTTGGGAGGAGATCTCGTATACTTAATGAAGGAATCTGCTACTAATCCGTCTCTGGAAAGGATCAAGCTGGATGGTAAGAAATCGCTGGGAGATCTTGAAGATATGGAAAATGCTTCTATTTTGGGAGAGGATCTCGTATATTTAATGAAGGAATCTGCTACTAATCCGTCTTTGGAAAGGATACTACAATATCTTCGTAAAGATTTTGGATGGGATAACGAGATATTGGGTTATGCGGCTGCGCCATTGGTCACGCATCATACTCCACGCGTTGATCATACGGTGGTTGGGGATGACGCACAGCCCGATGCGGGAAATTTGCATGATCATAATATGAAGGTTAGGGTTTCTTTGATTGATATGGGCCACAAGCATCCACGTGGTCTTGGGCCTAGGTTTTCTCCGGAACGGGAGGCTGGTAGATGCAATCTCATGATTGGGGATGGTGCGAAAGAGGGGATGACGACGTCAGCACCGACGGCTACCGTGAAAAAAATTTATATCCTTGATGACGGACCTATAGTTTCTACAGTGGTGGCAGAGATGACGGATACGGTTTCGGTGCCGGCTAAGGTAAATCCGCCAAAGCCGACGTTTGCGGTGGTTGCCAAGGGGTCGGCAAGGCAGGCTAACCGCACCGGAGTGCGGCGACTTCCGTTGGTTTACACTGCGCCGGCAGTCATAGATGGGGTGGCGGAGGTTCGACCTACGTGGGAGGTAGCCCGTCAAGATTTTGCTCGATGGGAGCATACACTAGTGGGCTATTTTTTGGGAAAAAAGCCATATTTTCCCTTTGTGGAGCGATTTGTGCGGGCGAATTGGGCTGACCTTGCCGAGGTCAGGGCTACCTTTAATGGTTTCTTTAAGTTTCGTTTTATGTCGACGGATGCAATGCATGGGGTCCTTGAAGGGGGACCTTGGCTCTTCCAAGGGCAGCCACTCTTCTTGGAGGTTTGGAGGCCAGAAATGTCGTTTGCGAAGCGGGATCTCGTAGAAGTACCTCTATGGGTTAAGTTATGGAATGTCCCAAGCGAATTCTGGACTCAGGCTGGTTTGGGGATCGTTGCTAATGTTGTGGGGCAGCCCTTGTTTGCTGATGGCGTTACAACAAGTGGAGAGCGTATTGATTTTGCACGTGTTTGTGTACTTAAGAAGCTTGCTGACCCGTTTGTGGAGCACTTTAATATTCGACTGCCGTTAGAGTGTGGGGGTACATCGGGTGTGGCAACTGTGCGAGTGTAGTACGAATGGAGACCAACCAAATGTCTGAAGTGTGCTTCTTGGAATCATGCGTCGACGGCGTGTCCGATGTCCTCCGATGGACAAAGCGCACCGGGAAAACGACCGGATCCTCGGCTGAGGGCTGTTCGGGTGGGTGGCAATAAGCCACGAGTAGAGGGGCGGCAGGTGGGAGCAAAGGGCAAAGCAGCACGGGTGGAGTCACATGTTGGGGCAGATGGGGTTCGAGCGGGAAATGGAGGGGCGGTGATTCCTAGTGCACGTGTAGAGTGGATGCATGTGGGCGCAAAGGGCAAAGCCGTGAGGGTGGAACCATGGGATGGGGCAGCTAATGGTAGAAAACTAGCCCGGTCAACAGAGTGTGCTGGAGGATTGTCGACATCGTCTCGGACCACAGAGCCACATTCGCGGGTGGTGCCCGTGCATGAGGAGGTTGGGTTGGCCTCTAACTCTTTCGCTATTTTGCACTCGTTACGGGATGAGGATAATGATCCTCCTTTTTCTAGGGGCCCCGAAGCAACGGCAGCTCCAACAGGGGGTGATCCATGATCCCTGTAGGTGTGTAGAATGTGCGTGGTCTCAATATGAGGGACCACGGAAGGGCGGTGGGGGAGCTAGTTGTCGATGTCGTTGTTGATATCGTAGTTGTACCCGATAGCATGTTATCGGTTGATGCGGCATGAGTTTTTCTCCTGCGCGCTCTTTTGTATTCTTCTTTTCATATATATATACATAAAGGAACATTAATCCAAAAAAAAAAACAACGCATTCTACGTGGTATACAAGGCTAGACTTGGTCAACAAGGCATTCAACTTGGTTAACAAGGAATTCGACTTGGTCAACAAGGCATTCGACTTGGTCAACAAGGCATTCGACTTGGTCAACAAGGCATTCTACTTGTTAAACAAGGCATCCGACTTGGTCAACAAGGCATTTGAATTGTTCGACGTGGCCTTCTACTTGTTCAAAACGGCATTATACTTTGTCAACAAGGAATTCGACTTGGTCAACAATGCATTCGACTTGGTCAACAAGGCATTCCACTTGGTCAACAAGGCATTCGACTTAGTCACCAAGGTATTCTATTTGTTCAACAAGGCATCATATGGTCAACAAGGCATTCGACTTTGTCAACAAGGCATTTCACATAGTTAACAAGGCATTGAAGTTGTTTAACAAGGTATTCGACTTGTTCAACAAGGGATTCGACTTGTTCAATAAGGCATTCTACTTGTTCGACTTGGTGAAGAAGGGTATTCTATTTGTTCAACAAGGCATTCTACTTGGTTAACAAGGCTTTGAAGTTGGTCAACAAGGCATTCAACTTCGTTAACAAGGAATTCGACTTGGTCAACAAGGCATTCGACTTGGTCAACAAGGCATTCGACTTGGTCAACAAGGAATTCTACTTGTTAAACAAGGCATCCGACTTGGTCAACAAGGCATTTGAGTTGTTCGACGTGGCCTTCTACTTGTTCAAAAGGGCATTAGCCTTGGTCAACAAGGCATTCGACTTGGTCAAAAATGCATTCGACTTGGTCAACATAGCATGACTTGGTCAATAATGCATTCGACTTGTTCAACAAGGCATTCTACTTGTTCGACAAGGCATCATATGGTCAACAAGGCATTCGACTTTCTCAACAAGGCATTCGACATAGTTAACAAGGCATTGAAGTTATTCAACAAGGCATTCAACTTGTTCAACAAGGGATTCTACTTGTTCAATAAGGCATTTTACTTGTTCGACTTGGTGAAGAAGGGTATTCGATTTGTTCAACCAGGCATTCTACTTGGTTAACAAGGCTTTGAAGTTGTTCAACAAGGCATTCGACTTGTTCCACAAGGGATTCAACTTGTTCAATAAGGTATTCTACTTGTTCGACTTGGTGAAGAAGGTATTCGATTTGTTAAGCAGGTCATTTTACTTGGTTAATCAGGCGTTAAAGTTGTTCAACAAGACATTCGACTTGTTCAATGAGGGATCAACAAGGCATTCTACTTTTTCGACTTCGTAAACAAGGCATTCAACTTGTTCAACAGGGTATTCTACTTGATTATGAAGGCATAACTTCGACAACAAGGTATTCGAGAAGAAATTACGTGGTCAACAAGTCGTTCGACATATTCAACAAAGCTTTCGACTTATTCAACAAGGCGTTCGACTTGTTCAACAAGGCGTTCGACTTGTTCAACAAGTCGTTCGACTTGTTCAACAAGTCATTCCACTTGTTCAACAAGGTATGCGACTTGATTAACAAGGAATTCTACTTGTTCACTAAGCTTTCTACTTGGTCAACAAGGCATGACATGGTCAACAAGGAACTGGGCTTGGTAAACAAGACATTCGACTTGGTAAACAAGGAATTGGACTTGGTCAACAATGCATATAAGACATATGACTTTTTTAATAAGGTATTCTACTTGGTCAACTAGGCATTCAAATTTTTCAACGAGGCATGACTTGGTCAACAAATCGTTCGACTTGTTCAACAAGGCGTTCGACTTGCTCAACACGGCGTTCGACTTGTTCAACAAGGCGTTCGACTTATCAACAAGGCATTCCACTTGTTTAAGAAGGTATTCGACTAGATTAACAAGGCATTCTACTTCTTCAACTTAGCATTCTACTTGGTCAACAAGATATTTCACCAAAGAATTCGACTTGTTCAACAAGGAATTCTACTTGTTCGAAAGGGCATTCGACTCGGTCAACAAGGCATTTTACTTGGTTACAAAGGCATTTGAGTTGTTTAAAAACGCATTCGACTTTTTCAACAAGGCTATCTACTTTTTTGAAAGGTAATTCGGCGTGGTCAAGAAGGTATGTAGGACATTCTACTTATTCAACAAGGCATGACTTGGTCAACAAGGCATTCGATTGTTCAACAAGGCATTCGACTTGTTCAACAAGGCGTTGCACTTGTTCAACAAGGCGTTTGACATGTTTACCAAGACATTCTACTTGTTCGACAAGGCATTCTTCTTGTTCGACAAGAAATTACGTGGTCAACAAGTCGTTCGAGATGTTTAACAAGGTGTTCGACTTGTTCAATAAGGCCATCCATTTGTTAAACAAGGTATGCGACTTGATTAACAAGGAATTCTATTTGTTCTACAGCTTTCTACTTGGTCAACAAGGCATGACATGGTCAGCAAGGAACTGGGCTTGGTAAACAAGGCATTCGACTTGGTAAACAAGGAATTGGACTTGGTCAACAATGCATATAAGACATATGACTTTTTTAATAAGGTATTCTACTTGGTCAACTAGGCATTCAAATTTTTTAACGAGGCATGACTTGGTCAACAAATCGTTCGACTTGTTCAACAAGGCGTTCGACTTGTTCAACACGGCGTTCGACTTGTTCAACAAGACATTCCACTTGTTTAAGAAGGCATTCGACTTGATTAACAAGGCATTCTACTTGTTCAACAAGGCATTCGACTTGTTCAACAAGGCGTTGCACTTGTTCAACAAGGCGTTTGACATGTTTACCAAGACATTCTACTTGTTCGACAAGGCATTCTTCTTGTTCGACAAGAAATTACGTGGTCAACAAGTCGTTCGAGATGTTCAACAAGGCGTTCGACTTGTTCAATATGGCCATCCATTTGTTAAACAAGGTATGCGACTTGATTAACAAGGAATTCTATTTGTTCTACAGCTTTCTACTTGGTCAACAAGGCATGACATGGTCAGCAAGGAACTGGGCTTGGTAAACAAGGCATTCGACTTGGTAAACAAGGAATTGGACTTGGTCAACAATGCATATAAGACATATGACTTTTTTAATAAGGTATTCTACTTGGTCAACTAGGCATTCAAATTTTTTAACGAGGCATGACTTGGTCAACAAATCGTTCGACTTGTTCAACAAGGCGTTCGACTTGTTCAACACGGCGTTCGACTTGTTCAACAAGACATTCCACTTGTTTAAGAAGGCATTCGACTTGATTAACAAGGCATTCTACTTGTTCAACAAGGCATTCGACTTGTTCAACAAGGCGTTGCACTTGTTCAACAAGGCGTTTGACATGTTTACCAAGACATTCTACTTGTTCGACAAGGCATTCTTCTTGTTCGACAAGAAATTACGTGGTCAACAAGTCGTTCGAGATGTTCAACAAGGCGTTCGACTTGTTCAATAAGGCCATCCATTTGTTAAACAAGGTATGCGACTTGATTAACAAGGAATTCTATTTGTTCTACAGCTTTCTACTTGGTCAACAAGGCATGACATGGTCAGCAAGGAACTGGGCTTGGTAAACAAGGCATTCGACTTGGTAAACAAGGAATTGGACTTGGTCAACAATGCATATAAGACATATGACTTTTTTAATAAGGTATTCTACTTGGTCAACTAGGCATTCAAATTTTTTAACGAGGCATGACTTGGTCAACAAATCGTTCGACTTGTTCAACAAGGCGTTCGACTTGTTCAACACGGCGTTCGACTTGTTCAACAAGACATTCCACTTGTTTAAGAAGGCATTCGACTTGATTAACAAGGCATTCTACTTGTTCAACTTAGCATTCTACTTGTTCAACTTAGCATTCTACTTGGTCAACAACATATTTCACCAAAGAATTCGACTTGTTCAACAAGGAATTCGACTTGTTCAACAAGGAATTCTACTTGTTCGAAAGGGCATTCGACTCGGTCAACAAGGCATTTTACTTTGTTACAAAGGCATTTGAGTTGTTTAAAAACGCATTCGACTTTCTCAACAAGGCTATCTACTTTTTTGAAAGGTAATTCGGCGTGGTCAAAAAAGTATGTAGGACATTCTACTTATTCAACAAGACATTCTACTTGGTCAACAAGGCATTCGACTTGTTCAACAAGGTGTTCCACTTGTTCAACAAGGCGTTCGACATGTTGACCAAGACATTATACTTGTTCGACAAGGCATTTTTCTTGTTCGACAAGAAATTACGTGGTCAACAAGTCGTTCGAGATGTTCAACAAGGCGTTCGACTTGTTCAACAAGGCGTTCGACTTGTTCAATAAGGCATTCCACTTGTTAAACAAGGTATGCGACTTGATTAACAAGTAATTCTACTTGTTCCACTAAGCTTTCTACTTGGTCAACAAGGCATGACATGGTCAACAAGGAACTAGGCTTGGTAAACAAGGCATTCGACTTAGTAAACAAGGAATTGGACTTGGTTGACAATGCATATAAGACATTCGACTTGTTCAATGAGGGATCAACAAGGCATTCTACTTTTTCGACTTCGTGAACAAGGCATTCAACTTGTTCAACAGGGTATTCTACTTGATTATGAAGGCATGACTTCGACAACAAGGTATTCGACTTGTTCAACAACGCATTCTACGTGGTATACAAGGCTAGACTTGGTTAACAATGCATTCAACTTGGTTAACAAGGAATTAGACTTGGTCAACAAGGCATTCGACATGGTCAACAAGGCATTCTACTTGTTAAACAAGGCATCCGACTTGGTCAACAAGGCATTTGAATTGTTTGACGTGGCCTTCTACTTGTTCAAAACGGCATTAGACTTGGTCAACAAGGAATTCGACTTGGTCAACAATGCATTCGACTTGGTCAACAAGGCATTCAACTTGGTCAACAAGGCATTCGACTTAGTCACCAAGGTATTCTATTTGTTCAACAAGGCATCATATGGTCAACAAGGCATTCGACTTTGTCAACAAGGCATTCCACATAGTTAACAAGGCATTGAAGTTGTTTAACAAGGTATTCGACTTGTTCAACCAGGGATTCGACTTGTTCAATAAGGCATTCTACTTGTTCGACTTGGTGAAGAAGGTATTCTATTTGTTCAACAAGGCATTCTACTTGGTTAACAAGGCGTTGAAGTTGTTCGACAAGGCATTCGACTTGTTCAATAAGGGATTCGACTTGTTCAACAAGGCATTCTACTTTTTCGAGTTCGTGAACAAGGCATTCCACTTGTTCAACAAGGTATTCTACTTGACTATGAAGGCATCACTTCGACAACAAGGCATTCGACTTGTTTAAGAAGGGATTCTACTTGGTCAACAAGGCATGACTGTTCAACAAGGCATTCGACTTGTTCAACAGGGCGTTCGACTTGTTTTAGAAGGTATTCGACTTGATTAACAAGGCATTCTACTTGTTCAACTTAGCATTCTACTTGGTCAACAAGATATTTGAGTTTTCACCAAAGAATTCGACTTGTTCAACAAGGAATTCTACTTGTTCGAAAGGGCATTCGACTCGGTCAACAAGGCATTTTACTTGGTTAAAAAGCCATTTGAGTTGTTCAAAAACGCATTCGACTTGTTCAGCAAGGCTATCTACTTGTTTGAATGGTAATTCGGCGTGGTCAAGAAGGTATGAAAGACATTCTACTTATTCAACAGGACATTCTACTTGGTCAACAAGGCATGGCTTGATCAACAAGGCATTCGACTTGTTCAACAAGACGTTCGGCTTGTTCAACAAGACGTTCGGCTTGTTCAACAAGGCATTCTACTTGTTCGATAAGGCATTCTACTTGGTCAACAAGGCATGATGTGGCCAACAAGGAATTGGACTTGGTAAACAAGGCATTCGACTTAGTAAACAAGGAATTGGACTTGGTCAACAAGGCATATAAGACATATGACTTCTTTAACAAGGCATTCTACTTGGTCAACTAGGCATTCAAAATTTTCAACGAGGCATGACTTGGTCAACAAGGCGTTCGACTTGTTCAACAAGGCATTCGACTTGGTCTATAAAACAATCGACTTGGTCAATAAAACAATCGACTTATCGAACAATGCATTTCTTGGTAAACAAGACATTTGACTTGGTCAAAAAGGCATTCGACTTGTTCATCAAGGCATTCGACTTAGTCAAAAATGCATTTGAGTTGTTCAACAAGACATTCGACTTGATCAAAAAGGCATTCTACTTGTTCTAGAGGGCATTCGGCTGGGTCAACAAGGCATACAAGGCATTTTACTTGTTCAAAATGGTATTCGACTTGTTTAACAATGCATACAAGACATTCTACTTATTCAACAAGGTATTCAATTTGTTCAACAAGGCATTCTACTTGGTCAAAAAGGCATTCAACTTATTGAACAATGTATTCTACTTTGTCAACAAAGCGTGGAACAAGGCATTTTACTTGGTCAATAAGGCATGACTTGGTCGACAAGGAATTATGTGGTCAACAAGGCATTCGACCTGTTCAACAGGGCATTCGACCTGTTCAACACGGCGTTCGACCTGTTCAACACGGCGTTCGACCTGTTCAACACGGCGTTCGACCTGTTCATCAAGGCGTTCGACTTGTTCAACAAGGCATTCCACTTGTTAAACAAGGTATTCGACTTGATTAACAAGGCATTCTACTTGTTCAACTAAGCATTCTACTGGCTCAACAAGATATTTGAGTTTTGACCAAAGAATTCGACTTGTTCAACAAGGAATTCTAATTGTTCGAAAGGGCATTCGACTCGGTCAACAAGGCATTTTACTTGGTTAAAAAGGCATTTGAGTTGTTCCAAAACGCATTCCACTTGTTCAACAACGCTATGTACTTGTTTGAAAGGTAATTCGGCGTGGTCGAGAAGCAATGTAAGACATTCTACTTATTCAACAAGGCATTCGAATTTTTCAACAAGCCATGACTTGGTCAACACGGCATTCGACTTGGTCAGCAAGGCATTGTACTTGTTCGACAAGGCATTCTTCTTGTTCGACAAGGCATTCTACTTTTTCGACAAGTCATTCTACTTGTTCGAGAAGAAATTACGTGGTCAACAAGTCGTTCGACATATTCAACAAAGCTTTCGACTTGTTCAACAAGGCGTTCGACTTGTTCAACAAGGCATTCGACTTGCGTTCCACTTGTTCAACAAGTCATTCAACTTGTTCAACAAGGTATGCGACTTGATTAACAAGGAATTCTACTTGTTCACTAAGCTTTCTACTTGGTCAACAAGGCATGACATGGTCAACAAGGAACTGGGCTTGGTAAACAAGACATTCGACTTGGTAAACAAGGAATTGGACTTGTTCAACAATGCATATAAGACATATGACTTTTTTAATAAGGTATTCTACTTGGTCAACTAGGCATTCAAATTTTTCAACGAGGCATGACTTGGTCAACAAATCGTTCGACTTGTTCAACAAGGCGTTCGACTTGCTCAACACGGCGTTCGACTTGTTCAACAAGGCGTTCGACTTATTCAACAAGGCATTCCACTTGTTTAAGAAGGTATTCGACTTGATTAACAAGGCATTCTACTTCTTCAACTTAGCATTCTACTTGGTCAACAAGATATTTCACCAAAGAATTGGACTTGTTCAACAAGGAATTCTACTTGTTCGAAAGGGCATTCGACTCGGTCAACAAGGCATTTTACTTGGTTACAAAGGCATTTGAGTTGTTTAAAAACGCATTCGACTTTTTCAACAAGGCTATCTACTTTTTTGAAAGGTAATTCGGCGTGGTCAAGAAGGTATGTAGGACATTCTACTTATTCAACAAGGCATGACTTGGTCAACAAGGCATTCGACTTGTTCAACAAGGCATTCGACTTGTTCAACAAGGCGTTGCACTTGTTCAACAAGGCGTTTGACATGTTTACCAAGACATTCTACTTGTTCGACAAGGCATTCTTCTTGTTCGACAAGAAATTACGTGGTCAACAAGTCGTTCGAGATGTTCAACAAGGCGTTCGACTTGTTCAATAAGGCCATCCATTTGTTAAACAAGGTATGCGACTTGATTAACAAGGAATTCTATTTGTTCTACAGCTTTCTACTTGGTCAACAAGGCATGACATGGTCAGCAAGGAACTGGGCTTGGTAAACAAGGCATTCGACTTGGTAAACAAGGAATTGGACTTGGTCAACAATGCATATAAGACATATGACTTTTTTAATAAGGTATTCTACTTGGTCAACTAGGCATTCAAATTTTTTAACGAGGCATGACTTGGTCAACAAATCGTTCGACTTGTTCAACAAGGCGTTCGACTTGTTCAACACGGCGTTCGACTTGTTCAACAAGACATTCCACTTGTTTAAGAAGGCATTCGACTTGATTAACAAGGCATTCTACTTGTTCAACTTAGCATTCTACTTGTTCAACTTAGCATTCTACTTGGTCAACAACATATTTCACCAAAGAATTCGACTTGTTCAACAAGGAATTCTACTTGTTCGAAAGGGCATTCGACTCGTTCAACAAGGCATTTTACTTGGTTACAAAGGCATTTGAGTTGTTTAAAAACGCATTCGACTTTCTCAACAAGGCTATCTACTTTTTTGAAAGGTAATTCGGCGTGGTCAAAAAAGTATGTAGGACATTCTACTTATTCAACAAGACATTCTACTTGGTCAACAAGGCATTCGACTTGTTCAACAAGGTGTTCCACTTGTTCAACAAGGCGTTCGACATGTTGACCAAGACATTATACTTGTTCGACAAGGCATTTTTCTTGTTCAACAAGAAATTACGTGGTCAACAAGTCGTTCGAGATGTTCAACAAGGCGTTCGACTTGTTCAACAAGACGTTCGACTTGTTCAATAAGGCATTCCACTTGTTAAACAAGGTATGCGACTTGATTAACAAGTAATTCTACTTGTTCCACTAAGCTTTCTACTTGGTCAACAAGGCATGACATGGTCAACAAGGAACTAGGCTTGGTAAACAAGGCATTCGACTTAGTAAACAAGGAATTGGACTTGGTTGACAATGCATATAAGACATATGACTTGTTTAACAAGGTATTCTACTTGGTCAACTAGGCATTCAAATTTTTCAACGAGGCATGACTTGGTCAACAAATCGTTCGACTTGTTTAACAAGGCGTTCGCCTTCTTCAACTAGGCGTTCGACTTGTTCAACAAGGCGTTCGACTTGTTCAACACGGCGTTCGACTTGTTCAACAAGGCATTCGACTTGTTCAACAAGGCATTCCACTTGTTTAAGATGGTATTCGAGTTGATTAACAAGGCATTCTACTTGTTCAACTAAGTATTCTACTTGGTCAACAAGATATTTGAGTTTTCACAAAAGAATTCGACCTGTTCAACAAGGAATTCTACTTGTTCGAAAGGGCATTCGACTCGGTCAACAAGGCATTCTACTTGGTTAAAAAGGCATTTGAGTTGTTCTAAAACGCATTCGACTTGTTCAACAAGGCTATCTACTTGTTTGAAAGGTAATTCGGCGTGGTCAAGAAGGTATGTAGGACATTCTACTTATTCAACTAGACATTCTACTTGGTCAAGAAGGCATGGCTTTATCAACAAGGCATTCGACTTGTTCAACAAGGCGTTCGTCTTGTGCAACATAGCATTCTACTTGTTCGACAAGGCATTCTACTTGGTCAACAAGGCATGACTTGGCCAACAAGGAATTGGACTTGGTAAAAAAGACATTCGACTTAGTAAACAAGGAATTGGACTTGGTCAACAAGGCATATAAGACATATGACTTGTTTAACAAGGCATTCTACTTGGTCAACTAGGCATTCAAATTTTTCAACGAGGCATGACTTGGTCAACAAGGCATTCGACTTGTTCACCAAGGCGTTCGACTTGTTTACCAATGCGTTCGACTTGTTCAACACGCGTTCGACTTGTTCAACAAGGCATTCTACTTGGTCAATAAAGCAATCGACTTATTCAACAATGCATTTCTTGGTAAACAAGATATTTGACTTGGTCAAAAAGGCATTCGACTTGTTCATCAAGGCATTCGACTTAGTCAACAACGCATTTGAGTTGTTCAACAAGACATTCGACTTGATCAACAAGGCATTCTACTTGTTCTAAAGGGCATTCGGCTTGGTCAACAAGGCATACAAGGCATTTTACTTGTTCAAAAAGGTATTCGACTTGTTCAACAATGCATCCAAGACATTCAACTTGTTCAACAAGGTATTCGTTTGTTCAACAAGGCATTCTACTTGGTCAAAAAGGCATTCGACTTATTGAACAAGGTATTCTACTTGTCAACAAAGCGTGGAACAAGGCATTTTACTTGGTCAATAAGGCATGAGTTGGTCGACAAGGAATTACGTGGTCAACAAGGCATTCGACTTGTTCAACTGAGCATTCGACTTGTTCAACAGGGCATTCGACCTGTTCAACAAGGCGTTCGACCTGTTCAACACGGCTTTCGAACTGTTCAACAAAGCGTTCGACCTGTTCAACACGGCGTTCGACCTTTTCAACAAGGCGTTCGACTTGTGCAACAAGGTGACAAGGCATTCTACTTGTTCAACTAAGCATTCTACTTGCTCAACAAGATATTTGAGTTTCACCAAAGAATTCGACTTGTTCAACAAGGAATTCTACTTGTTCGAAAGGGTATTCGACTCGGTCAACAAGGCATTTTACTTGGTTAAAAAGACATTTGAGTTGTTCCAAAACGCATTCGACTTGTTCAACAACGCTATCTACTTGTTTGAAAGGTAATTCGGCGTGGTCAAGAAGCTATGTAAGACATTCTACTTATTCAACAAGGCATTCGAATTTTTCAACAAGGCATGACATGGTCAACAAGGCATTCGACTTGTTCAACAAGGCGTTCGACTAGTTCAACAAGGCGTTCTACTTTTTCGACAAGGTATGCGACTTGATTAACAGGGAATTCAACTTGTTCAACTAAGCTTTCTACTTGGTCAACAAGGCATGACATGGTCAACAAGGAACTCAGCTTGGTAAACAAGGCCTTCGACTTAGTAAAAAGGAATTGGACTTGGTCAACAATCCATATAAGACATATGACTTGTTTATCAAGGTATTCTACTTGGTCAACTAGACATTCAAATTTTTCAACGAGGTATGACTTGGTCAACAAATCGTTCGACTTGTTCAACAAGGCGTTCGACTTGTTCAACTAGGCGTTCGACTTGTTCAACAAGGCGTTCGACTTGTTCAACAAGGCGTTCGACCTGTTCAACAAGGCCTTCCACTTGTTAAACAAGGTATGCAACTTGATTAACAAGAAATTCTACTTGTCAACTAAGCTTTCTACTTGGTCAACAAGGCATGACATGGTCAACAAGGAACTCGGCCTTGTTAACAAGGCATTCGACTTGGTAAACAAGGAATTGGACTTGGTCAACAATGCATATAAGACATATGACTTGTTTAACAAGGTATTCTATTTGGTCAATTAGGCATTCAAATTTTTCAACGAGGCATGACTTGGTCAACAAATCGTTCGACTTGTTCAACAAGGCGTTCGACTTGTTCAACACGGCGTTCGACTTGTTCAAGAAGGCGTTCGAATTGTTCAACAAGGCATTCCACTTGTTTAAGAAGGTATTCGACTTGATTAACAAGACATTCTACTTGTTTAACTAAGCATTCTACTTGGTCAACAAGATATTTGAGTTTTCACCAAAGAATTCGACTTGTTCAACAAGGAATTCTACTTGTTCGAAACGGCATTCGACTCGGTCAACAAGGCATTTTACTTGGTTAAAAAGGCATTTGAGTTGTTCAAAAATGCATTCGACTTGTTCAACAAGGCTATCTACTTGTTTGAAAGGTAATTCGGCTGGTCAAGAAGGTATGTAGGACATTCTACTTGGTCAACAAGCCATTCGACTTGTTCAACAAGGCGTTCGACTTGTTCAACAAGGCGTTCGACTTGTTCGACAAGGCATTCTACTTGGTCAACAAGGCATGACTTGGCCAACAAAGAATTGGACTTGGTAAACAAGACATTCGACTTTGTAAACAAGGCATTGGACTTGGTCAACAAGTCATATAAGACATATGACTTGTTTAACAAGGCATTCTACTTTGTCAACTAGGCATTCAAATTTTTTACCGAGGCATGACTTGGTCAACAATGTTAGGGATATGCCCTTGAATGCTATACGAGGATTGGATATGTATAGGGCATTAGCTTATTTATCATTCGATTGTCAATGTAATCAAACATTGTTTTGCGTATTTATAAAGGCATTATTCGTTTATTGGTTATATGAGTTCTTTACTTAGCATCGGGTAAAGCAATAAATGAACAAATCCAAATGTGTCGAGTTGAGTCACTGTTCTCGATGGGTACGAGAGAGGAAGGCACCAGTGGACTCTTAACCTCGAACATAAAATGTCCATAAGCCTTAGGTTTCAGTTGGGTGCTGGAAAACCAATCATGGCTTATTTGTAGATGACTTACCGTGTGCCGATATACCGCTTGGAAGCGGAAGTCATGACTTGTGATACGAGTCGAATCAAGGGATTGAATCGTTTCATGGACACTGACTCGCAGGTCGTACGATCAAAGATGGCTTATTACTCAAGGAGTGTCAATGATCGACGACAAAACTATAGTAGTCTGCTTGAACCTTAGACAGAAAGGGGCTTTGACGGAGTTGACTTTGAAGTCTTGACTATCACTGGTTTCGCTAGATCCGATTTGCTATTGCATGGGTCAGCGGGACAGATGCGATCTTGATGGATATTTGTGATTACCGGGCTTAGACCGCCGAGTACGGATTCACAGTCTCGCAAGTAATCGAGACAAGTGTCCTATGAGAATGACGACGGGAAATTACAAAATCATTGGCCAAGGTATTAAACTAACTCATGTTAGACATGGAGGGTAGTTTGGTAATTTGCCTCGTGTCATTTTATCATAGTATCGAGTTTAGTGAGTTTGACAAATACCATGGCTCTCACTCGATCGGACCCAGCTGAAGGGTTTGTACGTAGTACTATAATCTATAGTTAGGTTCTGGAATGAGACTAGTTCGAAATTCGTGCTCAAGTCGGGATTTGTCCGGTACTGCGGGATTGGCTAGGCACCTACCGGACTCTTGGATTCCTCCCTTGCCGATTGAGTCGAACTTAGAGAGTCGGGCTTAAAAAGGATCATCAATGTGTACCGAGAAGGAGAGATTGTGTTTTGGGCCTTAACGGGCCTCGGGTCGTTATGCCACGCCTTATGGGCCTCGGGGTCATTAAGTGGACCGAAGTCGGACTTCATATGAAATAACTTTAAGACTTAGGCTTGGCTAAGTGCTTAGAAAGACTTGAGGGAAGAATTGGAATTCAACCCTAAGCCGAGAAATTCGAAAAATGCCTTAAAGGGTATTTTCGTAATTTACAAATATGGTAATAAAAATATTTGGACTATTATTTATTAAAACTAAAATTCGAATTTATATTTTATATAAATTTCGAAATTTATTTACCATATTTGAAGATATTTTAATATCTTAGTTAGTTTTCTATTTATAGTATGTTCCTTTAATAGAATTTTGAATTCAATTAGAAGAGATATTTTGGCAAGAATATCTCTCATTTAGGAACAAATATTTCGAGATTTTAGCCTTGTTTAGGGCTGAAAATTTCGTCCTCCCCTACTATAAATAAGGGTGAGACCCTCGTTAAAAAAAAAAAAGACACGGGAAGAGAATCGACGCGAAATTTCTCGACCCGAGAATCGAAACACGAATACACAAACGCAAACCACTCTCCTGAGCGACGGATCAATTCTCTCTAGCCATCTTCGGAGAATCGAAACCGTGGTACACTGCGAGGTCGGCGTGACGATCTAGACGATACCCAACACGACCGCGGCCGACGACGCAATCGACGAGGAGCTGCCACTCGCTTCAAAGGTAATCTCTCACGGGTATGACCCGTCCTATTACGTGTCAACGTGATTAGAGTTTTCGATCCGAGCTGCGAAGGAACCCGGAAAAAATTTATTCCGCACCGTATCCCGGGGCGTTGCGTCTCGGGTACAAACCGGGTACCTTTCCCAATAGTGGTATCAGAGCCAGGGCTCGTGATCGGAATCATTACATGATTAAATCGAAACGAGGCTCGTGGGAGACGATCGAAAAGCCAACGCACTAGGCGCGTGGGGCTGCTCGATGCGTTGCTTGCTAACCCACGACCACCATACCGCTCGACGGGGTCGAAGGCACCACCGCCGAGATGCTGCGACACGCAGACAGCCGCATAGCCGCACGTGCAACTGCGCCGTGCGACGGCGTATCCGCTGCCGCGGGTTCGGGCAACGAAGACCCGAACCATCGCGCCGCTGTCCGATGGTGGTTCCACCTCTGATGGCAGCGCCAGCGGCGCGCGGACAGCCGCGTACCCACACGAAACTGCAGCCTCCGGGACACGACGGCCGCCGAGGGTTTTTCGCCCAAAAACCCTAACGGGTCTTTTTATCGGGCCTGGCCCATTTAAGGCCCAAATTGTCGGTTTCGGTTAGAATTCATGAAATTGTCAACGTGCTCGTTAAGATTATGATTTAAGGCACACTTACGGGTTTAGGATTTTTATTTGGTTTTCCGGGTTATTTGTTAAGGGCCTCGTCCCCCCGGGTTGTATTTGTCTTTTACGGGTTGTTCGGGACTGATGATCCCCCCCGTGTTGTACTTCAAAGTCTTTAGTAGATTAGGCTTAGTTTAGAATACACGAAGCTGTTCGACGGTTGACGACTCCCGGGAGAAGATGACTTGGTGGACGATCGACGACTTGGAGGCCGTTCGAATGATGAAGGGCGATTGTCGACTTCAAAGCCCATACGGAGAACCGATGATTTTTTGAAGCCACATACACATAATTCACGTAATAGGGCTAGAATATAAATAACCCGTTCGTGTTGCCTTGTACTTTATTTTCCTAGGGTTTATTTACTACTTACGTGCGTGTCGATTTGTGAAATGATATGCATGCTTTATGTGCTCTTATGTGAAAAAGGTTTTTTCTCCCGTTTGATAAATACTAAGTGAGAAAAGGAATTGGATTCCTGTCTTCTATCATGCTTGAGATGTCTGGTGTTAGGGAGTTTGTACGGTTTGTTCCGAGTAAGTTGGCGACGTACATCAAGCCCTAACATTAGCGTTTCGGGTTCGTTTGACGACGCTCACCATAGCATATTCCGCCCCACGAAGCGTAAGGCAGCAAGGCGGAATTCAAATGTGCGGTTAGAGCATAAGTTGATTAGGTTGCACTTAGACAGTTATACCCAAAATGCAGGGTTAGCCGTGAGGGTCACTGACTGAGATCGATTAGGCAGGCCAAATATTACGTTAAAAGCTGAGGCATGTCTAATCGAGTCGGGGACCTCAACTCCACTATGAGACTACTCAACGAAGTTTCCGAAATTCTTAAATCGGGAGAGTAGAATTTTTCAGAAAAATAGTGGGAGTCAAGCGAAACGAAAAGTCCGTGTTTGCGCTTGATGAATGATAGAATAAACCTAACTATGTGATCTTTATCTTCTGCAGAGTTATTTTCTTTCTAGTTACTATGACGAGTCTTTTAAACATGCTGCTTGAAAAGAACCGTTTGGTAGGACCAAACTACGTGGACTGGCTCCGTAACCTCAGAATAGTTCTAGGTATGGAGTCTTTGACTTATGTCCTCGATTCCCCTACACCGCAAGCCCCAGGGACTGATGCGAGTGACGACGACCGGGCTGCGTATGTCAAGTGGCAAATAGACGAGCCAAAGGTCAAGGGCTATATACTCCTATCCATGAGCAATGAGTTGCAGCGAAGCCACTCGAAAATGGAAGTAGGCGCCATTTTGCTTCATTTGAAGGAGCTGTTTGGTGAACACTCCAGGAGTGCTCGCTACTCTTTGACAGAGCAACTGTTTCATTGCAAAATAGATGAGGGCAGCGACATTAGAGAACATGTGCTGAAAATGATCGGTTTGATCGAGAGACTCGATGCACTCGACTTTCTCATGGACAATGAGCTCCAAAACGATCTCGTGCTCCAGTCACTGCCGGCTTCCTTTAATCCCTTCATTGTGAATTATAATCTAAATAGGGTCGAGATGACATTAACTGAGTTGATGAACCATGTCAACGGCCCAAACTCAGATGAAAAAGATAAAGGGAAAGGAAGTGGCTCTTGTTGCGACTTATAAGACTCGGAAGTCGATTAGAAAGAAAAAGTCGGACAAGCCCATTAATCCCAAGGGAGGAGTTTCAAAAGGCAAGGCCAAGAAAAACGTGTCTAAAGGCGCCAAGCCCACGGAAAAATGCCTTCACTGCAATGAGCTCGGCCATTAGAAGCGCGATTGCCCGAAGCTAGCCGCCTCAGGTAAAGAACTTTATGTTTTAGAAACTAATTGTTCTATGACCGTGTACTCCACTTCATGGATCCTAGACTCAGGAGCTAGCGCTCACATTTGTGTTTCAAACCAGGGTCTGGAACGAAGTAGAGGTTGGCGATCGAGAGGTCATGATCAACGTAGGAAGCGGATAGTGTGCCGGCGACCCGCATTGGATCAAGAACTCTTGTTTTATCTAGTAGACATAAGTTATTGCTTTCTGATTGTTTAGTATTGCCCAGAGGGCTTAAGAATATTATTTCAATTCCCGTTTTGAGCGGAAATGGATATGAGTTCCGCTTTAGTAATAATATTTGCGATATTTATTTTGGAATTAAATGCGTCGGAAGTGCAACTTTACTTAACGGATTATATTATCTAAATGTCAAAGATAAAACTGAATCTGTGAACACAATTACCAACAAACGAAAATTAGAGACCAATATGAGACAATTGTGGCATCTTCGACTTGGTCATGCAGGAGATCAAAAGATTCGTGAGTTGGAGAAAAATGGCATGATTAAGCCGTTGGGTTCGGACCCTTATCCGACTTGCCAATCGTGTATCCTTGGAAAGATGACTAAGTTTCCCTTTACCGGGACTTTCCAAAAAGCCACAGAACTTCTCACTTTGATTCATACAGACGTTTGTGGGCCATTCGGAGAAGCGGCTCGAGGTAATTTCCACTACTTTATTACCTTCACGGACGATCATTCAAGATTTGGGAAGGTATATCTTATGAGATACAAGTCTGAAGTCCTTGATAAGTTCAAGGAATATAAGGCTTTAGTAGAAAACAAACTGGGAATCATATAAAGGCCATTCGATCTGATCGAGGTGGCGAGTACATGAGTCTCGAGTTTCACGAGTTATTGAAAGAGAACGGGATCATTTCACAGATGACACCGCCGGGAACACCACAATTAAATGGTGTGTCCGAACGCAGAAATCGAACGCTGTTGGACAAGGTTCGATCAATGCTAAGTTACACAGACCTGCCACTGTCGCTGTGGGGTCATGCGTTATTAACCGCAACGCACGTTTTAAACCGAATCCCTTCTATTCTGTCGACCAGATCCCTTATGAAATATGGACTGGTAGAAAGCCGAGCTTGAACCACATAAGAATATGGGGTTGCCCCGCTTTTGTGAAAAAGCTCAATACAGAAAAATTGGAATCGAGAGCTGTGAAAGGACGTTTTGTCGGGTATCCTGAGGATTCCATGGGATACCAATTTTACTTCCACGACGATAAGAAAATCGTTGTAGCCCTTCAGGCTCACTTTCTCGAAGAAGAGTTCGTTCGAGAAGGTGGAGTGGGTCGTGAAGTAACTCTTGGAGAAACGACAAAAACGATTTCACAAACTCCAGTGTTAGAAGACACCGTAGAGCAGTCCAAGACGTAATCAGAGTTGCGCAGGTCTAGTAGAGTATCTCGCCAGCCTGCGAGATATGGAATGGTACACGTCGAGCACGGGGATGCTGCGACGGGGGGTAACGTCGGGGACGACCCCGCTACCTATGACCAGGCAATGACGGATATAGACTCCGTAAGATGGCTTGAAGCTATGCAAGTCGAAATGGATTCAATGCACGAAAATCAGGTCTGGACACTTGTTGATCTCCCCGATGGTTTTAGACCCATTGGGTGTAAGTGGATCTTCGAGAAAAAGATTGGATCAAACGGACTGATGGATACATACAAAGCTAGGCTTGTAGCGAAAGGTTATAGTCAAAAAGAAGGAATTGACTATGAGGAAACCTTTTCGCCCGTTGCGATGATGAAGTCCATTCGGATATTACTTGCGATAGCAGCGTATAACGATTATGAGATCTGGCAGATGGATGTGAAAATCGCGTTCCTAAATGGATACCTCAAGGAGGAAATATATATGGAACAGCCAAAGGGTTTTACATCACAAAAGGATGCTCATAAAGTATGCAAATTGAATAAGTCAATTTCCGGACTTAAACAAGCCTCTAGGAGCTGGAATCTTCGGTTTGATAAAGTAGTTAAAAGCTACAGATTCATAAAGAACGAAGATGAACCAGGCGTCTACAGAAAAAGCAGTGAGAGCAAGATATCGTTCCTCGTATTGTACGTCGATGACATTCTTTTGATAGGAAACGATATTGGGATGCTCTCGATGGTGAAAGCATGGCTTTCGACCGAATTCTCCATGAAAGACTTGGGAGAAGCGACCTACATCCTAGGAATTCGTGTCTATAGGGATAGAACGAATAAGATGTTAGGGCTCTCCCAAGCCCTATACTTAGAAAAGGTCCTGAAACGATATAACATGGACAATTCTAAGAAAGGGTTCTTACCTATGGGGATGGGATACATCTCTCCAAAGCTATGTGTCCTCAAAGTGAGGCAGATAGAAAAGAGATGAATGGAATCCCCTATGCATCCGCAGTGGGTAGCTTGATGTACGCGATGCTTTGCACGCGACCGGACATAGCATACGCTGTGCGCGTAGTCAGTCGATTTCAAGCCAACCCGGGTAAAACAAACTGGACAGCAGTCAAGAATATCCTCAAGTTTCTTAGAAGAACAAAGGATATGATGCTGGTCTATGGAAATGGAGAATTAGAAGTAAAAGGATATACGGATTCGGATTTCCAGTCAGACGTGGACGACCGAAAATCCACTTCAGGTTTCGTCTTTACACTCAACGGTGGAGCAGTATCTTGGAAAAGTTCCAAGCAGAGCACAACTGCTGATTCCACCTGCGAGGCTGAGTACATAGCCGCCTCAGAGGCAGCTAAAGAAGGAGTTTGGATGAGAAAGTTCTTGGAAGAACTGCAAGTGGTTCCGATTGCCAAAAAACCACTGCCACTGTGGTGCGACAATAGTGGTGCAATCGCGCAAGCGAAGGAACCAAGATCTCACAGTAAATCCAAACACATAGAAAGAAAATACCACGTGTTACGTGAATTCGTTGAGAGTGGCTACATACCCGTCCAGAAGATTGCGACTGCGGACAACGTGGCCGACCCATTCACCAAGCCTTTATCTCAGGCATTGCTGAACAACATCTCGAGAAGATGGGTATTAGATACAACAGCGCATGGCATTGAGTGCAAGTGAGAGATTGTTAGGGATACGCCCTCGAATGCTATACGAGGATTGGATATGTATAGGGCATTAGCTTATTTATCATTCGATTGTCAATGTAATCAAACATTGTTTTGCATATTAATAAAGGCATTATTCGTTTATTGGTTATATGAGTTCTTTACTTAGCATCGGGTAAAGCAATAAATGAATAAATCCAAATGTGTAGAGTTGAGTCACTGTTCTCGATGGGTACGAGAGAGGAAGACACCAGTGGACTCTTAACCTCGAACATAAAATATCCATAAGCCTTAGGTTTCAGTTGGGTGATGGAAAACCAATCATGGCTTATTTGTAGATGACTTACCGTGTGCCGATATACCGCTTGGAAGCGGAAGTCATGACTTGTGATACGAGTCGAATCAAGGGATTGAATAGTTTCATGGACACTGACTCGCAGGTCGTACGATCAAACATGGCTTATTACTCAAGGAGTGTCAATGATCGACGACAAAACTATAGTAGTCTGCTTGAACCTTAGATCGAAAGGGGCTTTGACGGAGTTGACTTTGAAGTCTTGACTATCACTGGTTTCGCTAGATCCGATTTGCTATTGCATGGGTCAGCGAGACAGATGCGGTCTTGATGGATATTTGTGATTGCCGGGCTTAGACCGCCGAGTACGGATTCACAGTCTCGCAAGTAATCGAGACAAGTGTCCTATGAGAATGACGATGGGAAATTACAAAATCCTTGGCCAAGGTATTAAACTAACTCGTGTTAGACATGGAGGGTAATTTGGTAATTTGCCTCGTGTCATTTTATCATAGTATCGAGTTTAGTGAGTTTGACAAATACCATGGCTCTCACTCGATCGGGACACAACTGAAGGGTTTGTACGTAGTACTATAATCTATAGTTAGGTTCTGGAATGAGACTAGTTCGAAATTCGTGCTCAAGTTGGGATCTGTCCGGTACTGCGGGATTGGCTAGGTACCTACCGGACTCTTGGATTCCTCCCTTGCCGATTGAGTCGAACCTAGAGAGTCGGGCTTAAAAAGGATCATCAATGTGTACCGAGAAGGAGAGATTGTGTTTTGGGCCTTAACGGGCCTCGGGTCGTTATGCCATGCCTTATTGAGCCTCGGGGTCATTAAGTGGACCGAAGTCGGACTTCATATGAAACTAACTTTAAGACTTAGGCTTGGCTAAGTGCTTAGAAAGACTTGAGGGAAGAATTGGAATTTAACCCTAAGCCGAGAAATTCGAAAAATGCCATAAAGGGTATTTTCGTAATTTACAAATATGGTAATAAAAATATTTGGAATATTATTTATTAAAACTAAAATTCGAATTTATATTTTATATAAATTTCGAAATTTATTTTACCATATTTGAAGATATTTTAATATCTTAGTTAGTTTTCTATTTATAGTATGTTACTTTAATAGAATTTTGAATTCAATTAGGAGAGATATTTTGGCAAGAATATCTCTCATATTTAGGAAAAAATATTTCGAGATTTTAGCCTTGTTTAGGGCTGAAAATTTCGTCCTCCCCGACTATAAATAAGGGTGAGACCCTCGTCAAAGAAAAATACATGGGAAGAGAATCGACGCGAAATTTCTCGACCCGAGAATCGAAACACGAACACACAAACGCAAACCACTCTCCTGAGCGACGGATCAATTCTCTCTAGCCATCTTCGGAGAATCGAAACCGTGGTACACTGCGAGGTCGGCGTGACGATCTAGACGATACCCCACACGACCGCGGCCGACGACGCAATCGACGAGGAGCTGCCACTCGCTTCAAAGGTAATCTCTCACGGGTATGACCCGCCCTATTACGTGTCAACGTGATTAGAGTTTTCGATCCGAGCTGCGAAGGAACCCGGAAAAAATTTTATTCCGCACCGTATCCCGGGGCATTGCGTCTCGGGTACAAACCGGGTACCTTTCTTAACATCCGCTACTAATCCGTCTTTGGAAAGGATCATGCCGGATGGTAAGAAATCGCTCGGAGATCTTGAAGATATGGAAAGTACTTCTATTTTGGGAGGAGATCTCGTATACCTAATGAAGGAATCTGCTACTAATCCGTCTTTGGAAAGGATTAAGCTGGATGGTAAGAAATCGCTGGGAGATCTTGAAGATATGGAAAATGCTTCTATTTTGGGAGAGGATCTCGTATATTTAATGAAGGAATCTGCTACTAATCCGTCTTTGGAAAGGATACTACAATATCTTCGTAAAGATTTTGGATGGGATAACGAGATTTGGGTTATGCGGCTGCGCCATTGGTCACGCATCATACTCCACGCGTTGATCATACGGTGGTTGGGGATGACGCACAGCCCGATGCGGGAAATTTGCATGATCATCATATGAAGGCTAGGGTTTCTTTGATTGATATGGACCACAAGCATCCACGTGGTCTTGGGCCTAGGTTTTCTCCGGAACGGGAGGCTGGTAGATGCAATCTCACGATTGGGGATGGTGCAAAAGAGGGGATGACGACGTCAGCGCCGACGGCTACCGTGGAAAAAATTTCTATCCTTGATGACGGACCTATAGTTTCTACAGTGGTGGCAGAGGTGACGGATACGGTTTCGGTGCCGGCTAAGGTAAATCCGCCAAAGCCGACGTTTGCGGTGGTTGTCAAGGGGTCGGCGAGGCAGGCTAACCGCACCGGAGTGCGGCGACTTCCGTTGGTTTACACTGCGCCGGCAGTCATAGATGGGGTGGCGGATGTTCGACCTACGTGGGAGGTGGCCCGTCAAGGTTTTGCTCGATGGGAGCATACACTGGTGGCTATTTTTTGGGAAAGAAGCCATATTTTCCCTTTGTGGAGCGATTTGTGCGGGCGAATTGGGCTGACCTTGCCGAGGTCAGGGCTACCATTAATGGTTTCTTTAAGTTTCGTTTTATGTCGACGGATGCAATGCATGGGGTCCTTGAAGGGGGACCTTGGCTCTTCCAAGGGCAGCCACTCTTCTTGGAGGTTTGGAGGCCATGAATGTCGTTTGCGAAGCGGGATCTCGTAGAAGTACCTCTATGGGTTAAGTTATGGAATGTCCCAAGCGAATTCTGGACTCAGGCTGGTTTGGGGATCGTTGCTAGTGCTGTGGGGCAGCCCTTGTTTGCTGATGGCGTTACAACAAGTGGAGAGCGTATTGATTTTGCACGTGTTTGTGTACTTAAGAAGCTTGCTGACCCGTTTGTGGAGCACTTTAATATTCGACTGCCGTTAGAGTGTGGGGGTACATCGGGTGTGGCAACTGTGCGAGTGTAGTACGAATGGAGACCAACCAAATGTCTGAAGTGTGCTTCTTGGAATCATGCGTCGACGGCGTGTCCGATGTCCTCCGATGGACAAAGCGCACCGGGAAAACGACCGGATCCTCGGCTGAGGGCTGTTCGGGTGGGTGGCAATAAGCCACGAGTAGAGGGGCGGCAGGTGGGAGCAAAGGGCAAAGCAGCACGGGTGGAGTCACATGTTGGGGCAGATGGGGTTCGAGCGGGAAATGGAGGGGTGGTGATTCCTAGCGCACGTGTAGAGGGATGCATGTGGGCGCAAAGGGCAATGCCGTGAGGGTGGAACCATGGGATGGGGCAGCTAATGGTAGAAAACTGGCCCGGTCAACAGAGTGTGCTGGAGGATTGTCGACATCGTCTCGGACCACAGAGCCACATTCGCGGGTGGTGCCCGTGCATGAGGAGGTTGGGTTGGCCTCTAACTCTTTCGCTATTTTGCACTCGTTACGGGATGAGGATAATGATCCTCCTTTTTCTACGGGCCTCGAAGCAACGGCAGCTCCAACAGGGGGTGATCCATGATCCCTGTAGGTGTGCAGAATGTGCGTGGTCTCAATAAGAGGGACCACGGAAGGGCGGTGGGGGAGCTAGTTGTCGATGTCGTTGTTGATATCGTAGTTGTACCCGATAGCATCGTTATCGGTTGATGCGGCATGAGTTTTTCTCTTGCGCGCTCTTTTGTATTCTTCTTTTCATATATATATATATATAAAGGGACATTAATCCAAAAAAAACAACAACGCATTCTACGTGGTATACAAGGCTAGACTTAGTCAACAAGGCATTCAACTTGGTTAACAAGGAATTCGACTTGGTCAACAAGGCATTCGACTTGGTCAACAAGGCATTCTACTTGTTAAACAAGGCATCCGACTTGGTCAACAAGGCATTTGAGTTGTTCGACGTGGCCTTCTACTTGTTCAAAAGGGCATTAGACTTGGTCAACAAGGCATTCGACTTGGTCAACAATGCATTCGACTTGGTCAACAATGTATTCGACTTGGTCAACAACGCATTTGACTTAGTCACCAAGATATTCTATTTGTTTAACAAGGCATCATATGGTCAACAAGGCAATCGACTTTGTCAACAAGGCATTCGACATAGTTAACAAGGCATTGAAGTTGTTTAACAAGGCATTCGACTGGTTCAACAAGGGATTCTACTTGTTCAATAAGGCATTCTACTTGTTCGACTTGGTGAAGAAGGGCATTCTATTTGTTCAACAAGGCATTCTACTTGGTTAACAAGGCTTTGAAGTTGGTCAACAAGGCATTCAACTTCGTTAACAAGGAATTAGACTTGGTCAACAAGGCATTCGACTTGGTCAACAAGGCATTTTACTTGTTAAACAAGGCATCCGACTTTGTCAACAAGGCATTTGAGTTGTTCGACGTGGCCTTCTACTTGTTCAAAATGGCATTAGACTTGGTCAACAAGAAATTCGACTTGGTCAACAATGCATTCGACTTGGTCAACAAGGCATTCAACTTGGTCAACAAGGCATTCGACTTAGTCACCAAGGTATTCTATTTGTTCAACAAGGCATCGTATGGTCAACAAGGCATTCGACTTTGTCAACAAGGCATTCCACATAGTTAACAAGGCCTTGAAGTTGTTTAACAAGGTATTCGACTTGTTCAACAAGGGATTCGACTTGTTCAATAAGGCATTCTACTTGTTCGACTTGGTGAAGAAGGTATTCTATTTGTTCAACAAGGCATTCTACTTGGTTAACAAGGCGTTGAAGTTGTTCGACAAGGCATTCGACTTGTTCAGTAAGGGATTCGACTTGTTCAACAAGGTATTCTACTTGACTATGAAGGCATGACTTCGACAACAAGGCATTCGACTTGTTTAAGAAGGGATTCTACTTGGTCAACAAGGCATGACTGTTCAACAAGGCATTCGACTTGTTCAACAGGGCGTTCGACTTGTTTTAGAAGGTATTCGACTTGATTAACAAGGCATTCTACTTGTTCAACTTAGCATTCTACTTGGTCAACAAGATATTTGAGTTTTCACCAAAGAATTCGACTTGTTCAACAAGGAATTCTACTTGTTCGAAAGGGCATTCGACTCGGTCAACAAGGCATTTTACTTGGTTAAAAAGCCATTTGAGTTGTTCAAAAACGCATTCGACTTGTTCAGCAAGGCTATCTACTTGTTTGAATGGTAATTCGGCGTGGTCAAGAAGGTATGAAAGACATTCTACTTATTCAACAGGACATTCTACTTGGTCAACAAGGCATGGCTTGATCAACAAGGCATTCGACTTGTTCAACAAGACGTTCGGCTTGTTCAACAAGGCATTCTACTTGTTCGATAAGGCATTCTACTTGGTCAACAAGGCATGATGTGGCCAACAAGGAATTGGACTTTGTAAACAAGGCATTCGACTTAGGAAACAAGGAATTGGACTTGGTCAACAAGGCATATAAGACATATGACTTCTTTAACAAGGCATTCTACTTGGTCAACTAGGCATTCAAAATTTTCAACGAGGCATGACTTGGTCAACAAGGCGTTCGACTTGTTCACCAAGGCGTTCGACTTGTTCAACAAGGCGTTCGACTTGTTCAACAAGGCGTTCGACTTGTTCAACAAGGCGTTCGACTTGTTCAACAAGGCATTCGACTTGGTCAATAAAACAATCGACTTGGTCAATAGAACAATCGACTTATTCAACAATGCATTTCTTGGTAAACAAGACATTTGACTTGGTCAAAAAGGCATTCGACTTGTTCATCAAGGCATTCGACTTAGTCAACAACGCATTTAAGTTGTTCAACAAGACATTCGACTTGATTAACAAGGTATTCTACTTGTTCTAAAGGGCATTCGGCTGGGTCAACAAGGCATACAAGGCATTTTACTTGTTCAAAATGGTATTCGACTTGTTTAACAATGCATACAAGACATTCTACTTATTCAACAAGGTATTCAATTTGTTCAACAAGGCAATCTACTTGGTCAAAAAGGCATTCAACTTATTGAACAATGTATTCTACTTTGTCAACAAAGCGTGGAACAAAGCATTTTACTTGGTCAATAAGGCATGATTTGGTCGACAAGGAATTATGTGGTCAACAAGGCATTCGACCTGTTCAACAGGGCATTCGACCTGTTCAACAAGGCGTTCGACCTGTTCAACACGGCGTTCGACCTGTTCAACACGGCGTTCGACCTGTTCAACAAGGCGTTCGACTTGTTCAACAAGGCATTCCACTTGTTAAACAAGGTATTCGACTTGATTAACAAGACATTCTACTTGTTCAACTAAGCATTCTACTTGCTCAACAAGATATTTGAGTTTTGACCAAAGAATTCGACTTGTTCAACAAGGAATTCTACTTGTTCGAAAGGGCATTCGACTCGGTCAACAAGGCATTTTACTTGGTTAAAAAGGCATTTGAGTTGTTCCAAAACGCATTCGACTTGTTCAACAACGCTATCTACTTGTTTGAAAGGTAATTCGGCGTGGTCGAGAAGCAATGTAAGACATTCTACTTAATCAACAAGGCATTCGAATTTTTTAACAAACCATGACTTGGTCAACAAGGCATTCGACTTGGTAAGCAAGGCATTGTACTTGTTCGACAAGGCATTCTTCTTGTTCGACAAGGCATTCTACTTTTTCGACAAGTCATTCTACTTGTTCGAGAAGAAATTACGTGGTCAACAAGTCGTTCGACATATTCAACAAAGCTTTCGACTTGTTCAACAAGGCGTTCGACTTGTTCAACAAGGCGTTCGACTTGTTCAACAAGGAGTCCACTTGTTCAACAAGTCATTCAACTTGTTCAACAAGGTATGCGACTTGATTAACAAGGAATTCTACTTGTTCACTAAGCTTTCTACTTGGTCAACAAGGCATGACATGGTCAACAAGGAACTGGGCTTGGTAAACAAGGCATTCGACTTGGTAAACAAGGAATTGGACTTGGTCAACAATGCATATAAGACATATGACTTTTTTAATAAGGTATTATACTTGGTCAACTAGGCATTCAAATTTTTCAACGAGGCATGACTTGGTCAACAAATCGTTCGACTTGTTCAACAAGGCGTTCGACTTGTTCAACACGGCGTTCGACTTGTTCAACAAGGCGTTCGACTTACTCAACAAGGCATGCCACTTGTTTAAGAAGGTATTCGACTTGATTAACAAGGCATTCTACTTGTTCAACTTAGCATTCTACTTGGTCAACAAGATATTTCACCAAAGAATTCGACTTGTTCAACAAGGAATTCTACTTGTTCGAAAGGGCATTCGACTCGGTCAACAAGTCATTTTACTTGGTTACAAAGGCATTTGAGTTGTTTAAAAACTCATTCGACTTTTTCAACAAGGCTAGCTACTTTTTTGAAAGGTAATTCGGCGTGGTCAAGAAGGTTTGTAGGACATTCTACTTATTCAACAAGGCATGACTTGGTCAACAAGGCATTCGACTTGTTCAACAAGGCATTCGACTTGTTCAACAAGGCGTTCCACTTGTTCAACAAGGCATTCGACTTGTTCAACAAGGCGTTCGACTTGCTCAACAAGGCATTCTACTTTTTCGACAAGGCGTTCGACATGTTCACCAAGATATTCTACTTGTTCGACAAGGCATTCGACTTATGCAACAAGGCCTTCCACTTGTTAAACAAGGTATGCCACCTGATTAACAAAGAATTCTACTTGTTCAACAAAGCTTTCTACTTGGTCAACAAGGCATGACATGGTCAACAAGGAACTCGGCTTGGTAAACAAGGCACAAGACTTGGTAAACAAGGAATTGGACTTGGTAAACAATCCATATAAGACATATGGCCTGTTTAACAAGGTGTTCTACTTGGTCAACTAGGCATTCAAATTTTTCAACGAGGCATGACTTGGTCAACAAATCGTTCGACTTGTTCAACAAGGCGTTCGACTTGTTCAACTAGGCGTTCGACTTGTTCAACTAGGCGTTCCACTTGTTCAACAAGGCATTCCACTTGTTCAACCAGGCATTCCACTTGTTTAAGAAGGTATTCGACTTGATTAACAAGGCATTCTACTTGTTCAACTAAGCATTCTACTTTGTCAACAAGATATTTGAGATTTCACCAAAGAATTCGACTTGTTTAACAAGGAATTCTACTTGTTCGAAAGGGCATTCGACTCGGTCAACAAGGCATTTTACTTGGTTAAAAGGCATTTGAGTTCTTCAAAAACGCATTCGACTTGTTCAACAATGTTATCTACTTGTTTGAAAGGTAATTCGGCCTGGTCAAGAAGGTATGTAGGACATTCTACTTATGCAACAAGACATTCTACTGGTCAACAAGGCATGGCTTGATCAACAAGGCATTCGACTTGTTCAACAACGCGTTCAACTTGTTCAACAAGGCATTGTACTTGTTCGACAAGGCATTTCTACTTGGTCAACAAGGCATGACTTGGCCAACAAGGAATTGAACTTGGTAAACAAGACATTCGACTTAGTAAACAAGGATTGGACTTGGTCAACAAGGCATATTAGACATATGACTTGTTTAACAAGGCATTCTACTTGGTCAACTAGGCATTCAAATTTTTCAACGAGGCATGACTAGGTCAACAAGGCATTTGACTTGTTGACCAAGGCGTTCGACTTGTTCACCAAGGCATTCGACATGTTCAACAAGACGTTCGACTTATTGAACAAGGCGTTGAACTTGTTCAACAAGGCATTCTACTTGGTCAATAAAAGCAATTGACTTATTCAACAATGCATTTCTTGGTAAACAAGACATTTGAATTGGACAAAAAGGCATTCGACTTGTTCATCAAGGCATTCGACTTAGTCAACAACGCATTTGAGTTGTTCAACAAGACATTCGACTTGATCAATAAGGCATTCTACTTGTTCTAAAGGGCATTCAGCTTGGTCAACAAGGCATTTTACTTGTTCAAAAAGGTATAAGACTTGTTCAACAATGCATACAAGACATTCTACTTGTTCAATAAGGCATTCTACTTGGTCAAAAAGGCATTCGACTTATGGAACAAGGTGTTCTACTTTGTCAACAAAGCGTGGAACAAGGCATTTTACTTGGTCAATAAGGCATGACTTGGTCGACAAGGCATTCGACTTGTTCAACAAGGCGTTTGACCTGTTCAACACGGCGTTCGACCTGTTCAACACGGCTTTCGACCTGTTCAACTAGGCGTTCGACCTGTTCAATAAGGCGTTCGACTTGTTCAACAAAGCATTCCACTTGTTTAACAAGGTCTTCGACTTGATTAACAAGACATTTTACTTGTTCAACTAAGCATTCTACTTTCAACAAGATTTTTGAGTTTCACCAAAGAATTCGACTTGTTCAACAAGGAATTCTACTTGTTCGAAAGGGTATTCGACTCGGTCAACAAGGCATTTTTACTTGGTTAAAAAGACATTTGAGTTGTTCCAAAACGCATTCGACTTGTTCAACAATGCTATCTACTTGTTTGAAAGGTAATTCGGCGTGGTCAAGAAGCTATGTAAGACATTCTACTTATTCAACAAGGCATTCAAATTTTTCGACAAGGCATGACTTGGTCAACAAGGCATTCGACTAGTTCAACAAGGCGTTCGACTTGTTCAAGAAGGTATTCTACTTTTTCGACAAGGCATTCTTCTTGTTTAAGAAGGTATTCGACTTGATTAACAAGGCATTCTACTTGTTTAACTAAGCTATCTACTTGGTCAACAAGATATTTGAGTTTTCACCAAAGAATTCGACTTGTTCAACAATGCATTCTACTTGTTCAACAAGGAATTGGACTTGGTCAACAATGCATATAAGACATATGACTTGTTTAACAAGGTATTCTACTTGGTCAATTAAGCATTCAAATTTTTCAACGAGGCATGACTTGGTCAACAAATCGTCGACTTGTTCAACAAGGCGTTCGACTTGTTCAACAAGGCGTTCGACTTATTCAACACGGCGTTCGACTTGTTCAAGAAGGCGTTCGAATTGTTCAACAAGGCATTCCACTTGTGTAAGAAGGTATTCGACTTGATTAACAAGGCATCTACTTGTTTAACTAAGCATTATACTTGGTCAACAAGATATTTGAGTTTTCACCAAAGAATTCGACTTGTTCAACAGGGAATTCTACTTGTTCGAAAGGGCATTCGACTCGGTCAACAAGGCATTTTACTTGGTTAAAAAGGCATTTGAGTTGTTCAAAAATGCATTCGACTTGTTCAACAAGGCTATCTACTTGTTTGAAAGGTAATTCGGCTGGTCAAGAAGGTATGTTGGACATTCTACTTGGTCAAGAAGCCATTCGACTTGTTCAACAAGGCGTTCGACTTGTTCAACAAGGCGTTCGACTTGTTCGACAAGGCATTCTACTTGGTCAACAAGGCATGACTTGGCCAACAAGGAATTGGACTTGGTAAACAAGACATTCGACTTTGTAAACAAGGCATTGGACTTGGTCAACAAGTCATATAAGACATATGACTTGTTTAACAAGGCATTCTACTTTGTCAACTAGGCATTCAAAATTTTTTACCGAGGCATGACTTGGTCAACAATGTTAGGGATATGCCCCCTAATGCTATACGAGGATTGGATATGTATAGGGCATTAGCTTATTTATCATTCGATTGTCAATGTAATCAAACATTGTTCTGCGTATTAATAAAGGCATTATTCGTTTATTGGTTATATGAGTTCTTTACTTAGCATCGGGTAAAGCAATAAATGAATAAATCCAAATGTGTCGAGTTGAGTCACAGTTCTCGATGGGTACGAGAGAGGAAGGCACCAGTGGACTCCTAACCTCGAACATAAAATGTCCATAAGCCATAGGTTTCAGTTGGGTGCTGGAAAACCAATCATGGCTTATTTGTAGATGACTTACCGTGTGCCGATATACCGCTTGGAAGCGGAAGTCATGACTTGTGATACGAATCGAATCAAGGGATTGAATCGTTTCATGGACACTGACTCGCAGGTCGTACGATCAAACATGGCTTATTACTCAAGGAGTGTCAATGATCGACGACAAAACTATAGTAGTCTGCTTGAACCTTAGACCGAAAGGGGCTTTGACGGAGTTGACTTTGAAGTCTTGACTATCACTGGTTTCGCTAGATCCGATTTGCTATTGCATGGGTCAGCGGGACAGATGCGGTCTTGATGGATATTTGTGATTACCGGGCTTAGACCGCCGAGTACAGATTCACAGTCTCGCAAGTAATCGAGACAAGTGTCCTATGAGAATGACGACGGGAATTACAAAATCATTGGCCAAGGTATTAAACTAACTCATGTTAGACATGGAGGGTAGTTTGGTAATTTGCCTCGTGTTATTTTATCATAGTATCGAGTTTAGTGAGTTTGACAAATACCATGGCTCTCACTCGATCGCGACACAGCTGAAGGGTTTGTACGTAGTACTATAATCTATAGTTAGGTTCTGGAATGAGACTAGTTCGAAATTCGTGCTCAAGTCGGGATTTGTCCGGTACTGCGGGATTGGCTAGGCACCTACCGGACTCTTGGATTCCTCCCTTGCCGATTGAGTCGAACCTAGAGAGTCGGGCTTAAAAAGGATCATCAATGTGTACCGAGAAGGAGAGATTGTGTTTTGGGCCTTAACGGGCCTCGGGTCGTTATGCCACGCCTTATTGGGCCTCGGGTCATTAAGTGGACCGAAGTCGGACTTCATATGAAATTAACTTTAAGACTTAGGCTTGGCTAAGTGCTTAGAAAACTTGAGGGAAGAATTGGAATTCAACCCTAAGCCGAGAAATTCGAAAATGCCTTAAAGGGTATTTTCGTAATTTACAAATATGGTAATAAAAATATTTGGATATTATTTATTAAAACTAAAATTCGAATTTATATTTTATATAAATTTCGAAATTTATTTACCATATTTGAAGATATTTTAATATCTTAGTTAGTTTTCTATTTATAGTATGTTCCTTTAATAGAATTTTGAATTCAATTAGAGAGATATTTTGGCAAGAATATCTCTCATTTAGGAACAAATATTTCGAGATTTTAGCCTTGTTTAGGGCTGAAAATTTCGTCCTCCCCTACTATAAATAAGGGTGAGACCCTCGTAAAAAAAAAAAGACACGGGAAGAGAATCGACGCGAAAGGGCGCGACCCGAGAATCGAAACACGAACACACAAACGCAAACCACTCTCCCGAGCGACGGATCAATTCTCTCTAGCCATCTTCGGAGAATCGAAACCGTGGTACACTGCGAGGTCGGCGTGACGATCTAGACGATACCCAACACGACCGCGGCGACGACGCAATCGACGAGGAGCTGCCACTCGCTTCAAAGGTAATCTCTCACGGGTATGACCCGCCCTATTACGTGTCAACGTGATTAGAGTTTTCGATCCGAGCTGCGAAGGAACCCGGAAAAAATTTTATTCCGCACCGTATCCCGGGGCGTTGCGTCTCGGGTACAAACCGGGTACCTTTCCCAATAGTGGTATCGGAGCCAGGGCTCGTGTCGGACTCATAACATGATTAAATCGAAACGAAGCTCGTGGGAGACGATCGAAAAGCCAACGCACTAGGCGCGTGGGGCTGCTCGATGTGTTGCTTGCCAACCCACGACCACCATACCGCTCGACGGGGTCGAAGGCACCACCGCCGAGATGCTGCGACACGCAGACAGCCGCACAGCCGCACGTGCAACCGCGCCGTGCGACGGCGTATCCGCTGCCGCAGGTTCGGCAACGAAGACCCGAACCACCGCGCCGCTGCCTCGGGCAGCGGCACACCGATGTCCGATGGTGGTGCCACCTCTGATGGCAGCGCCAGCGGCGCGCGGACAGCCGCGTACCCGCACGAAACTGCAGCCTCTGGGACACGACGGCCGCCTAGGGTTTTTCGCCCAAAAACCCTAACGGGCCTTTTTATCGGGCCTGGCCCATTTAAGGCCCAAATTGTTGGTTTCGGTTAGAATTCATGAAATTGTCAACGTGCTCGTTATGATTATGATTTAAGGCACACTTACGGGTTTAGGATGTTTATTTGGTTTTCCGGGTTATTTGTTAAGGGCCTCGTCCCCCCGGGTTGTATTTGTCTTTTACGGGTTGTTTGGGACTGATGATCCCCCCGTGTTGTACTTCAAAGTCTTTAGTAGATTAGGCTTAGTTTATAATACACGAAGCTGTTCGACGGTTGACGACTCCCCGGGAGAAGATGACTTGGTGGACGATCGACAACTTGGAGGCCGTTCGAATGATGAAGGGCGATTGTCGACTTCAAAGCCCATACGGAGAACCGATGATTTTTTGAAGCCACATACACATAATTTACGTAATAGGGCTAGAATATAAATAACCCGTTTGTGTTGCCTTGTAGTTTATTTTCCTATGGTTTATTTACTACTTACGTGCGTGTCGATTTGTGAAATGATATGCATGCTTTATGTGCTCTTATGTGAAAAAGGTTTTTTCTCCCGTTTGATAAATACTAAGTGAGAAAAGGAATTGGATTCCTGTCTTCTATCATGCTTGAGATGTCTGGTGTTAGGGAGTTTGTACGGTTTGTTCCGAGTAAGTTGGCGCCGTACATCAAGCCCTAACATTAGCGTTTCGGGTTCGTTTGACGACGCTCACCATAGCATATTCCGCCCCACGAAGCATAAGGCAACAAGGCGGAATTCAAATGTGCGGTTAGAGCATAAGTTGATTAGGTTGCACTTAGACAATTATACCCAAAATGCAGGGTTAGCCGTGAAGGTCACTGACTGAGATCAATTAGGCAGGCCAAATATTGCGTTAAAGGCTGAGGCATGTCTAATCGAGTCGGGGACCTCAACTCCACTATGAGACTACTCAACGAAGTTTCCGAAATTCTTAAATCGGGAGAATAGAATTTTTCAGAAAAATAGTGGGAGTCAAGCGAAACGAAAAGTCCGTGCTTGCGCTTGATGAATGATAGAATAAACCTAACTATGTGATCTTTATCTTCTGCAGAGTTATTTTCTTTCTAGTTACTATGACGAATCTTTTAAACATGCTGCTAAAGAACCGTTTGGTAGGACCAAACTACGTGGACTGGCTCCGTAACCTCAGGATAGTTCTAGGTATGGAGTCTTTGACTTATGTCCTCGATTCCCCTACACCGCAAGTCCCAGGGACTGATGCGAGTGACGACGACCGGGCTGCGTATGTCAAGTGGCAAATAGACGAGCCAAAGGTCAAGGGCTATATACTCCTATCCATGAGCAATGGGTTGCAGCGAAGCCACTCGGAAATGGAAGTGGGCGCCATTTTGCTTCATTTGAAGGAGCTCTTTGGTGAACACTCCAAGAGTGCTCGCTACTCTTTGACAGAGCAACTGTTTCATTGCAAAATGGATGAGGGCAGCGACATTAGAGAACATGTGCTGAAAATGATCGATTTGATCGAGAGACTCGATGCACTCGACTTTCTCATGGACAATTAGCTCCAAAACGATATCGTGCTCCAGTCACTGCCGGCTTCCTTTAATCCCTTCATTGTGAATTATAATCTAAATAGGGTCGAGATGACATTAACTGAGTTGATGAACCATGTCAACGGCCCAAACTCAGATGAAAAAGATAAAGGGAAAGGAAGTGGCTCTTGTTGCGACTTATAAGACTCGGAAGTCGATTAGAAAGAAAAAGTCGGACAAGCCCATTAATCCCAAGGGAGGAGTTTCAAAAGGCAAGGCCAAGAAAAACGTGTCTAAAGGCGCCAAGCCCACGGAAAAATGCCTTCACTGCAATGAGCTCGGCCATTGGAAGCGCGATTGCCCGAAGCTAGCCGCCTCAGGTAAAGAACTTTATGTTTTAGAAACTAATTGTTCTATGACTGTGTACTCCACTTCATGGATCCTAGACTCAGGAGCTAGCGCTCACATTTGTGTTTCAAACCAGGGTCTGGAACGAAGTAGGAGGTTGGCAGATCGAGAGGTCATGATCAACGTAGGAAGCGGACATAGTGTGCCGGCGACCCGCATTGGATCAAGAACTCTTGTTTTATTTAGTAGACATAAGTTATTGCTTTCTGAGTGTTTAGTATTGCCAGAGGGCTTAAGAATATTATTTCTATTCCCGTTTTGAGCGGAAGCGGATATGAGTTCCGCTTTAGTAATAATATTTGCGATATTTATTTTGGAATTAAATGCGTCGGAAGTGCAACTTTACTTAACGGATTATATTATCTAAATGTCAAAGATAAAACTGAATCTGTGAACACAATTACCAACAAACGAAAATTAGAGACCAATATGAGTCAATTGTGGCATCTTCGACTTGGTCATGCAGGAGATCAAAAGATTCGTGAGTTGGAGAAAAATGGCATGATTAAGCCGTTGGGTTCGGACCCTTATCCGACTTGCGAATCGTGTATCCTTGGAAAGATGACTAAGTCTCCCTTTACCGGGACTTTCCAAAAAGCCACAGAACTTCTCACTTTGATTCATACAGACGTTTGTGGGCCATTCGGGGAAGCGGCTCGAAGTAATTTCCACTACTTTATTACCTTCACCGACGATCATTCAAGATTTGGGAAGGTATATCTTATGATATACAAGTCTGAAGCCCTTGATAAGTTCAAGGAATATAAGGCTTTAGTAGAAAAACAAACTGGGAATCATATAAAGGCCATTCGATCTGATCGAGGTGGCGAGTACATGAGTCTCGAGTTTGACGAGTTATTGAAAGAGAACGGGATCATTTCACAGATGACACCGCCGGGAACACCACAATTAAATGGTGTGTCCGAACGCAGAAATTGAACGCTGTTGGACAAGGTTCGATCAATGCTAAGTTACACAGACCTGCCACTGTCGCTGTGGGGTCATGCGTTATTAACCGCAACGCACGTTTTAAACCGAATCTTCTAGTTCTGTCGACCAGATCCCTTATGAAATATGGACTGGTAGAAAGCCGAGCTTGAACCACATAAGAATATGGGGTTGCCCCGCTTTTGTGAAAAAGCTCAAGACAGAAAAATTGGAATCGAGAGCTGTGAAAGGACGTTTTGTCGGGTATCCTGAGATTCCATGGGATACCAATTTTACTTCCACGACGATCAGAAAATCGTTGTAGCCCTTCAGACTCACTTTCTCGAAGAAGAGTTCGTTCGAGAAGGTGGAGTGGGTCGTGAAGTAACTCTTGGAGAAACGACAGAAACGCTTTCACAAACTCCAGTGTTAGAAGACACCGTAGAGCAGTCCAAGACGCAATCAGAGTTGCGCAGGTCTAGTAGAGTATCTCGCCAGCCTGCGAGATATGGAATGGTACACGTCGAGCACGGGGATGCTGCGACGGGGGGTAACGTCGGGGACGACCCCGCTACATATGACCAGGCAATGACGGATATAGACTCCGTAATATGGCTTGAAGCTATGCAAGTCGAAATGGATTCAATGCACGAAAATCAAGTCTGGACACTTGTTGATCTCCCCGATGGTTTTAGACCCATGGGGTGTAAGTGGATCTTCGAGAAAAAGAGTGGATCAGACGGACTGGTGGATACATACAAAGCTAGGCTTGTAGCGAAAGGTTATAGTCAAAAAGAAGGAATTGACTATGAGGAAACCTTTTCGCCCGTTGCGATGATGAAGTCCATTCGGATATTACTTGCTATAGCAGCGTATAACGATTATGAGATCTGGCAGATGGATGTGAAAACCGCGTTCCTAAATGGATACCTCAAGGAGGAAATATATATGGAACAGCCAAAGGGTTTTACATCACAAAAGGATGCTCATAAAGTATGCAAATTGAATAAGTCAATTTACGGACTTAAACAAGCCTCTAGGAGCTGGAATCTTCGGTTTGATAAGTAGTTAAAGCTACAGATTCATAAAGAACGAAGATGAACCAGCGTCTACAGAAAAAGCAGTGGGAGCAAGATATCGTTCCTCGTATTGTACGTCGATGACATCCTTTTGATAGGAAACGATATTGGGATGCTCTCGATGGTGAAAGCATGGCTTTCGACCGAATTCTCCATGAAAGACTTGGGAGAAGCGACCTACATCCTAGGAATTCGTGTCTATAGGGATAGAACGAATAAGATGTTAGGGCTCTCCCAAGCCCTATACTTAGAAAAGGTCCTGAAACGATATAACATGGACAATTCTAAGAAAGGGTTCTTACCTATGGGGATGGGATACATCTCTCCAAAGCTATGTGTCCTCAAAGTGAGGCAGATAGAAAAGAGATGAATGGAATCCCCTATGCATCCGCAGTGGGTAGCTTGATGTACGCGATGCTTTGCATGCGACCGGACATAGCATACGCTGTGAGCGTAGTCAGTCGATTTCAAGCCAACCCGGGTAAAACAAACTGGACAGCAGTCAAGAATATCCTCAAGTATCTTAGAAGAACAAAGGATATGATGCTGGTCTATGGAAATGGAGAATTAGAAGTGGAAGGATATACGGATTCGGATTTCCAGTCAGACGTGGACGACCGAAAATCCACTTCAGGTTTCGTCTTTACACTCAACGGTGGAGCAGTATCTTGGAAAAGTTCCAAGCAGAGCACAACTGCTGATTCCACCTGCGAGGCTGAGTACATAGCCGCCTCAGAGGCAGCTAAAGAAGGAGTTTGGATGAGAAAGTTCTTGGAAGAACTGCAAGTGGTTCCGATTGCCAAAAAACCACTGCCACTGTGGTGCGACAATAGTGGTGCAATCGCGCAAGCGAAGGAACCAAGATCTCACAGTAAATCCAAACACATAGAAAGAAAATACCACGTGTTACGTGGATTCGTTAAGAGTGGCTACATAGCCGTCCAGAAGATTGCGACTGCGGACAACGTGGCCGACCCATTCACCAAGCCTTTATCTCAGGCAGTGCTGAACAAACATCTCGAGAAGATGGGTATTAGATACAACAGCGCATGGCATTGAGTGCAAGTGGGAGATTGTTAGGGATACGCCCTCGAATGCTATACGATGATTGGATATGTATAGGGCATTAGCTAATTTATCATTCGATTGTCAATGTAATCAAACATTGTTTTGCATATTAATAAATGCATTATTCGTTTATTGGTTATATGAGTTCTTTACTTAGCATCGGGTAAAGCAATAAATGAATAAATCCAAATATGTCGAGTTGAGTCACTGTTCTCGATGGGTACGAGAGAGGAAGGCACTAATGGACTCTTAACCTCGAACATAAAATATCCATAAGCCTTAGGTTTCAGTTGGGTGCTGGAAAACCAATCATGGCTTATTTGTAGATGACTTACCGTGTGCCGATATACCGCTTGGAAGCGGAAGTCATGACTTGTGATACGAGTCGAATCAAGGGATTGAATCGTTTCATGGACACTGACTCGCAGGTCGTACGATCAAACATGGCTTATTACTCAAGGAGTGTCAATGATCGACGACAAAACTATAGTAGTCTGCTTGAACCTTAGACCGAAAGGGGCTTTGACGGAGTTGACTTTGAAGTCTTGACTATCACTGGTTTCACTAGATCCGATTTGCTATTGCATGGGTCAGCGGGACAGATGCGGTCTTGATGATATTTGTGATTGCCGGGCTTAGACCGCCGAGTACGGATTCACAGTCTCGCAAGTAATCGAGACAAGTGTCCTATGAGAATGACGACGGGAAATTACAAAATCCTTGGCCAAGGTATTAAACTAACTCGTGTTAGACATGGAGGGTAATTTGGTAATTTGCCTCGTGTCATTTTATCATAGTATCGAGTTTAGTGAGTTTGACAAATACCATGGCTCTCACTCGATCGGGACACAGCTGAAGGGTTTGTACGTAGTACTATAATCTATAGTTAGGTTCTGGAATGAGATTAGTTCGAAATTCGTGCTCAAGTCGGGATCTGTCCGGTACTGCGGGATTTGCTAGGTACCTACCGGACTCTTGGATTCCTCCCTTGCCGATTGAGTCGAACCTAGAGAGTCGGGCTTAAAAAGGATCATCAATGTGTACCGAGAAGGAGAGATTGTGTTTTGGGCCTTAACGGGCCTCGGGTCGTTATGCTACGCCTTATTGGGCCTCGGGGTCATTAAGTGGACCGAAGTTGGACTTCATATGAAACTAACTTTAAGACTTAGGCTTGGCTAAGTGCTTAGAAAGACTTGAGGGAAGAATTGGAATTCAACCCTAAGCCGAGAAATTCGAAAAATGCCTTAAAGGGTATTTTCGTAATTTACAAATATGGTAATAAAATATTTGGAATATTATTTATTAAAACTAAAATTCGAATTTATATTTTATATAAATTTCGAAATTTATTTACCATATTTGAAGATATTTTAATATCTTAGTTAGTTTTCTATTTATACTATGTTCCTTTAATAGAATTTTGAATTCAATTAGGAGAGATATTTTGGCAAGAATATCTCTAATATTTAGGAACAAATATTTCGAGATTTTAGCCTTGTTTAGGGCTGAAATTTTCGTCCCCCCTACTATAAATAAGGGTGAGACCCTCGTCAAAAAAAAAAAGACACGGGAAGAGAATCGACGCGAAATTTCTCGACCCGAGAATCGAAACACGAACACACAAACGCAAACCACTCTCCCGAGCGACGGCTCAATTCTCTCTAGCCATCTTCAAGGAATCGAAACAGTGGTACACTGCGAGGTCGGCGTGACGATCTAGACGATACCAAACACGACCGCGGCCGACGACGCAATCGACGAGGAGCTGCCACTCGCTTCAAAGGTAATCTCTCACGGGTATGACCCGCCCTATTAGGTGTCAACGTGATTAGAGTTTTCGATCCGAGCTACGAAGGAACCCCGAAAAAATTTTATTCCGCACCGTATCCCGGGGCGTTGCGTCTCGGGTACAAACCGGGTACCTTTCCCAACAAACAAGGCATTCGACTTGTTCACCAAGGCGTTCGACTTTTCACTAAGGCGTTCGACTTGTTCAACAAGGCATTCTACTTGGTCAATAAAGCAATAGACTTATTTAACAATGCATTTCTTGGTAAACAAGACATTTGACTTGTTCATAGGTATTCGACTTGGTCAACAAGGCATACAAGGCATTTTACTTGTTCATAGGTATTCGACTTGTTCAACAATGCATTCAAGATATTCTACTTGTTCAACAAGGTATTCGATTTGTTCACCAAGGCATTTACTTGGTCAAAAAGGCATTCGACTTATTGAATAAGGTATTCTACTTTGTCAACAAAGCGTGGAACAAGGCATTTTACTTGGTCAATAAGGCATGGCTTGGTCGACAAGGAATTACGTGTTCAACAAGGCATTCGACTTGTTCAACACGGCTTTCGACTTGTTCAACAAGGCGTTCGACTTGTTCAACCAGGTGTTCTTCTACTTGTTCAACTAAGCATTCAACTTGCTCACCAAGATATTTTAGTTTTTCACTAAAGAATTCGACTTGTTTAACAAGGAATTCTACTTGTTCGAAAGAGCATTCGACTCGGTCAACAAAGCATTTTACTTGGTTAAGAAGGCATTTGAGTTGTTCCAAAACGCATTCGACTTGTTCAACCACGCTATCTACTTGTTTGAAAGGTAATTCGGCGTGGTCAAGAAGCTATGTAAGACATTCTACTTATTCAACAAGGCATTCGAATTTTTCAACAAGACATGACTTGCTCAACAAGGCATTCGACTTGTTCAACAAGGCATTCTCCTTGTTCGACAAGGCATTTTCTTGTTCGACAAGGCATTCTACTTGTTAGACAAGGCATTCTACTTGTTCGACAAAGAATTACGTGGTCAAGAAGTCGTTCGACATGTTCAACAAGGCGTTCGACTTGTTCAACAAGGCGTTCGACTTGTTCAACAAGACCTTCCACTTGTTAAACAAGGTATGCAACTTGATTAACAAGAAACTCTACTTGTTCAACTAACCTTTCTACTTGGTCAACAAGGCATGACATGGTCAATAGGGAACTAGGCTTGGTAAACAAGGCATTCGACTTGGTAAAGAAGGAATTGGACTTGGTCAACAATGCATATAAGACATATGACTTGTTTAACAAGGTATTCTACTTGGTCAACTAGGCATTCAAATTTTTCAACGAGGCATGACTTGGTCAACAAATCCTTCGACTTGTTCAACAAGGCGGTCGACTTGTTCAACTACGCATTCGACTTGTTCAACAAGGCGTTTGACTTGTTCAAAAGGCGTTCGACTTGTTCAACAAGGCATTGCACTTGTTTAAGAAGGTATTCGACTTGATTAACAAGGCATTCTACTTGTTCGACTAAGCATTCTACTTTGTCAACAAGATATTTGATTTTTCACCAAAGAATTCGATTTGTTCAACAAGGAATTCTACTTGTTCAAAAGGGCATTCGACTCGGTCAACAAGGTATTTTACTTGGTCAAAAATGCATTCGACTTGTTCAACAAGGCTATCTACTTGTTTGAAAGGTAATTCGGCGTGGTCAAGAAGGTCTGTAGGACATTCTACTTATTCAACAAGACATTCTACTTGGTCAACAAGGCATGGCTTGATCAACAAGGCATTCGACTTGTTCAACAAGGCGTTTGTCTTGTGCAACAAGGCATTCTACTTGTTCGACAAGGCATTCTACTTGGTCAACAAGGCATGACTTGGCCAACAAGGAATTGGACTTGGTAAAAAAGACATTCGACTTAGTAAACAAGGAATTGGATTTGGTCAACAATACATATAAGACATATGACTTGTTTAACAAGGTTGTTTAACAAGGCATTCTATTTTGTCAACTAGGCATTCAAATTTTTCAACGAGGCATGACTTGGTCATCAAGGCATTCTACTTGTTCACCAAGGCGTTAGACTTGTCCAACAAGGCGTTCGACATGTTCAACAAGGCATTATGACTTGTTTAACAAGGCATTCTACTTTGTCAACTAGGCATTCATATTTTTCAACGAGGCATGACTTGGTCAACAAGGCATTTAACTTGTTCACCAAGGCGTTCGACTTGTTCAACAAGGCATTCTACTTGGTCAATAAAGCAATCGACTTATTCAACAATCATTTCTGGTAACCAAGATATTTGACTTGGTCAAAAAGGCATTCGACTTGTTCATCAAGGCATTCGACTTAGTCAACAACGCATTTGAGTTGTTCAACAAGACATTCGACTTGATCAACATTGCATTCTACTTGTTCTAAAGGGCATTCGGCTTGGTCAACAAGGCATACAAGGCATTTTACTTGTTCATAGGTATTCGACTTGTTCAACAATGCATACAAGACATTCTACCTGTTGAACACGGCTTTCGACTTGTTCAACAAGGCGTTTGACTTGTTCAACAAGGCATTCCACTTGTTTAACAAGGTATTCGACTTGATTAACAAGGCATTCTACTTGTTCAACTAAGCATTCTACTTGGTCAACAAGATATTTAATTTTTCACCAAAGAATTCGACTTGTTCAACAAGGAATTCTACTTTTTCGAAAGGGCATTCGACTCGGTCAACAAGGCATTTTACTTGGTTAAAAAGGCATTTGAGTTGTTCAAAATTGCATTCGACTTGTTCAACAAGGCTATCTACTTGTTTGAAAGGTAATTCGGCGTGGTCAAGAAGGTATGTAGGACATTCTACTTATTCAACAAGACATTCTACTTGGTCAACATGGCATGGCTTGATCAACAAGGCATTCGACTTGATCAACAAGGCGTTCGACTTATTCAACAAGGCGTTCGAGTTGTTCGACAAGGCATTCTACTTGGTCAATAAGGCAATCGACTTATTCAACAATGCATTTCTTGGTAAACAAGACATTTGACTTGTTCAAAAAGGGATTCAACTTGTTCATGAAGGCATTCGACTTAGTCAACAACGAATTTGAGTTGTTCAACAAGACATCTGACATGATAAAAAATGCATTCTACTTGTTCTAAAGGGCATTCGGCTTGGTCATTAATGCATACAAGATATTCTACTTGTTCAACAAGGTATTCGATTTGTTCAACAAGGCATTCAAATTTTTCAACGAGGCATGACTTGGTCAACAAGGCATTCGACTTGTTCACCAAGGCGTTCGACTTGTTCACCAAAGCGTTCGACTTGTTCAACAAGGCGTTCGACTTGTTCAAAAAGGCATTCTATTTGGTTAATAAAGCAATCGACTTATTCAACAATGCATATCTTGGTAAACAAGACATTTGACTGGGTCAAAAAGGCATTCGACTTCTTCATCAAGGCATTCGACTCTGTTCATCAAGGCATTCGACTTAGTCCACAACGCATTTGAGTTGTTCAACAAGACATTCGACTTGATCAACAAGGGACTCTACTTGTTCTAAAGGGCATTCGGCTTGGTCAACAAGGCATACAAGGCATTTTACTTGTTCAAAAAGGTATTCGACTTGTTCAACAATGCATACAAGACATTCTACTTATTCAACAAGGTATTCGATTTGTTCAACAAGGCATTTACTTGGTTAAAAAGGTATTCGACTTATTGAACAAGGTATTTTACGTTGTCAACAAAGCGTGGAACAAGGCATTTTACTTGGTCAATAAGGCATGACCTGGTCGACAAGGAATTACGTGGTCAACAAGGCATTCGACTTGTTCAACAGGGCATTCGACCTATTGAACAAGGTATTCTACTTTGTCAATAAAGCGTGGAACAAAGCATTTTACTTGGTCAATAAGGCATGACTTGGTCTACAAGGAATTACGTGGTCAACAAGGCATTCGACTTGTTCAACACGGCTTTCGACTTGTTCAACAAGGTGTTCGACTTGTTCAACAAGGCATTCCACTTGCTTAACAAGGTATTCGACTTGATTAACAAGGCATTCTACTTGTTCAACTAAGCATTCTACTTGCTCTACAAGATATTTGAGTTTTCACCAAAGAATTCGACTTGTTCAACAAGGAATTCTACTTGTTCGAAAGAGCATCTCGGTCAACAAGGCATTTTACTTGGTTAAAAAGGCATTTGAGTTGTTCCAAAATGCATTCGACTGGTTCGACAACGCTATCTACTTGTTAGAAAGGTAATTCGGCGTGGTCAAGAAGCTATGTAAGACATTCTACTTATTCAACAAGGCATTCGAATTTTTCAACAAGGCATGACTTGGTCAACAAGGCATTCGACTTGTGGAACAAGGGGTTGGACTTGTTCGACAAGGTATTCTACTTGTTCGACTTGTTCACCAAGGCGTTAGACTTGTTCACCAAGGTATTCGACTTGTTCAACATGGCGTTCGACTTATTCAACAAGGCATTCGACTTGTTCAACAAGGCATTCTACTTGGTCAATAATGCAATCGACTAATTCAACAATGCATTTCTTGGTAAACAAGACATTTGACTTGGTCAAAAAGGCATTCGACTTGTTCATCAAGGCATTCGACTTAGTCAACAACGCATTTGAGTTGTTCAACAAGACATTCGACTTGATCAACAATGCATCCTACTTGTTCTAAAGCGCATTCGTCTTGGTCAACAAGGCATTTTAGTTGTTGAAAAAGGTATTCGACTTGTTCAACAATGCATACAAGACATTCTACTTGTTCAACAAAGTATTCGATTTGCTCAACAAGGCATTTACTTGGTCAAAAAGGCATTCGACTTATTGAACAAGGTATTTTACTTTGTCAACAAAGCGTGGAACAAGGCATTTTACTTGGTCAATAAGGCATGACTTGGTCGACAAGGAATTACGTGGTCAACAAGGCATTCGACTTGTTCAACAGGGCATTCGACGTGTTCAACACGACTTTCGACTTGTTCAACAAGCGTTAGACTTGTTCAACAAGGCGTTCGACTTCTTCAACAAGGCGTTCGACTTGTTCAACAAGGCATTCCACTTGTTTAACAAGGTATTCGACTTGATTAACAAGGCATTCTACTTGTTCAAGTAAGCATTCTACTTGCTCAACAAGATATTTGAGTTTTCACCAAAGCATTCGACTTGTTCAACAAAGAAATCTAATTGTTCGAAAGGGCATTCGACTCGATCAACAAGGCATTTTACTTGGTTAAAAACGCATTTGAGTTGTTCCAAAACGCATTCGACTTGTTCAACAACGCTATCTACTTGTTAGAAAGGTAATTCGGCGTGGTCAAGAAGCTATGTAAGACATTCTAGTTATTCAACAAGGCATTCCAGTTTTTCAACAAGGTATGACTTGGTCAACAAGGCATTCGACTTCTTCAACAAGGCATTCTACTTGTTCGACAATGCATTCTTCTTGTTCGACAAGACATTCTACTTGTTCGACAAGGAATTACGTGGTAAACAAGTCGTTCGACATGTTCAACAAGGCGTTCGACTTGTTCAACAAGGCGTCTTGTTCAACAAGGCCTTCTACTTGTTAAACAAGGTATGCGACTTGATTAACAAGGAATTCTACTTGTTCAACTAAGCATTCTACTTGGTCAACAAGGCATGACATGGTCAACAAGGAACTGGCTTGGTAAACAAGGCATTTGACTTGGTAAACAAGGAATTGGACTTGGTCAACAATGCATATAAGACATATGACTTGTTTAACAAGGTATTCTACTTGGTCAACTAGGCATTCAAATTTTTCAACGAGGCATGACTTGGTCAAAAAATTGTTCGACTTGTTCAACTAGGCGTTCGACTTGTTCAACAAGGCGTTCCACTTGCTCAACAAGGCTTTCGACTTGTTCAACAAGGCCTTCCACTTGTTTAATAAGGTATTCGACTTGATTAACAATGCATTCTACTTGTTCAACTAAACATTCTACTTGGTCATCAAGGCATTCAAATTTTTCAACCAGGCATGACTTGGTCAACAAGGCATTCGACTTTTTTACCAAGGCGTTCGACTTGTTCACCAAGGCGTTCGACTTGTTCAACAAGGCGTTCGACTTGCTCAACAAGGCATTCTACTTGGTCAATAAAGCAATCGACTTATTCGACAATGCATTTCTTGGTAAACAAGACATTTGACTTGGTCAAAAAAGCATTCGACTTGGTCATCAATGCATTCGACTTAGTCGACAACGCATTTGAGTTGTTCAACAAGACATTTGACTTGATCAACAAGGCATTCTACTTGTTCTAAAGGGCATTCGGCTTGGTCAACAAGGCATACAAGGCATTTTACTTATTCAAAAAGGTATTCGACTTGTTCAACAATGCATACAAGACATTCTACTTATTCAACAAGGTATTCGATTTGTTGAACAAGGCATTTACTTGGTCAAAAAGGCATTTACTTGGTCAAAAAGGCATTCGACTTATTGAACAAGGTATTCTACTTTGTCAACAAAGCGTGGGACAAGGCATTTTACTTGGTCAAGGCATGACTTGGTCGACAAGGAATTACGTGGTCAACAAGGCATTCGACTTGTTCAACAGGGCATTCGACTTGTTCTACAAGGCATTCCACTTGTTTAACAAGGTATTCGACTTGATTAACAAGACATTCTACTTGTTCAACTAAGCATTCTACTTGCTCAACAAGATATTTGAGTTTTCACTAAAGAATTCGACTTGTTCAACAAGGAATTCTACTTGTTCGAAAGAGCATTCGACTCGGTCAACAAGGCATTTTACTTGGTTAAAAAGGCAGTTGAGTTGTTCCAAAACGCATTCGACTGGTTCAACAACGCTATCTACTTGTTTGAAAGGTAATTCGGCGTGGTCAAGAAGCTATGTAAGACATTCTACTTATTGAACAAGCCATTCGAATTTTTCAACAAGGCATGACTTGGTCAACAGGGCATTGAACTTGTGGAACAAGGCGTTGGACTTGTTCGACAAGGTATTCTACTTGTTCGACAAGGCATTCTTCTTATTCGACAAGGTATTCTACTTGTTCGACAAGGAATTACGTGGTCAACAAGTCGTTCGACATGTTCAACTAGGCGTTCGACTTGTTCAACCAGGCCTTCCACTCGTTAAACAAGGTGTGCGACTTGCTTAACAAAGAATTCTACTTGTTCAACTAAGCATTCTACTTGGTCAACAAGGCATAACATGGTCAACACGGAACTGGGCTTGGTAAACAAGGCATTCGACTTGGTAAACAAGGAATTAGACTTGGTCAACAATGCATATAAGACATATAACTTGTTTAACAAGGTATTCTACTTGGTCAACTAGGCATTCAAATTTTTCAACGAGGCATGACTTGGTCAACAAATCGTTCGACTTGTTTAACTAGGCGTTTGACTTGTTCAACAAGGCGTTCAACTTGTTCAACAAGGCGTTCGACTTGTTCAACAAGGCCTTCCACTTGTATAATAAGGTATTCGACTTGATTAACAAGGCATTCTACTTGTTCAACTAAGCATTCTACTTGGTCAACAAGATATTTGAGTTTTCACCAAAGAATTCGACTTGTTCAACAAGGAATTCTACTTGTTTAAAAGGGCATTCGACTCGGTCACCAAGGAATTTTACTTGGTTAAAAATGCATTTTAGTTGTTCAAAAACACATTCGACTTGTTCAACAAGGTTATCTACTTGTTTGAAAGGTAATTCGGCATGGTCAAGAAGGTATGTAGGACATTCTACTTATTCAACAAGACATTCTACTTGGTAACCAAGACATGGCTTCATCAACAAGCCATTCGACTAGTTCAACAAGGCGTTCGACTTGTGCAACAAGGCATTCTACTTGTTCGACAAGGCATTCTACTTGGTCAACAAGGCATAACTTGGCCAACAAGGAATTGGACTTGGTAAACAAGACATTCGACTTAGTAAACAAGGACTTGGACTTGGTCAACAAGGCATATAAGACATATGAATTCTTTAACAAGACATTCTACTTGGTCAACGAGGCATTACTTGGTCAACAAGGCATTCGACTTGTTCACCAAGGCAACGACTTGTTCAACAAGGCGTTTGACTTATTCAACAAGGCATTCTACTTGGCCAACAATGCAATCGACTTCTTCAACAATGATTTTCTTGGTAAAGAAGACATTTGACTTGGTCAAAATGGCATTCGACTTGTTCATCAAGCCATTCGACTTAGTCAACAACGCATTTTAGTTGTTCAACAAGACATTCGACTTGATCAACAATGCATCCTACTTGTCCTAAAGGGCATTCGGCTTGGTCAACAAGGCATACTAGGCATTTTACTTGTTCAAAAAGGTATTCGACTTGTTCAACAATGTATACAAGACATTCTACTTGTTCAACAAAGTATTCGATTTGTTCAACAAGGCATTTACTTTGTTAAAAAGGTATTCGACTTATTGAACAAGGTATTTTACGTTGTCAACAAAGCATGGAACAAGGCATTTTACTTGGTCAATAAGGCATGACTTCGTCGACAAGGAATTACGTGGTAAACAAGGCATTCGACTTGTTCAACAGGGCATTCGACGTGTTTAACACGACTTTCGACTTGTTCAACAAGCGTTAGACTTGTTCAACAAGGCGTTCGACTTCTTCAACAAGGCGTTCGCCTTGTTTAACAAGGCATTTCACTTGTTTAACAAGGTATTCGATTTGTTCAACAAGGCATTCTACTTGTTCAACTAAGCATTCTCTTGGTCAACAAGATATTTGTGTTTTCACCAAAGCATTCGACTTGTTCAACAACAAATTCTACTTGTTCGAAAGGGCATTTGACTCGGTCAAGAAGGCATTTTACTTTGTTAAAAAGGCATTTGAGTTGTTCCAAAACACATTCGACTTGTTCAACAACGCTATCTACTTGTTTGAAAGGTAATTCGGCGTGGTCAAGAAGCTATCTAAGACATTCTACTTATTCAACAAGGCATTACATTTTTTCAACAAGGTATGACTTGGTCAACAAGGCATTCGACTTGTTCAACAAGGCGTTCAACTTGTTTGACAAGGCATTCTACTTGTTCGACAACGCATTCTTCTTGTTCGACAAGACATTCTACTTGTTCCACAATGAATTACGTGGTAAACAAGTCGTTCGACATGTTCAACAAGGCGTCTTGTTTAACAAGGCCTTCTACTTGTTTAACAAGGTATGCGACTTGATTAACAAGGAATTCTACTTGTTCAACTAAGCATTCTACTTTGTCAACAAGGCATGACGTGGTCAATAAGGAACTGGCTTGGTAAACAAGGCATTCGACTTGGTAAACAAGGAATTGGACTTGGTCAACAATGCATATAAGACATATGACTTGTTTAATAAGGTATTCTACTTGGTCAACTAGGCATTCAAATTTTTCAACGAGGCATAACTTGGTCAACAAATCGTTCGACTTGTTCAACTAGGCGTTCGACTTGTTCAACAAGGCTTTCGACTTGTTCAACAAGGCCTTCCACTTGTTTAATAAGGTATTCGACTTGATTAACAAGGCATTCTACTTGTTCAACTAAGCATTCTACTTGGTCAACAAGATATTTTCGTTTTCACCAAAGAATTCGATTTGTATAACAAGGAATTCCACTTGTTCGAAAGGGCATTCGACTCGGTCAACAAGGCATTTTACTTGGTTAAAAAGGCATTTGAGTTGTTTAAAAACGCATTCGACTTGTTCAACAAGGCTATCTACTTGTTTGAAAGGTAATTCGGCGTGGTCAAGAAGGAATGTAGGGCATTCTACTTATTCAACAAGACATTCAACTTGGTCAACAAGACATAGCTTGATCAACAAGGCATTCGACTTGTTCACCAATGGCGTTCGACTTGTTCAACAAGGCATTCGACTTGTTCAACAACGCGTTCGACTTGTTCAAGAAGGCATTCTACTTGGTCAATAAAGCAATCGACTTATTCGACAATGCATTTCTTGGTAAACAAGACATTTGACTTGGTCAAAAAGGCATTCGTCTTGTTCATCAAGGCATTCGACTTAGTCAACAACGCATTTGAGTTGTTCAACAAGACATTCGACTTGATCAACAATGCATTCTACTTGTTCGAAAAAGCATTCGGCTTCGTCAACAAGGCATTCTACTTGTTCTAAAGGGCATTCGGCTTGGTCAACAAGGCATACAGGGCATTTTACTTGTTCAAAAAGGTATTCGACTTGTTCAACAATGCATACAAGACATTCTACTTATTCAACAAGGTATTCGATTTGTTCAACAAGGCATTTACTTGGTCAAAAAGGCATTCGACTTATTGAACAAGGTATTTTACTTTGTCAACAAAGCGTGGAACAAGGCATTTTACTTGGTCAATAAGGCATGACTTGGTCGACAAGGAATTACGTGGTCAACAAGGCATTCGACTTATTCAACAGGGCATTCGACTTGTTCAACACGGCTTTCGACTTGTTCAACAAGGCGTTCGACTTGTTCAACAAAGCATTTCACTTGTTTAACAAGGTATTCGACTTGATTAACAAGGCATTCTACTTGTTCAACTAAGCATTTTACTCGGTCAACAACATATTTGAGTTTTCACCAAGAATTCGACTTGTTCAACAAGGAAATCTACATGTTTGAAAGGGCATTCGATTCGGTCAACAAGGAATTTTACTTGGTTAAAAAGGCAATTGAGTTGTTCAAAAACGCATTCGACTTGTTCAACAAGGCTATCTACTTGTTTGAAAGGTAATTCGGCGTGGTCAATAAGGTATGTAGGACATTCTACTTATTCAACAAGATATTCTACTTGGTCAACAAGGCATATCTTGATCAACAAGGCATTTGACTTGTTCAGCAAGGCCTACTTGGTCAACAAGGCATGACTTGGCCAACAAGGAATTAGACTTGGTAAACAAGACATTCGACTTAGTAAACAAGGAATTGGACTTGGTCAACAAGGCATATAAGACATATGACTTGTTTAACAAGGCATTCTACTTGGTCAACTAGGCATTCAAATTTTTCAACGAGGCATGACTTGGTCAACAAGACATTCGACTTGTTCACCAAGGCGTTCGACTTGTTCACCAAGGCGTTCGACTAGTTCTATAAGGCGTTCAACTTATTCAACAAGGCGTTCGAGTTGTTCAATAAGGCATTCTACTTGGTCAATAAAGCAATCGACTTATTCAACAATGCATTACTTGGTAAACAAGACATTTGACTTGGTCAAAAAGGCATTCGACTTGTTCATCAAGGCATTCGACTTAGTCAACAACGCATTTGAGTTGTTCAACAAGACATTCGACTTGATCAACAAGGCATTCTACTTGTTCTAAAGGGCATTCGGCTTGGTCAACAAGGCATACAAGGCATTTTACTTGTTCAAAAAGGTATTCGACTTGTTCAACAATGCATACAAGACATTCTACTTGTTCAACTAAGCATTCTCTTGGTCAACAAGATATTTGTGTTTTCACCAAAGCATTCGACTTGTTCAACAACAAACTCTACTTGTTCGAAAGGGCATTCGACTCGGTCAAGAAGGCATTTTACTTTGTTAAAAAGGCATTTGAGTTGTTCCAAAACACATTCGACTTGTTCAACAACGCTATCTACTTGTTTGAAAGGTAATTCGGCGTGGTCAAGAAGCTATCTAAGACATTCTACTTATTCAACAAGGCATTACATTTTTTCAACAAGGTATGACTTGGTCAACAAGGCATTCGACTTGTTCAACAAGGCGTTCAACTTGTTTGACAAGGCATTCTACTTGTTCGACAACGCATTCTTCTTGTTCGACAAGACATTCTACTTGTTCCACAATGAATTACGTGGTAAACAAGTCGTTCGACATGTTCAACAAGGCGTCTTGTTTAACAAGGCCTTCTACTTGTTTAACAAGGTATGCGACTTGATTAACAAGGAATTCTACTTGTTCAACTAAGCATTCTACTTTGTCAACAAGGCATGACGTGGTCAATAAGGAACTGGCTTGGTAAACAAGGCATTCGACTTGGTAAACAAGGAATTGGACTTGGTCAACAATGCATATAAGACATATGACTTGTTTAATAAGGTATTCTACTTGGTCAACTAGGCATTCAAATTTTTCAACGAGGCATAACTTGGTCAACAAATCGTTCGACTTGTTCAACTAGGCGTTCGACTTGTTCAACAAGGCGTTCGACTTGTTCAACAAGGCTTTCGACTTGTTCAACAAGGCCTTCCACTTGTTTAATAAGGTATTCGACTTGATTAACAAGGCATTCTACTTGTTCAACTAAGCATTCTACTTGGTCAACAAGATATTTTAGTTTTACCAAAGAATTCGATTTGTATAACAAGGAATTCCACTTGTTCGAAAGGGCATTCGACTCGGTCAACAAGGCATTTTACTTGGTTAAAAAGGCATTTGAGTTGTTTAAAAACGCATTCGACTTGTTCAACAAGGCTATCTACTTGTTTGAAAGGTAATTCGGCGTGGTCAAGAAGGTATGTAGGACATTCTACTTATTCAACAAGATATTCTACTTGGTCAACAAGGCATATCTTGATCAACAAGGCATTTGACTTGTTCAGCAAGGCCTACTTGGTCAACAAGGCATGACTTGGCCAACAAGGAATTAGACTTGGTAAACAAGACATTCGACTTAGTAAACAAGGAATTGGACTTGGTCAACAAGGCATATAAGACATATGACTTGTTTAACAAGGCATTCTACTTGGTCAACTAGGCATTCAAATTTTTCAACGAGGCATGACTTGGTCAACAAGACATTCGACTTGTTCACCAAGGCGTTCGACTTGTTCACCAAGGCGTTCGACTAGTTCTATAAGGCGTTCAACTTATTCAACAAGGCGTTCGAGTTGTTCAATAAGGCATTCTACTTGGTCAATAAAGCAATCGACTTATTCAACAATGCATTACTTGGTAAACAAGACATTTGACTTGGTCAAAAAGGCATTCGACTTGTTCATCAAGGCATTCGACTTAGTCAACAACGCATTTGAGTTGTTCAACAAGACATTCGACTTGATCAACAAGGCATTCTACTTGTTCTAAAGGGCATTCGGCTTGGTCAACAAGGCATACAAGGCATTTTACTTGTTCAAAAAGGTATTCGACTTGTTCACAATGCATACAAGACATTCTACTTATTCAACAAGGTATTCGATTTGTTCAACAAGGCATTTGCTTGGTCAAAAAGGCATTCGACTTATTGAACAAGGTATTCTACTTTGTCAACAAAGCGTGGAACAAGGCATTTTACTTGGTCAATAAGGCATGACTTGGTCGACAAGGAATTACGTCCTCAACAAGGCATTCGACTTGTTCAACAGGGCATTCGACTTGTTCAACACGGCTTTCGACTTGTTCAACACGGCGTTCGACTTGTTCAACAAGGCGTTCGACTTGGTCAACAAGGCATTCCACTTGGTCAACAAGGCATTCTACTTGTTCAACTAAGCATTTTACTCGGTCAACAAGATATTTGAGGTTTCACCAAAGAATTCAACTTGTTCAACAAGGAAATCTACTTGTTTGAAAGGGCATTCGATTCGGTCAACAAGGAATTTTACTTGGCTAAAAAGGCATTTGAGTTGTTCAAAAACGCATTCGACTTGTTCAACAAGGCTATCTACTTGTTTGAAAGGTAATTCGGCGTGGTCAATAAGGTATGTAGGACATTCTACTTATTCAACAAGATATTCTACTTGGTCAACAAGGCATATCTTGATCAACAAGGTATTCGACTTGTTCAGCAAGGCCTACTTGGTCAACAAGGCATGACTTGGCCAACAAGGAATTAGACTTGGTAAACAAGACATTCGACTTAGTAAACAAGGAATTGGACTTGGTCAACAAGGCATATAAGACATATGACTTGTTTAACAAGGCATTATACTTGGTCAACTAGGCATTCAAATTTTTCAACGAGGCATGACTTAGTCAACAAGACATTCGACTTGTTCACCAAGGTGTTCGACTAGTTCTATACGGCGTTCGACTTATTCAACAAGGCGTTCGAGTTGTTCAACAAGGCATTCTACTTGGTCAATAAAGCAATCGACTTATTCAACAATGCATTTCTTGGTAAACAAGACATTTGACTTGGTCAAAAAGGCATTCGACTTGTTCATCAAGGCATTCGACTTAGTCAACAACGCATTTGAGTTGTTCAACAAGACATTCGACTTGATCAACAAGGCATTCTACTTGTTCTAAAGGGCATTCGGCTTGGTCAACAAGGCATACAAGGCATTTTACTTGTTCAAAAAGGTATTCGACTTGTTCAACAATGCGTACAAGACATTCTACTTATTCAACAAGGTATTCGATTTGTTCAACAAGGCATTTACTTGGTCAAAAAGGCATTCGACTTATTGAACAAGGTATTCTACTTTGTCAACAAAGCGTGGAACAAGGCATTTTACTTGGTCAATAAGGCATGACTTGGTCGACAAGGAATTACGTGGTCAACAAGGCATTCGACTTGTTCAACAGGGCATTCGACATGTTCAACACGGCTTTCGACTTGTTTAACAAAGCGTTCGACTTATTCAACAAGGCGTTCGACTTGGTCAACAAGGCATTCCACTTGGTCAACAAGGCATTCCACTTGTTTAACAAGACATTCTACTTGTTCAACTAAGCATTCTCTTGGTCAACAAGATATTTGTGTTTTCACCAAAGCATTCGACTTGTTCAACAAGGAATTCTACTGTTCGAAAGGGCATTCGACTCGGTCAAGAAGGCATTTTACTTGGTTAAAAAGGCATTTGAGTTGTTTAAAAACGCATTCGACTTGTTCAACAAGGCTATCTACTTGTTTGAAAGGTAATTCGGCGTGGTCAAGAAGGAATGTAAGACATTCTACTTATTCGACAAGACATTCTACTTGGTCAACAAGACATGGCTTGATCAACAAGGCATTCGACTTGTTCAACAAAGCGTTCGACTTGTCAACAAGGCATTCCACTTGTTCGACAAGGCATTCTACTTGGTCTATAAGGAATAACTTGGCCAACAAGGAATTGGACTTGGTAAACAAGACATTCCACTTAGTAAATATGGAATTGGACTTGGTCAACAAGGCATATAAGACATATGACTTGTTTAACAAGGCATTCTACTTGGTCAACTAGGCATTAAAATTTTTCCACGAGGCATGACTTGGTCAACAAGGCATTCTACTTGTTCACCAAGGCATTCGACTTGTTCACCAAGGCATTCGACTTGTTCACCAAGGCGTTCGACTAGTTCTATAAGGCGTTCGACTTATTCAACAAGGCGTTCGAGTTGTTCAACAAGGCATTCTACTTGGTCAACAAGGCATGAGTTGGTCAATAAAGCAATCGACTTATTGAACAATGCATTTCTTGGTAAAGAAGACATTTGACTTGGCAAAAAGGCATTCGACTTGTTCATCAAGGCATTCGACTTAGTCAACAACGCATTTGAGTTGTTCAACAAGACATTCAACTTGATCAACAAGGCATTCGACTTGTTCTAAAGGGCATTCAGCTTGGTCAACAAGGCATACAAGGTATTTTACTTATTCATACAAGACATTCTACTTGTTCAACAAGGTATTCGATTTATTCAACATGGGATTCTGCTTGGTCAAAAAGGCATTCAACTTATTGAACAAGGTATTCTACTTTGTCAACAAAGCGTAGAACAAGGCATTTTACTTGATCAATAAGGCATGACTTGGTCGACAAGGAATTACGTGGTCAACAAGGCATTCGACCTTTTCAACAAGGCATTCGATTTGTTCACCAAGGCGTTCCACTTGTTAACAACGTATTCGACTTGTTCAACAAGGCATTCGACTTGTTCAACAAGGCATTCTACTTGCTCAACAAGATATTTGAGTTTTCACCAAGGAATTCTACTTGTTCGAAAGGGCATTCGACTCGGTCAAAAAGGCATTTTACTTGGTTAAAAAGGCATTTGAGTTGTTCCAAAACGCATTCGACTTGTTCAACAACGCTGTCTACTTGTTTGAAAGGTAATTCGGCGTGGTGAAGAAGCTATGTAAGACATTCTACTTATTCAACAAGGCATTCGAATTTTTCAACAAGGCATGACTTGGTCAACAAGGCATTCGACTTGTTCAACAAGGTGTTTGACTTGTGCAACAAGGCATTCTACTTGTTCGACAAGGCATTCTACTTGTTCGTCAAGGAATTACGTGGTCAACAAGTCGTTCGACATGTTCCACAAGGCGTTCGACTTGTTCAACAAGGCCTTCTACTTGTTAAACAAGGTATGCGACTAGATTAATAAGGAATTCTACTTGTTCAACTAAGCATTCTACTTGGTCAACAAGGCATGACATGGTTAACAAGGAACTGGGCTTGGTAAACAAGGCATTCGACTTGGTAAACAAGGAATTGGACTTGGTCAACAATGCATATAAGACATATGACTTGTTTAACAAGGTATTCTACTTGGTCAACTAGGCATCCAAATTTTTCAACGAGGCATGACTTGGTCAACAAATCGTTCGACTTGTTCAACTAGGCATTCGACTTGTTCAACAAGGCGTTCGACTTGTTCAACAAGGCGTTGGACTTGTTTAACAAGGCCTTCCACATGTTTAATAAGGTTTTCGACTTGATTAACAAAGCATTCTACTTGTTCAACTAAGCATTCTACTTGGTCAACTGAGTTTTCACCAAAGAATTCTACTTGTCCAACAATGAGTTCTACTTGTTCGAAAAGGCATTCGACTCGGTCAACAAGGCATTTTACTTGGTTAAAAAGGCATTAGAGTTGTTCAAAAACGCATTCGACTTGTTCAACAAGGCTATCTACTTGTTTGAAAGGTAATTCGGCGTGGTCAAGAAGGTATGTATGACATTCTACTTATTCAACAAGACATTCTACTTGGTCAACAAGACATGGCTTGATCAAGAAGGCATTCGACCTGTTCAACAAGGCGTTCGACTTGTTCGACAAGGCATTCTACTTGGTCAACAAGGCATGACTTGGCCAACATGGAATTGGACTTGGTAAACAAGGCATTCGACTTAGTAAACAAGGAATTGGACTTGGTCAACAAGGCATATAAGACATATGACTTGTTTAACAAGGTACCTTGTTGAACAAGATGAATGCCTTGTTAAGCAAGTAATGGCTTGTTGACCAAGTCATGCCTGTAGACCAAGTGGAATGCATTGTTAAACAAGTAGAATGCCTTGTTGAACAAGTTTAACGCCTTGTTCAACAACTCCAATTTCTTGTTGAACAACTCAAATGCCTTGATAACCAAGTCGAATACCTTGTTGAACAAGTAGAATGGCTAGTTGAACAAGTTAAACGCCTTGTTAAACAACTCGAATGTGTTGTTGACAAGGTCATGCCTTGTTGACCAAGTAGAATGACTTGTTGAACAAGTCGAATGCCTTGTTGAACAAGTCAAAAGCCTTGTTCACCAAGTATAATGCCTTGTTGACCAAGTTGAATGCTTTGTTGAACACAAATGCCTTGTTGTACAAGTCGAATACCTTGTTGACTAAGTCGAATGCCTTGATGAACAACTCCAATGCCTTGTTGAACAACTCAAATATGTTAACCAAGTCGAATGCCCTGTTCACCAAGCCGAATGCCTTTTGAACAAGTCCAATGCCTTGCTGAAGATGTCGAACGCCTTGCTGGCCAAATCATGCCTTGTTGACCAAGAAGGACACCTTGTTGAACAAGTAGAATGCTCGAACGCCTGCCTTGTTGACCAAGTCGAACGCCTTTTTGAACAAGTTGAATGCCTTGTTGAAGCACTCAGATGCCTTGGTGACCAAATGTCTTATTAAATAATTCGAATGGCTTGTTAAACAAGTCGAATGCCTTGTTGACCAAGTAGAATGCATTGTTGGCCAATTAGCATGCCTTGTTCAACAAGACGAATGCCTTGTTGACCAAGTCGAATGGCTTGTAGAACAAATAGAATGCCTCGTTTAACAAGTCGAATGCCTTGGTTACCACATGTCTTGTTAACAAGTGGAATGCCTTGTTAACCAAGTCGAATGCCTTGTTGACCAGGGGTAATGCCTTGTTGAACAAGTCGATTGCCTTGTTAAACCAAGTCGAATGCCTTGGTTGCCAAGTAGAATGCCTTTATCAACAATTCGAATGTCTTGTTGACCAAGTAGAATGCCTTGTTGAACTAGTCGTCGAATGCCTTGTTCACCAAGTAGAATGTCCGTTGACTAAGTCGAATGCATTGTTAAACAACTCAAATGCCTTGTTAACCAAGTCGAATGCCTTGTTAACCAAGGTATTTAACTTGTTCAACAAGGCATTCTATTTGGTCAACAATGCATTCAACTTATTCAACAAGGCTTTCTATTTGGTCAACAATGCATTCAACTTGTTCCACAAGGCATTTTACTGGTCAACAAGGATGACTTTGTAACCAAGGCATTTGACTTGTCAACAAAGCATCCGACTTGGTCAAGAAGGCATTTGAGTTGGTCAACAACACACGTCTACTTTTTCAAAAGGGCATCCGAATTAGTCAACAAGGCATACAAGACATTCTACTTGTTGAAAATGCATTCTAATTGGTCTACAATGCATTCGACTTGTTCAACAAAGCATTTTACTGTTCAACAAGGCATTGGACTTGGTCTACAAGGCATTCTACATGTTGAAAAGGGCATTCGACTTGGTCAACAAGAGATTCGACTTGTTCAACAAGGCATTGTACTTGTTCAAAAGGGCATTCGACTTGTGCAACAAGGCATTCGACTTGTTCAACAAGGCATTCGACTTCGTCAGCAAGGCATTTGAGTTGTACAAGAAGGCATTCTGGGGAACGTTCACATGACAGCAAAGACCAGTGATATGTCACTGTGTACAAGATGGATCTAATCTCTATCCACCAAACAAACTATCGTAAATAAATAACTATGATACATCACCAAGCAATGTGTCACAGGCGACGCAGGGCACAATACTGTAGCTCATATCGACATGGTAGTAATTAACGGTGCATAAGCAATACCCTCACAATATCGACATGGTAGTAATGACAGGTGCATAAGCAAACCCTCACAATATCGACATGGTAGTAATGACGCAGTTCAACAAGGCATTTTACTTGTTCAAAAGGGCATTCGACTTAGCCAACAAGACATAAACGCATTCTACATGTTGAAAAAGGCATATAACTTCTTCAACAACGCATTTGACATGTTCAACAATGCATTTTACATGTCAACAACGAGTGACTTGGTCTTCAAGGCATTGGACTTTGTCAACAAGGCATTCGACTTGGTCAACAAGGTATTCGACTTGTTCAACAAGGCATTCCACTTGGTCAACAAGGCATGACTTGGTCAACAAGGCATTCGATTTGTTTAACAAGACATTCCACTTGTTCAAAAAGGTATTCCACTTGTTTATAAGACATTCAATTTGTTTAATAAGGCATTATACTTGGTCAACAAGGTCCTTTTACTTGTTCATCAAGGAATTCCACTTGGTCAACAAGGCATTCAACTAGTTCAACGAGGCATTCGACTTGGTCAACAAGGCATTTGAGTTGTTTAACAAGGCATTGTATTTGTTCAAAAGGCCATTCGACTTAGTCAACAATGCATTCGAATTGTTCAACAAGGCATTCAACTTGGTCAACATGGCATTTGACTTGTATAACATGGCATTCGGCTAGTTCAACAAAGCATTTTACTTGTTGAAAGGGCATTCAACTTAGTCAACAAAGCATACAACGAATTATACATGTTGAACAAGGCATATAACTTGTTCAACACGGCATTTGGTCAACAAGTCATTCAACTTGTTCAACAAAGCATTCTACTTGGTCAACAAGGCATTTGACTGGTTCAACATGGTATTCCACTTGGTCAACAAGGCATTCGACTTGTTCAGCAAGGCATTCGACTTTGTCAACAAAGCATTCTACTTGATCAACAACGCATTTGACTTGTTCAACAATGTGTAACTTGGTCAGCATAGCATTGGACTTGTCAACAAAGCATCCGACTTACTCAACAAGGCATTTGAGTTGTTCCACAACGCACTTCTACTTGTTCAAAAGGGCATTGGACTTATTCAACAAGGCATACAATGCATTCTACTTATTGAAAAAGGCATTCAACTTGTTCAACAAGACATTCTAATTGGTCAACAGCGCATTCGACTTGTTCAACAAGGCATTGGTTTTTTGGGGAACGTTCACTAAATAAATAAAATAAAGGACAGTAAAGCGCCCATGAATCAGTAAGGCATTTTATTTGTCAAAAAGGCATTCGACTTGGTTAACAATGCATTCTACTAGTTCATAAAAGGCATTCGACTTGCTCAACAAGGCATTTAAGTTGCTCAATAAGGCATTGTACTTGTTCAAAGGGCATTCGACTTAGTTAACAAAGCATAAAACGAATTCAACATGTTAAACAAGGCATATAACTTGTTCAACAGGGAATTCTAGTTGGTCAACAACTCATTCGACTTGTTCAACAAGGGATTTTACTTGTCAACAATGGCTGACTTGGTCAACAAGGCATTCTACTTGGTCAACAAGGCATTTGACTGGTTCAAAAAGGTATTTCACTTGTTTAATAAGGTATTCGACTTGTTCAGCAAGGCATTACTTGATAAACAAGGCATTCGACTCGGTCAACAAAGCATTCGACTTATTTAACAAGGCATTAGACTTCGTCAACAAGGCATTTGAGTTGTTCCACAACGCACTTCTACTTGTTGAAAAATGAATTTGACTTAGTCAACAAGGCATACAAGGCACTCTACATGTTGAAAAAGGCATTCAGCTTGTTCAACGTCATTCTAATTGGTCAACAACGCATTCAACTTGTTCAACAAGGCATTTGTCAACAAGGCATTAGACTTGGTCAACAATGCATTCTACTTGTTCACAAGGCATTCGACTTGGTCAACAAGGCATTTGAGTTGTTCAATAAGGCATTTCACTTGGTCAACAAGGCATTTGAGTTGTACAACAAGGAATTCGGCTAGTTCAACAAAGCATTTTACTTGTTTAAAACGGCATTCAACTTAGCCAACAAGGCATAAAAGGCATTCTACTTGTTCAACAAGGCATTACTTGGTCAAGAAGGCATTCGACTTGTTCCACAAGGCATTACTTGGTCAACAAGGCATTTTAATTTTTCGACAAGGCATTTTACTTGTTCAAAAAGGCATTTGACTTAGCCTACAAGGTATAAAAGTCATTCTATTTCTTCAACAAGGCATTCAACTTGTTCAACAAGGCATTCTATTTGGTCAACAATGCATTCAACTTGTTCAACAAGGCATTTTACTGGTCAACAATGCTGATCGAAAAAGCGTCGGGAAATAACGGTGTACCAACCGCGCTGGCCACGAGTCCTAATCCCTCCGGTGTCCAGTATTCCGATGGGAGGTGGCAAAAACGAACCCACGTCGGGACCTCATCATGCGGTCGCTTTTCCAAAGTCATCCCTTGCCGCCACTCCTCAAGAAAGAGGGGCTGGCCATACAGTAACCATGGGCCACCCTCCAAAGCATCAACCATCGTAGCCGTGGAGTCGAATTTGAATTTGAAGAAGCCATTCGAGGTAGCACGCACTTCCACCAGCCCCGGCCATCTTGTGCGGAAATGGCGATCCACATGTGGGAAGTAAGGTTTGCGTCCCAAGAAATATCCCACCGCTGTATTAGCCCATCGAAGGCAGCCCTTCGACGTTATCTCTTTAGTTGGCTGAACCTCAATCATTCCATTGACAAGCATAGGTGCAGTATACTGGAGGTGAACCCTATCAGTCCGTCGACGAGTATCGGTAGGTGGAGATGGACGTCTTCCTTTGAGAATATCTGCGAACGATGGCGTCAGAACGGGTTCAGAAACCCTAGTGTCATTCCCATGTTGTAATGCCGATATGATTCCCGACGTGTTCCCACAATTGCCCGCTGATGTAGGCGCCGCCGGAGCCTCCAAATTTATCCCGATGTCGGTGTCGTTTAACGTCGGCCTTGGTACTTCGTTCGGTCGTGGCGGGGCAGCCAATGATTCAGCTCGTGGACCGTTCACCGGGGCTTTTATGGCCGGCGTGATGATTGTCGGTGATGTGATCATTGCCGAGGTCACTATGGAATCCACGGCGTGTGGTTGGGGTACCGCAGATTGAGAATCGCACAAAGATAGCCCCAAATCTTTACGAAGATAATGCAAGATCTTTTCCATACTCGGGTGGCCCTTTGCATTTTCAGCCAGATATGCATGATCTCTTCCCGAAATAGCCTCTTCCAATTCATTCTCAACCGTGTCTAGGTTCAATGAATCTTGCGCAAGCGTGTCTAGGTGCAATGAATCTTGCGCAATTTCAAGCGTGTCTAGGTACAATGAATCTTGCGTAATTGCAGGGGTGTCTAGGTTCAATGAATCTTGCGCAATTTTGGTTGTCACGTCCGACACGTCCCCTCGTCGATCGGCTCTCTGGCTAGGTGGTGGCGGCGTTCCCGGTCGATGATATTCGGCTCCCACCCGAGCGTCACGTAGCGGTTGTAGTATTGTCACTCCATTCCGTCTATTACCCCCGCCACGGCCCCCTTCGGGAATGTGAGGATCGTCTTCCGTTCCGCCATCGGAGCGGCCATTAATCCTAGCCATCAAAGAATTAAAACGTGCTCCATCAAATCTAGAGGCGAACGATGGGTATTCCCGCCTTAGTGAATCAATATCTCGTGAACAATCTTTCGGATCCGAATTCTTCATCAATGTAGAAGATCCACTCATTATCGATCCATACATGAGGGATGTCGATGCCATTGTCAAGCAAAGTCGAAAAAATGTAAAACCAAAACTCAAAAAATGAGAATCAAACCCTCCAAAGCCGTCTGATCCCGGCGATGAAGGTGCGCCACCGTGTTCCGCCGCCCGTCAACACGCCGTAGAGATTTTGGAGGTAGTTTGTAATGAATCTGGACTATATTATGGATGATATTTGTTAAGGAACTCTAGAGAGAGACGAGAGAAAAATCCCCTAGAGAGAGAAAGTAGCTTGTGTTAAAGACTTGTCAACAAAGCATCCGACTTGGTCAACAAGGCATTTGAGTTGTTCCACAACGCACTTCTACTTGTTCAAAAGGGCATTCTCCTTAGTCAACAAGGCATACAAGGCATTCTCCTTGTTGAAAAGCATTGAACTTGTTCAACAAGGCATTCTAATTGGTCAACAATGCACTAGACTTGTTCAACAAGGCATTTTACTTGTCAACGAAGCATTGGACTTGGTGAACAAGGCATTTGAGTTGTTCAATAAGGCATTGTACTTGTTGAAAAGGGCATTCGACTTGTTCAACAAGGCATTTAACTTGGTCAACAAGTCATTTGAGTTGTACAACAAGGCATTCTGCTAGATCAACAGGGTAATTTACTTGTTTAAAAGGGCATTCGACTTAGCCAACAAGGCAAAAAGGCATTTTACTTGTTCAACAAGGTATTACTTGGCCAACAAGGCATTACTTGGTCAACAAGGCATTCGACTTGTTCAGCAAGGCATAATTTGGTCAACAAGGGATTCAACTTGGTCAACAAGGCATTCGACTTGGTCAACAAGCCATTTCAGCTTTCGACAAGGCACTTTACTGGTTCAAAAGATCATTCGACTTAACCAACAAGGCATAAGAGGCATTCTATGTGTTCAACAAGGCATAGGACTTGGCCTACAAGGCATTCAACTTGTCCAAAAGGGCATTCTACTTGATCAACAAGGCATTTGAGTTGTTCAGCAAGGCATTGTACTTGTTCATAAGGGCATTCGACTTAATCAACAAGACATACAACGCATTCTACATGTTGAAAAAGGCATATAACTACTTCAACAACGCATTTGACTTGTTCAACAAGGCATTTTACTTGTCAACAACGGGTGACTTGGTCAACAAGGCATTCAACTTGGTAAACAACGCATTCAACTTGGTCAACGAGGTATTCAATTTGTTCAACAAGGCATTCGACTTAGTCAACAAGGCATACAACGCCTACATGTTGAACAATGCATATAAATTGTTCAACAAGGCATTTTACCTATCAACAGCGGGTGACTTGGTCTACAAGGCACTGGACTTTGTCAAAAAGGCATTCGACTTGGTCAACAAAGCATTGACTTGATTAACAAGGCATTCCACTTGTTTATAAGACATTCAACTTGTTCAATAAGGCATTATACTTGGTCAACAAGGTCATTTGACATGTTCAAAAAGGCAATTCCACTTGGTCAACAAGACGTTCAACTTGTTCAACAAGGCATTACATGGTCAACAAGGCATCGACTTGTTCGACAACGCATTACTTGGTGAAAAAAACATTCGACTTTGTCAACAAGGCATTTGAGTTGTTCAACAAGGCATTGTACTTGTTCAAAATGCGATTCGACTTGTTCAACAAGGCATTCGAATTATTCAACAAGGCATTCGATTTGGTCAACATGGCATTTGACTTGTACAACAAGGCAGTCGGCTAGTTCAACAAGGCATTTTACTTGTTCAAAAGGGCATTTGACTTAGTCAACGAAGCATACAACGAATTCTAAATGTTGAACAAGGCATTCAACTTGGTCAACAACTCATTCGACTTGATCGACAAGGCTCTTTACTTGTCAACAACGGGTAACTTGGTCAACAAGGCATTGAACATACGTGAGACACATAACCATTTATTCTTTGAGTGTAGATTCTCGAGGCGTTGCTTGGGGTGTTGCGCCGCGCCGTAAGATTAGATGGCAATGGCCGTTCCGAGAATGGAGTGTCGGTGTGACCTGGGCAGCGGCTAGATGGCGCGGGCATCATCTTTACCATGTCGCTTATCGTCATGTTCTGTCATCGCTCATTTATCACATTTGGCAGGAGAGGAACCGACGTTGGAAGGAGCATACTCGCGGTTCTCCTGCGCACGTGATTGCTTTGGTTATGGGGAACGCTTGCCTACGATTGGATATTGTGGCTGCTAGATATCCTTTATAGGTTGCTGGTATTCGCCGTGTTTGGCGAGTTGCATGGTAATTGGTTTCGAGCTATAGTTGTAGTTGTCGATGTCGTTGTTGATATCGTAGTTGTACCTGATAGCATGTTATCGGTTGATTTGTCATGAGTTTTTTCCTACACGCTCTTTTGTATTCTTCCTTTCATATAAATATATATATATATATATATATAAGGGACATTAATAAAAAAAACATTAAACTTTGTCAACAAGGCATTTGACTTGTTCAACAAGGCATTACTTGGTCAACAAGGCATTCTACTTGCTCAACAAGGCATTTGACTTGTTCAACAAGGTAGTCCACATGATTAACAAAGTATTCAACTCGGTGAACAAGGCATACACGACATTCCACTTGTTCAACAAGCCATTTAACTTGTTCAATAAGGCATTCGACTGGTTCAATAAGGCATTATACTTAGTGAACAAGGTCATTTGACTTGTTTAACAAGGCATTGAACTTGGTCAGCAAGGCATTCGAATTATTCAGCAAGGGCATTACTTGAGAAACAAGGCATTCGACTTGGTCAACAAAGCATTAGACTTGGCGAATTGTTCAAAAGGCATTTTACATGTCAACAACGGGTGACTTGGTCAACAAGGCATTGGACTTTGTCAACCAGGCATTCGACTTGTTTAACAAGGCATTCTGCTTGGTCAGCAAGGCATTCTACTTGGTCAACAAGCATCCACGTGGTCTCGGGCCTAGGTTTTCTCCTGAACGGGTGGCTGGTAGACGAAATCTCACGATTGGGGATGGTGCGAAAGAGGGGATGACGACGACAGCGCCAACGGCTACCGTGGAAAAACTTTATATCCTTGATGACGGACCTAGAGTTTCTACAGTGGTGGCAAAAGTGACGGATACGGTTTCGGTGCCTTTAAGGTAAATCCGCCAAAGCCGATGTTTGCGGTGGTTGCCAAGGGGTCGGCGAGGCATGCCTTGTCGAGCAACTCAAATGCCTTGGTTACCAATCGAATGCCTTGTCGAGCAACTCAAATGCCTTGTTAACAAATCTAATGCCTTGCTGAACAAGTCGAATGTCTTGTTGAAAGTTATGCCTTGTTGACCAAGTAGAATGCCTTATTGAACAATGTTCAACTAGACATTTGACTTCTTCAACAAGCTATTTGACATGCTCAACATGGCAATTGGCTTGTTCAACAAGGCATTCGACTTGGTCACCAAGGCATTTTCAACTTGTAAAAAAAGGCATTCTACTTGGTAAACAAGAGATTGTACTTGTTAAAAGGAGGCATTCGACTTTTTCAACAAGATATTAAACTTGGTCAACAAGGAATTATACTTGTTCTACAATGCATTCCGCTTACTCAATAAGGCATTCGACTTATTCAACAAGCCATTAACATTGTTGCCAAGGCATTCGACTTGTTCAACGAGACATTCGACTCGTTCAACGAGACATTCGGATCATTTAATGAGGCATTCAACTTGTTTAACGAGGCATTGGACTTGTTCAAATAAGGCATCCATTAGTTGAACCAGGCATTCGACTTGTTCAACGAGGCATTCGACTTGTAACGAGGCATTCGACTCATTCTACGAAGCATTTGACTCGTTCAACGAGGCACTCGACTCGTTCAATGAGGCATTCTACTTGTTCAATGAGGCATTTAACTTGTACAACGAGGAATTCGATTTGTTTAACGAGGCATTCAGCTTGTTTAACGATGCATCCTTGTTCAACAAGGCATCTGGCTCGCTTAACAAGGCGTTCGACTTGTTCAAAAAGGCATTTATTTTAGTCATCAAAGCATTTGACTTGTTCAACAAGGCATTCAATAGTCCAACAAGGGATTCGACTATGTCCACAAGGCATTAAACTTATTCAACAAGACACTCGACTTGGTCATCAAGGCATTCAACTTGTTTAACAAGTCATTCGACTTGGTAAATAAGACACTGGACTAGTAAAACGAGGCATTCGACTAGTTCAACAAGTTCGACTTGGTAAACAAGGCATTCAATTTGTTGAACAAGGCATTCTACTTGTTCAACAAGGCATTCGACTTGTTCAACGAGGCATCTCGTTCAATGAGACATTCGGCTTGTTTAACGATGCATTCGACTTGTTCAACAAGGCATTCGTCTTGTATATCAAGGCATTACTTGGTCAACAGGGCATCCGACTCGCTCAACAAGGCATTTGACTTGCTCAAAAAGGCATTCGACCTCGTGAACAAGGTATTACTTGCTCTATAAGACATTCAACTTGGTGAACAAGGCATTTGACTTGTTTAACAAGGCATTCGACTAGTTTAAGAAGGCATTTGACTTCTTCAACAAGGCATTTGACATGCTCAATATGGCAATCGACTAGTTCAGTAAGGCATTCGACTTGGTCACCAAGGCATTTTCAACATGTTTAAAAAGGCATTCTACTTGGTAAACAACATATTGTACTTTTTAAAGGAGGCATTCGACTTGTTCAACAAGGCATTCAACTTGGTTAACAAGGAATTCTACTTGTTCTACAATGCATTCCGCTTGCTTAATAAGGCATTCGACTTGTTCAACAAGGCATTGACTTTTTTGCCAAGCCATTCAACTTGTTCAACGAGACATTCGACTCGTTCAACGAGGCATTTGGGTCATCGAATAAGGTAATCGTCTTGTTTAACGAGGCATCTCACTTTTTCAACGAGGCATGGCTTGTTCAAAAAAGGCATCCATTAGTTGAACAAGGCACTGGACTCGTTCAACGAGGCACTCGACTCGTTCAATGAGGCATTCAGCTCGTTCGACGATGCATTCGCCTTGTTCAACGAGGCATTCAACTTGTTTAACGATGCATTCGACTTGTTCACAATGCATCCGGATCTCTTAACAAGGCATTTGATTTTTTCAAAAAGGCATTTGTTTTGGTCGTCAAAGCGACTTGTTCTACAAGGCATTCAATATGTCCAACATGGAATTTGAGTTGGTCCACAAGGCATTCGACATGGTCACCAAGGCATTCAACTTGTTTAACAAGGCATTTGACTTGGAAAACAAGACATTGGACTTGTAAAACGAGGCATTCGAGTTGTTCAACAAGGCATTTGACTTGTTCAACAGTGCATTCGACAAGGCATTCGACTGGTTCAACAAGGCATTCCACTTGGTCAACAAGATATTCGACTGGTTCAACAAGGCATTTGACTTTTTCACTAATGCATTCGATTTGTGGAACAAGGCTTTCGACTTGTTCAATGAGGCATTTGACTTGTTCACCGAGACATCTTGTTCAATGAGGCCATTCAGCTTGTTTAACGATGCATTCGACTTGTTCAAACAGGCATTCGTCTTGTATATCAAGGCATTACTTGGTCAACAGGGCATCTGAATCGCTCAACAAGGCATTTGACTTGCTAAACAAGGCATTCGACTTCGTGAACAAGGTATTACTTGCTCTCTAAGGCATTCGAATTGGTCAACAAGGCATTTTCAACCTGTTTAAAAAGACATTATATTTGGTAAACAAGACATTGGACTTGTAAAACTAGTCATTCGACTTGTTCTGTAAGGCATTCGACTTGGTCAACAAGGTTGTTCAACAAGGCATTTTGACTCTGTCACTAGGCATTCGATTTGTTGAAAATGCATTCGACTTGTTCAACGAGGCATTCAACTGGTTCACTGAGGCATCTCGTTCAATGAGACATTCGGCTTGTTTTAACGACGCATTCGACTTGTTCAACAAGGCATTCGACTTGTATATCAAGGCATCCGACTCGATCAACAAGGTATTTTCCTTGCTAAACAAGGCGTTCGACTTCGTGAACAAGGTATTACTTGCTCTATAAGGCATTTGACTTATTTGACAAGGCATTTGACTTCTTCAACAAGGCATTTGACATTCTCAACATGGCAATCGACTTGTTCAGTAAGGCATTCGACTTGGTCACCAAGGCATTTTCAATATGTTTAAAAAGGCATTCTACTTCGTAAACTAGATATTGTACTTGTTAAAGGAGGCATTCGACTTGTTCAACAAAACATTCAACTTGGTTAACAAGGAATTCTACTTGATCTATAATGCATTCCGTTTGCTTAATAAGGCATTCGACTTGTTTAACGAGGCATCTCACATGTTCAACGAGACATGGCTTGTTCAAAAAGGCATCCATTTCTTGAACAATTCGACTTGTTGAACAAGGCATTCGACTTGTTCAACGACGCATTCGACTTGTAGCAAGGCACTCGACTGTTTAACGAGGCACTCAACAGTTTAACCAGGCCATCGACTCGTGCAACGAGACACTCGACTGGTTCAACGAGGCACTCGACGGGTTCAACGAGGCATTTAGCTGTCCAACGAGGCATTCAATTTGTTCAACGAGGAATATTGTTCAACTAGGCATTCAGCTTGTTTAACGATGCATTCGACTTGTTCGACAAGGCATCCGGCTCGCTTAACAAGGCATTCGACTTGTTAAAAAAAGCATTTACTTTGGTCATCGAAGCATTTGACTTGTTGAACAAGGCATTCAATATGTCGAACAAGGCATTCGACTTGGTCCACAAAGCATTAAACTTATTCAACAAGGCACTCGACTTGGTCACCAAGGCATTCAACTTGTTTAACAAGACATTCGACTTGGTAAACAAGACATTGGACTTGTAAAACGAGGCATTCGACTTGTTCAACAAGGCATTCGACTTGGTCAACAAGGTTGTTCAAAGAGACATTCGACTGGTTCAACAAGACATTTGACATTGTCACTAACGCATTCGATTTGTTGAACACGGCATTCGACTTGTTCAATGAGTCATCACGTTCAATGAGGCATTCAGCTTGTTTAACGATGCATTCGACTTGTTCAATAAGGAATTCGACTTGTATACCAAGACATTTCTTGGTCAACAGGGCATCCGACTCGCAATGCCTTGGTGAGCGATTCAGGTGCCCTGTTGACCAAGTAATGCCTTGATATACAAGTCGAAGGCCTTGTTGAACAATGCGAATTCATCGTTAAACAAGCCGAATGCCTCGTTAAACAAGTCGAATGCCTTGGTCAACAAATCGAATACCTTAGTGACAAAGTCAAATGCCCTGTTGAACCAGTCGAATGCTTTGATGACCAAATAAATGCCTTTTTGAACAAGTCAAATGCCTTGTTAAGCGAGCGGGATGCCTTGTTGAACAAGTCGAATTCATCGTTAAACAAGTTGAATGCCTCGTTGAAATATATTCCTCGTTGAGCAAATCGAATGCCTCGTTGAACAGCTGAATGCCTCGTTGAACAAGTCGAGTGCCTCGTTGAACGAGTCGAGTGCCTCGTTGATATAGTCGAGTGCCTCATTGATTAAGTCGAGTGTCTCGCTACATGTCGAATGCCTCGTTGAACAAGTAGAATGCCATGTTCAACTAATGGATGCCTTTTTGAACAAGCCATGCCTCATTGAACAAGTCGATTGCCTCATTAAATGACCCGAATGCCTCGTTGAATGAGTCGAATGTCTCGTTGAATAAGTCGAATGTCTTGGCAACAAAGTCAATGTCTTGTTGAACAAGTCGGATGTCTTATTTAACAAGCGGAATGCATTGTAGAACAAGTAGAATTCCTTGTTGACAAAGTGGAATGTCTTGTTGAAGAAGTTGAATGTCTCCTTTAAAAAGTACAATCTCTTTTTTACAAAGTAGAATGCCTTTTTTAACAAGTTGAAAATGCCTTGGTGACCAAGTCGATACCCATGTTGCGCATGTCAAATGCCTTGTTGAAAAAGTTGAATGCCTTGTTAAACAAGTGACAAAGTAAAATGCCTTGTTGAACAAGTCGAATGCCTTGTCGAAGAATGCCTTGTCGACCAAGTGGAATGCCTTGTTGACCAAGTCGAATGCCTTGTTGAACAAGTCGAATGTCTACGTTTTACAAGTCCAATGTCTTGTTTACCAAGACAGTGCCTTGTTAAACAAGTTGAATGCCTTGGTGACCAAGTCGAGTGCCTTGTTAAATAAGTTTAATGCCTTGTGGACCAAGTCAAATGCCTTGTTGGACATATTGAATGCCTTGTTGAACAAGTCAAATGCTTTGATGACCAAAATAAATGGCTTTTCGAAAAAATCGAATGCTTTGTTAAGCGAGACGAATGCCTTGTTAAATAAGTCAAATGCAACGTTAAACAAAATGAATGTCTCGTTGAATAAGATTCCTAGTTTAACAAATTGAATGCCTCCTTGAACAAGTTGAATGCCTCGTCGAACGAGCTGAATGCCTCATTGAACGAGTCGAGTGCCTCGTTGAACGAGTCGACTGCCTAGTTGAACGAGTTGAATGCCTTGTTCAACTAATGGATGCCTTTTTTTAACAAGCCATGCCTCGTTGAACAAGTGAGATGCCACGTTGCACAAGACGATTGCCTCATTAGATGACCCGAATGCCTCATTGAACGTGTCGAATATCTCGTTGAACATGTTGAATGCCTTGGCAACAAAGTCAACGCCTTTGTTGAACAAGTGGAATGTCTTATTAAGCTAGCGGAATGCATTGTAGAACAAGTATTATTCCTTGTTGACCAAGTTGAATGTCTTGTTGAACAAGTCGAATGCCTCCTTTAACAAGTACAATATCTTGTTTACCAAGTAGAATGCCTTTTTAAACAAGTTGAATATGCCATGGGGACCAAGTCGAATGCCTTGTTGAACAAGTCGATTGCCATATTGAGCATGTCAAATGCCTTGTTAAAGAAGTAAAATGCATCGTTGAACAAGTCAAATGCCTTGTTCACCATGTCGAATGCCTTATAGAGCAAGTAATACCTTGGTCACGAGGTCGAAATCCTTGTTGAGCAAGTTAAATGCCTTGTAGAGCGAGTCGGATGCCCTGTTGACCAAGTAATGCCTTGATATACAAGACAAATGCCTTGTTGAATCGAACGCATCGATAAACAAGCCGCATGCCTCATTGAACAAGTCGAATGCATCATAGAACAAGTCGAATGTTCAACAACTCGAATGCCTTGTTGACCAAGTTGAATGCCTTGTTGAACTAGTCGAATGCCTCGTTTTACAAGTCCAATGTCTTGTTTACCAAGTCGAATGCCTTGTTAAACAAGTTGAATGCCTTGATGACCAAGTCGAGTGCCTTGTTGAATAAGTTTAATGCCTTGTGGACCAAGTCGAATGCCTTGTTGGACTATTGAATGCCTAGTTGAACAAGTCAAATGCTTTGATGACTAAAATAAATGCCTTTTTGAAGAAGTCGAGCGCCTTGTTAAGCGAGCCAGATGCCTTGGTGAACAAGTCGAATTCATTGTTAAACAAGGTGAATGCCTCGTTGAACAAGTCGAATGCCTCATTGAACGAGTCGAGTGCCTCGTAGAACGAGTCGAGGCCTTGTTGAACGAGTGAAATGCCTCGTTACAAGTAGAATGCCTTGTTGAACGAGTAGAATGCCTTGTTCAACAAGTTGAATGTCTTGTTCAACTAATGGATGCCTTTTTTAACATGCCATGCCTCGTTGAACAAGTCGATTGCCTCATTAAATGACCCGAATGCCTCCTTGATTGAGTCGAATGTCTCGTTGAACAAGTCGAATGTCTTGGCAACAAAGTCAATGTCTTGTTGAAAAAGTCGGATGTTTTATTAAACAAGCAGAATGCATTGTAGAACAAGTAGAATTCCTTGTTGACCAAGTGGAATGTCTTGTTGAACAAGTTTAATGCCTCCTTTAACAAGTACAATCTCTTGTTTACAAAGTAGAATGCCTTTTTAAACAAGTTGAAAATGCCTTGGTGACCAAGTCGATATCTATGTTGAGCATGTCAAATGCCTTGTTGAAGTAGTCTAATACCTTGTTGAATATTGAATGCCTTGTTAAACACGTCAAAGGCCTTGTTAACCAAGTCGAATGCCTTATAGAGCAAGTTATACCTTGTTCACGAAGTCGAATGTCTTGTTGAGCAACTCAAATGCCTTGTTGAGCGAGTCGGATGCCATGTTGACCAAGTAATGCCTTGATATACAAGACGAATGCCTTGTTGAACAAGTCGAATGCATTGTTAAACAAGCCGAATGCCTCATTTAACAAGATGCCTCGTTGAACAAGTCGAATGCCTCATTGAACAAGTCCAAAGCCTTGTTCAACAAATTGAATGCATTAGTGACAAAGTCAAATGCCTTGTTGAACAAGTCAAACGCCTTGTCGAATGCCTTGTTGACCAAGTAGAATGCCTCATAGAACAAGTCGAATGTTCAACAACTCGAATGCCTTGTTAACCAAGTTGAATGCCTTGTTGAACTAGTCGAATGCCTCGTTTTACAAGTCCAATGTCTTGTTTACCAAGTCGAATGCCTCGTTAAGCAAGTTGAATGCCTTGATGACCAAGTCGAGTGCCTTGTTGAATAAGTTTAATGCCTTGTGGACCGAGTCGAATGCCTTGTTGAACAAGTCAAATGCTTTGATGACTAAAATAAATGCCTTTTTGAAGAAGTCGAATGCCTTGTTAAGCGAGCCGGATGCCTTGGTAAACAAGTCGAATTCATTGTTAAACAAGGTGAATGCCTCGTTGAACAAGTCGAATGCCTCATTGAACGAGTCGAGTGCCTCGTAGAACGAGTCGAGGCCTTGTTGAACGAGTCAAATGCCTCGTTACAAGTAGAATGCCTCGTTGAACGAGTAGAATGCCTTGTTCAACAAGTTGAATGTCTTGTTCAACTAATGGATGCCTTTTTTAACATGCCATGCCTCGTTGAACAAGTCGATTGCCTCATTAAATGACCCGAATGCCTCCTTGATTGAGTCGAATGTCTCGTTGAACAAGTCGAATGTCTTGGCAACAAAGTCAATGTCTTGTTGAAAAAGTCGGATGTCTTATTAAACAAGCAGAATGCATTGTAGAACAAGTAGAATTCCTTGTTGACCAAGTGGAATGTCTTGTTGAACAAGTTTAATGCCTCCTTTAACAAGTACAATCTCTTGTTTACAAAGTAGAATGCGTTTTTAAACAAGTTGAAAATGCCTTGGTGACCAAGTCGATATCTATGTTGAGCATGTCAAATGCCTTGTTGAAGTAGTCTAATACCTTGTTGAATATTGAATGCCTTGTTAAACACGTCAAAGGCCTTGTTAACCAAGTCGAATGCCTTATAGAGCAAGTTATACCTTGTTCACGAAGTCGAATGTCTTGTTGAGCAACTCAAATGCCTTGTTGAGCGAGTCGAATGCCATGTTGACCAAGTAATGCCTTGATATACAAGACGAATGCCTTGTGTTGCACATCCGGGACTTAGAAAATTTTTTTCGAAAAATTCCAAGCCCGCGCGCCTTTACAACCGGCTCTCGCTCGGGTCGCTTCTCGCCTCTTGATTCGCGCCCCGCTCGAGATAAGCCTCACCGCCCTAACTTAACGCAAATACGTGCCAAGTAACCTGCCTTGATAAAGCGGAAACGAAACAAAGCAAGTTGGGTAAAACAGGGACAACGGGGTTCGCCTACCCCGCTTGTCGTAATCTTTATTAAACACAAAGAGTACAAGATAGGATCTTACGCACACCGTGGGCTCGAACAAGTCTCGGCCTCAACCTAACTCTAACACACGGCCCTAAAATCCTACGTCCCTGGTCGGAATTTTAATAGCTCGCTTCGCTCGCTAAACCCTACTCGGGATCCCTAAGCCCGAACACCCCGGTGGTCCGAACTTTGTGGCTTTGGCTCGATGGAGGATGCTCCTTCTCGCCAAGATCTCCTTCTCGAAAAGGTGGATGTGAAGTGAATGAGAAGTGAATGATGAATGAGAGAGGGGGCGGCCTCCTTATATAGGAGTGGCTTGGGCCTTTATCGGGCCATATCTTCGAAGATCGTATCTTAACCGATTTCTCGTAAGACTTGGTCTCCGATTTGAATTGGCCCGAGAAAATCTCCAACAACCTCGTCCCGTAAGACTCGGTCGCCCAAGCCAAGTCCCGCAGCCTGGCGCCCGCCTGGCGCTGGGCTTCCTCGAGGCCAGGCCGCGCGCCTTGCCTGGCACGCAGCCCCGTCCATGGCCTGCCTCGGGCCGAGCCCACCTGGCTCGGCCCCCACCTTTCGTTGCCGTCGTCGTCGTCGTTGCCGCCGTCCGCCGGAGCCACCGCCGGACCGCTGCCCTGCAACCGCCGTCGCCGTTGCCGCCTTGCACCGCCGCCGCTGCCGCCGCCGTGCATCGCCGAGGGCTGCTGCCCTCGGCCGAACCTGCGTCGGGCCACCGCCCGTCGCCTTTAGGCCACACCATGCCTAAGTTAACCTCAACGAGGGATTTGGCCAGGGCCACTTGCCCTGGCCGCGCGCGCCACATCCACTCGAGATGGGCCAGCAGACGCTGGCGCGCGCGCGCGCCCTTGCGGGCACGCTGCGCGCGCAGTGCGCGATGTCTTCCCCCATTTCCCGCACACCTCTCGGGGCGGCCTCGTGCTGCCTCGGGTAAGTGCCTTCCTGCGCGCGCACCTCTCGGGACAGCCTCGTGCTGTCTCGGGTAGGTGCCCCCATGCGCGCGTACCACTCGGGGCGGCCTCGTGCTGCCTTGGGTAAGTGTTCCCATGCGTGTAAGGTCTGGGCCCGAAAAACGCCAAGTGTCGAGACATACCAACTCTCGCCCCTTGGTCAGGGCGTCACTGCTAGGGTGTGGCTCGGCAGTGATCGAGCCGCGCTAACGTGGCACTCACGGTTGTGACACCTTGTTGAACAAGTCGAATGCATTGTTAAACAAGCCGAATGCCTCATTTAACAAGATGCCTCGTTGAACAAGTCGAATGCCTCATTGAACAAGTCGAAAGCCTTGTTCAACAAATTGAATGCATTAGTGACAAAGTCAAATGCCTTGTTGAACAAGTAAAACTCCTTGTCGAATGCTTTGTTGACCAAGTAGAATGCCTTGTTGAACTAGTCGAATGCCTTGTTGACCAAGTCGAATGCCTTGTTAAACAAGTCGAATGTCTCGTTTTACAAGTCCAATGTCTTGTTTACCAAGACAATGCATTGTTAAACAAGTTGAATGCCTTGGTGACCAAGTCGAGTGCCTTGTTGAATAAGTTTAATGCCTTGTGGACCAAGTCGAATGCCTTGTTGGACATATTGAATGCCTTGTTGAACAAGTCAAATGCTTTGATGACCAAAATAAATGGCTTTTCGAAAAAATTGAATGCCTTGTTAAGCGAGACGAATGCCTTATTGAGCAAGTCAAATGCAACGTTAAACAAAATGAATGTCTCGTTGAATAAGATTCCTCGTTGAACAAATTGAATGCCTCGTTGAACAAGCTGAATGCCTCATCAAACGAGCTGAATGACTCATTGAACGAGTCAAGTGCCGCGTTGAACGAGTCGACTGCCTTGTTGAACGAGTCGACTTCCTTGTTCAATGGATGCCTTTTTTAACTGGCCATGCCTCGTTGAACAAGTAAGAAGCCACGGTGCACAAGACGATTGCCTCATTAGATGACCCGAATGCCTCATTGAACGTGTCGAATATCTCGTTGAACATGTTGAATGCCTTGGCAACAAAGTCAACGCCTTTGTTGAGCAAGTGGAATGTCTTTTTAAGCAAGAGGAATGCATTGTAGAACAAGTATAATTCCTTGTTGACCAAGTTGAATGTCGTGTTGAACAAGTCGAATGCCTTCTTTAACAAGTACAATCTCTTGTTTACAAAGTAGAATGCCTTTTTAAACAAGTTGAAAATGTCTTGGTGACCAAGTCGATATCCATGTTGAGCATGTCAAATGCCTTGTTGAAGTAGTCTAATACCTTGTTGAATATTGAATGCCTTGTTAAACAAGTCAAAGGCCTTGTTAACCAAGTCGAATGCCTTATAGAGCAAGTTATACCTTGTTCACGAAGTCGAATGTCTTGTTGAGCAACTCAAATGCCTTGTTGAGCGAGTCGGATGCCATGTTGACCAAGTAATGCCTTGATATACAGGACGAATACCTTGTTGAACAAGTCGAATGCATTGTTAAACAAGCTGAATGCCTCATTTAACAAGATGCCTCGTTGAACAAGTCGAATGCCTCATTGAACAAGTCCAAAGCCTTGTTCAACAAATTGAATGCATTAGTGACAAAGTCAAATGCCTTGTTGAACAAGTCAAACGCCTTGTCCAATGCCTTGTTGACCAAGTAGAATGCCTCATAGAACAAGTTGAATGTTCAACAACTCGAATGCTGTGTTGACCAAGTTGAATGCCTTGTTGAACTAGTCGAATGCCTCGTTTTACAAGTCCAATGTCTTGTTTACAAGTCGAATGCCTTGTTAAGCAAGTTGAATGCCTTGATGACCAAGTCGAGTGCCTTGTTGAATAAGTTTAATGCCTTGTGGACCAAGTCGAATGCCTTGTTGGACTATTGAATGCCTTGTTGAACAAGTCAAATGCTCTGAGGACTAAAATAAATGCCTTTTTGAAGAAGTCGAACGCCTTGTTAAGGAAGTTGAATGCCTTGATGATCAAGTCGAGTGCCTTGTTGAATAAGTTTAATGCCTTGTGGACCAAGTCGAATGCCTTGTTGGACTATTGAATGCCTTGTTGAACAAGTCAAATGCTCTGATGACTAAAATAAATGCCTTTTTGAAGAAGTCGAATGCCTTGTTAAGCGAGCCGGATGCCTTGGTGAACAAGTCGAATGCATTGTTGTACAAGGTGAATGCCTCATTGAACAATTCGAATGCCTCATTGAACGAGTCGAGTGCCTCGTAGAACGAGTCGAGGCCTTGTAGAACGAGTCAAATGCCTCGTTACAAGTAGAAGGCCTCGTTCAACGAGTAGAATGCCTTGTTCATCAAGTTGAATGTCTTGTTCAACTAATGGATGCCTTTTTTAACATGCCATGCCTCGTTGAACAAGTCGATTGCCTCATTAAATGACCCGAATGCCTGAGTCGAATGTCTCGTTGAACAAGTCGAATGTCTTGGCAACAAAGTCAATGTCTTGTTGAAAAAGTCGGATGTCTTATTAAACAAGCAGAATGCATTGTAGAACAAGTAGAATTCCTTGTTGACCAAGTGGAATGTCTTGTTGAACAAGTTTAATGCCTCCTTTAACAAGTACAATCTCTTGTTTACAAAGTAGAATGCCTTTTTAAACAAGTTGAAAATGCCTTGGTGACCAAGTCGATATCCATGTTGAGCATGTCAAATGCCTTGTTGAAGTAGTCTAATACCTTGTTGAATATTGAATGCCTTGTTAAACAAGTCAAAGGCCTTGTTAACCAAGTCGAATGCCTTATAGAGCAAGTTATACCTTGTTCACGAAGTCGAATGTCTTGTTGAGCACCTCAAATGCCTTGTTGAGCGAGTCGGATGCCATGTTGACCAAGTAATGCCTTGATATACAAGACGAATGCCTTGTTGAACAAGTCGAATGCATTGTTAAACAAGCCGAGAATGCCTCATTTAACAAGATGCCTCGTTGAACAAGTCGAATGCCTCATTGAACAAGTCGAAAGCCTTGTTCAACCAATTGAATGCATTACTGACAAAGTCAAATGCCTTGTTGAACAAGTCAAACGCCTTGTCGAATGCCTTGTTGACCAAGTAGAATGCCTCATAGAACAAGTTGAATGTTCAACAACTCGAATGCCTTGTTGACCAAGTTGAATGCCTTGATGAACTAGTCGAATGCCTCGTTTTACAAGTCCAATGTCTTGTTTACAAGTCGAATGCCTTGTTAAGCAATTTGAATGCCTTGATGACCAAGTCGAGTGCCTTGTTGAATAAGTTTAATGCCTTGTGGACCAAGTCGAATGCCTTGTTGGACTATTGAATGCCTTGTTGAACAAGTCAAATGCTCTGATGACTAAATAAATGCATTTTTGAAGAAGTCGAATGCCTTGCTAAGCGAGCCGGATGCCTTGGTGAACAAGTCGAATGCATTGTTAAACAAGGTGAATGCCTCGTTGAACAAGTCGAATGCCTCATTGAACGAGTCGAGTGCCTCGTAGAACGAGTCGAGGACTTGTTGAACGAGTCAAATGCCTCGTTACAAGTAGAATGCCTCGTTGAACGAGTAGAATGCCTTGTTCAACAAGTTGAATGTCTTGTTCAACTAATGGATGCCTTTTTTAACATGCCATGCCTCGTTGAACAAGTCGATTGCCTCATTAAATGACCCGAATGCCTCCTTGATTGAGTCGAATGTCTCGTTGAACAAGTCGAATGTCTTGGCAACAAAGTCAATGTCTTGTTGAAAAAGTCGGATGTCTTATTAAACAAGCAGAATGCATAGTAGAACAAGTAGAATTCCTTGTTGACCAAGTGGAATGTCTTGTTGAACAAGTTTAATGCCTCCTTTAACAAGTACAATCTCTTGTTTACAAAGTAGAATGCCTTTTTAAACAAGTTGAAAATGCCTTGGTGACCAAGTCGATATCCATGTTGAGCATGTCAAATGCCTTGTTGAAGTAGTCTAATACCTTGTTGAATATTGAATGCCTTGTTAAACAAGTCAAAGGCCTTGTTAACCAAGTCGAATGCCTTATAGAGCAAGTTATACCTTGTTCACGAAGTCGAATGTCTTGTTGAGCACCTCAAATGCCTTGTTGAGCGAGTCGGATGCCATGTTGACCAAGTAATGCCTTGATATACAAGACGAATGCCTTGTTGAACAAGTCGAATGCATTGTTAAACAGGCCGAGAATGCCTCATTTAACAAGATGCCTCGTTGAACAAGTCTAATGCCTCATTGAACAAGTCGAAAGCCTTGTTCAACAAATTGAATGCATTAGTGACAAAGTCAAATGCCTTGTTGAACAAGTAAAACTCCTTGTCGAATGCCTTGTTGACCAAGTAGAATGCCTTGTTGAACTAGTCGAATGCCTTGTTGACCAAGTCGAATGCCTTGTTGAACAAGTCGAATGTCTCGTTTTACAAGTCCAATGTCTTGTTTACCAAGACAATGCATTGTTAAACAAGTTGAATGCCTTGGTGACCAAGTCGAGTGCCTTGTTGAATAAGTTTAATGCCTTGTGGACCAAGTCGAATGCCTTGTTGGACATATTGAATGCCTTGTTGAACAAGTCAAATGCTTTGATGACCAAAATAAATGGCTTTTCGAAAAAATTGAATGCCTTGTTAAGCGAGACGAATGCCTTATTGAGCAAGTCAAATGCAACGTTAAACAAAATGAATGTCTCGTTGAATAAGATTCCTCGTTGAACAAATTGAATGCCTCGTTGAACAAGCCGAATGCCTCATCAAACGAGCTGAATGACTCATTGAACGAGTCAAGTGCCGCGTTGAACGAGTCGACTGCCTCGTTGAACGAGTCGACTTCCTTGTTCAATGGGATGCCTTTTTTAACTGGCCATGCCTCGTTGAACAAGTAAGAAGCCACGGTGCACAAGACGATTGCCTCATTAGATGACCCGAATGCCTCATTGAACGTGTCGAATATCTCGTTGAACATGTTGAATGCCTTGGCAACAAAGTCAACGCCTTTGTTGAACAAGTGGAATGTCTTTTTAAGCAAGAGGAATGCATTGTAGAACAAGTATAATTCCTTGTTGACCAAGTTGAATGTCTTGTTGAACAAGTCGAATGCCTTCTTTAACAAGTACAATCTCTTGTTTACAAAGTAGAATGCGTTTTTAAACAAGTTGAAAATGCCTTGGTGACCAAGTCGATATCCATGTTGAGCATGTCAAATGCCTTGTTGAAGTAGTCTAATACCTTGTTGAATATTGAATGCCTTGTTAAACAAGTCAAAGGCCTTGTTAACCAAGTCGAATGCCTTATAGAGCAAGTTATACCTTGTTCACGAAGTCGAATGTCTTGTTGAGCAACTCAAATGCCTTGTTGAGCGAGTCGGATGCCATGTTGACCAAGTAATGCCTTGATATACAAGACGAATGCCTTGTTAAACAAGCCGAATGCCTCATTTAACAAGATGCCTCGTTGAACAAGTCGAATGCCTCATTGAACAAGTCCAAAGCCTTGTTCAACAAATTGAATGCATTACTAACAAAGTCAAATGCCTTGTTGAACAAGTCAAACCCCTTGTCGAATGCCTTGTTGACCAAGTAGAATGCCTCATAGAACAAGTTGAATGTTCAACAACTCGAATGCCTTGTTGACCAAGTTGAATGCCTTGTTGAACTAGTCGAATGCCTCGTTTTACAAGTCCAATGTCTTGTTTACAAGTCAAATGCCTTGTTAAGCAAGTTGAATGCCTTGATGACCAAGTCGAGTGCCTTGTTGAATAAGTTTAATGCCTTGTGGACCAAGTCGAATGCCTTGTTGGACTATTGAATGCCTTGTTGAACAAGTCAAATGCTCTGATGACTAAAATAAATGCATTTTTGAAGAAGTCGAATGCCTTGTTAAGCGAGCCGGATGCCTTGGTGAACAAGTCGAATGCATTGTTAAACAAGGTGAATGCCTCGTTGAACAAGTCGAATGCCTCATTGAACGAGTCGAGTGCCTCGTAGAACGAGTCGAGGACTTGTTGAACGAGTCAAATGCCTCGTTACAAGTAGAATGCCTCGTTGAACAAGTAGAATGCCTTGTTCAACAAGTTGAATGTCTTGTTCAACTAATGGATGCCTTTTTTAACATGCCATGCCTCGTTGAACAAGTCGATTGCCTCATTAAATGACCCGAATGCCTCCTTGATTGAGTCGAATGTCTCGTTGAACAAGTCGAATGTCTTGGCAACAAAGTCAATGTCTTGTTGAAAAAGTCGGATGTCTTATTAAACAAGCAGAATGCATTGTAGAACAAGTAGAATTCCTTGTTGACCAAGTGGAATGTCTTGTTGAACAAGTTTAATGCCTCCTTTAACAAGTACAATCTCTTGTTTACAAAGTAGAATGCCTTTTTAAACAAGTTGAAAATGCCTTGGTGACCAAGTCGATATCCATGTTGAGCATGTCAAATGCCTTGTTGAAGTAGTCTAATACCTTGTTGAATTTTGAATGCCTTGTTAAACAAGTCATAGGCCTTGTTAACCAAGTCGAATGCCTTATAGAGCAAGTTATACCTTGTTCACGAAGTCGAATGTCTTGTTGAGCAACTCAAATGCCTTGTTGAGCGAGTCGGATGCCATGTTGACCAAGTAATGCCTTGATATATAAGACGAATGCCTTGTTGAAGAAGTCGAATGCATTGTTAAACAAGCCGAATGCCTCATTTAACAAGATGCCTCGTTGAACAAGTCGAATGCCTCATTGAACAAGTCGAAAGCCTTGTTCAACCAATTGAATGCATTACTGACAAAGTCAAATGCCTTGTTGAACAAGTCAAACGCCTTGTCGAATGCCTTGTTGACCAAGTAGAATGCCTCATAGAACAAGTTGAATGTTCAACAACTCGAATGCCTTGTTGACCAAGTTGAATGCCTTGATGAACTAGTCGAATGCCTCGTTTTACAAGTCCAATGTCTTGTTTACAAGTCGAATGCCTTGTTAAGCAATTTGAATGCCTTGATGACCAAGTCGAGTGCCTTGTTGAATAAGTTTAATGCCTTGTGGACCAAGTCGAATGCCTTGTTGGACTATTGAATGCCTTGTTGAACAAGTCAAATGCTCTGATGACTAAAATAAATGCATTTTTGAAGAAGTCGAATGCCTTGTTAAGCGAGCCGGATGCCTTGGTGAACAAGTCGAATGCATTGTTAAACAAGGTGAATGCCTCGTTGAACAAGTCGAATGCCTCATTGAACGAGTCGAGTGCCTCGTAGAACGAGTCGAGGACTTGTTGAACGAGTCAAATGCCTCGTTACAAGTAGAATGCCTCGTTGAACGAGTAGAATGCCTTGTTCAACAAGTTGAATGTCTTGTTCAACTAATGGATGCCTTTTTTAACATGCCATGCCTCGTTGAACAAGTCGATTGCCTCATTAAATGACCCGAATGCCTCCTTGATTGAGTCGAATGTCTCGTTGAACAAGTCGAATGTCTTGGCAACAAAGTCAATGTCTTGTTGAAAAAGTCGGATGTCTTATTAAACAAGCAGAATGCATAGTAGAACAAGTAGAATTCCTTGTTGACCAAGTGGAATGTCTTGTTGAACAAGTTTAATGCCTCCTTTAACAAGTACAATCTCTTGTTGACAAAGTAGAATGCCTTTTTAAACAAGTTGAAAATGCCTTGGTGACCAAGTCGATATCCATGTTGAGCATGTCAAATGCCTTGTTGAAGTAGTCTAATACCTTGTTGAATTTTGAATGCCTTGTTAAACAAGTCAAAGGCCTTGTTAACCAAGTCGAATGCCTTATAGAGCAAGTTATACCTTGTTCACGAAGTCGAATGTCTTGTTGAGCAACTCAAATGCTTTGTTGAGCGAGTCGGATGCCATGTTGACCAAGTAATGCCTTGATATACAAGACGAATGCCTTGTTGAACAAGTCGAATGCATTGTTAAACAAGCCGAATGCCTCATTTAACAAGATGCCTCGTTGAACAAGTCGAATGCCTCATTGAACAAGTCGAAAGCCTTGTTCAACAAATTGAATGCATTACTGACAAAGTCAAATGCCTTGTTGAACAAGTCAAACGCCTTGTCGAATGCCTTGTTGACCAAGTAGAATGCCTCATAGAACAAGTTGAATGTTCAACAACTCGAATGCCTTGTTGACCAAGTTGAATGCCTTGTTGAACTAGTCGAATGCCTCGTTTTACAAGTCCAATGTCTTGTTTACAAGTCGAATGCCTTGTTAAGCAATTTGAATGCCTTGATGACCAAGTCGAGTGCCTTGTTGAATAAGTTTAATGCCTTGTGGACCAAGTCGAATGCCTTGTTGGACTATTGAATGCCTTGTTGAACAAGTCAAATGCTCTGATGACTAAAATAAATGCATTTTTGAAGAAGTCGAATGCCTTGTTAAGCGAGCCGGATGCCTTGGTGAACAAGTCGAATGCATTGTTAAACAAGGTGAATGCCTCGTTGAACAAGTCGAATGCCTCATTGAACGAGTCGAGTGCCTCGTAGAACGAGTCGAGGACTTGTTGAACGAGTCAAATGCCTCGTTACAAGTAGAATGCCTCGTTGAACGAGTAGAATGCCTTGTTCAACAAGTTGAATGTCTTGTTCAACTAATGGATGCCTTTTTTAACATGTCATGCCTCGTTGAACAAGTCGATTGCCTCATTAAATGACCCGAATGCCTCCTTGATTGAGTCGAATGTCTCGTTGAACAAGTCGAATGTCTTGGCAACAAAGTCAATGTCTTGTTGAAAAAGTCGGATGTCTTATTAAACAAGCAGAATGCATTGTACAACAAGTAGAATTCCTTGTTGACCAAGTGGAATGTCTTGTTGAACAAGTTTAATGCCTCCTTTAACAAGTACAATCTCTTGTTGACAAAGTAGAATGCCTTTTTAAACAAGTTGAAAATGCCCTGGTGACCAAGTCGATATCCATGTTGAGCATGTCAAATGCCTTGTTGAAGTAGTCTAATACCTTGTTGAATTTTGAATGCCTTGTTAAACAAGTCGAAGGCCTTGTTAACCAAGTCGAATGCCTTATAGAGCAAGTTATACCTTGTTCACGAAGTCGAATGTCTTGTTGAGCAACTCAAATGCCTTGTTGAGCGAGTCGGATGCCATGTTGACCAAGTAATGCCTTGATATACAAGACGAATGCCTTGTTGAACAAGTCGAATGCATTGTTAAACAAGCCGAATGCCTCATTTAACAAGATGCCTCGTTGAACAAGTCGAATGCCTCATTGAACAAGTCGAAAGCCTTGTTCAACAAATTGAATGCATTACTGACAAAGTCAAATGCCTTGTTGAACAAGTCAAACGCCTTGTCGAATGCCTTGTTGACCAAGTAGAATGCCTCATAGAACAAGTTGAATGTTCAATAACTCGAATGCCTTGTTGACCAAGTTGAATGCCTTGTTGAACTAGTCGAATGCCTCGTTTTACAAGTCCAATGTCTTGTTTACAAGTCGAATGCCTTGTTAAGCAATTTGAATGCCTTGATGACCAAGTCGAGTGCCTTGTTGAATAAGTTTAATGCCTTGTGGACCAAGTCGAATGCCTTGTTGGACTATTGAATGCCTTGTTGAACAAGTCAAATGCTCTGATGACTAAAATAAATGCATTTTTGAAGAAGTCGAATGCCTTGTTAAGCGAGCCGGATGCCTTGGTGAACAAGTCGAATGCATTGTTAAACAAGGTGAATGCCTCGTTGAACAAGTCGAATGCCTCATTGAACGAGTCGAGTGTCTCGTAGAACGAGTCGAGGACTTGTTGAACGAGTCAAATGCCTCGTTACAAGTAGAATGCCTCGTTGAACGAGTAGAATGCCTTGTTCAACAAGTTGAATGTCTTGTTCAACTAATAGATGCCTTTTTTAACATGTCATGCCTCGTTGAACAAGTCGATTGCCTCATTAAATGACCCGAATGCCTCCTTGATTGAGTCGAATGTCTCGTTGAACAAGTCGAATGTCTTGGCAACAAAGTCAATGTCTTGTTGAAAAAGTCGGATGTCTTATTAAACAAGCAGAATGCATTGTAGAACAAGTAGAATTCCTTGTTGACCAAGTGGAATGTCTTGTTGAACAAGTTTAATGCCTCCTTTAACAAGTACAATCTCTTGTTGACAAAGTAGAATGCCTTTTTAAACAAGTTGAAAATGCCTTGGTGACCAAGTCGATATCCATGTTGAGCATGTCAAATGCCTTGTTGAAGTAGTCTAATACCTTGTTGAATTTTGAATGCCTTGTTAAACAAGTCAAAGGCCTTGTTAACCAAGTCGAATGCCTTATAGAGCAAGTTATACATTGTTCACGAAGTCGAATGTCTTGTTGAGCAACTCAAATGCCTTGTTGAGCGAGTCGGATGCCATGTTGACCAAGTAATGCCTTGATATACAAGACGAATGCCTTGTTGAACAAGTCGAATGCATTGTTAAACAGGCCGAGAATGCCTCATTTAACAAGATGCCTCGTTGAACAAGTCGAATGCCTCATTGAACAAGTCCAAAGCCTTGTTCAACAAATTAAATGCATTAGTGACAAAGTCAAATGCCTTGTTGAACAAGTCAAACGCCTTGTCGAATGCCTTGTTGACCAAGTAGAATACCTCATACAACAAGTCGAATGTTCAACAAGTGGAATGCCTTGTTGACCAAGTTGAATGCCTTGTTAAACTAGTCGAATGCCTCGTTTTACAAGTCCAATGTCTTGTTTACCAAGTCGAATGCCTTGTTAAGCAATTCGAATGCCTTGATGACCAAGTCGAGTGCCTTGTTGAATAAGTTTAATGCCTTGTGGACCAAGTCGAATGCCTTGTTGGACTATTGAATGCATTGTTGAACAAGTCAAATGCTCTGATGACTAAAATAAATGCCTTTTTGAAGAAGTCGAATGCCTTGTTAAGCGAGCCGGATGCCTTGGTGAACAAGTCGAATGCATTGTTAAACAAGGTGAATGCCTCGTTGAACAAGTCGAATGCCTCATTGAACGAGTCGAGTGCCTCGTAGAACGAGTCGAGGCCTTGTTGAACGAGTCAAATGCCTCGTTACAAGTAGAATGCCTCGTTGAACGAGTAGAATGCCTTGTTCAACAAGTTGAATGTCTTGTTCAACTAATGGATGCCTTTTTTAACATGTCATGCCTCGTTGAACAAGTCAATTGCCTCATTAAATGACCCGAATGCCTCCTTGATTGAGTCGAATGTCTCGTTGAACAAGTCGAATGTCTTGGCAACAAAGTCAATGTCTTGTTGAAAAAGTCGGATGTCTTATTAAACAAGCAGAATGCATTGTAGAACAAGTAGAATTCCTTGTTGACCAAGTGGAATGTCTTGTTGAACAAGTTTAATGCCTCCTTTAACAAGTACAATCTCTTGTTTACAAAGTAGAATGCCTTTTTAAACAAGTTGAAAATGCCTTGGTGACCAAGTCGATATCCATGTTGAGCATGTCAAATGCCTTGTTGAAGTAGTCTAATACCTTGTTGAATTTTGAATGCCTTGTTAAACAAGTCATAGGCCTTGTTAACCAAGTCGAATGCCTTATAGAGCAAGTTATACCTTGTTCACGAAGTCGAATGTCTTGTTGAGCAACTCAAATGCCTTGTTGAGCGAGTCGGATGCCATGTTGACCAAGTAATGCCTTGATATACAAGACGAATGCCTTGTTGAACAAGTAAAACTCCTTGTCGAATGCCTTGTTGACCAAGTAGAATGCTTTGTTGAACTATTCGAATGCCTTGTTGACCAAGTCGAATGCCTTGTTGAACAAGTCGAATGTCTCGTTTTACAAGTCCAATGTCTTGTTTACCAAGACAATGCATTGTTAAACAAGTTGAATGCCTTGGTGACCAAGTCGAGTGCCTTGTTGAATAAGTTTAATGCCTTGTGGACCAAGTCGAATGCCTTGTTGGACTATTGAATGCCTTGTTGAACAAGTCAAATGCTTTGATGACTAAAATAAATGCCTTTTTGAAGAAGTCGAATGCCTTGTTAAGCGAGCCGGATGCCTCGGTGAACAAGTCGAATGCATTGTTAAACAAGGTGAATGCCTCGTTGAACAAGTCGAATGCCTCATTGAACGAGTCGAGTGCCTCGTAGAACGAGTCGAGGCCTTGTTGAACGAGTCAAATGCCTCGTTACAAGTAGAATGCCTCGTTGAACGAGTAGAATGCCTTGTTCAACAAGTTGAATGTCTTGTTCAGCTAATGGATGCCTTTTTTAACATGCCATGCCTCGTTGAACAAGTCGATTGCCTCATTAAATGACCCGAATGCCTCCTTGATTGAGTCGAATGTCTCGTTGAACAAGTCGAATGTCTTGGCAACAAAGTCAATGTCTTGTTGAAAAAGTCGGATGTCTTATTAAACAAGCAGAATGCATTGTAGAACAAGTAGAATTCCTTGTTGACCAAGTGGAATGTCTTGTTGAACAAGTTTAATGCCTCCTTTAACAAGTACAATCTCTTGTTGACAAAGTAGAATGCCTTTTTAAACAAGTTGAAAATGCCTTGGTGACCAAGTCGATATCCATGTTGAGCATGTCAAAGGCCTTGTTGAAGTAGTCTAATACCTTGTTGAATTTTGAATGCCTTGTTAAACAAGTCAAAGGCCTTGTTAACCAAGTCGAATGCCTTATAGAGCAAGTTATAGATTGTTCACGAAGTCGAATGTCTTGTTGAGCAACTCAAATGCCTTGTTGAGCGAGTCGGATGCCATGTTGACCAAGTAATGCCTTGATATACAAGTCGAATGCCTTGTTGAACAAGTCGAATGCATTGTTAAACAGGCCGAGAATGCCTCATTTAACAAGATGCCTCGTTGAACAAGTCGAATGCCTCATTGAACAAGTCGAAAGCCTTGTTCAACAAATTGAATGCATTAGTGACAAAGCCAAATGCCTTGTTGAACAAGTCAAACGCCTTATCGAATGCCTTGTTGACCAAGTAGAATACCTCATACAACAAGTCGAATGTTCAACAACTCGAATGCCTTGTTGACCAAGTTGAATGCCTTGTTGAACTAGTCGAATGCCTCGTTTTACAAGTCCAAGTCGAATGCCTTGTTAAGCAAGTTTAATGCCTTGATGACCAAGTCGAGTGCCTTGTTGAATAAGTTTAATGCCTTGTGGACCAAGTCGAATGCCTTGTTGGACTATTGAATGCCTTGTTGAACAAGTCAAATGCTCTGATGACTAAAATAAATGCCTTTTTGAAGAAGTCGAATGCCTTGTTAAGCGAGCCGGATGCCTTGGTGAACAAGTCGAATGCATTGTTAAACAAGGTGAATGCCTCGTTGAACAAGTCGAATGCCTCATTGAACGAGTCGAGTGCCTCGTAGAACGAGTCGAGGACTTGTTGAACGAGTCAAATGCCTCGTTACAAGTAGAATGCCTCGTTGAACGAGTAGAATGCCTTGTTCAACAAGTTGAATGTCTTGTTCAACCAATGGATGCCTTTTTTAACATGCCATGCCTCGTTGAACAAGTCGATTGCCTCATTAAATGACCCGAATGCCTCCTTGATTGAGTCGAATGTCTCGTTGAACAAGTCGAATGTCTTGGCAACAAAGTCAATGTCTTGTTGAAAAAGTCGGATGTCTTATTAAACAAGCAGAATGCATTGTAGAACAAGTAGAATTCCTTGTTGACCAAGTGGAATGTCTTGTTGAACAAGTTTAATGCCTCCTTTAACAAGTACAATCTCTTGTTTACAAAGTAGAATGCCTTTTTAAACAAGTTGAAAATGCCTTGGTGACCAAGTCGATATCCATGTTGAGCATGTCAAATGCCTTGTTGAAGTAGTCTAATACCATGTTGAATATTGAATGCCTTGTTAAACAAGTCAAAGGCCTTGTTAACCAAGTCGAATGTCTTCTAGAGCAAGTTATACCTTGTTCACGAAGTCGAATGTCTTGTTGAGCAACTCAAATGCCTTGTTGAGCGAGTCGGATGCCATGTTGACCAAGTAATGCCTTGATATACAAGACGAATGCCTTGTTGAACAAGTAAAACTCCTTGTCGAATGCCTTGTTGACCAAGTAGAATGCCTTGTTGAACTATTCGAATGCCTTGTTGACCAAGTCGAATGCCTTGTTGAACAAGTCGAATGTCTCGTTTTACAAGTCCAATGTCTTGTTTACCAAGACACAATGCATTGTTAAACAAGTTGAATGCCTTGGTGACCAAGTCGAGTGCCTTGTTGAATAAGTTTAATGCCTTGTGGACCAAGTTGAATGCCTTGTTGGACTATTGAATGCCTTGTTGAACAAGTCAAATGCTTTGATGACTAAAATAAATGCCTTTTTGAAGAAGTCGAATGCCTTTTTAAGCGAGCCGGATGCCTCGGTGAACAAGTCGAATGCATTGTTAAACAAGTTGAATGCCTCATTGAACAAGTCGAATGCCTCATTGAACGAGTCGAGTGCCTCGTAGAATGAGTCGAGGCCTTGTTGAACGAGTCAAATGCCTCGTTACAAGTAGAATGCCTCGTTGAACGAGTAGAATGCCTTGTTCAACAAGTTGAATGTCTTGTTCAACTAATGGATGCCTTTTTTAACATGCCATGCCTCGTTGAACAAGTCGATTGCCTCATTAAATGACCCGAATGCCTCCTTGATTGAGTCGAATGTCTCGTTGAACAAGCGAATGTCTTGGCAACAAAGTCAATGTCTTGTTGAAATAGTCGGATGTCTTATTAAACAAGCAGAATGCATTGTAGAACAAGTAGAATTCCTTGTTGACCAAGTGGAATGTCTTGTTGAACAAGTTTAATGCCTCCTTTAACAAGTACAATCTCTTGTTTACAAAGTAGAATGCCTTTTTAAACAAGTTGAAAATGCCTTGGTGACAAAGTCGATATCCATGTTGAGCATGTCAAATGCCTTGTTGAAGTAGTCTAATACCATGTTGAATATTGAATGCCTTGTTAAACAAGTCAAAGGCCTTGTTAACCAAGTCGAATGCCTTATAGAGCAAGTTATACCTTGTTCACGAAGTCGAATGTCTTGTTGAGCAACTCAAATGCCTTGTTGAGCGAGTCGGATGCCATGTTGACCAAGTAATGCCTTGATATACAAGACGAATGCCTTGTTGAACAAGTCGAATGCATTGTTAAACAAGCCGAATGCCTCATTTAACAAGATGCCTCGTTGAACAAGTCGAATGCCTCATTGAACAAGTCTAAAGCCTTGTTCAACAAATTGAATGCATTAGTGACAAAGTCAAATGCCTTGTTGAACAAGTCAAACGCCTTGTCGAATGCCTTGTTGACCAAGTAGAATGCCTCATAGAACAAGTCGAATGTTCAACAACTCGAATGCCTTGTTGACCAAGTTGAATGCCAAGTTGAACTAGTCGATTGCCTCGTTTTACAAGTCCAATGTCTTGTTTACCAAGTCGAATGCCTTGTTAAGCAAGTTGAATGCCTTGATGACCAAGTCGAGTGCCTTGTTGAATAAGTTTAATGCCTTGTGGACCAAGTCGAATGCCTTGTTGGACTATTGAATGCCTTGTTGAACAAGTCAAATGCTTTGATGACTAAAATAAATGCCTTTTTAAAGAAGTCGAATGCCTTGTTAAGCGAGCCGGATGCCTCATTGAACGAGTCGAGTGCCTCGTAGAACGAGTCGAGGCCTTGTTGAACGAGTCAAATGCCTCGTTACAAGTAGAATGCCTCGTTGAACGAGTAGAATGCCTTGTTCAACAAGTTGAATGTCTTGTTCAACTAATGGATGCCTTTTTTAACATGCCATGCCTCGTTGAACAAGTCGATTGCCTCATTAAATGACCCGAATGCCTCCTTGATTGAGTCGAATGTCTCGTTGAACAAGTCGAATGTCTTGGCAACAAAGTCAATGTCTTGTTGAAATAGTCGGATGTCTTATTAAACAAGCAGAATGCATTGTAGAACAAGTAGAATTCCTTGTTGACCAAGTGGAATGTCTTGTTGAACAAGTTTAATGCCTCCTTTAACAAGTACAATCTCTTGTTTACAAAGTAGAATGCGTTTTTAAACAAGTTGAAAATGCCTTGGTGACCAAGTCGATATCCATGTTGAGCATGTCAAAGGCCTTGTTGAAGTAGTCTAATACCTTGTTGAATATTGAATGCCTTGTTAAACAAGTCAAAGGCCTTGTTAACTAAGTCGAATGCCTTATAGAGCAAGTTATACCTTGTTCACGAAGTCGAATGTCTTGTTGAGCAACTCAAATGCCTTGTTGAGCGAGTCGGATGCCATGTTGACCAAGTAATGCCTTGATATACAAGACGAATGCCTTGTTGAACAAGTCGAATGCATTGTTAAACAAGCCGAATGCCTCATTTAACAAGATGCCTCGTTGAACAAGTCGAATGCCTCATTGAACAAGTCGAAAGCCTTGTTCAACAAATTGAATGCATTAGTGACAAAGTTAAATGCCTTGTTGAACAAGTCAAACGCCTTGTCGAATGCCTTGTTGACCAGGTAGAATACCTCATAGAACAAGTCGAATGTTCAACAACTCGAATGCCTTGTTGACCAAGTTGAATGCCTTGTTGAACTAGTCGAATGCCTCGTTTTACAAGTCCAATGTCTTGTTTACCAAGTCGAATGCCTTGTTAAGCAAGTTGAATGCCTTGATGACCAAGTCGAGTGCCTTGTTGAATAAGTTTAATGCCTTGTAGACCAAGTCGAATGCCTTGTTGGACTATTGAATGCCTTGTGGAACAAGTCAAATGCTTTGATGACTAAAATAAATGCCTTTTTGAAGAAGTCGAATGCCTTGTTAAGCGAGCCAGATGCCTTGGTGAACAAGTCGAATGCATTGTTAAACAAGGTGAATGCCTCGTTGAACAAGTCGAATGCCTCATTAAATGAGTCGACTGCCTCGTAGAACGAGTCGAGGCCTTGTTGAACGAGTCAAATGCCTCGTTACAAGTAGAATGCCTCGTTGAACGAGTAGAATGCCTTGTTCAACAAGTTGAATGTCTTGTTCAACTAATGGATGCCTTTTTTAACATGCCATGCCTCGTTGAACAAGTCGATTGCCTCATTAAATGACCCGAATGCCTCCTTGATTGAGTCGAATGTCTCGTTGAACAAGTCGAATGTCTTGGCAACAAAGTCAATGTCTTGTTGAAAAAGTCGGATGTCTTATTAAACAAGCAGAATGCATTGTAGAACAAGTAGAATTCCTTGTTGACCAAGTGGAATGTCTTGTTGAACAAGTTTAATGCCTCCTTTAACAAGTACAATCTCTTGTTTACAAAGTAGAATGCGTTTTTAAACAAGTGAAAATGCCTTGGTGACCAAGTCGATATCCATGTTGAGCATGTCAAAGGCCTTGTTGAAGTAGTCTAATACCTTGTTGAATATTGAATGCCTTGTTAAACAAGTCAAAGGCCTTGTTAACTAAGTCGAATGCCTTATAGAGCAAGTTATACCTTGTTCACGAAGTCGAATGTCTTGTTGAGCAACTCAAATGCCTTGTTGAGCGAGTCGGATGCCATGTTGACCAAGTAATGCCTTGATATACAAGACGAATGCCTTGTTGAACAAGTCGAATGCATAAACAAGCCGAATGCCTCATTTAACAAGATGCCTCGTTGAACAAGTCGAATGCCTCATTGAACAAGTCGAAAGCCTTGTTCAACAAATTGAATGCATTAGTGACAAAGTCAAATGCCTTGTTGAACAAGTAAAACTCCTTGTCGAATGCTTTGTTGACCAAGTAGAATGCCTTGTTGAACTAGTCGAATGCCTTGTGGACCAAGTCGAATGCCTTGTTGATCAAGTCGAATGCCTTGTTGAACAAGTCGAATGTCTCGTTTTACAAGTCCAATGTCTTGTTTACCAAGACAATGCATTGTTAAACAAGTTGAATGCCTTGGTGACCAAGTCGAGTGCCTTGTTGAACAAGTTTAATGCCTTGTGGACCAAGTCGAATGCCTTGTTGGACTATTGAATGCCTTGTTGAACAAGTCAAATGCTTTGATGACTAAAATAAATGCCTTTTTGAAGAAGTCGAATGCCTTGTTAAGCGAGCCGGATGCCTTGGTGAACAAGTCGAATGCATTGTTAAACAAGGTGAATGCCTCGTTGAACAAGTCGAATGCCTCATTGAACGAGTCGAGTGCCTCGTAGAACGAGTCGAGGCCTTGTTGAACGAGTCAAATGCCTCGTTACAAGTAGAAGGCCTCGTTGAACGAGTAGAATGCCTTGTTCAACTAATGATGCCTTTTTTAACATGCCATGCCTCGTTGAACAAGTCGATTGCCTCATTAAATGACCCGAATGCCTCCTTGATTGAGTCGAATGTCTCGTTGAACAAGTCGAATGTCTTGGCAACAAAGTCAATGTCTTGTTGAAAAAGTCGATGTCTTATTAAACAAGCAGAATGCATTGTAGAACAAGTAGAATTCCTTGTTGACCAAGTGGAATGTCTTGTTGAACAAGTTTAATGCCTCCTTTAACAAGTACAATCTCTTGTTTAGAAAGTAGAATGCCTTTTTAAACAAGTTGAAAATGCCTTGGTGACCAAGTCGATATCCATGTTGAGCATGTCAAATGCCTTGTTGAAGTAGTCTAATACCTTGTTGAATATTGAATGCCTTGTTAAACAAGTCAAAGGCCTTGTTAACCAAGTCGAATGCCTTATAGAGCAAGTTATACCTTGTTCACGAAGTCGAATGTCTTGTTGAGCAACTCAAATGCCTTGTTGAGCGAGTCGGATGCCATGTTGACCAAGTAATGCCTTGATATACAAGACGAATGCCTTGTTGAACAAGTCGAATGGATTGTTAAACAAGCCGAGAATGCCTCATTTAACAAGATGCCTCGTTGAACAAGTCGAATGCCTCATTGAACAAGTCGAAAGCCTTGTTCAACAAATTGAATGCATTAGTGACAAAGTCAAATGCCTTGTTGAACAAGTAAAACTCCTTGTCGAATGCTTTGCTGACCAAGTAGAATGCCTTGTTGAAGTAGTCGAATGCCTTGTGGACCAAGTCGAATGCCTTGTTGAACAAGTCGATTGTCTCGTTTTACAAGTCCAATGTCTTGTTGACCGAGACAATGCATTGTTAAACAAGTTGAATGCCTTGGTGACCAAGTCGAGTGCCTTGTTGAATTTTGCCTGTGGACCAAGTCGAATGCCTTGTTGGACATATTGAATGCCTTGTTGAACAAGTCAAATGCTTTGATGACCAAAATAAATGGCTTTTCGAAAAAATTGAATGCCTTGTTAAGCGAGACGAATGCCTTATTGAGCAAGTCAAATGCAAAGTTAAACAAAATGAATGTCTCGTTGAATAAGATTCCTCGTTGAACAAATTGAATGCCTCGTTGAACAAGCTGAATGCCTCATCAAACGAGCTGAATGACTCATTGAACGAGTCAAGTGCCGCGTTGAACGAGTCGACTGCCTCGTTGAACGAGTCGACTTCCTTGTTCAATGGATGCCTTTTTTAACTGGCCATGCCTCGTTGAACAAGTAAGAAGCCACAGTGCACAAGACGATTGCCTCATTAGATGACCCGAATGCCTCATTGAACGTGTCGAATATCTCGTTGAACATGTTGAATGCCTTGGCAACAAAGTCAACGCCTTTGTTGAACAAGTGGAATGTCTTTTTAAGCAAGAGGAATGCATTGTAGAACAAGTATAATTCCTTGTGACCAAGTTGAATGTCTTGTTGAACAAGTCGAATGCCTTCTATAACAAGTACAATCTCTTGTTTACAAAGTAGAATGCGTTTTTAAACAAGTTGAAAATGCCTTGGTGACCAAGTCGATATCCATGTTGAGCATGTCAAATGCCTTGTTGAAGTAGTCTAATACCTTGTTGAATATTGAATGCCTTGTTAAACAAGTCAAAGGCCTTGTTAACCAAGTCGAATGCCTTATAGAGCAAGTTATACCTTGTTCACGAAGTCGAATGTCTTGTTGAGCAACTCAAATGCCTTGTTGAGCGAGTCGGATGCCATGTTGACCAAGTAATGCCTTGATATACAAGACGAATGCCTTGTTGAACAAGTAAAACTCCTTGTCGAATGCCTTGTTGACCAAGTAGAATGCCTTGTTGAACTATTCGAATGCCTTGTTGACCAAGTCGAATGCCTTGTTGAACAAGTCGAATGTCTCGTTTTACAAGTCCAATGTCTTGTTTACCAAGACACAATGCATTGTTAAACAAGTTGAATGCCTTGGTGACCAAGTCGAGTGCCTTGTTGAATAAGTTTAATGCCTTGTGGACCAAGTTGAATGCCTTGTTGGACTATTGAATGCCTTGTTGAACAAGTCAAATGCTTTGATGACTAAAATAAATGCCTTTTTGAAGAAGTCGAATGCCTTGTTAAGCGAGCCGGATGCCTCGGTGAACAAGTCGAATGCATTGTTAAACAAGTTGAATGCCTCATTGAACAAGTCGAATGCCTCATTGAACGAGTCGAGTGCCTCGTAGAATGAGTCGAGGCCTTGTTGAACGAGTCAAATGCCTCGTTACAAGTAGAATGCCTCGTTGAACGAGTAGAATGCCTTGTTCAACAAGTTGAATGTCTTGTTCAACTAATGGATGCCTTTTTTAACATGCCATGCCTCGTTGAACAAGTCGATTGCCTCATTAAATGACCCGAATGCCTCCTTGATTGAGTCGAATGTCTCGTTGAACAAGCGAATGTCTTGGCAACAAAGTCAATGTCTTGTTGAAATAGTCGGATGTCTTATTAAACAAGCAGAATGCATTGTAGAACAAGTAGAATTCCTTGTTGACCAAGTGGAATGTCTTGTTGAACAAGTTTAATGCCTCCTTTAACAAGTACAATCTCTTGTTTACAAAGTAGAATGCCTTTTTAAACAAGTTGAAAATGCCTTGGTGACAAAGTCGATATCCATGTTGAGCATGTCAAATGCCTTGTTGAAGTAGTCTAATACCATGTTGAATATTGAATGCCTTGTTAAACAAGTCAAAGGCCTTGTTAACCAAGTCGAATGCCTTATAGAGCAAGTTATACCTTGTTCACGAAGTCGAATGTCTTGTTGAGCAACTCAAATGCCTTGTTGAGCGAGTCGGATGCCATGTTGACCAAGTAATGCCTTGATATACAAGACGAATGCCTTGTTGAACAAGTCGAATGCATTGTTAAACAAGCCGAATGCCTCATTTAACAAGATGCCTCGTTGAACAAGTCGAATGCCTCATTGAACAAGTCGAAAGCCTTGTTCAACAAATTGAATGCATTAGTGACAAAGTTAAATGCCTTGTTGAACAAGTCAAACGCCTTGTCGAATGCCTTGTTGACCAGGTAGAATACCTCATAGAACAAGTCGAATGTTCAACAACTCGAATGCCTTGTTGACCAAGTTGAATGCCTTGTTGAACTAGTCGAATGCCTCGTTTTACAAGTCCAATGTCTTGTTTACCAAGTCGAATGCCTTGTTAAGCAAGTTGAATGCCTTGATGACCAAGTCGAGTGCCTTGTTGAATAAGTTTAATGCCTTGTAGACCAAGTCGAATGCCTTGTTGGACTATTGAATGCCTTGTGGAACAAGTCAAATGCTTTGATGACTAAAATAAATGCCTTTTTGAAGAAGTCGAATGCCTTGTTAAGCGAGCCAGATGCCTTGGTGAACAAGTCGAATGCATTGTTAAACAAGGTGAATGCCTCGTTGAACAAGTCGAATGCCTCATTAAATGAGTCGACTGCCTCGTAGAACGAGTCGAGGCCTTGTTGAACGAGTCAAATGCCTCGTTACAAGTAGAATGCCTCGTTGAACGAGTAGAATGCCTTGTTCAACAAGTTGAATGTCTTGTTCAACTAATGGATGCCTTTTTTAACATGCCATGCCTCGTTGAACAAGTCGATTGCCTCATTAAATGACCCGAATGCCTCCTTGATTGAGTCGAATGTCTCGTTGAACAAGTCGAATGTCTTGGCAACAAAGTCAATGTCTTGTTGAAAAAGTCGGATGTCTTATTAAACAAGCAGAATGCATTGTAGAACAAGTAGAATTCCTTGTTGACCAAGTGGAATGTCTTGTTGAACAAGTTTAATGCCTCCTTTAACAAGTACAATCTCTTGTTTACAAAGTAGAATGCGTTTTTAAACAAGTGAAAATGCCTTGGTGACCAAGTCGATATCCATGTTGAGCATGTCAAAGGCCTTGTTGAAGTAGTCTAATACCTTGTTGAATATTGAATGCCTTGTTAAACAAGTCAAAGGCCTTGTTAACTAAGTCGAATGCCTTATAGAGCAAGTTATACCTTGTTCACGAAGTCGAATGTCTTGTTGAGCAACTCAAATGCCTTGTTGAGCGAGTCGGATGCCATGTTGACCAAGTAATGCCTTGATATACAAGACGAATGCCTTGTTGAACAAGTCGAATGCATAAACAAGCCGAATGCCTCATTTAACAAGATGCCTCGTTGAACAAGTCGAATGCCTCATTGAACAAGTCGAAAGCCTTGTTCAACAAATTGAATGCATTAGTGACAAAGTCAAATGCCTTGTTGAACAAGTAAAACTCCTTGTCGAATGCTTTGTTGACCAAGTAGAATGCCTTGTTGAACTAGTCGAATGCCTTGTGGACCAAGTCGAATGCCTTGTTGATCAAGTCGAATGCCTTGTTGAACAAGTCGAATGTCTCGTTTTACAAGTCCAATGTCTTGTTTACCAAGACAATGCATTGTTAAACAAGTTGAATGCCTTGGTGACCAAGTCGAGTGCCTTGTTGAACAAGTTTAATGCCTTGTGGACCAAGTCGAATGCCTTGTTGGACTATTGAATGCCTTGTTGAACAAGTCAAATGCTTTGATGACTAAAATAAATGCCTTTTTGAAGAAGTCGAATACCTTGTTAAGCGAGCCGGATGCCTTGGTGAACAAGTCGAATGCATTGTTAAACAAGGTGAATGCCTCGTTGAACAAGTCGAATGCCTCATTGAACGAGTCGAGTGCCTCGTAGAACGAGTCGAGGCCTTGTTGAACGAGTCAAATGCCTCGTTACAAGTAGAAGGCCTCGTTGAACGAGTAGAATGCCTTGTTCAACTAATGATGCCTTTTTTAACATGCCATGCCTCGTTGAACAAGTCGATTGCCTCATTAAATGACCCGAATGCCTCCTTGATTGAGTCGAATGTCTCGTTGAACAAGTCGAATGTCTTGGCAACAAAGTCAATGTCTTGTTGAAAAAGTCGGATTTCTTATTAAACAAGCAGAATGCATTGTAGAACAAGTAGAATTCCTTGTTGACCAAGTGGAATGTCTTGTTGAACAAGTTTAATGCCTCCTTTAACAAGTACAATCTCTTGTTTAGAAAGTAGAATGCCTTTTTAAACAAGTTGAAAATGCCTTGGTGACCAAGTCGATATCCATGTTGAGCATGTCAAATGCCTTGTTGAAGTAGTCTAATACCTTGTTGAATATTGAATGCCTTGTTAAACAAGTCAAAGGCCTTGTTAACCAAGTCGAATGCCTTATAGAGCAAGTTATACCTTGTTCACGAAGTCGAATGTCTTGTTGAGCAACTCAAATGCCTTGTTGAGCGAGTCGGATGCCATGTTGACCAAGTAATGCCTTGATATACAAGACGAATGCCTTGTTGAACAAGTCGAATGCATTGTTAAACAAGCCGAGAATGCCTCATTTAACAAGATGCCTCGTTGAACAAGTCGAATGCCTCATTGAACAAGTCGAAAGCCTTGTTCAACAAATTGAATGCATTAGTGACAAAGTCAAATGCCTTGTTGAACAAGTAAAACTCCTTGTCGAATGCTTTGCTGACCAAGTAGAATGCCTTGTTGAAGTAGTCGAATGCCTTGTTGACCAAGTCGAATGCCTTGTTGAACAAGTCGATTGTCTCGTTTTACAAGTCCAATGTCTTGTTGACCGAGACAATGCATTGTTAAACAAGTTGAATGCCTTGGTGACCAAGTCGAGTGCCTTGTTGAATTTTGCCTGTGGACCAAGTCGAATGCCTTGTTGGACATATTGAATGCCTTGTTGAACAAGTCAAATGCTTTGATGACCAAAATAAATGGCTTTTCGAAAAAATTGAATGCCTTGTTAAGCGAGACGAATGCCTTATTGAGCAAGTCAAATGCAAAGTTAAACAAAATGAATGTCTCGTTGAATAAGATTCCTCGTTGAACAAATTGAATGCCTCGTTGAACAAGCTGAATGCCTCATCAAACGAGCTGAATGACTCATTGAACGAGTCAAGTGCCGCGTTGAACGAGTCGACTGCCTCGTTGAACGAGTCGACTTCCTTGTTCAATGGATGCCTTTTTTAACTGGCCATGCCTCGTTGAACAAGTAAGAAGCCACAGTGCACAAGACGATTGCCTCATTAGATGACCCGAATGCCTCATTGAACGTGTCGAATATCTCGTTGAACATGTTGAATGCCTTGGCAACAAAGTCAACGCCTTTGTTGAACAAGTGGAATGTCTTTTTAAGCAAGAGGAATGCATTGTAGAACAAGTATAATTCCTTGTGACCAAGTTGAATGTCTTGTTGAACAAGTCGAATGCCTTCTATAACAAGTACAATCTCTTGTTTACAAAGTAGAATGCGTTTTTAAACAAGTTGAAAATGCCTTGGTGACCAAGTCGATATCCATGTTGAGCATGTCAAATGCCTTGTTGAAGTAGTCTAATACCTTGTTGAATATTGAATGCCTTGTTAAACAAGTCAAAGGCCTTGTTAACCAAGTCGAATGCCTTATAGAGCAAGTTATACCTTGTTCACGAAGTCGAATGTCTTGTTGAGCAACTCAAATGCCTTGTTGAGCGAGTCGGATGCCATGTTGACCAAGTAATGCCTTGATATACAAGACGAATGCCTTGTTAAACAAGCCGAATGCCTCATTTAATAAGATGCCTCGTTGAACAAGTCGAATGCCTCATTGAACAAGTCCAAAGCCTTGTTCAACAAATTGAATGCATTACTAACAAAGTCAAATGCCTTGTTGAACAAGTCAAACCCCTTGTCGAATGCCTTGTTGACCAAGTAGAATGCCTCATAGAACAAGTTGAATGTTCAACAACTCGAATGCCTTGTTGACCAAGTTGAATGCCTTGTTGAACTAGTCGAATGCCTCGTTTTACAAGTCCAATGTCTTGTTTACAAGTCAAATGCCTTGTTAAGCAAGTTGAATGCCTTGATGACCAAGTCGAGTGCCTTGTTGAATAAGTTTAATGCCTTGTGGACCAAGTCGAATGCCTTGTTGGACTATTGAATGCCTTGTTGAACAAGTCAAATGCTCTGATGACTAAAATAAATGCATTTTTGAAGAAGTCGAATGCCTTGTTAAGCGAGCCGGATGCCTTGGTGAACAAGTCGAATGCATTGTTAAACAAGGTGAATGCCTCGTTGAACAAGTCGAATGCCTCATTGAACGAGTCGAGTGCCTCGTAGAACGAGTCGAGGACTTGTTGAACGAGTCAAATGCCTCGTTACAAGTAGAATGCCTCGTTGAACAAGTAGAATGCCTTGTTCAACGAGTTGAATGTCTTGTTCAACTAATGGATGCCTTTTTTAACATGCCATGCCTCGTTGAACAAGTCGATTGCCTCATTAAATGACCCGAATGCCTCCTTGATTGAGTCGAATGTCTCGTTGAACAAGTCGAATGTCTTGGCAACAAAGTCAATGTCTTGTTGAAAAAGTCGGATGTCTTATTAAACAAGCAGAATGCATTGTAGAACAAGTAGAATTCCTTGTTGACCAAGTGGAATGTCTTGTTGAACAAGTTTAATGCCTCCTTTAACAAGTACAATCTCTTGTTTACAAAGTAGAATGCCTTTTTAAACAAGTTGAAAATGCCTTGGTGACCAAGTCGATATCCATGTTGAGCATGTCAAATGCCTTGTTGAAGTAGTCTAATACCTTGTTGAATTTTGAATGCCTTGTTAAACAAGTCATAGGCCTTGTTAACCAAGTCGAATGCCTTATAGAGCAAGTTATACCTTGTTCACGAAGTCGAATGTCTTGTTGAGCAACTCAAATGCCTTGTTGAGCGAGTCGGATGCCATGTTGACCAAGTAATGCCTTGATATATAAGACGAATGCCTTGTTGAAGAAGTCGAATGCATTGTTAAACAAGCCGAATGCCTCATTTAACAAGATGCCTCGTTGAACAAGTCGAATGCCTCATTGAACAAGTCGAAAGCCTTGTTCAACCAATTGAATGCATTACTGACAAAGTCAAATGCCTTGTTGAACAAGTCAAACGCCTTGTCGAATGCCTTGTTGACCAAGTAGAATGCCTCATAGAACAAGTTGAATGTTCAACAACTCGAATGCCTTGTTGACCAAGTTGAATGCCTTGATGAACTAGTCGAATGCCTCGTTTACAAGTCCAATGTCTTGTTTACAAGTCGAATGCCTTGTTAAGCAATTTGAATGCCTTGATGACCAAGTCGAGTGCCTTGTTGAATAAGTTTAATGCCTTGTGGACCAAGTCGAATGCCTTGTTGGACTATTGAATGCCTTGTTGAACAAGTCAAATGCTCTGATGACTAAAATAAATGCATTTTTGAAGAAGTCGAATGCCTTGTTAAGCGAGCCGGATGCCTTGGTGAACAAGTCGAATGCATTGTTAAACAAGGTGAATGCCTCGTTGAAGAAGTCGAATGCCTCATTGAACGAGTCGAGTGCCTCGTAGAACGAGTCGAGGACTTGTTGAACGAGTCAAATGCCTCGTTACAAGTAGAATGCCTCGTTGAACGAGTAGAATGCCTTGTTCAACAAGTTGAATGTCTTGTTCAACTAATGGATGCCTTTTTTAACATGCCATGCCTCGTTGAACAAGTCGATTGCCTCATTAAATGACCCGAATGCCTCCTTGATTGAGTCGAATGTCTCGTTGAACAAGTCGAATGTCTTGGCAACAAAGTCAATGTCTTGTTGAAAAAGTCGGATGTCTTATTAAACAAGTAGAATGCATAGTAGAACAAGTAGAATTCCTTGTTGACCAAGTGGAATGTCTTGTTGAACAAGTTTAATGCCTCCTTTAACAAGTACAATCTCTTGTTGACAAAGTAGAATGCCTTTTTAAACAAGTTGAAAATGCCTTGGTGACCAAGTCGATATCCATGTTGAGCATGTCAAATGCCTTGTTGAAGTAGTCTAATACCTTGTTGAATTTTGAATGCCTTGTTAAACAAGTCAAAGGCCTTGTTAACCAAGTCGAATGCCTTATAGAGCAAGTTATACCTTGTTCACGAAGTCGAATGTCTTGTTGAGCAACTCAAATGCTTTGTTGAGCGAGTCGGATGCCATGTTGACCAAGTAATGCCTTGATATACAAGACGAATGCCTTGTTGAACAAGTCGAATGCATTGTTAAACAAGCCGAATGCCTCATTTAACAAGATGCCTCGTTGAACAAGTCGAATGCCTCATTGAACAAGTCGAAAGCCTTGTTCAACAAATTGAATGCATTACTGACAAAGTCAAATGCCTTGTTGAACAAGTCAAACGCCTTGTCGAATGCCTTGTTGACCAAGTAGAATGCCTCATAGAACAAGTTGAATGTTCAACAACTCGAATGCCTTGTTGACCAAGTTGAATGCCTTGTTGAACTAGTCGAATGCCTCGTTTTACAAGTCCAATGTCTTGTTTACAAGTCGAATGCCTTGTTAAGCAATTTGAATGCCTTGATGACCAAGTCGAGTGCCTTGTTGAATAAGTTTAATGCCTTGTGGACCAAGTCGAATGCCTTGTTGGACTATTGAATGCCTTGTTGAACAAGTCAAATGCTCTGATGACTAAAATAAATGCATTTTTGAAGAAGTCGAATGCCTTGTTAAGCGAGCCGGATGCCTTGGTGAACAAGTCGAATGCATTGTTAAACAAGGTGAATGCCTCGTTGAACAAGTCGAATGCCTCATTGAACGAGTCGAGTGCCTCGTAGAACGAGTCGAGGACTTGTTGAACGAGTCAAATGCCTCGTTACAAGTAGAATGCCTCGTTGAACGAGTAGAATGCCTTGTTCAACAAGTTGAATGTCTTGTTCAACTAATGGATGCCTTTTTTAACATGTCATGCCTCGTTGAACAAGTCGATTGCCTCATTAAATGACCCGAATGCCTCCTTGATTGAGTCGAATGTCTCGTTGAACAAGTCGAATGTCTTGGCAACAAAGTCAATGTCTTGTTGAAAAAGTCGGATGTCTTATTAAACAAGCAGAATGCATTGTACAACAAGTAGAATTCCTTGTTGACCAAGTGGAATGTCTTGTTGAACAAGTTTAATGCCTCCTTTAACAAGTACAATCTCTTGTTGACAAAGTAGAATGCCTTTTTAAACAAGTTGAAAATGCCCTGGTGACCAAGTCGATATCCATGTTGAGCATGTCAAATGCCTTGTTGAAGTAGTCTAATACCTTGTTGAATTTTGAATGCCTTGTTAAACAAGTCGAAGGCCTTGTTAACCAAGTCGAATGCCTTATAGAGCAAGTTATACCTTGTTCACGAAGTCGAATGTCTTGTTGAGCAACTCAAATGCCTTGTTGAGCGAGTCGGATGCCATGTTGACCAAGTAATGCCTTGATATACAAGACGAATGCCTTGTTGAACAAGTCGAATGCATTGTTAAACAAGCCGAATGCCTCATTTAACAAGATGCCTCGTTGAACAAGTCGAATGCCTCATTGAACAAGTCGAAAGCCTTGTTCAACAAATTGAATGCATTACTGACAAAGTCAAATGCCTTGTTGAACAAGTCAAACGCCTTGTCGAATGCCTTGTTGACCAAGTAGAATGCCTCATAGAACAAGTTGAATGTTCAACAACTCGAATGCCTTGTTGACCAAGTTGAATGCCTTGTTGAACTAGTCGAATGCCTCGTTTTACAAGTCCAATGTCTTGTTTACAAGTCGAATGCCTTGTTAAGCAATTTGAATGCCTTGATGACCAAGTCGAGTGCCTTGTTGAATAAGTTTAATGCCTTGTGGACCAAGTCGAATGCCTTGTTGGACTATTGAATGCCTTGTTGAACAAGTCAAATGCTCTGATGACTAAAATAAATGCATTTTTGAAGAAGTCGAATGCCTTGTTAAGCGAGCCGGATGCCTTGGTGAACAAGTCGAATGCATTGTTAAACAAGGTGAATGCCTCGTTGAACAAGTCGAATGCCTCATTGAACGAGTCGAGTGCCTCGTAGAACGAGTCGAGGACTTGTTGAACGAGTCAAATGCCTCGTTACAAGTAGAATGCCTCGTTGAACGAGTAGAATGCCTTGTTCAACAAGTTGAATGTCTTGTTCAACTAATGGATGCCTTTTTTAACATGTCATGCCTCGTTGAACAAGTCGATTGCCTCATTAAATGACCCGAATGCCTCCTTGATTGAGTCGAATGTCTCGTTGAACAAGTCGAATGTCTTGGCAACAAAGTCAATGTCTTGTTGAAAAAGTCGGATGTCTTATTAAACAAGCAGAATGCATTGTACAACAAGTAGAATTCCTTGTTGACCAAGTGGAATGTCTTGTTGAACAAGTTTAATGCCTCCTTTAACAAGTACAATCTCTTGTTGACAAAGTAGAATGCCTTTTTAAACAAGTTGAAAATGCCCTGGTGACCAAGTCGATATCCATGTTGAGCATGTCAAATGCCTTGTTGAAGTAGTCTAATACCTTGTTGAATTTGAATGCCTTGTTAAACAAGTCGAAGGCCTTGTTAACCAAGTCGAATGCCTTATAGAGCAAGTTATACCTTGTTCACGAAGTCGAATGTCTTGTTGAGCAACTCAAATGCCTTGTTGAGCGAGTCGGATGCCATGTTGACCAAGTAATGCCTTGATATACAAGACGAATGCCTTGTTGAACAAGTCGAATGCATTGTTAAACAAGCCGAATGCCTCATTTAACAAGATGCCTCGTTGAACAAGTCGAATGCCTCATTGAACAAGTCGAAAGCCTTGTTCAACAAATTGAATGCATTACTGACAAAGTCAAATGCCTTGTTGAACAAGTCAAACGCCTTGTCGAATGCCTTGTTGACCAAGTAGAATGCCTCATAGAACAAGGTGAATGTTCAATAACTCGAATGCCTTGTTGACCAAGTTGAATGCCTTGTTGAACTAGTCGAATGCCTCGTTTTACAAGTCCAATGTCTTGTTTACAAGTCGAATGCCTTGTTAAGCAATTTGAATGCCTTGATGACCAAGTCGAGTGCCTTGTTGAATAAGTTTAATGCCTTGTGGACCAAGTCGAATGCCTTGTTGGACTATTGAATGCCTTGTTGAACAAGTCAAATGCTCTGATGACTAAAATAAATGCATTTTTGAAGAAGTCGAATGCCTTGTTAAGCGAGCCGGATGCCTTGGTGAACAAGTCGAATGCATTGTTAAACAAGGTGAATGCCTCGTTGAACAAGTCGAATGCCTCATTGAACGAGTCGAGTGTCTCGTAGAACGAGTCGAGGACTTGTTGAACGAGTCAAATGCCTCGTTACAAGTAGAATGCCTCGTTGAACGAGTAGAATGCCTTGTTCAACAAGTTGAATGTCTTGTTCAACTAATAGATGCCTTTTTTAACATGTCATGCCTCGTTGAACAAGTCGATTGCCTCATTAAATGACCCGAATGCCTCCTTGATTGAGTCGAATGTCTCGTTGAACAAGTCGAATGTCTTGGCAACAAAGTCAATGTCTTGTTGAAAAAGTCGGATGTCTTATTAAACAAGCAGAATGCATTGTAGAACAAGTAGAATTCCTTGTTGACCAAGTGGAATGTCTTGTTGAACAAGTTTAATGCCTTTAACAAGTACAATCTCTTGTTGACAAAGTAGAATGCCTTTTTAAACAAGTTGAAAATGCCTTGGTGACCAAGTCGATATCCATGTTGAGCATGTCAAATGCCTTGTTGAAGTAGTCTAATACCTTGTTGAATTTTGAATGCCTTGTTAAACAAGTCAAAGGCCTTGTTAACCAAGTCGAATGCCTTATAGAGCAAGTTATACATTGTTCACGAAGTCGAATGTCTTGTTGAGCAACTCAAATGCCTTGTTGAGCGAGTCGGATGCCATGTTGACCAAGTAATGCCTTGATATACAAGACGAATGCCTTGTTGAACAAGTCGAATGCATTGTTAAACAGGCCGAGAATGCCTCATTTAACAAGATGCCTCGTTGAACAAGTCGAATGCCTCATTGAACAAGTCCAAAGCCTTGTTCAACAAATTAAATGCATTAGTGACAAAGTCAAATGCCTTGTTGAACAAGTCAAACGCCTTGTCGAATGCCTTGTTGACCAAGTAGAATACCTCATACAACAAGTCGAATGTTCAACAAGTGGAATGCCTTGTTGACCAAGTTGAATGCCTTGTTAAACTAGTCGAATGCCTCGTTTTACAAGTCCAATGTCTTGTTTACCAAGTCGAATGCCTTGTTAAGCAATTCGAATGCCTTGATGACCAAGTCGAGTGCCTTGTTGAATAAGTTTAATGCCTTGTGGACCAAGTCGAATGCCTTGTTGGACTATTGAATGCCTTGTTGAACAAGTCAAATGCTCTGATGACTAAAATAAATGCCTTTTTGAAGAAGTCGAATGCCTTGTTAAGCGAGCCGGATGCCTTGGTGAACAAGTCGAATGCATTGTTAAACAAGGTGAATGCCTCGTTGAACAAGTCGAATGCCTCATTGAACGAGTCGAGTGCCTCGTAGAACGAGTCGAGGCCTTGTTGAACGAGTCAAATGCCTCGTTACAAGTAGAATGCCTCGTTGAACGAGTAGAATGCCTTGTTCAACAAGTTGAATGTCTTGTTCAACTAATGGATGCCTTTTTTAACATGTCATGCCTCGTTGAACAAGTCAATTGCCTCATTAAATGACCCGAATGCCTCCTTGATTGAGTCGAATGTCTCGTTGAACAAGTCGAATGTCTTGGCAACAAAGTCAATGTCTTGTTGAAAAAGTCGGATGTCTTATTAAACAAGCAGAATGCATTGTAGAACAAGTAGAATTCCTTGTTGACCAAGTGGAATGTCTTGTTGAACAAGTTTAATGCCTCCTTTAACAAGTACAATCTCTTGTTTACAAAGTAGAATGCCTTTTTAAACAAGTTGAAAATGCCTTGGTGACCAAGTCGATATCCATGTTGAGCATGTCAAATGCCTTGTTGAAGTAGTCTAATACCTTGTTGAATATTGAATGCCTTGTTAAACAAGTCAAAGGCCTTGTTAACCAAGTCGAATGCCTTATAGAGCAAGTTATACCTTGTTCACGAAGTCGAATGTCTTGTTAAACAACTCAAATGCCTTGTTGAGCGAGTCGGATGCCATGTTGACCAAGTAATGCCTTGATATACAAGACGAATGCCTTGTTGAACAAGTAAAACTCCTTGTCGAATGCCTTGTTGACCAAGTAGAATGCTTTGTTGAACTATTCGAATGCCTTGTTGACCAAGTCGAATGCCTTGTTGAACAAGTCGAATGTCTCGTTTTACAAGTCCAATGTCTTGTTTACCAAGACAATGCATTGTTAAACAAGTTGAATGCCTTGGTGACCAAGTCGAGTGCCTTGTTGAATAAGTTTAATGCCTTGTGGACCAAGTCGAATGCCTTGTTGGACTATTGAATGCCTTGTTGAACAAGTCAAATGCTTTGATGACTAAAATAAATGCCTTTTTGAAGAAGTCGAATGCCTTGTTAAGCGAGCCGGATGCCTCGGTGAACAAGTCGAATGCATTGTTAAACAAGGTGAATGCCTCGTTGAACAAGTCGAATGCCTCATTGAACGAGTCGAGTGCCTCGTAGAACGAGTCGAGGCCTTGTTGAACGAGTCAAATGCCTCGTTACAAGTAGAATGCCTCGTTGAACGAGTAGAATGCCTTGTTCAACAAGTTGAATGTCTTGTTCAGCTAATGGATGCCTTTTTTAACATGCCATGCCTCGTTGAACAAGTCGATTGCCTCATTAAATGACCCGAATGCCTCCTTGATTGAGTCGAATGTCTCGTTGAACAAGTCGAATGTCTTGGCAACAAAGTCAATGTCTTGTTGAAAAAGTCGGATGTCTTATTAAACAAGCAGAATGCATTGTAGAACAAGTAGAATTCCTTGTTGACCAAGTGGAATGTCTTGTTGAACAAGTTTAATGCCTCCTTTAACAAGTACAATCTCTTGTTGACAAAGTAGAATGCCTTTTTAAACAAGTTGAAAATGCCTTGGTGACCAAGTCGATATCCATGTTGAGCATGTCAAAGGCCTTGTTGAAGTAGTCTAATACCTTGTTGAATTTTGAATGCCTTGTTAAACAAGTCAAAGGCCTTGTTAACCAAGTCGAATGCCTTATAGAGCAAGTTATAGATTGTTCACGAAGTCGAATGTCTTGTTGAGCAACTCAAATGCCTTGTTGAGCGAGTCGGATGCCATGTTGACCAAGTAATGCCTTGATATACAAGTCGAATGCCTTGTTGAACAAGTCGAATGCATTGTTAAACAGGCCGAGAATGCCTCATTTAACAAGATGCCTCGTTGAACAAGTCGAATGCCTCATTGAACAAGTCGAAAGCCTTGTTCAACAAATTGAATGCATTAGTGACAAAGTCAAATGCCTTGTTGAACAAGTCAAACGCCTTATCGAATGCCTTGTTGACCAAGTAGAATACCTCATACAACAAGTCGAATGTTCAACAACTCGAATGCCTTGTTGACCAAGTTGAATGCCTTGTTGAACTAGTCGAATGCCTCGTTTTACAAGTCCAAGTCGAATGCCTTGTTAAGCAAGTTTAATGCCTTGATGACCAAGTCGAGTGCCTTGTTGAATAAGTTTAATGCCTTGTGGACCAAGTCGAATGCCTTGTTGGACTATTGAATGCCTTGTTGAACAAGTCAAATGCTCTGATGACTAAAATAAATGCCTTTTGAAGAAGTCGAATGCCTTGTTAAGCGAGCCGGATGCCTTGGTGAACAAGTCGAATGCATTGTTAAACAAGGTGAATGCCTCGTTGAACAAGTCGAATGCCTCATTGAACGAGTCGAGTGCCTCGTAGAACGAGTCGAGGACTTGTGAACGAGTCAAATGCCTCGTTACAAGTAGAATGCCTCGTTGAACGAGTAGAATGCCTTGTTCAACAAGTTGAATGTCTTGTTCAACCAATGGATGCCTTTTTTAACATGTCATGCCTCGTTGAACAAGTCGATTGCCTCATTAAATGACCCGAATGCCTCCTTGATTGAGTCGAATGTCTCGTTGAACAAGTCGAATGTCTTGGCAACAAAGTCAATGTCTTGTTGAAAAAGTCGGATGTCTTATTAAACAAGCAGAATGCATTGTAGAACAAGTAGAATTCCTTGTTGACCAAGTGGAATGTCTTGTTGAACAAGTTTAATGCCTCCTTTAACAAGTACAATCTCTTGTTTACAAAGTAGAATGCCTTTTTAAACAAGTTGAAAATGCCTTGGTGACCAAGTCGATATCCATGTTGAGCATGTCAAATGCCTTGTTGAAGTAGTCTAATACCATGTTGAATATTGAATGCCTTGTTAAACAAGTCAAAGGCCTTGTTAACCAAGTCGAATGTCTTCTAGAGCAAGTTATACCTTGTTCACGAAGTCGAATGTCTTGTTGAGCAACTCAAATGCCTTGTTGAGCGAGTCGGATGCCATGTTGACCAAGTAATGCCTTGATATACAAGACGAATGCCTTGTTGAACAAGTAAAACTCCTTGTCGAATGCCTTGTTGACCAAGTAGAATGCCTTGTTGAACTATTCGAATGCCTTGTTGACCAAGTCGAATGCCTTGTTGAACAAGTCGAATGTCTCGTTTTACAAGTCCAATGTCTTGTTTACCAAGAGACAATGCATTGTTAAACAAGTTGAATGCCTTGGTGACCAAGTCGAGTGCCTTGTTGAATAAGTTTAATGCCTTGTGGACCAAGTTGAATGCCTTGTTGGACTATTGAATGCCTTGTTGAACAAGTCAAATGCTTTGATGACTAAAATAAATGCCTTTTTGAAGAAGTCGAATGCCTTGTTAAGCGAGCCGGATGCCTCGGTGAACAAGTCGAATGCATTGTTAAACAAGTTGAATGCCTCATTGAACAAGTCGAATGCCTCATTGAACGAGTCGAGTGCCTCGTAGAATGAGTCGAGGCCTTGTTGAACGAGTCAAATGCCTCGTTACAAGTAGAATGCCTCGTTGAACGAGTAGAATGCCTTGTTCAACAAGTTGAATGTCTTGTTCAACTAATGGATGCCTTTTTTAACATGCCATGCCTCGTTGAACAAGTCGATTGCCTCATTAAATGACCCGAATGCCTCCTTGATTGAGTCGAATGTCTCGTTGAACAAGCGAATGTCTTGGCAACAAAGTCAATGTCTTGTTGAAATAGTCGGATGTCTTATTAAACAAGCAGAATGCATTGTAGAACAAGTAGAATTCCTTGTTGACCAAGTGGAATGTCTTGTTGAACAAGTTTAATGCCTCCTTTAACAAGTACAATCTCTTGTTTACAAAGTAGAATGCCTTTTTAAACAAGTTGAAAATGCCTTGGTGACAAAGTCGATATCCATGTTGAGCATGTCAAATGCCTTGTTGAAGTAGTCTAATACCATGTTGAATATTGAATGCCTTGTTAAACAAGTCAAAGGCCTTGTTAACCAAGTCGAATGCCTTATAGAGCAAGTTATACCTTGTTCACGAAGTCGAATGTCTTGTTGAGCAACTCAAATGCCTTGTTGAGCGAGTCGGATGCCATGTTGACCAAGTAATGCCTTGATATACAAGACGAATGCCTTGTTGAACAAGTCGAATGCATTGTTAAACAAGCCGAATGCCTCATTTAACAAGATGCCTCGTTGAACAAGTCGAATGCCTCATTGAACAAGTCTAAAGCCTTGTTCAACAAATTGAATGCATTAGTGACAAAGTCAAATGCCTTGTTGAACAAGTCAAACGCCTTGTCGAATGCCTTGTTGACCAAGTAGAATGCCTCATAGAACAAGTCGAATGTTCAACAACTCGAATGCCTTGTTGACCAAGTTGAATGCCTTGTTGAACTAGTCGATTGCCTCGTTTTACAAGTCCAATGTCTTGTTTACCAAGTCGAATGCCTTGTTAAGCAAGTTGAATGCCTTGATGACCAAGTCGAGTGCCTTGTTGAATAAGTTTAATGCCTTGTGGACCAAGTCGAATGCCTTGTTGGACTATTGAATGCCTTGTTGAACAAGTCAAATGCTTTGATGACTAAAATAAATGCCTTTTTGAAATAGTCGAATGCCTTGTTAAGCGAGCCGGATGCCTCATTGAACGAGTCGAGTGCCTCGTAGAACGAGTCGAGGCCTTGTGAACGAGTCAAATGCCTCGTTACAAGTAGAATGCCTCGTTGAACGAGTAGAATGCCTTGTTCAACAAGTTGAATGTCTTGTTCAACTAATGGATGCCTTTTTTAACATGCCATGCCTCGTTGAACAAGTCGATTGCCTCATTAAATGACCCGAATGCCTCCTTGATTGAGTCGAATGTCTCGTTGAACAAGTCGAATCTCTTGGCAACAAAGTCAATGTCTTGTTGAAATAGTCGGATGTCTTATTAAACAAGCAGAATGCATTGTAGAACAAGTAGAATTCCTTGTTGACCAAGTGGAATGTCTTGTTGAACAAGTTTAATGCCTCCTTTAACAAGTACAATCTCTTGTTTACAAAGTAGAATGCGTTTTTAAACAAGTTGAAATGCCTTGGTGACCAAGTCGATATCCATGTTGAGCATGTCAAAGGCCTTGTTGAAGTAGTCTAATACCTTGTTGAATATTGAATGCCTTGTTAAACAAGTCAAAGGCCTTGTTAACTAAGTCGAATGCCTTATAGAGCAAGTTATACCTTGTTCACGAAGTCGAATGTCTTGTTGAGCAACTCAAATGCCTTGTTGAGCGAGTCGGATGCCATGTTGACCAAGTAATGCCTTGATACAAGACGAATGCCTTGTGAACAAGTCGAATGCATTGTTAAACAAGCCGAATGCCTCATTAACAAGATGCCTCGTTGAACAAGTCGAATGCCTCATTGAACAAGTCGAAAGCCTTGTTCAACAAATGAATGCATTAGTGACAAAGTTAAATGCCTTGTTGAACAAGTCAAAAGCCTAGTCGAATGCCTTGTTGACCAGGTAGAATACCTCATAGAACAAGTCCAATGTCCTTGTTGACCAAGTTGAATGCCTTGTTGAACTAGTCGAATGCCTCGTTTACAAGTCCAATGTCTTGTTTACCAAGTCGAATGCCTTGTTAAGCAAGTTGAATGCCTGATGACCAAGTCGAGTGCCTTGTTGAATATTGAATGCCTTGTGGAACGAAGTCAAATGCTTTGATGACTAAAATAAATGCCTTTTTGAAGAAGTCGAATGCCTTGTTAAGCGAGCCAGATGCCTTGGTGAACAAGTCGAATGCATTGTTAAACAAGGTGAATGCCTCGTTGAACAAGTCGAATGCCTCATTAAATGAGTCGACTGCCTCGTAGAACGAGTCGAGGCCTTGTTGAACGAGTCAAATGCCTCGTTACAAGTAGAATGCCTCGTTGAACGAGTAGAATGCCTTGTTCAACAAGTTGAATGTCTTGTTCAACTAATGGATGCCTTTTTTAACATGCCATGCCTCGTTGAACAAGTCGATTGCCTCATTAAATGACCCGAATGCCTCCTTGATTGAGTCGAATGTCTCGTTGAACAAGTCGAATGTCTTGGCAACAAAGTCAATGTCTTGTTGAAAAAGTCGGATGTCTTATTAAACAAGCAGAATGCATTGTAGAACAAGTAGAATTCCTTGTTGACCAAGTGGAATGTCTTGTTGAACAAGTTTAATGCCTCCTTTAACAAGTACAATCTCTTGTTACAAAGTAGAATGCGTTTTTAAACAAGTGAAAATGCCTTGGTGACCAAGTCGATATCCATGTTGAGCATGTCAAAGGCCTTGCTGAAGTAGTCTAATACCTTGTTGAATATTGAATGCCTTGTTAAACAAGTCAAAGGCCTTGTTAACTAAGTCGAATGCCTTATAGAGCAAGTTATACCTTGTTCACGAAGTCGAATGTCTTGTTGAGCAACTCAAATGCCTTGTTGAGCGAGTCGGATGCCATGTTGACCAAGTAATGCCTTGATATACAAGACGAATGCCTTGTTGAACAAGTCGAATGCATAAACAAGCCGAATGCCTCATTTAACAAGATGCCTCGTTGAACAAGTCGAATGCCTCATTGAACAAGTCGAAAGCCTTGTTCAACAAATTGAATGCATTAGTGACAAAGTCAAATGCCTTGTTGAACAAGTAAAACTCCTTGTCGAATGCTTTGTTGACCAAGTAGAATGCCTTGTTGAACTAGTCGAATGCCTTGTGGACCAAGTCGAATGCCTTGTTGATCAAGTCGAATGCCTTGTTGAACAAGTCGAATGTCTCGTTTTACAAGTCCAATGTCTTGTTTACCAAGACAATGCATTGTTAAACAAGTGAATGCCTTGGTGACCAAGTCGAGTGCCTTGTTGAACAAGTTTAATGCCTTGTGGACCAAGTCGAATGCCTTGTGGACTATTGAATGCCTTGTTGAACAAGTCAAATGCTTTGATGACTAAAATAAATGCCTTTTTGAAGAAGTCGAATGCCTTGTTAAGCGAGCCGGATGCCTTGGTGAACAAGTCGAATGCATTGTTAAACAAGGTGAATGCCTCGTTGAACAAGTCGAATGCCTCATTGAACGAGTCGAGTGCCTCGTAGAACGAGTCGAGGCCTTGTTGAACGAGTCAAATGCCTCGTTACAAGTAGAAGGCCTCGTTGAACGAGTAGAATGTCTTGTTCAACTAATGGATGCCTTTTTTAACATGCCATGCCTCGTTGAACAAGTCGATTGCCTCATTAAATGACCCGAATGCCTCCTTGATTGAGTCGAATGTCTCGTTGAACAAGTCGAATGTCTTGGCAACAAAGTCAATGTCTTGTTGAAAAAGTCGGATTTCTATTAAACAAGCAGAATGCATTGTAGAACAAGTAGAATTCCTTGTTGACCAAGTGGAATGTCTTGTTGAACAAGTTTAATGCCTCCTTTAACAAGTACAATCTCTTGTTTAGAAAGTAGAATGCCTTTTTAAACAAGTTGAAAATGCCTTGGTGACCAAGTCGATATCCATGTTGAGCATGTCAAATGCCTTGTTGAAGTAGTCTAATACCTTGTTGAATATTGAATGCCTTGTTAAACAAGTCAAAGGCCTTGTTAACCAAGTCGAATGCCTTATAGAGCAAGTTATACCTTGTTCACGAAGTCGAATGTCTTGTTGAGCAACTCAAATGCCTTGTTGAGCGAGTCGGATGCCATGTTGACCAAGTAATGCCTTGATATACAAGACGAATGCCTTGTTGAACAAGTCGAATGCATTGTTAAACAAGCCGAGAATGCCTCATTTAACAAGATGCCTCGTTGAACAAGTCGAATGCCTCATTGAACAAGTCGAAAGCCTTGTTCAACAAATTGAATGCATTAGTGACAAAGTCAAATGCCTTGTTGAACAAGTAAAACTCCTTGTCGAATGCTTTGCTGACCAAGTAGAATGCCTTGTTGAAGTAGTCGAATGCCTTGTTGACCAAGTCGAATGCCTTGTTGAACAAGTCGATTGTCTCGTTTTACAAGTCCAATGTCTTGTTGACCGAGACAATGCATTGTTAAACAAGTTGAATGCCTTGGTGACCAAGTCGAGTGCCTTGTTGAATTTTGCCTGTGGACCAAGTCGAATGCCTTGTTGGACATATTGAATGCCTTGTTGAACAAGTCAAATGCTTTGATGACCAAAATAAATGGCTTTTCGAAAAATTGAATGCCTTGTTAAGCGAGACGAATGCCTTATTGAGCAAGTCAAATGCAACGTTAAACAAAATGAATGTCTCGTTGAATAAGATTCCTCGTTGAACAAATTGAATGCCTCGTTGAACAAGCTGAATGCCTCATCAAACGAGCTGAATGACTCATTGAACGAGTCAAGTGCCGCGTTGAACGAGTCGACTTCCTTGTTCAATGGATGCCTTTTTTAACTGGCCATGCCTCGTTGAACAAGTAAGAAGCCACAGTGCACAAGACGATTGCCTCATTAGATGACCCGAATGCCTCATTGAACGTGTCGAATATCTCGTTGAACATGTTGAATGCCTTGGCAACAAAGTCACGCCTTGTTGAACAAGTGGAATGTCTTTTTAAGCAAGAGGAATGCATTGTAGAACAAGTATAATTCCTTGTTGACCAAGTTGAATGTCTTGTTGAACAAGTCGAATGCCTTCTATAACAAGTACAATCTCTTGTTTACAAAGTAGAATGCGTTTTTAAACAAGTTGAAAATGCCTTGGGACCAAGTCGATATCCATGTTGAGCATGTCAAATGCCTTGTTGAAGTAGTCTAATACCTTGTTGAATATTGAATGCCTTGTTAAACAAGTCAAAGGCCTTGTTAACCAAGTCGAATGCCTTATAGAGCAAGTTATACCTTGTTCACGAAGTCGAATGTCTTGTTGAGCAACTCAAATGCCTTGTTGAGCGAGTCGGATGCCATGTTGACCAAGTAATGCCTTGATATACAAGACGAATGCCTTGTTGAACAAGTCGAATGCATTGTTAAACAAGCCGAATGCCTCATTTAACAAGATGCCTCGTTGAACAAGTCGAATGCCTCATTGAACAAGTCGAAAGCCTTGTTCAACAAATTGAATGCATTAGTGACAAAGTCAAATGCCTTGTTGAACAAGTCAAACGCCTTGTCGAATGCCTTGTTGACCAAGTAGAATGCCTCATAGAACAAGTTGAATGTTCAACAACTCGAATGCCTTGTTGACCAAGTTGAATGCCTTGTTGAACTAGTCGAATGCCTCGTTTTACAAGTCCAATGCCTTGTTAAGCAAGTTGAATGCCTTGATGACCAAGTCGAGTGCCTTGTTGAATAAGTTTATTGCCTTGTGGACCAAGTCGAATGCCTTGTTGGACTATTGAATGCCTTGTTAAACAAGTCAAATGCTCTGATGACTAAAATAAATGCATTTTTGAAGAAGTCGAATGCCTTGTTAAGCGAGCCGGATGCCTTGGTGAACAAGTCGAATGCATTGTTAAACAAGGTGAATGCCTCGTTGAACAAGTCGAATGCCTCATTGAACGAGTCGAGTGCCTCGTAGAACGAGTCGAGGCCTTGTTGAACGAGTCAAATGCCTCGTTACAAGTAGAATGCCTCGTTGAACGAGTAGAATGCCTTGTTCAACAAGTTGAATGTCTTGTTCAACTAATGGATGCCTTTTTTAACATGCCATGCCTCGTTGAACAAGTCGATTGCCTCATTAAATGACCCGAATGCCTCCTTGATTGAGTCGAATGTCTCGTTGAACAAAGTGAATGTCTTGGCAACAAAGTCAATGTCTTGTTGAAAAAGTCGGATGTCTTATTAAACAAGCAGAATGCATTGTAGAACAAGTAGAATTCCTTGTTGACCAAGTGGAATGTCTTGTTGAACACGTTTAATGCCTCCTTTAACAAGTACAATCTCTTGTTTACAAAGTAGAATGCCTTTTTAAACAAGTTGAAAATGCCTTGGTGACCAAGTCCATATCCATGTTGAGCATGTCAAATGCCTTGTTGAAGTAGTCTAATACCTTGTTGAATATTGAATGCCTTGTTAAACAAGTCAAAGGCCTTGTTAACCAAGTCGAATGCCTTATAGAGCAAGTTATACCTTGTTCACGAAGTCGAATGTCTTGTTGAGCAACTCAAATGCCTTGTTGAGCAAGTCGGATGCCATGTTGACCAAGTAATGCCTTGATATACAAGACGAATGCCTTGTTGAACAAGTCGAATGCATTGTTAAACAAGCCGAGAATGCCTCATTTAACAAGATGCCTCGTTGAACAAGTCGAATGCCTCATTGAACAAGTCGAAAGCCTTGTTCAACAAATTGAATGCATTAGTGACAAAGTCAAATGCCTTGTTGAACAAGTAAAACTCCTTGTCGAATGCTTTGCTGACCAAGTAGAATGCCTTGTTGAAGTAGTCGAATGCCTTGTTGACCAAGTCGAATGCCTTGTTGAACAAGTCGATTGTCTCGTTTTACAAGTCCAATGTCTTGTTGACCGAGACAATGCATTGTTAAACAAGTTGAATGCCTTGGTGACCAAGTCGAGTGCCTTGTTGAATAAGTTTAATGCCTGTGGACCAAGTCGAATGCCTTGTTGGACATATTGAATGCCTTGTTGAACAAGTCAAATGCTTTGATGACCAAAATAAATGGCTTTTCGAAAAAATTGAATGCCATAAGCGAGACGAATGCCTTATTGAGCAAGTCAAATGCAAAGTTAAACAAAATGAATGTCTCGTTGAATAAGATTCCTCGTTGAACAATTGAATGCCTCGTTGAACAAGCTGAATGCCTCATCAAACGAGCTGAATGACTCATTGAACGAGTCAAGTGCCGCGTTGAACGAGTCGACTGCCTCGTTGAACGAGTCGACTTCCTTGTTCAATGGATGCCTTTTTTAACTGGCCATGCCTCGTTGAACAAGTAAGAAGCCACAGTGCACAAGACGATTGCCTCATTAGATGACCCGAATGCCTCATTGAACGTGTCGAATATCTCGTTGAACATGTTGAATGCCTTGGCAACAAAGTCAACGCCTTTGTTGAACAAGTGGAATGTCTTTTTAAGCAAGAGGAATGCATTGTAGAACAAGTATAATTCCTTGTGACCAAGTTGAATGTCTTGTTGAACAAGTCGAATGCCTTCTATAACAAGTACAATCTCTTGTTTACAAAGTAGAATGCGTTTTTAAACAAGTTGAAAATGCCTTGGTGACCAAGTCGATATCCATGTTGAGCATGTCAAATGCCTTGTTGAAGTAGTCTAATACCTTGTTGAATATTGAATGCCTTGTTAAACAAGTCAAAGGCCTTGTTAACCAAGTCGAATGCCTTATAGAGCAAGTTATACCTTGTTCACGAAGTCGAATGTCTTGTTGAGCAACTCAAATGCCTTGTTGAGCGAGTCGGATGCCATGTTGACCAAGTAATGCCTTGATATACAAGACGAATGCCTTGTTGAACAAGTCGAATGCATTGTTAAACAGGCCGAGAATGCCTCATTTAACAAGATGCCTCGTTGAACAAGTCTAATGCCTCATTGAACAAGTCGAAAGCCTTGTTCAACAAATTGAATGCATTAGTGACAAAGTCAAATGCCTTGTTGAACAAGTAAAACTCCTTGTCGAATGCCTTGTTGACCAAGTAGAATGCCTTGTTGAACTAGTCGAATGCCTTGTTGACCAAGTCGAATGCCTTGTTGAACAAGTCGAATGCCTCGTTTTACAAGTCCAATGTCTTGTTTACCAAGACAATGCATTGTTAAACAAGTTGAATGCCTTGGTGACCAAGTCGAGTGCCTTGTTGAATAAGTTTAATGCCTTGTGGACCAAGTCGAATGCCTTGTTGGACTATTGAATGCCTTGTTGAACAAGTCAAATGCTTTGATGACTAAAATAAATGCCTTTTGAAGAAGTCGAATGCCTTGTTAAGCGAGCCGGATGCCTCGGTGAACAAGTCGAATGCATTTTTAAACAAGGTGAATGCCTCGTTGAACAAGTCGAATGCCTCATTGAACGAGTCGAGTGCCTCGTAGAACGAGTCGAGGCCTTGTTGAACGAGTCAAATGCCTCGTCACAAGTAGAATGCCTCGTTGAACGAGTAGAATGCCTTGTTCAACAAGTTGAATGTCTTGTTCAACTAATGGATGCCTTTTTAACATGTCATGCCTCGTTGAAGAAGTCGATTGCCTCATTAAATGACCCGAATGCCTCCTTGATTGAGTCGAATGTCTTGTTGAACAAGTCGAATGTCTTGGCAACAAAGTCAATGTCTTGTTGAAAAAGTCGGATGTCTTATTAAACAAGCAGAATGCATTGTAGAACAAGTAGAATTCCTTGTTGACCAAGTGGAATGTCTTGTTGAACAAGTTTAATGCCTCCTTTAACAAGTACAATCTCTTGTTTACAAAGTAGAATGCCTTTTTAAACAAGTTGAAAATGCCTTGGTGACCAAGTTGATATCCATGTTGAGCATGTCAAATGCCTTGTTGAAGTAGTCTAATACCTTGTTGAATATTGAATGCCTTGTTAAACAAGTCAAAGGCCTTGTTAACCAAGTCGAATGCCTTATAGAGCAAGTTATACCTTGTTCACGAAGTCGAATGTCTTATTGAGCAACTCAAATGCCTTGTTGAGCGAGTCGGATGCCATGTTGACCAAGTAATGCCTTGATATACAAGACGAATGCCTTGTTGAACAAGTCGAATGCATTGTTAAACAAGCCGAATGCCTCATTTAACAAGATGCCTCGTTGAACAAGTCGAATGCCTCATTGAACAAGTCCAAAGCCTTGTTCAACAAATTGAATGCATTAGTGACAAAGTCAAATGCCTTGTTGAACAAGTCAAACGCCTTGTCGAATGCCTTGTTGACCAAGTAGAATGCCTCATACAACAAGTTGAATGTTCAACAACTCGAATGCCTTGTTGACCAAGTTGAATGCCTTGTTGAACTAGTCGAATGCCTCGTTTTACAAGTCCAATGTCTTGGTTACAAGTCGAATGCCTTGTTAAGCAAGTTGAATGCCTTGATGACCAAGTCGAGTGCCTTAATGCCTTGTGGACCAAGTCGAATGCCTTGTTGGACTATTGAATGCCTTGTTGAACAAGTCAAATGCTCTGATGACTAAAATAAATGCATTTTTGAAGAAGTCGAATGCCTTGTTAAGCGAGATGGATGCCTTGGTGAACAAGTCGAATGCATTGTTAAACAAGGTGAATGCCTCGTTGAACAAGTCGAATGCCTCATTGAACGAGTCGAGTGCCTCGTAGAACGAGTCGAGGCCTTGTTGAACGAGTCAAATGCCTCGTTACAAGTAGAATGCCTCGTTGAACGAGTAGAATGCCTTGGTCAACAAGTTGAATGTCTTGTTCAACTAATGGATGCCTTTTTTAACATGCCATGCCTCGTTGAACAAGTCGATTGCATCATTAAATGACCCGAATGCCTCCTTGATTGAGTCGAATGTCTCGTTGAACAAGTCGAATGTCTTGGCAACAAAGTCAATGTCTTGTTGAAAAAGTCGGATGTCTTATTAAACAAGCAGAATGCATTGTAGAACAAGTAGAATTCCTTGTTGACCAAGTGGAATGTCTTGTTGAACAAGTTTAATGCCTCCTTTAACAAGTACAATCTCTTGTTTAGAAAGTAGAATGCCTTTTTAAACAAGTTGAAAATGCCTTGGTGACCAAGTCCATATCCATGTTGAGCATGTCAAATGCCTTGTTGAAGTAGTCTAATACCTTGTTGAATATTGAATGCCTTGTTAAACAAGTCAAAGGCCTTGTTAACCAAGTCGAATGCCTTATAGAGCAAGTTATACCTTGTTCACGAAGTCGAATGTCTTGTTGAGCAACTCAAATGCCTTGTTGAGCAAGTCGGATGCCATGTTGACCAAGTAATGCCTTGATATACAAGACGAATGCCTTGTTGAACAAGTCGAATGCATTGTTAAACAGGCCGAGAATGCCTCATTTAACAAGATGCCTCGTTGAACAAGTCGAATGCCTCATTGAACAAGTCGAAAGCCTTGTTCAACAAATTGAATGCATTAGTGACAAAGTCAAATGCCTTGTTGAACAAGTAAAACTCCTTGTCGAATGCCTTGTTGACCAAGTAGAATGCCTTGTTGAACTAGTCGAATGCCTTGTTGACCAAGTCGAATGCCTTGTTGAATAAGTCGAATGTCTCGTTTTACAAGTCCAATGTCTTGTTTACCAAGACAATGCATTGTTAAACATGTTGAATGCCTTGGTGACCAAGTCGAGTGCCTTGTTGAATAAGTTTAATGCCTTGTGGACCAAGTCGAATGCCTTGTTGGACTATTGAATGCCTTGTTGAACAAGTCAAATGCTTTGATGACTAAAATAAATGCCTTTTTGAAATAGTCGAATGCGTTGTTAAGCGAGCCGGATGCCTCGGTGAACAAGTCGAATGCATTGTTAAACAAGGTGAATGCCTCGTTGAACAAGTCGAATGCCTCATTGAACGAGTCGAGTGCCTCGTAGAACGTTTCGAGGCCTTGTTGAACGAGTCAAATGCCTCGTTACAAGTAGAATGCCTCGTTGAACGAGTAGAATGCCTTGTTCAACAAGTTGAATGTCTTGTTCAACTAATGGATGCCTTTTTTAACATGCCATGCCTCGTTGAACAAGTCGATTGCCTCATTAAATGACCCGAATGCCTCCTTGATTGAGTCGAATGTCTCGTTGAACAAGTCGAATGTCTTGGCAACAAAGTCAATGTCTTGTTGAAAAGTCGGATGTCTTATTAAACAAGCAGAATGCATTGTAGAACAAGTAGAATTCCTTGTTGACCAAGTGGAATGTCTTGTTGAACAAGTTTAATGCCTCCTTTAACAAGTACAATCTCTTGTTTACAAAGTAGAATGCCTTGGTGACCAAGTCGATATCCATGTTGAGCATGTCAAATGCCTTGTTGAAGTAGTCTAATTCCTTGTTGAATATTGAATGCCTTGTTAAACAAGTCAAAGGCCTTGTTAACCAAGTCGAATGCCTTATAGAGCAAGTTATACCTTGTTCACGAAGTCGAATGTCTTGTTGAGCAACTCAAATGCCTTGTTGAGCGAGTCGGATGCCATGTTGACCAAGTAATGCCTTGATATACAAGACGAATGCCTTGTTGAACAAGTCGAATGCATTGTTAAACAAGCCGAGAATGCCTCATTTAACAAGATGCCTCGTTGAACAAGTCGAATGCCTCATTGAACAAGTCCAAAGCCTTGTTCAACAAATTGAATGCATTAGTGACAAAGTCAAATGCCTTGTTGAACAAGTCAAACGCCTTGTCGAATGCCTTGTTGACCAAGTAGAATGCCTCATAGAACAAGTTGAATGTTCAACAACTCGAATGCCTTGTTGACCAAGTTGAATGCCTTGTTGAACTAGTCGAATGCCTCGTTTTACGAGTCCAATGTCTTGTTTACAAGTCGAATGCCTTGTTAAGCAAGTTGAATGCCTTGATGACCAAGTCGAGTGCCTTGTTGAATAAGTTTAATGCCTTGTGGACCAAGTCGAATGCCTTGTTGGACTATTGAATGCCTTGTTGAACAAGTCAAATGCTTTGATGACTAAAATAAATGCCTTTTTGAAGAAGTCGAATGCCTTGTTAAGCTAGCCGGATGCCTTGGTGAACAAGTCGAATGCATTGTTAAACAAGGTGAATGCCTCGTTGAACAAGTCGAATGCCTCATTGAACAAGTCGAGTGCCTCGTAGAACGAGTCGAGGCCTTGTTGAACGAGTGAAATGCCTCGTTACAAGTAGAATGCCTCGTTGAACGAGTAGAATGCCTTGTTCAACAAGTTGAATGTCTTGGTCAACTAATGGATGCCTTTTTTAACATGTCATGCCTCGTTGAACAAGTCGATTGCCTCATTAAATGACCCGAATGCCTCCTTGATTGAGTCGAATGTCTCGTTGAACAAGTCGAATGTCTTGGCAACAAAGTCAATGTCTTGTTGAAAAAGTCGGATGTCTTATTAAACAAGCAGAATGCATTGTAGAACAAGTAGAATTCTTTGTTGACCAAGTGGAATGTCTTGTTGAACAAGTTTAATGCCTCCTTTAACATGTACAATCTCTTGTTTACAAAGTAGAATGTCTTTTTAAACAAGTTGAAAATGCCTTGGTGACCAAGTCGATATTCATGTTGAGCATGTCAAATGCCTTGTTGAAGTAGTCTAATACCTTGTTGAATATTGAATGCCTTGTTAAACAAGTCAAAGGCCTTGTTAACCAAGTCGAATGCCTTATAGAGCAAGTTATACCTTGTTCACGAAGTCGAATGTCTTGTTGAGCAACTCAAATGCCTTGTTGAGCGAGTCGGATGCCATGTTGACCAAGTAATGCCTTGATATACAAGACGAATGCCTTGTTGAACAAGTCGAATGCATTGTTAAACAAGCCGAATGCCTCATTTAACAAGATGCCTCGTTGAACAAGTCGAATGCCTCATTGAACAAGTCGAAAGCCTTGTTCAACAAATTGAATGCATTAGTGACAAAGTCAAATGCCTTGTTGAACAAGTCAAACGCCTTGTCGAATGCCTTGTCGACCAAGTAGAATGCCTCATAGAACAAGTTGAATGTTCAACAACTCGAATGCCTTGTTGACCAAGTTGAATGCCTTGTTGAACTAGTCGAATGCCTCGTTTTACAAGTCCAATGTCTTGCAAGTCGAATGCCTTGTTAAGCAAGTTGAATGCCTTGATGACCAAGTCGAGTGCCTTGTTGAATAAGTTTAATGCCTTGTGGACCAAGTCGAATGCCTTGTTGGACTATTGAAGGCCATGTTGAACAAGTCAAATGCTTTGATGACTAAAATAAATGCCTTTTTGAAGAAGTCGAATGCCTTGTTAAGCGAGCCGGATGCCTTGGTGAACAAGTCGAATGCATTGTTAAACAAGGTGAATGCCTCGTTGAACAAGTCGAATGCCTCATTGAACGAGTCGAGTGCCTCGTAGAACGAGTCGAGGCCTTGTTGAACGAGTCAAATGCCTCGTTACAAGTAGAATGCCTCGTTGAACGAGTAGAATGCCTTGTTCAACAAGTTGAATGTCTTGTTCAACTAATGGATGCCTTTTTTAACATGTCATGCCTCGTTGAACAAGTCGATTGCCTCATTAAATGACCCGAATGCCTCCTTGATTGAGTCGAATGTCTCGTTGAACAAGTCGAATGTCTTGGCAACAAAGTCAATGTCTTGTTGAAAAAGTCGGATGTCTTATTAAACAAGCAGAATGCATTGTAGAACAAGTATAATTCCTTGTTGACCAAGTGGAATGTCTTGTTGAACAAGTTTAATGCCTCCTTTAACAAGTACAATCTCTTGTTTACAAAGTAGAATGCCTTTTTAAACAAGTTGAAAATGCCTCGGTGACCAAGTCGATATCCATGTTGAGCATGTCAAATGCCTTGTTGAAGTAGTCTAATACCTTGTTGAATATTGAATGCCTTGTTAAACAAGTCATGCCTTGTTGAACAAGTCGAATGCATTGTTAAACAAGCCGAATGCCTCATTTAACAAGATGCCTCGTTGAACAAGTCGAATGCCTCATTGAACAAGTCCAAAGCCTTGTTCAACAAATTGAATGCATTAGTAACAAAGTCAAATGCCTTGTTGAACAAGTCAAACGCCTTGACGAATGCCTTGTTGACCAAGTAGACTGCCTCATAGAACAAGTTGAATGTCCAACAACTCGAATGCCTTGTTGACCAAGTTGAATGCCTTGTTGAACTAGTCGAATGCCTCGTTTTACAAGTCCAATGTCTTGTTTACAAGTCGAATGCCTTGTTAAGCAAGTTGAATGCCTTGATGACCAAGTCGAGTGCCTTGTTGAATAAGTTTAATGCCTTGTGGACCAAGTCGAATGCCTTGTTGGACTATTGAATGCCTTGTTGAACAAGTTAAATGCTTTGATGACTAAAATAAATGCCTTTTTGAAGAAGTCGAATGCCTTGTTAAGCGAGCCGGATGCCTTGGTGAACAAGTCGAATGCATTGTTAAACAAGGTGAATGCCTCGTTGAACAAGTCGAATGCCTCATTGAACGAGTCGAGTGCCTCGTAGAACGAGTCGAGGCCTTGTTGAACGAGTCAAATGCCTCGTTACAAGTAGAATGCCTCGTTGAACGAGTAGAATGCCTCGTTGAACGAGTAGAATGCCTTGTTCAACAAGTTGAATGTCTTGTTCAACTAATGGATGCCTTTTTTAACATGCCATGCCTCGTTGAACAAGTCGATTGCCTCATTAAATGACCCGAATGCCTCCTTGATTGAGTCGAATGTCTCGTTGAACAAGTCGAATGTCTTGGCAACAAAGTCAATGTCTTGTTGAAAAAGTCGGATGTCTTATTAAACAAGCAGAATGCATTGTAGAACAAGTAGAATTCCTTGTTGACCAAGTGGAATGTCTTGTTGAACAAGTTTAATGCCTCCTTTAACAAGTACAATCTCTTGTTTACAAAGTAGAATGCCTTGGTGACCAAGTCGATATCCATGTTGAGCATGTCAAATGCCTTGTTGAAGTAGTCTAATACCTTGTTGAATATTGAATGCCTTGTTAAACAAGTCAAAGGCCTTGTTAACCAAGTCGAATGCCTTATAGAGCAAGTTATACCTTGTTCACGAAGTCGAATGTCTTGTTGAGCAACTCAAATGCCTTGTTGAGCGAGTCGGATGCCATGTTGACCAAGTAATGCCTTGATATACAAGACGAATGCCTTGTTGAACAAGTCGAATGCATTGTTAAACAAGCCGAGAATGCCTCATTTAACAAGATGCCTCGTTGAACAAGTCGAATGCCTCATTGAACAAGTCGAAAGCCTTGTTCAACAAATTGAATGCATTAGTGACAAAGTCAAATGCCTTGTTGAACAAGTAAAACTCCTTGTCGAATGCTTTGCTGACCAAGTAGAATGCCTTGTTGAAGTAGTCGAATGCCTTGTTGACCAAATCGAATGCCTTGTTGAACAAGTCGATTGTCTCGTTTTACAAGTCCAATGTCTTGTTGACCGAGACAATGCATTGTTAAATAAGTTGAATGCCTTGGTGACCAAGTCGAGTGCCTTGGTGAATAAGTTTAATGCCTTGTGGACCAAGTCGAATGCCTTGTTGGACTATTGAATGCCTTGTTGAACAAGTCAAATGCTTTGATGACTAAAATAAATGCCTTTTTGAAGAAGTCGAATGCCTTGTTAACCGAGCCGGATGCCTTGGTGAACAAGTCGAATGCATTGTTAAACAAGGTGAATGCCTCGTTGAACAAGTCGAATGCCTCATTGAACGAGTCGAGTGCCTCGTAGAACGAGTCGAGGCCTTGTTGAACGAGTCAAATGCCTCGTTACAAGTAGAATGCCTCGTTGAACGAGTAGAATGCCTTGTTCAACAAGTTGAATGTCTTGTTCAACTAATGGATGCCTTTTTTAACATGCCATGCCTCGTTGAACAAGTCGATTGCCTCATTAAATGACCCGAATGCCTCCTTGATTGAGTCGAATGTCTCGTTGAACAAGTCGAATGTCTTGGCAACAAAGTCAATGTCTTGTTGAAAAAGTCGGATGTCTTATTAAACAAGCAGAATGCATTGTAGAACAAGTAGAATTCCTTGTTGACCAAGTGGAATGTCTTGTTGAACAAGTTTAATGCCTCCTTTAACAAGTACAATCTCTTGTTTAGAAAGTAGAATGCCTTTTTAAACAAGTTGAAAATGCCTTGGTGACCAAGTCGATATCCATGTTGAGCATGTCAAATGCCTTGTTGAAGTAGTCTAATACCTTGTTGAATATTGAATGCCTTGTTAAACAAGTCAAAGGCCTTGTTAACCAAGTCGAATGCCTTATAGAGCAAGTTATACCTTGTTCACGAAGTCGAATGTCTTGTTGAGCAACTCAAATGCCTTGTTGAGCAAGTCGGATGCCATGTTGACCAAGTAATGCCTTGATATACAAGACGAATGCCTTGTTGAACAAGTCGAATGCATTGTTAAACAGGCCGAGAATGCCTCATTTAACAAGATGCCTCGTTGAACAAGTCGAATGCCTCATTGAACAAGTCCAAAGCCTTGTTCAACAAATTGAATGCATTAGTGACAAAGTCAAATGCCTTGTTGAACAAGTAAAACTCCTTGTCGAATGCCTTGTTGACCAAGTAGAATGCCTTGTTGAACTAGTCGAATGCCTTGTTGAACAAGTCGAATGTCTCGTTTTACAAGTCCAATGTCTTGTTTACCAAGACAATGCATTGTTAAACAAGTTGAATGCCTTGGTGACCAAGTCGAGTGCCCTGTTGAATAAGTTTAATGCCTTGTGGACCTAGTCGAATGCCTTGTTGGACTATTGAATGCCTTGTTGAACAAGTCAAATGCTTTGATGACTAAAATAAAATGCCTTTTTGAAGAAGTCGAATGCCTTGTTAAGCGAGCCGGATGCCTTGGTGAACAAGTCGAATGCATTGTTAAACAAGGTGAATGCCTCGTTGAACAAGTCGAATGCCTCATTGAACGAGTCGAGTGCCTCGTAGAACGAGTCGAGGCCTTGTTGAACGAGTCAAATGCCTCGTTACAAGTAGAATGCCTCGTTGAACGAGTAGAATGCCTTGTTCAACAAGTTGAATGTCTTGTTCAACTAATGGATGCCTTTTTTAACATGCCATGCCTCGTTGAACAAGTCGATTGCCTCATTAAATGACCCGAATGCCTCCTTGATTGAGTCGAATGTCTCGTTGAACAAGTCGAATGTCTTGTTGAAAAAGTCGGATGTCTTATTAAACAAGCAGAATGCATTGTAGAACAAGTAGAATTCCTTGTTGACCAAGTGGAATGTCTTGTTGAACAAGTTTAATGCCTCCTTTAACAAGTACAATCTCTTGTTTACAAAGTAGAATGCCTTTTTAAACAAGTTGAAAATGCCTTGGTGACCAAGTCGATATCCATGTTGAGCATGTCAAATGCCTTGTTGAAGTAGTCTAATACCTTGTTAAATATTGAATGCCTTGTTAAACAAGTCAAAGGCCTTGTTAACCAAGTCGAATGCCTTATAGAGCAAGTTATACCTTGTTCACGAAGTCGAATGTCTTGTTAAACAACTCAAATGCCTTGTTGAGCGAGTCGGATGCCATGTTGACCAAGTAATGCCTTGATATACAAGACGAATGCCTTGTTGAACAAGTCGAATGCATTGTTAAACAAGCCGAATGCCTCATTTAACAAGATGCCTCGTTGAACAAGTCGAATGCCTCATTGAACAAGTCCAAAGCCTTGTTCAACAAATTGAATGCATTAGTGACAAAGTCAAATGCCTTGTTGAACAAGTCAAACGCCTTGTCGAATGCCTGGTTGACCAAGTAGAATGCCTCATAGAACAAGTTGAATGTTCAACAACTCGAATGCCTTGTTGACCAAGTTGAATGCCTTGTTGAACTAGTCGAATGCCTCGTTTTACAAGTCCAATGTCTTGGTTACAAGTCGAATGCCTTGTTAAGCAAGTTGAATGCCTTGATAACCAAGTCGAGTGCCTTGTTGAATAAGTTTAATGCCTTGTGGACCAAGTCGAATGCCTTGTTGGACTATTGAATGCCTTGTTGAACAAGTCAAATGCTTTGATGACTAAAATAAATGCCTTTTTGAAGAAGTCGAATGCCTTGTTAAGCGAGCCGGATGCCTTGGTGAACAAGTCGAATGCATTGTTAAACAAGGTGAATGCCTCGTAGAACAAGTCGAATGCCTCATTGAACGAGTCGAGTGCCTCGTAGAACGAGTCGAGGCCTTGTTGAACGAGTCAAATGCCTCGTTACAAGTAGAATGCCTCGTTGAACGAGTAGAATGCCTTGTTCAACAAGTTGAATGTCTTGTTCAACTAATGGATGCCTTTTTAACATGCCATGCCTCGTTGAACAAGTCGATTGCCTCATTAAATGACCCGAATGCCTCCTTGATTGAGTCGAATGTCTCGTTGAACAAGTCGAATGTCTTGGCAACAAAGTCAATGTCTTGTTGAAAAAGTCGGATGTCTTATTAAACAAGCAGAATGCATTGTAGAACAAGTAGAATTCCTTGTTGACCAAGTGGAATGTCTTGTTGAACAAGTTTAATGCCTCCTCTAACAAGTACAATCTCTTGTTTACAAAGTAGAATGCATTTTTAAACAAGTTGAAAATGCCTTGGTGACCAAGTCGATATCCATGTTGAGCATGTCAAATGCCTTGTTGAAGTAGTCTAATACCTTGTTGAATATTGAATGCCTTGTTAAACAAGTCAAAGGCCTTGTCAACCAAGTCGAATGCCTTATAGAGCAAGTTATACCTTGTTCACGAAGTCGAATGTCTTGTTGAGCAACTCAAATGCCTTGTTGAGCGAGTCGGATGCCATGTTGACCAAGTAATGCCTTGATATACAAGACGAATGCCTTGTTGAACAAGTCGAATGCATTGTTAAACAAGCCGAATGCCTCATTTAACAAGATGCCTCGTTGAACAAGTCGAATGCCTCATTGAACAAGTCCAAAGCCTTGTTCAACAAATTGAATGCATTAGTGACAAAGTCAAATGCCTTGTTGAACAAGTCAAACGTCTTGTCGAATGCCTTGTTGACCAAGTAGAATGCCTCATAGAACAAGTTGAATGTTCAACAACTCGAATGCCTTGTTGACCAAGTTGAATGCCTTGTTGAACTAGTCGAATGCCTCGTTTTACAAGTCCAATGTCTTGTTTACAAGTCGAATGCCTTGTTAAGCAAGTTGAATGCCTTGATGACCAAGTCGAGTGCCTTGTTGAATAAGTTTAATGCCTTGTGGACCAAGTCGAATGCCTTGTTGGACTATTGAATGCCTTGTTGAACAAGTCAAATGCTTTGATGACTAAAATAAATGCCTTTTTGAAGAAGTCGAATGCCTTGTTAAGCGAGCCGGATGCCTTGGTGAACAAGTCGAATGCATTGTTAAACAAGGTGAATGCCTCGTTGAACAAGTCGAATGCCTCATTGAACGAGTCGAGTGCCTCGTAGAACGAGTCGAGGCCTTGTTGAACGAGTCAAATGCCTCGTTACAAGTAGAATGCCTCGTTGAACGAGTAGAATGCCTTGTATAACAAGTCGAATGCCTTGTTCAACTAATGGATGCCTTTTTTAACATGCCATGCCTCGTTGAACAAGTCGATTGCCTCCTTAAATGACCCGAATGCCTCCTTTATTGAGTCGAATGTCTCGTTAAACAAGTCGAATGTCTTGGCAACAAAGTCAATGTCTTGTTGAAAAAGTCGGATGTCTTATTAAACAAGCGGAATGCATTGTAGAACAAGTAGAATTCCTTGTTGACCAAGAGGAATGTCTGGTTGAACAAGTTGAATGCCTCCATTAATAAGTACAATCTCTTGTTTACAAAGTAGAATGGCTTTTTAAACAAGTTGAAAATGCCTTGGTGACCAAGTCGATATCCATGTTGAGCATGTCAAATGCCTTGTTGAAGTAGTCAAATGCCTTGTTGAATAAGTTTAATGCCTTGTTAAACAAGTCAAAGGCCTTGTTAACCAAGTCGAATGCCTTATAGAGCAAGTTATACCTTGTTCACGAAGTCGAATGTCTTGTTGAGCAACTCAAATGCATTGTTGAGCGATTCGGATGCCATGTTGACAAAGTAATGCCGTTGTATACAAGACGAATGCCTTGTTGAACAAGTCGAATGCATTTCTAAACAAGCCGAATGCCTCATTGAACAAGTCGAAAGCCTTGTTCAACAAATTGAATGCATTAGTGACAAAGTCAAATGCCTTGTTGAACAAGTCAAACGCCTTGTTGAATGCCTTGTTGACCAAGTGGAATGGCTTGTTGAACTAGTCGAATGCCTTGTTGACCAAGTCGAATGCCTTGTTGAACAAGTCTAATGTCTCGTTTTACAAGTCCAATATCTTGTTTACCAAGACAATGCATTGTTAAACAAGTTGAATGCCTTTGTGACCAAGTCGAGTGCCTTGTTGAATAAGTTTAATGCCTTGTGGACCAAGTCGAATGCCTTGTTGGACATATTGAATGCCTTGTTGAACAAGTCAAATGCTTTGATGTCCAAAATAAATGGTTTTTCGAAAAAATTGAATGCCTTGTTGAGCAAGTCAAATGCAACGTTAAACAAAATGAATGTCTCGTTGAATAAGATTCCTCGTTGAACAAATTGAATGCGTCGTTGAACAAGCTGAATGCCTCATCGAACGAGCTGAATGCCTCATTGAACGAGTCGACTGCCTCGTTGAACGAGTCGACTGCGTCGTTGAACGAGTCGACTGCCTCGTTGAATGAGTTGAATGCCTTGTTCAACTAATGGATGCCTTTTTTAACAAGCCATGCCTCGTTGAACAAGTGAGATGCCACGTTGAACAAGACGATTGCCTCATTAGATGACACGAATGCCTCATTGAACGTGGCTAATATCTCGTTGAACAAGTTGAATGCCTTGGCAACAAAGTCAATGCCTTGTTGAACAAATGGAATGCCTTATTAAGCAAGCGGAATGCAATGTAGAACATGTAATTCCTTGTTGACCAAGTTGAATGCCTCTTTTAACAAGTACAATCTCTTGTTTACCAAGTAGAATGCCTTTTTTAAATAAGTTGAAAATGCCATGGGGACCAAGTCGAATTCCTTCTTGAACATGTCGATTGCCATGTTGAGCATGTCAAATGCCTTGTTGAAGAAGTCAAATGCCTTGTTGAACAAGTCAAATGCCTTGTTCACCAAGTCGAATGTCTTCGAGATCAAGTAATACCTTGTTCACGAGGTCGAATGCCTTGTTGAGCAACTCAAATGCCTTGTAGAGCGAGTCGGATGCCCTGTTGACCAAGTAATGCCTTGATATACAAGACAAATGCCTTGTTGAACAAGTCGAACGCATCGTTAAACAAGCCGAATGCCTCGTTGAACAAGTCGAATGCCTCATAGAACAAGCCGAATGCCTTGTTCAACAACTCGAATGCCTTGTTGACCAAGTCAAATGCCTTGTTGAACCAGTCGAATGCCTCGTTTTACAAGTCCAATGTCTGGTTTACCAAGTCGAATGCCTTGTTAAACAAGTTAAATGCCTTGATGACCAAGTCGAGTGCCTTGTTGAATAAGTTGAATGCCTTGTGGACCAAGTCGAATGCCTTGTTAGACTATTGAATGCCTTGTTGAACAAGTCAAATGCTTTGATGACTAAAATAAATGCCTTTTTGAAGAAGTCGAACGCCTTGTTAAGCGAGTCGGATGCCTTGGTGAACAAGTCGAATGCATCGTTAAACAAGGTGAATGCCTCGTTGAACAAGCTGAATGCCTCGTTGAACAAGTCGAATGCCTCAATAAACGAGTCGAGTGCCTCGTAGAACGAGTCGAGTGCCTTGGTAAAGGAGTTGAATGGCTCGTTACATGTCGAATGCCTCGTTGAACAAGTCAAATGCCTTGTTCACCAAGGCGAATGCCTTATAGAGCAAGTAATACCTTGGTCACGAGGTCGAATGCCTTGTTGTAGAGCGAGTCGGATGCCCTGTTGACCAAGTAATGCCTTAATATACAAGACGAATGCCTTGTTGAACAAGTGGAACGCATCGTTAAACAAGCCGAATGCCTCATTGAACGAGATGCCTCGTTGAACAAGTCGAATGTTCAACAACTCGAATGCTTTGTTGACCAAAGTTGAATGCCTTGTTGAACTAGTCGAATGCCTCGTTTTACAAGTCCAATGTCTTGTTTACCAAGTTGAATGCCTTGTTAAACAAGTTGAATGCCTTGATGACCAAGTCGAGTGCCTTGTTGAATAAGTTTAATGCCTTGTGGACCAAGTCGAATGCCTTGTTGGACTATTGAATGCCTTGTTGAACAAGTCAAATGCTTTGATGACTAAAATAAATGCCTTTTTGAAGAAGTCGAACGCCTTGTTAAGCGAGTCGGATGCCTTGGTGAACAAGTCGAATGCATCGTTAAACAAGGTGAATGCCTCGTTGAACAAGTCGAATGCCTCATTAAACGAGTCGAGTGCCTCGTAGAACGAGTCGAGTGTCTTATTGAACGAGTCGAATGGCTCGTTACAAGTCGAATGCCTCGTTGAATGAGTCAAATGCCATGTTCAACTAATGGATGTCTTTTTGAACAAGCTGAATGCCTCGTTGAACAAGTAAGATGCCTCGTTGAATATGTTGAATGCCTCATTAAATGACCCGAATGCCTCGTTGAACGAGTCGAATGTTGTTGAACAAGTTGAATGCCTTGCCAACAAAGTCAATGCCTTGTTGAACAAGTAGAATGCCTTATTAAGCAAGCGGAATGCATTGTAGAACAAGTAGAATTCCTTGTTCGCCAAGTTGAATGTCTTGTTGAACAAGTCGAATGCCTCATTTTAACGAGTACAATCTCTTGTTTACCAAGTAGAATGCTTTTTTAAACAAGTTGAAAATGTCTTGGTAATCAAGTCGAATGCCTTGTTGAACAAGTCGATTGCCATGTTGAGCATGTCAAATAGTTTGTTGAAGAAATCAAATGCATTGTTAAACAAGTCGAATGCCTTGTTAAACAAGTAAAATGCCTTGTTAACCAAGTCGAATGCCTTACAGAGCAAGTAATACCTTGGTCACGAAGTCACGCCTTGGTGAGCAAGTCAAATGTCTTGTTGAGCGAGTCGGATGCCCTGTTGACCAAGTAATGCCTTGATATAAAAGTCATAGGCCTTGTTGAACAAGTCGAATGGATCGTTAACAAGCCGAATGTCTCATTGAACGAGATGTCTTGTTGAACAAGTACAATCTCTTGTTTACCAAGTAGAATGCCTTTCCTTATTCACGTTCGACACGAGCTACTTTCTCTCTCTAGGTCATTTTTTCTCTCATCACTCTCTAGAGTTCCTTAACGAATATCATCCATATTATAGTCCAGATTCATTACAAACTACCTCCTAAATCCCTACGGCGTGTTGACGGGCGGCGGAACAAGGTGCACCACCGCACCTTGTTCCGCTGGGATCAGATGGCTTTAGAGGGTGTGATTCTCATTTTTTAAGTTTTGGTTTTACATATTTTCGACATTACTTCACACTGGTATCGACATCCCTCATGTCTGGATCGACAATGAGTGGATCTTCTACATCGATGAAGAATTCGGATCCGAAGATTGTTAACGAGATACTATTTCACTAAGGCGGGAATACCCATCGTTCGCCTCTAGATTTGATGGAGCACGTTTTAGTTCTTTGATGGCTAGGATTAATGGCCCCTCCGATGGCGGAGCAGAAGACGATCCTCACATTCCCGAAGGGGGCCATGGCGGGGGTAATAGACGAAATGGAGTGACAATACAACAACCACTACGTGGCGCTCGTTTGGGAGCCGAATATCACCAACCGGGAATGCCGCCACCACCTAGTCGGAGAGCCGATCAACGAGGGGACGTGTCGGACGTGACAACCAAAATTGCGCAAGATTCATTGACCCTAGACACCCTTGCAATTGTGCAAGATTCATTGCACCTACACATGCTTGAAATTGTGCAAGATTCATTGCACCTAGACACGCTTGCGCAAGATTCATTGAACCTAGACACGGTTGAGAATGAATTGGAAGAGGCTATTTCGGGAAGAGATCTTGCATATCTGGCTGAAAATGCAAAGGACCACCCTAGTATTGAAAAGATCTTATGTTAAACGAGGCATTGAACTTGTTGAATGAGGCATAGACTTGTTCCAAAACACATTCGACTTGGTCAACAAGTCATTCGACTTGTTTAAAAAGGCATTTGACTTGTTTAAAAAGGCATACTTGCTCAAAAAGGCATTCGACTTCGTGAACAAGGTATTACTTGGTCTACAAGGCATTCGACTTGGTTTACAAGGCATTTGACATGTTTAACAAGTCATTCGACTTAGTCAAAAAGGTATTTGACTTGCTCATCAAGGTATTTAACTTATTCAACGAGGCATCCGGCTCGGTCACCAAGGCATTCGACTTGGTCCACAAGGCATTCAACTTATTCGACTTGGTCATCAAGGCACTACCTGGTCAACAAGGCATTTGACTTGTTGAATGAAACATAGACTTGTTCAAAAAGGCATTCGACTTGGTCAACAAGTCATTCAACTTGTTTAACAAGGCATTCAACTTGGTAAAAAAGTCATGCGACTTGTTATAAAAGGCATTCGGCTTGCACATCAAGGCATTCGACTTGTTCAACAATTCATTCCACTTGGTCACAAGGCATTCGACTGGTTCAATTAAGCATTCGACTGTCTCAAGAAGCCATTCGAATTGGTCAATAATGTATTCGACTTGGTCTACAAGGCATTCGACTTATTAAACAAGGAATTTCACTTGCTCAACAAGGCATTCGACTTGATCAGCAAGACATTCGCCTTGCGCAACAAGCCATTCGACTTGCCCAACAAGGAATTTTACTTGATGACCAAGCCATTTGACTTGCTTAAAGAGGCATTCTACTTGGTAAACAAGGCCTTGCACCTATTCAACGAAGCATTCGAATTGTTCTATAAGACATTCGACTTGTTGAATAAGGCATTTGACTTGTTCAAAAAGTCATTCGACTTGGTCAACAAATAATTCGACTTGGACAATAAGGCACTCGACTTTATCAACAAGGCATTCGACTTGTTTAAAAAGGTGTCCGACTTCGTCAACTAGGTATTACGTGGTCTACAAGGCATTCATCTTGCTCAACAAAACATTCGACTTGGTCAGCAAGACATTCGACTTGCTGAACAAGGTATTTGACTTGATCACCAAGCCAATTGACTTGCTCAACCGGTCATTTAACTTATTTAACGAGGCATTCTACTTGGTAAACAAGGCCTTGCACTTGTTCAACGAGGCATTAAACTCGTTCAATAAGACATTCGACTTGTTGAATGAGGCATTCGATTTGCTCAACTAGGCATTTGACTTGCTAATCAAGATATTCGACTTGTTAAACAAGGCATTCGACATGGTCAACAAGGCATTCAACTTGTTCAACAAGGCATTCGACTTGCTCAACAAGGTATTGGCCTCGTTCAACAGGTTATTACTTGGGATACAAGACATTCTTCTTAGTCAACAAGGGATTTGACTTCTTTAACAAGGCATTCGACTTGAAAAACAAGGCATTACACTTGTTCAACAAGGCATTCGACTTGTTCAACAAGACATTCTAATCCAAAAAAAACAAGACATTCGACCTTTTTAACAAGGCATTGAAATAGTTCAACGAGGCATTCGACTGGTTAAATAAGGCATTTGCCTTGGTCAAAAATGCATATGGCCCGCTCAACAAAGCATTTGACTTGGTCAAGAAGCTATTCGACTTGTTGAAAAAGGCTTTCGACTTGGTCATCAAGGTATTACCTAGTAAAAAAGGCATTCGACTTCCTCAACAGGGCATTCTACTTGCTCATCGGGGCATTCGAATTGTTCAACAAGGCATTCGACTTGCTCAACAAAGCATTCCACTAGCTCAAAAAGGCATTTGGCTTGCTCAACAAGACATTCGACTTGGTCACCACGGCATTCGACTTGCTAAACAAGGCATTGAGTTGCTAAACAAGTGATTCAACTTGCTTTATGAGGCATTCAACTTGCTCAATAATGCATTCGACTTCGTGAAAAAGGTATTACTTGGTCTACGAGCATTCAACTTCCTCAACAAGGCATGACTTGCTGAACAACGCATTCGACTTGCCCAGCAACGTATTCTACTTGCTCACCGGGGCATCGACTTGTTCAACAAGGCATTCGATTTGGTCAACAATGCATTCCACTAGCTCAAAAAGGCATTTGACTTGGTCAACAAAGGCATTCAACTTGGTCACCAAGGAATTCGACTTGTTAAACAAGGCATTTCACTTGGTCAACAAGTCATTCAACTTGTTTGACGAGGCAGTCTACTTGGTAAACATGGCTTTGGACTTGTTCAACGATGCATTCGACTTGTTGAGTTTGGCATTCGAATTGTTCAAAAAGGCATTTGACTTGTTCAACAAGGCATTCAACTTGGTCAACCAGGCATTTGAATTTTTTTACAAGGCATTCAACTTGCTCAATATGACATTCAACTTCGTGAACAAGGTATTACTTGGTCCACAAGGCCTTCGACTTGGTTAACAAGAATTGAACTTGGTCAACAAGGCATTTGACTTGCTCATCAAGGCGTTCGACTTGATGAACAAGGCATCTGGTTTGCTCTAAAATGCATTGGATATGGTCCACAAGGCATCTGGCTTGCTGAATAAGGCATTCGACTTGGTCCAGAAGGCATTTGACTTATTCCACTTGGTCACCAAGGCATTACTTGGTCAACAAGGCATTCGACTTGAAAAACAAGGCATTTGACTTGTTCCACAAGGCATTCGACTTGTTCAACAAGACATTCTACCTTTTTAACAAGGCATTGAACTTGTTCAACGTGGTATTCGACTGGTTCAATAAGGCATTTGCCTTGTTCAACAAAGTATTTCTTGGTCAACAATGCATCACGCTCGCTCAACAAGGCATTTGACGTGGTCAACAAGCTATTTGACTTGTTCAAAAAGGCATTACCTGGTCAAAAAGGCATTCGACTTCAACAAGGCATGACTTGCTGAACAAGGCATTCGACTTGCCTAGAAAGGCATTCTACTTGCTCACTGGGGCATTCGACTTATTCAACAAGGCATTCAACTTGCTCAACAAAGCATTCCACTAGCTCAAAAAGGCATTCAGTTTGCTCAACAAGGCATTCGATTTGGTCAACAAGGCATTCCACTTGGTCACCAAGGCATTCAACTTGTTCAACAAGGTATTCACCTCGTTAAACAAGGTATTATTTGTGTACAAGATATTCGACTTAGTTAGTAAGACATTTAACTTGTTTAACAGACATTCGACTTGAAAAACAAGGCATTGGACTTGTTCAACAAGGCATTGGACTTGATTCAACAAGGCATTTGACTTGTTCATCAAGGTATTCGACTTGTTCAACAAGGAATCCGGTTCGGTCAACAACGTATTCGACTTGGTCCACAAGGCATTCGACTTATTTGACTTGGTCAATGCATTACCTGGTCACCAAGGCATTCGACTTGTTGAATGAGGCATAGACTTGTTCAAAAAGGCATTCGACTTGGTCAACAAGTCATTCAACTTGTTCAACAAGGCATTCAACTTGGTCAACAAAGCATTCGACTTGTTTAAAAAGGCATTCGACTTTGTGAACAAGGTATTACTTGGTCTAACAAGGCATTCAACTTCGTTAACAAAGCATTTGACTTGACGATCAATGCATTCGACTTGTTCAACAAGGCATCCGGCTCGGTCAACAAGGCATTCGACTTATTCGACTTGGTCATCAAGGATTACATGATCAATAAGGCGTTCGACTTGTTGAATGAGGCATAAACTTGTTCAAAAAGGAATTTGACTTGGTCAACAAGTCATTCAACTTGTTCAACGAGGAATTCAACTTGGTCAACAAGGCATTAGACTTATTTAAGAAGGCATTCGACTTGCTGCATTTGACTTGTTGAACAAGGTATTACTTTGTCTACAAGGCCTTCGACTTGGTTACAACGAATTCGACTTGGTAAACAAGGAATTGGACTTAGTCATCAAGGCATTTGACTTGCTCATCAAGGCATTCGACTTGTTCAACAATGCATTCAACTTGTTCAACAATGCATTCGACTTGGTCTAAAAGTCATTCTTCTTGTTCAATAAAGCATTCGACTGTCAGCAAGGCATTCAAATTGCTCAACAAGGCATTCGAAAGGTATTTGACTTGATGACCAAACCATTTGACTTGCTTAAAGAGGCATTCTACTTGGTAAACAAGGCCTTGCACCTATTCAATAGAATTATTCTATAAGACATTGGACTTGTTGAATGAGACATTTGACTTGTTCAAAAAGTCATTCGACTTGGTCAACAAGTCATTCGACTTTGTCAATAAGGCATTCGACTTGCTCAACATGACATTCCACTTGTTTAAAAAGGTATCCAACATCGTGAACCAGGTATTCCTTGGTCTACAAGGCATTCCTCTTGCTCAACAAAACATTCGACTTGGTCAGCAAGACATTCTACTTGCTCAACAAGGCATTTGACTTGATCACCAGCCAATTGACTTGCTCAACCGATTATTTAACTTGTTTAACGAGGCATTCAACTTGGTAAACAAGACATTCGACTTGTTGAAAGAGACATTCGACTTGTTTAACAACGCATTTGACTTGCTAATCAAGACATTCGACTTGTTCAGCAAGGCATTCGACTTGGTCACCAAGGCATTCAGCTTGTTCAACAAGGCATTCAACTTGATCAACAAGGTATTCTCCTCGTTCAACATTGTATTACTTAGTTACAAGACGTTCGACTTAATCAACAAGGGATTTCACTTGTTTAACAAGGCATTCGACTTGAAAAACAAGGCATTGGACTTGTTTAACAAGGCTTTCCACTTGTTCAACAAGACATTCGACCTTTTTAACAAGGCATTGAAGTTGTTCAATGAGGCATCCGACTGGTTCAATAAGGCATTTGCCTTGTTCAACAAGGCATTTTATGGTCAACAAGGCATCTGGCTCGCTCAACAAAGCATTTGAACAAGCTATTCGACTTGTTCAAAAAGGTATTCGAGTTGGTCATCAAGGCATCATTACCTGGTAAAAAAGGCATTCAACTTCCTCAACATGGCATGACTTGCTGAACAAGGCATTCTACTTGCTCACCGGGGCATTCGACTTGTTTAACACGACATTCGACTTGCTCAACAAAGCATTCCATTAGCTCAAAAAGTCATTCGGCTTCCTCAGCAAGGCATTCGACTTGGTCAACAATGCATTCGACTTGGTCACCAAAGCATTCGACTTGCTAAACAAGGCATTTGAGTTGCTAAACAATTCATTCAACTTGTTTAACGATGCATTCGACTTTGTAAACATGGCATTCGACTTGTTCAACGAGGCATTTGACTTGTTCAATGAGGCATAGATTTGTTCAAAAAGGCATTCGACTTGGTTTACAAGTAATTAGACTTGTTAAACAAGGCATTAAACTTGGTCAACAAGGCATTCATCTTGTTTAAAAAAGGCATTCGACCTGCTTAATAAGGCATTTGACTTCATAAAAAAGGTATTACTTGGTCTACAAGGCATTCGACTTGGTTAATACATTTGACTTGTTTAACAAGGCATTCAACTTGGTAAACAAGGAATTGGACTTGATCAACAAGGCATTTGACTTGCTCATCGAGGCATTCGACTTGTTCAACATGGCATCCCACTCGGTCAACAAGGAATTCGACTTGGTCCAGAAGGCATTCGACTTGGTCATCAAGGCATTACCTGATCAACTAATCATCCGACTTGTTGAATGAGGCATCGACTTGTTCAAAAAGGCATTTGACTTGGTCAACAAGTCACTCAACTTGTTCAACAAGGCATTCAACTTGGTCAACAAGACATTCGACTTGTTTAAAAAGGCATTCAACTTGATCAATAAGGCATCCGACTTCGTGAACAAGGTATTACTTGGTCTACAAGGTATTCAACTTGGTTAACAAGGCATTTGACTTGTCTAACAAGGCATTCGACTTGGTAAACAGAGAATTGGACTTGGTCAGCAAGACATTTGACTTCCTCATCAAGGCATTCGACTTGTTCAACAACGCATTCGACTTGTTCAACAATGCATTCGACTTGGTCACAAGGCATTCGACTTGTTCAATAAAGAATTCGACTTGCTAAAGAATGCATTAGAATTAGTCCAAAATGCATTTGACTTGGTCAACATGGCATTCGACTTGGTCCGCGAGGTATTACACTTGCCCAACAAGGCATTCGACTTGGTCAATAAGGCATTTGACTTGATCACCAATCCATTTGACTTGCTTAAAGAGGCATTCTACTTGGTAAACAACGTCTTGCACCTATTCAACGAGGCATTCGAATTGTTTAATAAGACATTCGACTTGTCAAATGAGGCATTTGACTTGTTCAAAAAGTCATTCGACTTGGTCAACAAGCCATTCGACTTGCTCAACAAGGCATTCGACTTGTATAAAAAGGTATTCGACTTCGTCAACAAGCTATTACTTGGTCTATAGACATTCCCCTTACTTAACAAAGCATTCGAATTGGTCAGTAAGGCATTCGACTTGCTCAACAAGGCATTTGACTTGATTACCAAGTCATTTGACTTGCTCAACATGTCATTTAACTTGTTTAAGAAAGCATTTTACGTGGTAAACAATGCCTTGCAGTTGTTCAACGAGGCTTTCGACTTGTTCAATAAGACATATTCGACTAGTTAAATGAGGCATTCAACTTGCTAATCATGACATTCGACTTGTTCAACAAGGCATTCGACTTGGTCAACAAGGTATTCAACTTGTTCAACAAGGCATTCCACTTGCTCAACAAGGTATTCGCCTCGTTCAACAAGGTATTACTTGGTCTACAAGACATCCGACTTAGTCAACAAGGCATTTGACTTATTTAACAAGGCATTCGACTTGAAAAACAAGGCATTGGACTTGTTCAACAAGGTATTAGACTTATTCAACAAGACATTCGAGATTTTTAACACGGCAATGAACTTGTTCAACGATGCCTCCTACTGGTAATAAGGCATTTTTCTTGTCCAACAAAGCATTTCTTGGTCAACAAGACATCTGGCTCGCTCAAAAAAGCAATTGACTTGGTCAACAAGCTATTCAACTTGTTCAAAAAGGCATTTGACTTGGTCATCAAAGACCTTGTCAACAAGGCATTCAACTTCCTCAACAAGGCATGACTTGCTGAACAAGGAATTCGACTTGCCCAGCATCGTAATCTATTTGTTCACCGGGGCATTCGACTTGTTCAACAAAGCATTCGACTTGCTCAATTAAGCATTCCACTATGTCAACAAGGCATTACACTTGGTCACCAAGGCATTCGACTTGCTAAATAAAGCTTTTGACTTGCTCAACAAGTCATTCAATTTTTTTAACAAGGCATCCTTGGTAAACATAGCATTGGACTTGTTCAACGAGGCATTCGACTGGTTGAATGTGGCATTCGACTTGTTCAAAAAGGCATTCGACTTGTTCAACAAGGCATTCAACTTGGTCAACAAGGCATTCAACTTGTTTAAAAAGGCATTCGACTTGCTCAATAAGGCATTCGACTTTGTGAGCAAGGTATTACTTGGTCTACAAGGCATTCGACTTGGTGAACAAGGCATTTGACTTGGTAAACAAGGAATACGACTTGATCAACAAGGCATTTGACTTGCTCATCAAGGCATTCCACTTGTTCAACAAGGCATTCGACTTGAAGGCATTCGGCTCGTTGAACATGGCATTCGACTTAGTCCGCAAGGCATTCAACTAATTCGACTTGATCATCAAGGCATTACCTGGCCAAGAGGGCATCCGACTTGCCAAAAAGGCATTCTACTTTCTCAACGAGGCATCCGACTCCTCAGCAAAGCATTCAACTAGCTCAACAAGGCATTCGACTTGTTGAACAATGCATTCGATTTGATAACAAGGCATTCGACTTGCTCAAGAAGCCATTCCAATTGGTCAACAAGACATTCCACTTGCTCAACAAGGCATTCGACTTCTTCAACAAGGCATTCCACTTACTCAACAAGGCATTCGACTTGCTCAACATGGCATTCGACTTGCTCAACAAGGCATTCGACTTGCTCAGCATGTTATTTAACTTGTTTAACAAGGCATTCTACTTGGTAAACAAGGCCTTGCACTTGCTCAAAAAGGCACTCGACTTGTTCAATAAGACATTCGACTTGCTCAACAAGGCATTTGACTAGACGACCATGCACTTAATAACGAGGCATTCTACTTGGTAAACAAGGCCTCGTACTTGTTCAACGAGGCATTCGACTTGTTGAATGAGGCATTCGACTCGTTAAAAAAGGCATTCGACTTGTTCAACAAGGCATTCAACTTGGTCAACAAGACATTCGACTTGTTTAAAAAGGCATTCGACTTGCTCAATAAGGCATTCGACTTCATGAGCAAGGTATTACTTGGTCTACAAGGCATTCGACTTGGTTAACAAGACATTTGACTTGGTAAACAAGAATTGGACTTGGTCAACAAGGCATTTGACATGCAAATTAAGGCATTCGACTTGTTCAAAAAGGCATCTGACTCGCTCAACAAGGAATTCGACTTGGTCCACAAGGCATCCGGCTCGCTAAACAAGGCATTCGACTTGGTCCACAAGGCATTCGATTTATTCGACTTGATCATCAAGGCATTACTTTGTCAACAAGGCACTCGACTTGCCCAACAAGGTATTCTACTTTCTCAACAAGGCATTCGACGTGTTGAACAAGGCATTCGACTTCCTCAACCAAGCATTCGACTAGCTCAACAAGGCATTCGACTAGCTCAACGAAGCATTCGACTTGCTCATCAAGGCCCTCGACTTGTTGAACAATGCATTCGACTTGCTTGTCAAGGCACTGACTTGTTGAACAATGCATTCGACTTGGTCACAAGGCATTCAACTTGCTCAAGAAGCCATTAGAATTGGTCTACAAGACATTCCACTTGCTCAACAAGGCATTCGACTTGTTCAACAATGCATTTCACTTGCTCAACAAGGCATTCCACTTGGTCAGCAAGACATTCGACTTGCTTAACAAGGCATTTGAGTTGCTCAACAAGGCATTTAACTTGATCACCTAGCCATTTGACTTGCTTAACCGGTCATTTAACTTGTTTAACGAGGCATTCTACTTGGTAAACAAGGCCTTACCCTTGTTCAAGGAGACATTCAACTTGTTCAATAAGACATTTGACTTGTTGAAGGAGGCGTTTGACTTGTTCAGAAAGTCATTGGACTTGGTCAACAAGGCATTCGACTAGTTTGAAAAGACATTCGACTTCGTCAACAAGGTATTAGTTGTTCTAAAAGGCATTCCTTTTTGCTCAACAAGGCATTCGACTTGGTTAGCAAGGCATTCGACTTGCTCAACAAGGCATTTGACTTGACGACCAAGTCATTTCACATGCTCAACAGGTCATTTAACTTGTTAACTAGGCATTCTACTTGGTAAACTAGGCCTCGCACTTGTTCAACGAGGCATTCGACTTGGTAAAGATAGCCTTGGACTTATTCAACGAGGCATTCGACTTGTTCAAAAAGGCATTCGATTGTTCAACAAGTCATTCAACTTGGTCAACTAGACATTCGACTTGTGTAAAAAGGCATTCGACTTGCTCAATAAGGCATTCGACTTCGTGAGCAAGGTATTTTTTGGTCCAAGGCATTCGACTTGTTAACAAGGCCTTTGACTTGGTAAACAAGAAATTGGACTTGGTCAACAAGGCATTTGACTTGCTCATCAAGGCATTGGAATTGCTCAACAAAGGCATCTGACTAGCTCAACAAGGCATTCGACTTGCTTATTAAGGCATTCCACTTGTTGAACAATGCATTCGACTTGGTCACAAGGCATTCGACTTGCTCAATAAGCCATTTGAATTGGTCAACAAGACATTCCATTTGCTCAACAAGGCATTCGATTTGTTCAACAAGGCATTCTACTTGCTCAACAAGGCATTTGACTTGGTCAGCAAGACATTCAACTTGCTCAACAAGGCATTTAACTTCTTCACATAGCCATTTGACTTGCTCAACAGGTCGTTTAACTTGTTTAGCGAGGCATTCTACTTGGTAAACAAGGCTTTTCACTTGTTCAATGAGGCATTCGACTTGTTCAATAAGACATTCGACTTGTTGAATGATGCATTTGACTTGCTCAAAAAGTCATTCGACTTGGTGACCAAGTCATTCGACTTGTTGGAACAGGCATTTGACTTCGTCAACATGGTATTACATGGTCTAAAAGGCATTCCACTTGCTCAACAAGGTATTTGACTTGATGACCAAGTCATTTGACTTGCTTAACAGGTCATTTAACTTGTTAACGAGGCCTTCTACGTGGTAAACAAGGCCTCACACTTGTTCAACAAGGCATTCGACTTGTTCAACAAGACATTCGACATGTTGAATGATGCATTTGACTTGTTCAGAAAGTCATTCAACTTGGTCAACCAGTCATTCCACTTGGTTAACAAGGCATTCAACTTGCTCAACAAGGCATTCGACTTTTTTAAAAAGGTATTCGACTTTGTCAACAAGCTATTACTTGGTCTAAAAGGCATTCCACTTTCTCAACAAGGCATTCCACTCGGTTAGCAAGGCATTCCACTTGATCACCAAGTTATTGGACTTGCTCAACAGGTTATTTAACTTGTTAATGAGGCATTCTACTTGGTAAACAAGGCCTCGCACTTGTTCAACGAGACATTCGACTTGTTCAATAAGACATTCGGCTTGTTGAATGAGGCATTTGACTTGCTCAATGGGGCATTCGACTTTCTCATCAATACATTCGACTTGGTCAACAAGGATTTTAACTTGTTCAACAAGGCATTCAACTTGCTCATAACTTGTTTACCAAGTCATTGACTTGAAAAACAAAGCATTTGGACTTGTTCAATAAGGCATACGACTTGTTCAACAAGACATTCGACCTTTTCAACAAGGTTTTAAACTTTTTCAACGAGGCATTCGACTGGTTCAATAAGGCATTTGTCCTGTTTAACAAGGCATTTCTTGGTCAAGAAGGCATCTGGCTCGCTCACTAAAGCATTTAACTTGGTTAACAAGCTATCCAACTTGTTTAAAAAGGCATTCGAATTGGTCGTCAAGGCATTACCAGGCCAAAAAGTCATCCGCCTTCCTCAACAAGGTGTGATTTTCTGAACAATGCATTCGACTTGCCCAGCAAGGCATCGTACATGCTCAATGGGGCATTCGACTTGTTCAAAGCATTCCACTAGCTCAAAAAGGCATTCAACTAGCTCAACAAGGCATTCGACTTTGTCAACAAGGTATTCGACTTGGTCACCAAGGCATTCGACTTGCTAAACAAGGCACTTGAGTTGCTAAACATGTCATCAACTTGTTTAACGAGGCATTCTACTTGATAAACATGGCCTTCGACTTGTTCAACGAGACATTCGACTTGTTCAATGAGGGATACACTTGTTCAAAAAGACATCCGACTTGGTCAACAAGTCATTCGACTAGTTCAACAAGGCATATAACTTGGTCAACAAGGCATTCGACTTGTTTAAAAAGACATTCGACTTGCTCAATAAGGCATTCGACTTCGTGAACAAGGTATTACTTGGTTTAAGAGGCATTTGACTTGGTGAACAAGGCATTTGACTTGTTTAACAAAGCATTCGACTTGGTAAACAAGGAATTGGACTTGGTCAACAAGGCATTTGACTTGCTCATCAAGGCATTCGACTTGTTAAAAAAGGCATCCGACTCAGTCAACAAGGCATTCGACTTGGTCCACAAGGCATTCGATGTATTCGACTTGGTCTCAAGGCATTCGATTTGTTGAATGAGGCATAAACTTGTTCAAAAAGGCATTCGACTTAGTCAACAAGTCATTTAATTTTTTCAACAAGGCATTCAACTTGGTCAACAACCCATTCCTACTTGTATAAAAAGGCATTAAACTTGGTCAACAAGTCATTTAATTTGTTCCACAAGGTATTACTTGGTCTTGAAGGCATTCGACTTGGTTAACAAGGCATTTGACTTGTTTAGCAAGGCATTCGACTTGGTAAGCCAGGAATTGGACTTGGTCAACAAGGTATTTGAGTTGCCCATTAAGGCATTCGACTTGTTCGACAAGGCATTCGACTTGGTCCACAGGGCATTCGATTTATTCGACTTGGTCATCAAGGCAATACCTGGTCAACAAGGCATTCGGCTTGCCCAATAAGGCTTTCTACTGGCTCAACGAGGCATTCAACGTGTTCAACAACTCATTCGACTTCCTCAACAATGCATTCGACTAGCTCAACAAGGCATTCGACTTGCTCATCAAGGCCTTCCACTTGTTCAACAAGGCATTTGACTTGTTCGACAATGCATCGACTTGGTCACAAGACATTTGACTTGTTCAATAAGACATTCGAATTGGTCAATAATGCATTCGACTTGGTCAACAAGTCATTCGACTTGTTCAACAAGGCATTCAAGTTGCTCAACAATGCATTCGACTTGGTCAGCAAGAAATTCGACTACTCAACAAGGAATTTAACTTGGTCAACAAGGCATTTAACTTGATCACCAAGCCGTTTATCTTGCTCAACAGGTCATTTAACTTGTTTAACGAGACATTCTACCTGGTAAACAAGGCCTTGCACTTGTTCAACGAGGCATATGACTTGTTCAATAAGGCATTCGACTTGTTGAATGATGCATTTGACTTGTTCAAAAACTTATTCGACTTGGTCAACAAGTCATTCAAATTGGTCAACAAGGCATTCAACTTGCTCAACAAGGCATTCGGCTTTGTCAACAAGGTATTTCTTGGTCTACAAGGCATTCAATTTGGTTAAAATGACATTTGACTTGTTTAACAAGGCAGGCGACTTGGTCAACAAGCCATTGAAAACTTGTTCAACAAGGCATTCGACTTGTTCAACAAGGCATTCGAATATGTCAACGAGTCATTCAACTTGTTCAACAAGGCATTCGACTTGCTCAACAAGGCATTCGAAAGTCATTCGACTTGGTGAACAAGTTATTACTTGGTCTACTAGGCATTCGACTTGGTCAACAAGGCATTTGATATGTTTAACAAGGCATTCCACTTGGTAAAAAGGGACCTGGACTTGGTCAACAAGGCATTTGACATGTTCATCAAAGCATTCGACTTGTTCAATAAGGCAGCCAGCTCGGTCAACAAGGCATTCGACTTGCCCAACAAGGCATTATCCTTGCTCAACAAGGCATTCACCTTGTTCAACAAGGCATTCGACTTCCTCAACAAAGCATTCGACTTCCTCAACAAAGCATTCCGACTAGCTCAACAAGGCATTCGACCTGCTCAACAAGGCATTCGACTTGGTCACAAGTAATTGGACTTGTTCAAGAAGACATTCGAATTGGTCAATAATGCATTTGACTTGGTCAACAATGCATTTGACTTGGTCAACAATGCATTCGACTTGTTAAACAAGGCATTCAAGTTGCTCAACAAGGCATTCGACTTGGTCAGCAAGAAATTCGACTTACTCAACAAGGAATTTAACTTCGTCAACAGGGCATTTAACTTGATCACCTAGTCGTTTGTCTTGCTCAACAGGTCATTTAACTTGTTTAACGAGACATTTTACCTGGTAAACAAGGCCTTGCACTTGTTCAACGAGGCATATGACTTGTTCAATAAGGCATTCGACTTGTTGAATGATGCATTTGACTTGTTCAAAAAGTCATTCGACTTGGTCAACAAGTCATTCAACTTGGTCAACAAGGCATTCAACTTGCTCAACAAGGCATTCGGCTTCATCAACAAGGTATTGCTTGGTCTACAAGGCATTCAACTATGTTAAAATGGTATTTGACATGTTTAACAAGGCAGGCGACTTGGTAAACAAGGCATTGAAAACTTGTTCAACAAGGCATTCAAATATGTCGACGAGTCATTCAACTTGTTGAACAAGGCATTCGACTTGCTCAACAAGGCATTCGAATTGTTGAAAAAGGCATTCGACTTAGTGAACAAGTTATTACTTGGTCTACTAAGCATTCGACTTGGTCAACAAGGCATTTGATATGTTTAACAAGGCATTCGACTTGGTAAACAAGGAACTTAACTTGGTCAACAAGGCATTTGACATGCTCATCAAGGCATTCGACTTGTTCAACAAGGCATCCAGCTCGGTCAACAAGGCATTCGACTTGCCCAACAAGGCATTCTACTTGCTCAACGAGGCATTCGTCTTGTTCAACCAGGCATTCGACTTCCTCAACAAAGCATTCGACTAGCTCAACAAGGCATTCGACCTGCTCATTAAGGCATTTGACTTGTTCAACAAGGCATTTGACTTGTTCAACAATGCAATCGACTTGGTCACAAGATATTTGACTTGTTCAAGATGACATTCGAATTGGTCAATAATGCATTCGACCTGATCAACAAGGCATTCGACCTCTTAAACAAGGCATTCGACTTGGTCAGCAAGAAATTCGACTTACTCAACAAGGAATTTAACTTGGTCAACAATGTATTTTACTTGATCACCAACCGTTTGTCTTCCTCAACATGTCATTTAACTTGTTTAACGAGACATTCTACTTGGTAAACAAGGCCTTGCACTTGTTCAACGAGGCATACGACTTTTTTTCAATAAGGCATTCGACTTATTAAATGATGCATTTGACTTGTTCAGAAAGTCATTCGACTTGGTCAACAAGTCATTCAACTTCGTCAACAAGACATTCAACTTGCTCAACAAGGCATTCGGCTTCGTCAACAAGGTATTACTTCGTCTCCAAGGCATTCAACTTGATTAAAATGGCATTTGACTTGTTTAACAAGGCAGACGACTTGGTAAACAAGGCATGAAAACTTGTTCAACAAGGCATTCAACTTGTTTCAAGACATTCGAATATGTCAACGAGTCATTAAACTTGTTTAACAAGGCATTTGACTTGCTCAAAAAGGCATTCGACTTGATGACCAAGGCATTCGACTTGGTGAACAACTTATCACTTGGTCTACTAGGCATTCGACTTGGTCAACAAGACATTTGATATGTTTAACAAGGCATTCGACTTGGTAAAAAGGGACCTGGACTTGGTCAACAAGGCATTTGACATGTTCATCAAGGCATTCGACTTGTTCAACAAGGCATCCAGCTCGGCCAACAAGACATTCGACTTGCTCAACAAGGCATTCACCTTGTTCAACAAGGCATTCGACTTCCTCAACAAAGCATTCGACTTCCTCAACAAAGCATCGACTAGCTCAACAAGGCATTCGACCTGCTCAACAAGGCATTTGACTTGTTCAACAAGGCATTCGACTTGGTCACAAGTAATTGGACTTGTTCAAGAAGACATTCGAATTGCTCAATAATGCATTTGACTTGGTCAACAATGCATTCGACTTGCTAAACAAGGCAAGTTGCTCAACAAGGCATTCGACTTGCTCATCAAGGCCTTCCACTTGTTCAACAAGGCATTTGACTTGTTCGACAATGCATCGACTTGGTCACAAGACATTTGACTTGTTCAAGAAGACATTCGAATTGGTCAATAATGCATTCGACTTGGTCAACAAGTCATTCGACTTGTTCAACAAGGCATTCAAGTTGCTCAACAATGCATTCGACTTGGTCAGCAAGAAATTCGACTACTCAACAAGGAATTTAACTTGGTCAACAAGGCATTTAACTTGATCACCAAGCCGTTTATCTTGCTCAACAGGTCATTTAACTTGTTTAACGAGACATTCTACCTGGTAAACAAGGCCTTGCACTTGTTCAACGAGGCATATGACTTGTTCAATAAGGCATTCGACTTGTTGAATGATGCATTTGACTTGTTCAAAAACTTATTCGACTTGGTCAACAAGTCATTCAAATTGGTCAACAAGGCATTCAACTTGCTCAACAAGGCATTCGGCTTCGTCAACAAGGTATTCCTTGGTCTACAAGGCATTCAACTTGGTTAAAATGACATTTGACTTGTTTAACAAGGCAGGCGACTTGGTCAACAAGCCATTGAAAACTTGTTCAACAAGGCATTCGACTTGTTCAACAAGGCATTCGAATATGTCAACGAGTCATTCAACTTGTTCAACAAGGCATTCGACTTGCTCAACAAGGCATTCGAATTGGTGAACAAGTCATTCGACTTGGTGAACAAGTTATTACTTGGTCTACTAGGCATTCGACTTGGTCAACAAGGCATTTGATATGTTTAACAAGGCATTCGATATGTTTAACAAGGCATTCGACTTGGTAAAAAGGGACCTGGACTTGGTCAACAAGGCATTTGACATGTTCATCAAGGCATTCGACTTGTTCAACAAGGCATCCAGCTCGGTCAACAAGGCTTTCGACTTGCCCAACAAGGCATTATACTTGCTCAACAAGGCATTCACCTTGTTCAACAAGGCATTCGACTTCCTCAACAAAGCATTCGACTTCCTCAACAAAGCATTCCGACTAGCTCAACAAGGCATTCGACCTGCTCAACAAGGCATTCGACTTGGTCACAAGTAATTGGACTTGTTCAAGAAGACATTCGAATTGGTCAATAATGCATTTGACTTGGTCAACAATGCATTCGACTTGTTAAACAAGGCATTCATGTTGCTCAACAAGGCATTCGACTTGGTCAGCAAGAAATTCGACTTCCTCAACAAGGAATTTAACTTCGTCAACAAGGCATTTAACTTGATCACCTAGTCGTTTGTCTTGCTCAACAGGTCATTTAACTTGTTTAACGAGACATTTTACCTGGTAAACAAGGCCTTGCACTTGTTCAACGAGGCATATGACTTGTTCAATAAGGCATTCGACTTGTTGAATGATGCATTTGACTTGTTCAAAAAGTCATTCGACTTGGTCAACAAGTCATTCAACTTGGTCAACAAGGCATTCAACTTGCTCAACAAGGCATTCAGCTTCATCAACAAGGTATTGCTTGGTCTACAAGGCATTCAACTTGGTTAAAATGGTATTTGACATGTTTAACAAGGCAGGCGACTTTGTAAACAAGGCATTGAAAACTTGTTCAACAAGGCATTCAAATATGTCGACGAGTCATTCAACTTGTTCAACAAGGCATTCGACTTGCTTAACAAGGCATTCGAATTGTTGAAAAAGGCATTCGACTTAGTGAACAAGTTATTACTTGGTCTACTAAGCATTCGACTTGGTCAACAAGGCATTTGATATGTTTAACAAGGCATTCGACTTGGTAAACAAGGAACTTAACTTGGTCAACAAGGCATTTAACATGCTCATCAAGGCATTCGACTTGTTCAACAAGGCATCCAGCTCGGTCAACAAGGCCTTCGACTTGCCCAACAAGGCATTCTACTTGCTCAACGAGGCATTCGCCTTGTTCAACCAGGCATTCGACTTCCTCAACAAAGCATTCGACTAGCTCAACAAGGCATTCGACCTGCTCATTAAGGCATTTGACTTGTTCAACAAGGCATTTGACTTGTTCAACAATGCAATCGACTTGGTCACAAGATATTTGACTTGTTCAAGATGATATTCGAATTGGTCAATAATGCATTCGACCTGATCAACAAGGCATTCGACCTCTTAAACAAGGCATTCGACTTGGTCAGCAAGAAATTCGACTTACTCAACAAGGAATTTAACTTGGTCAACAATGCATTTTACTTGATCACCAACCGTTTGTCTTCCTCAACATGTCATTTAACTTGTTTAACGAGACATTCTACTTGGTAAACAAGGCCTTGCACTTGTTCAACGAGGCATACGACTTTTCAATAAGGCATTCGACTTATTAAATGATGCATTTGACTTGTTCAGAAAGTCATTCGACTTGGTCAACAAGTCATTCAACTTGCTCAACAAGGCATTCAGCTTCGTCAACAAGGTATTACTTCGTCTACAAGGCATTCAACTTGATTAAAATGGCATTTGACTTGTTTAACAAGGCATACGACTTGGTAAACAAGGCATGAAAACTTGTTCAACAAGGCATTCAACTTGTTTCAAGACATTCGAATATGTCAACGAGTCATTAAACTTGTTTAACAAGGCATTCGACTTGCTCAAAAAGGCATTCGACTTGATGACCAAGGCATTCGACTTGGTGAACAAGTTATCACTTGGTCTACTAGGCATTCGACTTGGTCAACAAGACATTTGATATGTTTAACAAGGCATTCGACTTCCTCAACAAAGCATTCGACTTCCTCAACAAAGCATTCGACTAGCTCAACAAGGCATTCGACCTGCTCAACAAGGCATTCGACTTGGTCACAAGTAATTGGACTTGTTCAAGAAGACATTCGAATTGGTCAATAATGCATTTGACTTGGTCAACAATGCATTCGACTTGTTAAACAAGGCATTCAAGTTGCTCAACAAGGCATTCGACTTGGTCAGCAAGAAATTCGACTTACTCAACAAGGAATTTAACTTCGTCAACAAGGCATTTAACTTGATCACCTAGTCGTTTGTCTTGCTCAACAGGTCATTTAACTTGTTTAACGAGACATTTTACCTGGTAAACAAGGCCTTGCACTTGTTCAACGAGGCATATGACTTGTTCAATAAGGCATTCGACTTGTTGAATGATGCATTTGACTTGTTCAAAAAGTCATTCGACTTGGTCAACAAGTCATTTAACTTGGTCAACAAGGCATTCAACTTGCTCAACAAGGCATTCGGCTTCGTCAACAAGGTATTGCTTGGTCTACAAGGCATTCAACTTGGTTAAAATGGCATTTGACTTGTTTAACAAGGCAGACGACTTGGTAAACTATTCATTGAAAACTTGTTCAACAAGGCATTCAACTAGTTCAACAAGGCATTCGAATATGTCAACGAGTTATTAAACTTGTTTAACAAGGCATTCGACTTGCTCAAAAAGGCATTCGACTTGATGACCAAGGCATCGACTTGGTGAACAAGTTATTACTTGGTCTACTAGGCATTCGACTTGGTCAACAAGACATTTGATATGTTTAACAAGGCATTGGACTTGGTAAAAAGGGACCTGGACTTGGTCAACAAGGCATTTGACGTGCTCATCAAGGCATTCGACTTGTTCAACAAGGCATCCAGCTCGGTCAACAAGGCATTCGACTTGCCCAACAAGGCATTCTACTTGCTCAACGAGGCATTCACCTTGTTCAACAAGGCATTCGACTTCCTCAACAAAGCATTCGATGGCCAGCAAGAAATTCGACTTACTCAACAAGGAATTTAACATGGCCAACAAGGAATTTAACTTGATCACCAAGCCGTTTGTCTTGCTCAACATGTCATTTAACTTGTTTAACGAGACATTCTACTTGGTAAACAAGGCCTTGCACTTGTTCAACGAGGCATATGACTTGTTCAATAAGGCATTCGACTTGTTGAATGATGCATTTGACCTTTTCAAAAAGTCATTCGTCTTGGTCAACAAGTCATTCAACTTGGTCAACAAGGGATTCAACTTGCTCAACAAGGCATTCGGCTTCATCAACAAGGTATTGCTTGGTCTACAAGGCATTCAACTTGGTTAAAATGGTATTTGACTTGTTTAACAAGGCAGGCGACTTTGTAAACAAGGCAATGAAAACTTGTTCAACAAGGCATTCGAATATGTCGACGAGTCATTCAACTTGTTCAACAAGGCATTCGACTTGCTCAACAAGGCATTCGACTTGCTCAACAAGGCATTAGAATTGTTGAAAAAGGCATTCGACTTAGTGAACAAGTTATTACTTGGTCTACTAAGCATTCGACTTGGCCAACAAGGCATTTGATATGTTTAACAAGGCATTCGAATTGGTAAACAAGGAACTTAACTTGGTCAACAAGGCATTTGACATGCTCATCAAGGCATTCGACTTGTTCAACAAGGCATCCAGCTCGGTCAACAAGGCATTCGACTTGCCCAACAAGGCATTCTACTTGCTCAACGAGGCATTCGCCTTGTTCAACCAGGCATCCGACTTCCTCAACAAAGCATTCCACTAGCTCAACAAGGCATTCGACCTGCTCATCAAGGCATTCGACTTGTTCAACAAGGCATTCGACTTGGTCACAAGACATTGGACTTGTTCAAGAAGACATTCGAATTGGTCAATAATGCATTCGACTATGTGAACAATGTATTCGACTTGTTAAGCAAGGCATTCAAGTTTCTCAACAAGGCATTCTACTTGGTCAGCAAGAAATTCGACTACTCAACAAGGAATTTAACTTGGTCAACAAGGCATTTAACTTGATCACCAAGCCGTTTATCTTGCTCAACAGGTCATTTAACTTGTTTAACGAGACATTCTACCTGGTAAACAAGGCCTTGCACTTGTTCAACGAGGCATATGACTTGTTCAATAAGGCATTCGACTTGTTGAATGATGCATTTGACTTGTTCAAAAAGTTATTCGACTTGGTCAACAAGTCATTCAAATTGGTCAACAAGGCATTCAACTTGCTCAACAAGGCATTCGGCTTTGTCAACAAGGTATTTCTTGGTCTACAAGGCATTCAACTTGGTTAAAATGACATTTGACTTGTTTAACAAGGCAGGCGACCTGGCAACAAGCCATTGAAAACTTGTTCAACAAGGCATTTGACTTGTTCAACAAGGCATTCGAATATGTCAACGAGTCATTCAACTTGTTCAACAAGGCATTCGACTTGCTCAACAAGGCATTCGAATTGGTGAACAAGTCATTCGACTTGGTGAACAAGTTATTACTTGGTCTACTAGGCATTCGACTTGGTCAACAAGGCATTTGATATGTTTAACAAGGCATTCGACTTGGTAAAAAGGGACCTGGACTTGGTCAACAAGGCATTTGACATGTTCATCAAGGCATTCGACTTGTTCAACAAGGCATCCAGCTCGGTCAACAAGGCATTCGACTTGCCCAACAAGGTATTATACTTGCTCAACAAGGCATTCACCTTGTTCAACAAGGCATTCGACTTCCTCAACAAAGCATTCGACTTCCTCAACAAAGCATTCCGACTAGCTCAACAAGGCATTCGACTTGGTCACAAGTAATTGGACTTGTTCAAGAAGACATTCGAATTGGTCAATAATGCATTTGACTTGGTCAACAATGCATTCGACTTGTTAAACAAGGCATTCAAGTTGCTCAACAAGGCATTCGACTTGGTCAGCAAGAAATTCGACTTACTCAACAAGGAATTTAACTTCGTCAACAAGGCATTTAACTTGATCACCTAGTCGTTTGTCTTGCTCAACAGGTCATTTAACTTGTTTAACGAGACATTTTACCTGGTAAACAAGGCCTTGCACTTGTTCAACGAGGCATATGACTTGTTCAATAAGGCATTCGACTTGTTGAATGATGCATTTGACTTGTTCAAAAAGTCATTCGACTTGGTCAACAAGTCATTTAACTTGGTCAACAAGGCATTCAACTTGCTCAACAAGGCATTCGGCTTCGTCAACAAGGTATTGCTTGGTCTACAAGGCATTCAACTTGGTTAAAATGGCATTTGACTTGTTTAACAAGGCAGACGACTTGGTAAACAATTCATTGAAAACTTGTTCAACAAGGCATTCAACTAGTTCAACAAGGCATTCGAATATGTCAACGAGTTATTAAACTTGTTTAACAAGGCATTCGACTTGCTCAAAAAGGCATTCGACTTGATGACCAAGGCATCGACTTGGTGAACAAGTTATTACTTGGTCTACTAGGCATTCGACTTGGTCAACAAGACATTTGATATGTTTAACAAGGCATTGGACTTGGTAAAAAGGGACCTGGACTTGGTCAACAAGGCATTTGACGTGCTCATCAAGGCATTCGACTTGTTCAACAAGGCATCCAGCTCGGTCAACAAGGCATTCGACTTGCCCAACAAGGCATTCTACTTGCTCAACGAGGCATTCACCTTGTTCAACAAGGCATTCGACTTCCTCAACAAAGCATTCGACTTGGCCAGCAAGAAATTCGACTTACTCAACAAGGAATTTAACATGGCCAACAAGGAATTTAACTTGATCACCAAGCCGTTTGTCTTGCTCAACATGTCATTTAACTTATTTAACGAGACATTCTACTTGGTAAACAAGGCCTTGGACTTGTTCAACGAGGCATATGACTTGTTCAATAAGGCATTCGACTTGTTGAATGATGCATTTGACCTTTTCAAAAAGTCATTCGTCTTGGTCAACAAGTCATTCAACTTGGTCAACAAGGGATTCAACTTGCTCAACAAGGCATTCGGCTTCATCAACAAGGTATTGCTTGGTCTACAAGGCATTCAACTTGGTTAAAATGGTATTTGACTTGTTTAACAAGGCAGGCGACTTTGTAAACAAGGCAATGAAAACTTGTTCAACAAGGCATTCGAATATGTCGACGAGTCATTCAACTTGTTCAACAAGGCATTCGACTTGCTCAACAAGGCATTAGAATTGTTGAAAAAGGCATTCGACTTAGTGAACAAGTTATTACTTGGTCTACTAAGCATTCGACTTGGCCAACAAGGCATTTGATATGTTTAACAAGGCATTCGAATTGGTAAACAAGGAACTTAACTTGGTCAACAAGGCATTTGACATGCTCATCAAGGCATTCGACTTGTTCAACAAGGCATCCAGCTCGGTCAACAAGGCATTCGACTTGCCCAACAAGGCATTCTACTTGCTCAACGAGGCATTCGCCTTGTTCAACCAGGCATCCGACTTCCTCAACAAAGCATTCCACTAGCTCAACAAGGCATTCGACCTGCTCATCAAGGCATTCGACTTGTTCAACAAGGCATTCGACTTGGTCACAAGACATTGGACTTGTTCAAGAAGACATTCGAATTGGTCAATAATGCATTCGACTATGTGAACAATGTATTCGACTTGTTAAGCAAGGCATTCAAGTTTCTCAACAAGGCATTCGACTTGGTCAGCAAGAAATTCGACTACTCAACAAGGAATTTAACTTGGTCAACAAGGCATTTAACTTGATCACCAAGCCGTTTATCTTGCTCAACAGGTCATTTAACTTGTTTAACGAGACATTCTACCTGGTAAACAAGGCCTTGCACTTGTTCAACGAGGCATATGACTTGTTCAATAAGGCATTCGACTTGTTGAATGATGCATTTGACTTGTTCAAAAAGTTATTCGACTTGGTCAACAAGTCATTCAAATTGGTCAACAAGGCATTCAACTTGCTCAACAAGGCATTCGGCTTTGTCAACAAGGTATTTCTTGGTCTACAAGGCATTCAACTTGGTTAAAATGACATTTGACTTGTTTAACAAGGCAGGCGACCTGGCAACAAGCCATTGAAAACTTGTTCAACAAGGCATTTGACTTGTTCAACAAGGCATTCGAATATGTCAACGAGTCATTCAACTTGTTCAACAAGGCATTCGACTTGCTCAACAAGGCATTCGAATTGGTGAACAAGTCATTCGACTTGGTGAACAAGTTATTACTTGGTCTACTAGGCATTCGACTTGGTCAACAAGGCATTTGATATGTTTAACAAGGCATTCGACTTGGTAAAAAGGGACCTGGACTTGGTCAACAAGGCATTTGACATGTTCATCAAGGCATTCGACTTGTTCAACAAGGCATCCAGCTCGGTCAACAAGGCATTCGACTTGCCCAACAAGGCATCATACTTGCTCAACAAGGCATTCACCTTGTTCAACAAGGCATTCGACTTCCTCAACAAAGCATTCCGACTAGCTCAACAAGGCATTCGACTTGGTCACAAGTAATTGGACTTGTTCAAGAAGACATTCGAATTGGTCAATAATGCATTTGACTTGGTCAACAATGCATTCGACTTGTTAAACAAGGCATTCAAGTTGCTCAACAAGGCATTCGACTTGGTCAGCAAGAAATTCGACTTACTCAACAAGGAATTTAACTTCGTCAACAAGGCATTTAACTTGATCACCTAGTCGTTTGTCTTGCTCAACAGGTCATTTAACTTGTTTAACGAGACATTTTACCTGGTAAACAAGGTCTTGCACTTGTTCAACGAGGCATATTACTTGTTCAATAAGGCATTCGACTTGTTGAATGATGCATTTGACTTGTTCAAAAAGTCATTCGACTTGGTCAACAAGTCATTCAACTTGGTCAACAAAGCATTCAACTTGCTCAACAAGGCATTCGGCTTCGTCAACAAGGTATTGCTTGGTCTACAAGGCATTCAACTTGGTTAAAATGGCATTTGACTTGTTTAACAAGGCAGACGACTTGGTAAACAATTCATTGAAAACTTGTTCAACAAGGCATTCAACTAGTTCAACAAGGCATTCGAATATGTCAACGAGTTATTAAACTTGTTTAACAAGGCATTCGACTTGCTCAAAAAGGCATTCGACTTGATGACCAAGGCATCGACTTGGTGAACAAGTTATTACTTGGTCTACTAGGCATTCGACTTGGTCAACAAGACATTTGATATGTTTAACAAGGCATTGGACTTGGTAAAAAGGGACCTGGACTTGGTCAACAAGGCATTTGACGTGCTCATCAAGGCATTCGACTTGTTCAACAAGGCATCCAGCTCGGTCAACAAGGCATTCGACTTGCCCAACAAGGCATTCTACTTGCTCAGCGAGGCATTCACCTTGTTCAACAAGGCATTCGACTTCCTCAACAAAGCATTCGACTTGGCCAGCAAGAAATTCGACTTACTCAACAAGGAATTTAACATGGCCAACAAGGAATTTAACTTGATCACCAAGCCGTTTGTCTTGCTCAACATGTCATTTAACTTGTTTAACGAGACATTCTACTTGGTAAACAAGGCCTTGCACTTGTTCAACGAGGCATATGACTTGTTCAATAAGGCATTCGACTTGTTGAATGATGCATTTGACCTTTTCAAAAAGTCATTCGTCTTGGTCAACAAGTCATTCAACTTGGTCAACAAGGGATTCAACTTGCTCAACAAGGCATTCGGCTTCATCCACAAGGTATTTCTTGGTCTACAAGGCATTCAACTTGGTTAAAATGGTATTTGACTTGTTTAACAAGGAAGGCGACTTGGTAAACAATGCATTGAAAACTTGTTCAACAAGGCATTCGAATATGTCGACGAGTCATTCAACTTGTTCAACAAGGCATTCGACTTGCTCAACAAGGCATTCGAATTGTTGAAAAAGGCATTCGACTTAGTGAACAAGTTATTACTTGGTCTACTAAGCATTCGACTTGGTCAACAAGGCATTTGATATGTTTAACAAGGCATTCGACTTGGTAAACAAGGAACTTAACTTGGTCAACAAGGCATTTGACATGCGCATCAAGGCATTCGACTTGTTCAACAAGGCATCCAGCTCGATCAACAAGGCATTCGACTTGCCCAACAAGGTATTCTACTTGCTCAACGAGGCATTCGCCTTGTTCAACCAGGCATTCGACTTCCTTAACAAAGCATTCGACTAGCTCAACAAGGCATTCGACCTGCTCATTAAGGCATTTGACTTGTTCAACAACGCATTGGACTTGTTCAACAATGCAATCGACTTGGTCACAAGATATTTGACTTGTTCAAGATGACATTCGAATTGGTCAATAATGCATTCGACGTGATCAACAAGGCATTCGACCTCTTAAACAAGGCATTCAAGTTGCTCAACAAGGCATTCGACTTGGTCAGTAAGAAATTCGACTTACTCAACAAGGAATTTAACTTGGTCAACAAGGCATTTAACTTGATCACCAAGCCGTTTGTCTTGCTCATCATGTCATTTAACTTGTTTAACGAGACATTCTACTTGGTAAACAAGGCCTTACACTTGTTCAATGAGGCATACGACTTGTTCAATAAGGCATTCGACTTATTAAATGATGCATTTGACTTGTTCAAAAGTCATTCGACTTGGTAACAAGTCATTCAACTTCGTCAACAATACATTAACCTTGCTCAACAAGGCATTCGGCTTCGTCAACAAGGTATTACTTGGTCTACAAGGCATTCAACTTGGTTAAAAAGGCATTTGACTTGTTTAACAAGGCGTCTGACTTGGTAAACAAGGCGTTGAAAACTTGTTCAACAGGGCATTCGACGTGTTCAACAAGGCATTCGAATATGTCAACGAGTCATTCAACTTGTTCAACAAGGCATTCGACTTGCTCAACAAGGCATTCGACTTGGTGAACAAGGCATTCGACTTGGTTCAGTTATTACTTGGTCTACTAGGCATTAGACTTGGTCAACAAGGCATTTGATATGTTTAACAAGGCATTCGACTTGGTAAACAAGGAACTGGACTTGGTCAACAAGGCATTTGACATGCTCATCAAGCATTTGACCTTTGCAATAAGTCATCCAGCTCGGTCAACAAGGCATTCCACTTATTCGACTTGGTCATCAAGGCATTACCTTGTCAACAAGGCATTCGACTTGTCTAATGAGGCATTGACCTGTACAAAAAGGCATTCGACTTGGTGAACAAGTCATTTAATTTGTTCAACAAGGCATTCAACTTGGTCAACAAGGCATTCGACTTGGTTATAAAGGCATTCGACTTCCTCAGTAAGGCATTCGACTTCGTGAAGAAGGTATTACTTGGTCTACAAGACATTCGAGTTGGTTAACAAGGCATTTGATTTGTTTAACAAGGCATTCGACTTGGTAAACAAGGAATTAACTTGGTCAACAAGGCATTTGACTTGCTCATTAAGGCATTCGACTTTGTCATCAACGCATCCGGCTTTGTCAACAAGGCATTCGACTTGGCCCACAAGGCATTCGACTTATTCGACTGGGTCATCAAGACATTACCAGGTCAACAAGGCATTCGACTTGCCCAACAAGGCATTCTACTTGCTCAACGAGGCATTCGCCTTGTTCAACAAGGCATTCGACTTCCTCAACAAAGCATTCGACTAGCTCAACAAGGCATTCGACTTGCTCATAATGGCATTTGACTTTGTTCAACTAGACATTCGACTTGTTAGACAATGCATTCGACTTGATCACAAAACATTCGACTTGTTCAATAAGGCATTCGACTTGCTCAAGAATGCATTCGAATTGGTCAATAATGCATTCGACTTTGTCAACAACGCATTCGACTTGTTCAACAAGGCATTCCACTTGCTCAACAAGACATTTGACTTGGTCAGCAAGGCATTTGACTTACTCAATAAGGAATTCGACTTGGTCAACAAGACATTTAACTTGATAACCAAGCCGTTTCTCTCGCTCAACATGTCATTTAACTTGTGTAACGAGACATTCTACTTGGTAAACAAGGCCTTGCACTTGTTCAACGAGGCATTCGACTTGTTCAATAAGGCATTCGAATTATTGAATGAAGCATTTGACTTGTTCAAAAGGTCATTCAACTTGGTCAACAAATCATTCGACTTCGTCAATAAGGTATTACTTGGTCTACAAGGCATTCAACTTGGTTAACAAGGCATTCGACTTGGTAAACAAGGCGTTGAAAACTTATTCAACAAGGCATTCGAATATGTCAACGAGTCATTCAACTTGTTCAACAAGGCATTCGACTTGCTCAACAATACATTCGACTTGGTGAACAATGCATTCGACTTGGTGGACAAGTTATTACTTGGTCTACTAGGTTTCGACTTGGTCAACAAGGCATTTGATATGTTTAACAAGGCATTCGACTTGGTAAACAAGACATTCAAGTTTTTCAACGAGGCATTAACTGGTCAACAAGGCATTTGACTTGCTCGATAAGGCATGCGACTTGCTCAACAGGGCGTTCGACTTGCTCATCAAGACATACGACTTGTCCAACAAGGCATTCGACTTGGTCCACAAGGCATTCGACTTGTTCAACGAGGCATTCGACTTGTTCAACGAGGTATTCAACTTGGTAAACAAGGTATTACTTGGTCTACAAGGCATTCGACTTAGTCAACAAGACATTTGACTTGTTTAACAAGACATTCGACTTGTTAAACAAGACATTGGACTTGTTCAACAAGGCATTCGACTTGTTCAACAAGGTATTCGACCTTTTTAACAAGGCATTGAACTTGTTCAATGAGACATTCGACTGGTTCAATAAGCCATTTGACTTGTTCAACAAGGCATTTCTTGGTCAAAAAGACATCTGGCTCGCTCAACAAAATATTTGACTTGGTCAACAAGCTATTCGACTTGGTAATCAAGGCATTACCTGGTCAACAAGGCATTCGACATCCTCACCAAGGCATGACTTGCTGAAAAAGGCATTCGACTTGCCCAGCATGTCTGTTCGAGGTGTATGTTCGAACACACTCGTTGGACAGTCGTTTGGCTTAAAAAAGTTAAATATAATATTTAAATTTTTTCCGGGAAAAACTATTTAAATTTCGTGGGAAAAATATAAACCGAAAAAAGCAAAATGCGAGTTGATCGGTCCTGCTCATTTTTGGTCCAACATTCGTGTGCGCAGCTCACACGCTCACACACAAGTCGGCTGGTTTGTATCCCCAATGCGCGCACATGCGAGCAACATTTATCATATATAGTATTCCTACCAATTTTAGACTAACAAAATACATAACTATATATAAGTTGCTCAAAATCTCTCGTTCCAACCAATGTGGGAAAACAACCTTTTCCCTTTTACTTTATTTCCCATGCTAAACAAATCTCATTCGAGCCCAAATAACATTAATAAAAGTCCAACAATCTCCCATATGAATTAGAGTTGTTTCCTTTTCGGAGCTCATGTTCATTATTTGTTCTTTTCATAGAGGACAATATGTGTTACCATTGAAACTTCCTCCTTGGAAAGTACGTTTAATTTATGAGCTGTCTATTAGACGCGATGTCCTTGAATTGTTCTGTTTCCTTGTATAAATGAACCCACGTACAGACACATAAACCATTTCTCTTTTGTTCAGTTCTCATGGTTTTGCTCGTTTTGGCTATGGACACGTCCTGATTTTGCGAAGGATTCTAAAAAACTAAGTCTTTGAGTTCTCCTTTGGAGCGGCCCCTCTTCTCCTTAACATCGGTAACTTCTCACGTCACGAGTATTTTATCAATACTCTATGGTAGTCATTAAAGCATCCATGTCTGCTAGCCTTCTCCTTCGTCACTGTTTCTCGACAGGAATGAATGGGATTATTTCCCCCACAATGATCATAAGTCCTATAATTAGATTGTCCCTTTAAAAATTGATCTTGGAATGTCAAGTAACATAGCTAGGGTTGACCCTGTACATAAATGATTCTTGTTTAACACAACGCTCGTAAAAAGGACAAAAATAAAAATTAACGAAAGATATCCATTCATTCGAGGCCTCTAACTCCCATTCAGTTCGGTATATAAACATTAGTAGCATAAGCATAATCGACGGATTGAAAAGTTGAGACGCTAATACCAAAACTATGAGAAGAACAATAATTACACAGTAATACACACAGCTGCTGCATAAATCCCCGTTCACAATAATAGGGAACTAGAAAACACTCAGAGACTCAGAGATGAGGAATATTATGCCTTCTCAAATCCCCGTTCTCCTTGGCCAGAATCTCGACATGGGACTGTAGAACGTTGATCATGGCCTGAGCTCTCATCAACTCGATCTTCAAGGTCTCCCGTTCCATGGACACGTTCATGATCTCCTTCTCCAGGTTGCTGATGAACTTTTGGTAGCCCGGAGGCACAGATTTTTCCAAGTTTGAGGACCCAAAGTTGTTGCCTTCTTGATTGTTCTCCAAGGGTGGTGGTGGTGGTTCAAGTAAAGCAAATTCGTGGGGACTAGAAGTCAAATTTTTCGTCATTATCTTTGTCGCCGTAGTAATGGAATCTTCTGATCCATTCAGCTGGTGTTGTTGGCTCGAGCTGGGATCATCTTGTTTTGATCTTTTGGTCTGCGGTAAGGAAAGTTCCGATTCTTTGGATCCTTCCCTTTTGCACCACAAAGGAAGGGGTTCGGGCTTTATGGGGTGGTTTTCGGGTTGGGGCAGAAGTATTGCGAGTGGTCCAGTGTCCTGTAAGAGTAAGAAACAAGAATTTCAAATATCGAAAAATAATGTCCGCATATGTCAACGAATCGATAAGGTAACTCAACAATAACTTGAAAGAACAAACGGAGTTGAATGCATTGCGAAAAGAAGAAGAATATCTCCATATACCAAAACTAGAAGGAAAAAAAGGAGTACGACAGAGAGTAAATCAAGAGTTCGACGACATAAGTCCACCAGAGGTGTCATGAATCTGTTTACAAACTGAGCCAGCGAATATCAGATGTGAATGTTTTGGAATTGAATCGGGCTGATAACATTTCTTATTTGTATACATAGGAAGAAGAAACCGTGATCTTTTCGCGCCAAAAGCAGGAATCCAATTCAACCAATCGAAGGAAGAAAAAGAAAATATCAAAATAGCAAACCTCATCAACTTCAACATGCGTCTCGTCGCCGTTAGCTGCCGCATCATCTTCGGGAATGAAAAGAGATGCACCATCATCATTATTATTCCATTCCTCTTCAACGAAGGGGGCATATCGATCCCCATTGGGTGGGCCTAAGCCACTCTTTTGAAAGATTCTACACAGCACAAAAGCATCCTTTTTCCACCCAAAAAAAAAAAGAAAAGGGAACCGATAAGAAAGGAAAAGACAACATTTTCGAAATAAATAAAAAATAAAAGGATAAAGGAAAGCAAACCAACCTGTGTAACTCCAGCATTTTCGAGCTCGGAGTCGCAAAGCCTATACTCGTGCATGACCCAGTTGGTTCTCTGGCCGTCTGGGGCACGACCGCTGTGGAAAACCAAAGTCTTCTTCATCCCTATCGTCTGAGTTTTGTGCCTCACTGCTCTGTCCTTTCCCGTTGCTTTCCAATAGCCTTTTCCAGTGGCACGGTTCAGTCGGGACCCGTTACCGTATTTTCGATCCACCGGGCTAAAAAAGTACCACTCCATGTCTCTGGTCTTGAGAGATGAGTGCTCTTTATTTATGCCATGTCCGAAAATAAGAGATAGGTGAATTAGGATTTTACGAGATATTCAAACCACCCATGATAAATTGACATGATGAATCTGATTCTGTGTCTTCCGTGAGCTCAGCCAATCTTGAGATTCAATCCAATCAAATACTACAAAACTCAAATATCACAAGTACAAAAAAGATTGAATTAAGTTCAGAAAGAATGATTTAATTGTTTTTTACCAGCAAGCTCCCAAGGCTCAGATCTATAAACATCAATCTCCGTGACAGCTTGAATTCTAAAAGGCTTGCCACATGCTTTTCTCCTCAGATAGTACCTTACCAGCTCTTCATCCGTGGGGTGGAACCTAAATCCAGGGGCCAGTAACGTTGGCGCCGACGAAACCGGAACACCCGACGCGGCCGTCGCCGTCTCCGCCATCACCGCCTCTTGTCCCCCCATTCTTACTACAACACAGCAAAAAAGGAAAAAGAACAATTACGAAAAATAAATCCAGAAGCCTGTTCGGATCTAGTAGAAATACAAAGCCAGATGCTAAAAGGTAAGGCCATACACACACGAAATTATAAAGATGGGTGTTTTGGGGGACACGGCAAGTGAAGTTTGGGAGAAGATTACACGGCAAGTAAAGGTTGACTAATCCCGCGTTAAGAAAAAGACACTTGTTTATAGATTTTTATTTAATAAATTTGGGTTTGGGATTTCATTAGTTTTTTGTATTTTTATTGTGATAATTGTTAATTTGATCCCTCAGTTACATGCTAATATCATTTTTAGTCCCTCGAAAACACACCTTACCAATATCGGTTTGACTGAGTTGACTGTCAAAATTAATGGAATTAGGTGTTAGTCGCTTTAAATATTTAAAAAGAAAGAAAATTTGCTTAAATATTAAAATAAAAATAAAAAACGAAATTAAAATTTAAAATAAATATTATTAAAAATATTATTAAAACGATATTAAAATTTTAAAAAATAAAAATAAAATAAGTGAAATAAAAAACGAAACTAAAAATAGAAAAAAAACAAAATTTAAAAATATAATTAAAACAAAAAAAAAATTAAAATTAAAAATTAAAAACATTCAACTTCTTCCACGATCAATCATCTCTCTCCAAAAGAAATTCCACAAGTCATCTCCTCTACGAAGTGATCAAGAACACCATTATGTGACTCTTCTGCAAATCCGACGTCCTCACTGTCATCTAACGAACACCACTTCACATGTTTCTCTACCACGACTGACAACGATTGCATACTTCGTTGGCAGCTTCGCGAAATCTTGACAGCGATGTCGAAGGAGGCGGAGGAGGAGCCGTTGATTTCTATGACCAAGAAAGGAAGCAGGGTCAGAGACACGTCCAAGAAAAGAATCGTTGATCACTCTGCAGAGGAGAAGACTGTTGAGAAAATATTTTGGAGAGAGATGATCGATCGTGAAAGAAACTATATTTCTAATTTTCTAATTTTAATTTATTTTTTTATTTTTAATTTAAAACTTTAATTTCGTTTTCTAATTCTTTTTAAAAAAATTTTAATTTTAATTTCGTTTTCATTTTTTAATATTTAAGCAGTTTCTCTTTTCGTTTTTTAAATATTTAAAATCACTAACGGTCAATTCCGTTAGTTTTACTGGTCAACTCGGTGAAAGTTGACGGAAAGGACTAAAATTGATTAACGGCTAAAAAGTGAGGGACCTATATTGATGAGATGTGTTTTCGAGGGACTAAAACTGATATATGTCTATAATGAGGGACCAAATTAGCAATTATCTCTATTTTTATGTATTAAATTACCTGCCTAGTGGGCTATGAATGAGCAATATGGTTCCAATCTTTCAAGGATAATTGCTTCACATGAAACTGAAAATTCAGTTCTCTTTCGCATTAAGCTTCTCCAGCCAACACAAATAGTCAGAATGCAAATCCAAAAAGCTCAAAGTATCTCCAATAACACTTTAAACTGAGCGTTTAAAAGGATATAGGAACTCCAGAGTTACTCTAAAAGCCACGCTATGTCTGGACAGAGGAACAGTATCCCGTTAACTATTGTGAAGTTCACCCGGCATTGATTTATGTATTTTTTCTTTTTTGTTGTTTTCGTTTTTTATTTTCCAGATGAAATTGATTGAAAAAAAAAAAAAGAAATGCATAGAGGGATTGAAGGTGGGAGAACTGAATTTAAGGTTTTCAATTAGGATTTTTGCTCGTCGTCGAAGGAGACGATGAAGAGGAAAGATAGAGAGGAGAGAGAGAGTGTGTGAGAGACATGGTGGAGCAGCATGTATTTTTTTGTATTACTTTTTTATTATTTCTTCAGAATTGTTACTTTACTTTTTTATTTTAATGTTTTATAGTTATTTTAATTTTTTATTAGATTACGTATTTTTTGTTGTTTAGTTTTATAATTTAAATATTTGAATAATTTTTTTTTTGGAAGGTCATTATTATATATACGTAAATTGTACAAAGACTGTACAGGGGAAGATGGCCGGCCCACCACAGGCGGTGACCGGTGCCAGTGAAACCCAATAAATAACGCAACACAATGCCTAAAATAAAATAAAATAAAAACTACGGCCATGCAATGCGCCAAATCCGACGAAGCCCACTCAGTTGCAAATGCCAACGATCCTCCATGGTCCCCATCCGTGCTATCACCATGTACATAACGTCCCTTGCTACCATCTCCGCGCCACGGTATCGCGTCCGTCTCGGTGGGTAAACAGGAGGGAGGTGAGGATGAATCTGCTGGTACTCCATCCTCGAGGTCGCCGGCAAATGCCACCCCTCGATGATAACTGACGCAAGCTTTGTGTCTCGTGGTAGCCCCATGACACGAGGACCCCGCGGGATCATAACCTCTAACGGCGTGTCAAGTAACCACGGGTCCCGCCAAAGAGATATCGATTGACAATTGCCAATGCAAAATCGCACCAACGCCAAGAGCTTTGGTCTGAACTTCAAGATCAGTTTCCAACTCCAAGAAGAGATCATCCCACGACCGACGCACCACATTGACTACTGTCGAAGGCGAGTCGAATAGAGCCATGCTACCCAAATAGAGGATGGGTCCACCAGGGTTTGATTGACCTCGAACAACGATCGGATGCCTAGCCCCCTTTCAGCCACAGGTAGACAGACGTCACTCCAAGCTACCTTCGTTGGGGTCCCAGCCCAAAACAATCTCCTGATCAGTGTCTCAATTACTCGGACAACACCCTTGGGCAACAAAAATACCCTTGGCCAATAGATGTGAAGCGAGCTCAACACCGACTTAACGAGCTGCACCCTACCCGCATAGGATAACTAGGAGCCGAGGTGCGCCTCCACACATTATCGAAGCGGTGCACATGCGCTGATAGATAGCTTCGACATAATAAGCGGTACGCAAATATACCCTGACGTAACGTGAAATACCATGCAGCACATGCATGACAAACGTGAAAATATAGGGAGATATGTGGTCCCCCTGCCGCCACCATCGTCGTCCCGTAAAGAATCCCTCTGGTCACTCATTAATATTAATGGAAAAACACGACGTAGTAAGACAGCAGCGCACCTACCACGTGAATATGATATCAAACCAAAACGCCTCCAAGGTGAGACGACACAATCCCACTCAACTTTGCTATAAGCTTTGGCGAAATTTACTTTCAGCGCCAATCGGCTCGGAAGATCAGCCCTACGATATCCAACGCAAATTTCCTGGGCAGTCATCGCTGCTTAGCCCGTTGTGACACGACATGGTGCTCCATGTCTAGCGCGCTCGCATATAGCCCACAAAAAAAGTGCTCTAGATGAAGGAGCCGCTCATCATGAGGGAAGCTAAATAGAAACTGCTGAGCTACCTTAAGAAACGTCTTCGCCGCAGTGACATTCTACGCTAAATCGCCCTTGGCCCGTCGCATGCGCCGAAAGACCTGTATCAGCAAAGTTAGCCGCTCGCACAAGGAATACAGGGGAAACCCCGCAATAGGAAGCTGCCATGCCTCCGCCACCACTCACAGAAAGGCCGGATCCGCTGTAAGGAAATTGTCAAACCGAAATATTCCTCCTCTCTCGTCCGCCCCCTCAGCCTCAAGGACCACAGGACAATGATCCGACGTACTCGGCAGCTCACTGCGGTACCGCACATTCGGACATGCGCAAACCACATCGAATTTGCCACCACCCATCGAGTCGACGCCATATACTTCCATATATCAAGTAAAGAAGCACCCTCGCATGGGCACCGTGGTAAGGTCCGCTCGTACCAAACAATCGCCAAATGCATCACAATCATGGTCATTCAGTGCACCCCACTATGCGTAGCTCGGACCTCCACCAGTCCGGGCAACGAAGCCCGAACAAACCGCTCCACTAGTGGAAAATATGGTTTTTGCCCCATATAATAACCCACCAATAATGAGCCCACCGCGCAAAACCCTTTGAAGCCACCTCCCACGACGGTTGCACTTCACACGCCCCATCCACCATACATGGTGGCGTATAAGCCAACTTTGTTCACCTTGCAATCGCTCGCCGCAGCATTGCCCCACTTACCACGGCAGCAAACAAAGGTTGAGTATGCCGACCTTGCGCTCCCTCCCATTCCCACCCACCTAATGTGGCCGAAGCTATCGCGGCCCCTTTGTTCGTCGACCCATTCGCCGTAGCCGAGCCGCCGACCCCTGCCACCGTCTCCACGGACCCCCTACCGGTCACAAACACTTTTCCCACAATGCTAGTACTCGCCGTGCATCCGCACCCTCCTCAGCCTCCACCGCCACTTCCCAACCAAAAGCCTCCACCTCAGCCTCCACCACCGACACCCCCATGCACCGCGACCCCAACCCGACCCGATCCACCACCTCCTTCACCCCACCGGTCAGACCTTCAACACTCGAACCCACCCGATCATCTACAGCCAGCACTGGTGTGATCGTCGATCCCAACACACCACACCACTCTCCCCGCCAACATCATCAGAACGGCCTAGCCCTAAAGGAGCCATCGCCACCTTTGTAGTATTAGGGTTAGGACTCCTATTGGGCCGAAGACGACGACGACGACATCACCGAGCCACACGAAGACGAAGATGTTGTCATACCCAAGTTCAGATCCTCCCCGCAACGTAATCACTTCCCCTGGCCAGCGACGCACCGACGATGGCAAGCCGCGATGGCCGCGCGAGCGGGTCTCTCTTTGCTTTTTTTTTTTAAATCACCAGTCCTAAAGAGAATTACACTTTTTTCTACCAACATTTTTTTATTTGTAATTTTGTTTAATTATATGCTAAGCTAGCATTAATAATAATTATTATCTGTATTTTGTATAATCGTTATATTTTTTAAAAAACTACTATTATTATTAGGTACAAAAAAAACCTCTTGTATAAAGAAATATCAATTAAGTCCCCTGTCAGGTAAATGTTATATGCAGGTACCTAGTAGGAAAAGTTTATTACAAAAAGGCACTCATTTGGCCGAGAGTACATATTTTCACTCCTTTACGTACCTTTATATATATATATATATATATATATATATTATGTACCACGTCATGCATTTGTATGGTACCAAAATGTGTTTCTTATGTTACAAATAGTCCTTATAGTATGAACCTTTTTTCACTCTACTATGTACCACACTACGTTTCTTTATGGCACCTAAATGTCTTATATGTTGTACCTTCGGCAAATTGGTACCTATGTGTAAAAACTTTATTCTACTAGGTACCTACATATAAAAAAACAAGGGACTGAATTGACATTTTTTATTCTAATAGGTATTTAAGTATAAGTTTCTCTTATTATTATTATTATATTTTTTAAAATCCTATTATTTCAAAAGAATAAACTATAACAAAAATATTAAAGAAAAGTTAAGATATGAAATGATGAGAATAGAGAAAATACAGAGGAAATTGTTGGAGTTTGATGACACTGTTCATACTGTAAATATGAAGCAATCGTACTGTTTCAACTCTATAGATAGAGGAATTGTTGGAGATGGCCTCAGCTCATCCAATCGACGCGCATAACAATACAGAAAATGAGTTTTTATGATTTTCTCTAACTTAAACACACAAATACACATTTATCCTATTCACCATCCAATAAATCTTTTACTCTTACAATTACAGCCCTATTAAACTAGAAATTATTTAAACAAATGTTTAATTTATTTATGTATTAGACTAATTTTATTCTTTTATATATATATATAATACTTAATTAATAATTTTTTATTGCAAATTGAATAATTAAATTATTTCTAAACTCTAAAAAACTGTGTTAACTTATCTTTTGGTCTAATTGTGAAGTTGTAAAATACGTGGATAGTATTAAAAAGTTATGAATGTTTGTGTGCAAGGGAATAATTAGAGAATATTCCTTTGAGTTTGAGAATGACGTTAATGGTTTTGGAATAAGTACTGCCTTTTGAGTTTGAGAATGCGTTTGGGTTTGAGTATGATTTTTTCGGTTAGAGATGGTCTTAGTGATGTTGTGCTGGTGATGCGGGATTTTTTTGTTAAAAATTTAAGTTTTTTCATTATCCCATAATTATAAAATAAGTTGAAATGCTATGAAACAATAAAGTCCTATCTAACATATATGTTTCATAACTTGTATCTTTGGCTTACCAGCGACGAACTGGACAGACTCGAATTGACCGGACTGGAACCGTCGAGATGGCGTGGTCAGGGAAGCGAACTGGCCTGGCCGGACTCGACTCGGAGCGAATGACAGCGAGATGAACGACGGGCGACGGTGATGAGAGCGGCACAACGAGCAGTGGTGTCGAGCGGTTGTGATGAACGGCGATGATGAAGCGCAAGAGAGAGGGTCGCAATATGAAATGAAAAAAAGTTGAAGCATGAATTCAGGAATTTATTTATGGACTAAAAACATATAGTCGGTAAAGTGTGTATCTTTTGTCGGCAAGTCCACATGTCGTTACCGACTACATGTGTCGTCGGTAAAGAGGATTGTTCTAGTCGGCAAACTTAGAAACCCCGACTAATTTTCGGTTAGTCGGTAAAGGTAAGCTTGTGTGTTCCAAATCCAATCGTAACAATGAATAATATGGAAGAATTGTAAAATTACCAATTAGGTGCATAATAGAGTTGTTCGTGTAATCTTCAATTGACAGTAAAATCTTCAATAACACTTGACAGCTTTACAATTTGTGTGTTACTTACTTATCAAGCTACCTTCACACACTGGTTTCTATAATATCAAAAATTACACTTTAGCCCCAAAACATAGATAAACTAGAACACAAATGTCCTAACCTTCTCCCCATTTGTGTTCTTCATCTTTGCAGTTCAATTATCTTCGTTTTTGCCGAGTTTTCTTTTTGAAGAAGGAAAGTCGTAGCCCGAGAGATACCTCACATTGTCGGATCTCATTTCAAAGATCAAACCTTTCTTGAATAACTTGAATTATCTTCTGCTGATTCATGACTAAAATTCATGCTCCAAGATGACTATTTAAGCTATTCATCATGCTCCAAGAAGATAATTCAAGCGATTCAAGCTATTCGCATTGCCATGACTAAATCCCCACGACACAATGCTCGGAATTTGGAGACGTGCGAGAAGCTCCTCTTCCTCAGGTGTACGAGACTCCATAGAGAGGAGACGAGAGAAGAATATGTTAGTCCGATTACGCACTCAAGAGAGGATCAAAGGCTTAAAAATGATAAAGTTCTTAAAACACCTTCAGTGTGTGTTTGTGTGTGTGTGCCGAAATTAAGAACTTACTTTTTAAGAATTATACATTGACCAACCCTAATTAGGGTTAATGGGATGCCTTATATACCACATGAGTTGGTATATTAAGGCTTGGGACTCAAACAATAAAATATTTACAATTTGACCCCAAATACAATAAATTAACTAATATTGACCCAAAACTCAAATACTAACTAAGGACACTACAATTAATTCCTAACATTCTCCCCCTTAGTGTCCTTTCTTCGTCTTTGTCTGTTTCTTTGAGCCTTTGGGTCGTTGCTGGGCGTACACGGAGTTCCGTAGTCCAAGCTTGTGCTCGTACGTCCTTATTTCCCTCCGGAACGAAAGCCTTTCTTGTATGTTGTTCAGCATATTCAGTATCTTGGCTTTTGTGTCCGGTCCTTCACCTTCCATCTTATCCAGTATGCTCCTCAACTTCTCTCGTATGATGAGGAGCGTTCCGTCGGAGAATTTTGGTATCTCCGATGTCTTCAATATTCGCTTTTCTCCCTTGTAGTTGATGTAGACCACCGCTGGATCTTCACTTTCGAACACGTGGCCTTCACCATATTCAACTTGTTCAGGGAGCTCGAATGATGGTTTGGTGAGGTTGACCTTTCTGACATTTGACTCCAGTGCTAGCTGCAGGTCGTGCGTCGCTCCGTACTTGATTTGTCGGAGCATGAACCTTTTGATCGTCATGTATCCTAATTTGACGTCCTGGTCCTGCAGCGTTCCCACGTATCGGTAGCTTCCAATCATCTGTGAGATGTCTTCAGCTCTGATGTACGGGAAGTCAGCCTCTGTCAAGGTCTCTCTTGTACCGTCTTCCCTCACTACGTGGTAGACGCTTAGTAGGAAGGTCCCGAGCCGATCTATTCCAACTCTTTCTACGGCTTGTATTCGGGGCCTCTGCTTTTCCTCTCGCCTGAGAGCAGCCAGATCATTTCCTTTCCCTAAGAACATATGAAGACGTCTTAGGGAAAGAAGGTAGAGATTGGCTCTGCGCTCTGACAGGTGCGTCATCCCACGTAGCTCCAGCTCGTTCAATTTGACGAGCTGATCCTCTTTACGCCAGATTCTTTTCCTTATCTCTTCTTGGTATGGAACTAAGATTCTGACGTTTTGCCACGGAAGATCGACCGTTGCCCCGATCTTTGACATGAGAAGTGGAGCATCCTCATTTTGGACTTGATGTTTGAGTAGTTCCGGTAGATCGGGGAGGTCACTTTGCAGATCTTCCAGCTCCTCATCTTCATGGACTTTCACCAGGCTTATCGACGCTTTTCGAGGAATAGTCTGGCGTTTTCTCGAAATCTGGCTTCGAGCTGGAGGTCCATCGGTTGCTTCAGCCATCCTTCTTCAAATATATATTTCTCTACCACATCATGTGGATTGTAGAGTTGGCTGATTTCTTCCGAGATTTGGAGGTCAATAGATGTGGCTTGAGGTGGACTTTGTCGGTAGAAGGTTCTTGGTGAGCTAAGGCTTATAGTGACTGGAGTGGGTGTCGAAAGGGAAAGTGTATTGGAGATCTCTTGTGTATTTTGTTCGGTTGTGGTTGAGATCTCCATGGTAGGGAATATTATTGTGGTGCTGGAGACTTGTTTTGTTTTGCCTTTTGAGCTTGAGGTATCCAGCGGGTTGGATTCTTGGACTGTTTTGGTTGTTGGCTGCTGCTGGTGAGGGGATTCGACTCCACGCTGTCGGTTCTCCCCCTCGGGACGGTCCTCGTCTTCAGGGTCGTCCCGCGATCCAGATAGGCCCCCGGCTTGTGTTCGGCAGCTGGTGGGGTCAATCAGCCTCTGGATTTCTTTCTCCTTCGGTGTCAGGTGTGGCGCCGACCGGATACGTGCCAAAAGAATGTTGAAGAGTTCTTCAATGGGCACGTCCCACGGTCCTTCTTCTGGTTGTGTGAGTGAAGGAACAGCAGCAGCTGTCTCGTGTGTGACTGGAGTCTTGCCTTTGTCTTGTCTTGATGTTTCGATCATGGCCCGGACTTTTTCCACTAGTTCGTCGCCAAAAGATCGTAGCCGAGACTCCGTCACAAACGGATCGGGAAATAAAACGGAGCCACTGAGGCGTGCCGTTGTCGCGACGTCAGAGTAGATTTCTGACGTGCCGCCCACTGTAGTGGGTCTTCCGGGGCCACCAAGGCACACCGGTGGCAACGGTGCTAAGACAAACTCAGACCGTTGGCCCGAGACGACTGGTGGGATGTTGATCGTTTCGGGGCTTCCGCTCAGTCCCTCGGAGATTAACCCCAGAGTGACGTCAGAGAGCGTTCTGTCTAAGTCTGGAAGATTAGAGGTGCGGAAAATAGTGTATGTGTCCTAGAAATGGAAAAAATTTTAGTTGGTGCGGACACTAGACCTGTGATCAAGGAGGGCGCAGTCGGAGGAAGTGAACTGCTTAATTCAACATCTATTGCCTCCGAATAAGGCAATGATGGTTGTCGTGGCTCCTCCGGTGCTATTGAGACGGTCGTCTGTTGGGAGACGACCGAATGGGTTGGAAGGGTTATTTGCGTGCTTGGGCCTGATGGCACGACTGCTACTCGGGAGACGATCGTGTCGTCTCCTGTTCCTACGGGTTCGGCCCGGCTTTGTAGTGGGTTAGAGGACTGAGGAGGTCGATCATGTTTTTGTTTGGTGCGACGCTCCTGTATGCGTCTTACGTCTTCCCCTCGTTTTGTTTTTCGTGAGGAACGAGGAGGGGAAGCGGCGCTTCCTAGACCTAACTGAGGCTGGGATAGGCTAATTCCCGGGGTAGGTTCGACTGGGTTTTGTCGAACCATAGGAGTGTCTTCAAGGGTGATGGATTGGAGGTACCTCGCTACTATTGGGTTGGAAGGATTAGCGATTTGTAGGAGGTGGTCAGGGATCCGCATCGACTCGAGATCAAATTTGGATTTGGAAGAATGGAGGGATGCTAGCTTGGGAATTTGGTATCCCTCCGATCTCGGTCGACGGGTTATCTCGGGGTGTAGGTCTTGAAAGTGGGTTATTATCACTGGAAACCACCGAAGGTAGGGAAGGACTTGTCGGGTTTTATTTTTGGTGGATAAGTCCCTTCGGCGGAGTTGGTCAAGGATATCGGCGCTGGGACCGAGATATTGTCAAAGTCAATGGCCGGGTTGTTGGGAATTTTAGTGGCCCATTGACTTTGAGGGAATACTTCGTCAATTTCTCGTAACATTTTTATTCAATCTGCTAAGAAGGAAACACAGAAAATTGTTAGCATAGGCAGAGTAAATAAAGACGTTACTTAGAAAAAAAATTTCGGACTTGAAAAATTTTATATGAAAGTGCCCGAAATTTGCTTAAGTAAATAAGATTATACTTTTGAAATACAAGCGGCGAAGTTCACAAATTCGGCTAAGAGTACATTGAAAAGTTTAATACTCGAAGTTTGATTTGGCCGAATTTGGATTTGAAAGGTTTTGTTCGCCGAATTTGATGAAGTTCGGGTAATGAGGATTTGAAATTTTTGTTCGCCGAATTGTAATGAAGTTCGGGTAAGTAAAAATTAAATCGAATTTGTTATCATCATTCATCAAATTCGGGTGCTTGTCTTTAAAATTGAATTTGCCGAAATTGACAAATTCGGGCGATGGAATTCGACTGTGAGGAGTCGGGGTACAGTAGAAATTCGCCGAATTTCGAGTGAACAGTAGAAATTCGCCGAATTTTGGATTGAAAAGCAGAAATTCGGATGAAAATTTGAATTTTACTCGAATTTCGCCCGAAACCTAAAAATTAAAATAGGTCGATTCCATCGTGATTTGGATGAAATTTTGGCAAATAAATTGCAGATTCGGAATTTTATATTATGTCAAAGAGCTCCCCCTCAATAAAATGATATATACTCCCCCGTAATAAAAATAAGCTCCTCCTTAATAAAATTGAAATATGCTCCCCCTTAATAAATATGAAATATACTCCCCCATAATAAAAATGAAATAAACTCCCCCTTAATAAAAATGAAATAAACTCCTCCTTTCCACCAAATCTCTCTGTGTAGTTGCTCAGCAGTTCTTTTCTTCCAGTCATGTGTGTGGAGCAACCCGAGTCTAAGTACCACACATGACTTATCTGCAAGATAAGTTTAAGCAGTGTTAGAGATCCCGTTTAAGACGGGTCCTCGCATTTGCAGAGGTTAAAGTGCATGCAAGATTGGGTGAATTGTGTACCAGGTTGGCTTGTATCTTTCCTGAGTTTTTCGGTACCCAAATTTTCTTTACCCCTAAAGGAAAACAGAGCTTTGTGCATGCAGCAAGCACTGTTTTAATTACCCAGATTTGTTTGCAATCTTTTCCCTTAGCTTCAGCTCGGGTTTTCGATTGCTCAGGTATTTTTGGGTCTGATTTGGTCACGTTTTTGACCTTTTTCTCTAACGCTTGAGCTTTAGCTTTTGTTTCAGTGGGAGTTGGCCTTCTGAATGTTCTAGCTACCTTTTCGTCAACTTTTAGGTTGGACGTTTTGGATGGTAGAACCGTTTTCGTGTGTGTTCCTGAAATCATATCTCTACGACGTATAAATTTAGCATTCGTAGCTATACACTTATCGTAGGTAAGATAATCACTGACATTCTTAACAGAACTTGTTGTGGAAGGAATACGGGAATAAGCGGAAGCATAGTTCGAACTACATGAAGAAAGATTTCTAAATGTTTTTGGAAATAATTTTAAATCAGAAACACTAGTCAAATTTTGCTTCGTCTTTTTATCAAAGATTTTGGCATCCTTCTCTTGCGTTCCTGAATTTTTCTTCCCAGCAGTCTCTGTCCGTCTCAGATCTGTCATAGATGGTGAAGGGATGTTAGCTGTTGCTTGAATGAGAATCTTCTTAGTTAGCCTATTCTTCATGGATGAGGAATCTATTGGTGTTATAGTAACAGACTCCGACTTAGAAGATTTAGCGAGATCAACATATGATTGATTTTCAAGTGAGGAAATTCTCTCAAGGAGTTTCTCCTTTTCAGCTTGAAATGTTTTCCGTTCGAGCTCTATCGTGGATTGAATATTCTTGATCTTTGAGGAATGTAAATTCGGCAAAGATCTGAGTTCTTTGAGCTAGATGTTTCTGTCATGGGCTGATCAGATTCAGAGGGAGGATGGGGAAACATATGTAGATAGTCATTTGAAAGAGGAATTTCCCTACTTCCATAACTATCGTTGATTTCCTTGTAATCCAGGATATTTCGGCCTTGCTTTTGTTCTTGCGTTTTTCCTGTTCTAGGTTATCTTCTTCTTCAGATGATCTGAGAAAGGCTAACAAGCTAGGTATTCCTAGTCCTAGGTATGCAGCATTGTAAAGAGCAAGTGGCCGTTTATCAGTGGTTGGTTGGTTTGGCTTAAACCTAAGCCCTCACGTGGATTGTAAAATCTCGTGTCCTTAGGCTGATTCAAGAAAATCGTTTTGTCGGTTTGTCCCCTTTTCGTAAGGAGGTCCTCCAGACTTTTGATTTTGGAGTAAAGCTTCTTACGTTCCTCCATTAGAAGATTGTATTGATCTGTTTTACCAATACGCTCTTCTTCACTAATTCGCAGGCTAGTGGTTAATTGACTAATATTTGCATTCAGCATATTAGTCTCGGATTCAAGCTTCGAGATTTTCTCAGATGCATTTTCTAAATGACATCTGAGAGTTGCTTTTTCACCTAAGTGTTTGAGCACACATTGATAATTTGTTGCGTTTTTCTTTTCCAGAGCTTCTAGTTTTTGCAAGTGTTCTAATGGAGAATTCTGGATATGCTCAAGCACGGTCAGTTTTGATGTCAGGGAAACTACTTTTTCTTCAGATTTTACTAGATTAGCTTCAGCTAATTCTAGTGATTTTTCTGAAGTAGCTAGTTTATTTTCTAGCTCAGTGACCAAATTTTGTGTTTTGGCCAAGATGATGTCATTCTTGGCCATATCTTTATATGTAGACTCCCCCCTTTTCATTGTTAGAATTGGGGGTCTGTTATCACTTCCGATTGCTATGATATCCATGGATGTAGTTGAGTGCCTTTTAATGATCGTTCACGGTCGTGATCTGCAATCCTAAATGGTCAGTTTCGAGAAATAACGTCAAAGATTAACGTTAAGTTTGAATAAATTTTGGTTGGATAGAAATTGTGTTTAAGTGATCGACTTTTTATTTTAATTTGAAAGAGTAAAATTCGGGCACTTGTAGAGTTGTTGCCGAAATTTGAATTCTGAAATTCGGATGAAAAGACTTTGTCGAGAATTTTGAAATCAAAGGAAATCAAAATTCGGGTGACAAATATAAGTTCGCCGAAGTTCAGGATTAAATTAAGGTAGGAAAAATTTTATCGAAAATTACTTTCAAAATTCGGGTAAACTAAATTCAGTCGAGAATTAAAAAAAACAAAATTCGGGTGACTTTCTGATAAAAGTTCGCCGAGAATTAAGAAATTCGGGTGACTTAAATCAAAACTTCGCCGAAAATTTTAAGTTGAAATTCGGGCAATCTTAATTTTAAAATTCGACCAAATTCGCCGTGAATTTTAAACAGTAGAAAGCAAATTCGGCGAATAAACTTAGCTTACTCAAATTCGGTCAATTTTCTGATCGAAAATTTTCTCAATTTCGGCGAATTTCAATTGAAATTCGGCAATATGAGTTAATTTTCGGGTTCAAGAACGAACTTCGAGCGAATAAACACTGTTCTAGAGAAACGCCCGAAATTTTTCCAGCAACTTTAAAACACACCAATTTCAATCGATTTCTCCCCAGAAATTTCTCAAACTTGACGAAAATTAATCTAAACGAGTTCCTAAACAAGCCAAGACTGATAATCAAGCATTTAAAGGTTTAAAAACATCAATAACAGCAAGATCTAACCCAAAATACTTGAAAAAAATCGAAAAAAAATTTGCTTAGTAAACTCTTTCGATCTTGACGAAATCAAACGAAATTGGTATAGATTTGCACAGATCGATCCGTGTCTTGCTCTGATACCACTTGTTAGTCCGATTACGCACTCAAGAGAGGATCAAAGGCTTAAAAATGATAAAGTTCTTAAAACACCTTCAGTGTGTGTTTGTGTGTGTGTGCCGAAATTAAGAACTTACTTTTTAAGAATTATACATTGACCAACCCTAATTAGGGTTAATGGGATGCCTTATATACCACATGAGTTGGTATATTAAGGCTTGGGACTCAAACAATAAAATATTTACAATTTGACCCCAAATACAATAAATTAACTAATATTGACCCAAAACTCAAATACTAACTAAGGACACTACAATTAATTCCTAACAGAATATCCCGAGTGCAATCGGTGGCAACTTGTATGGGTCGGGACGTGGTGGTTGTGGAGTCCAGAGTGGTGTATGAGATGATACAGTAAACGAAGGAGGTGGTGTTGTGGAGGCACTTCGGTCATCGGTGTGCCTTTCCTTTGTCGACACGAGATCGCTCAACAAATTCTTCAATTCAGTTAGTGAGACGATCTTCAAGATTGTTGCCAAAGGTTGCCAAGGCTGACTCCACGAATGACCGCATCTGTTCCTCCGTGACAAAAGGGATGGAAATGCCAAGCCGACGTTTTGTAGTCACGACATTGAAAATGTTTCAAGACGTGGCTTGAAGAGACATGTCTTAGGAGTCCGAGGCCCCTAAGGCTTGCCGAAGGCATCCCAACTTCAACAATCGTCATGGGATGGCCGGAGGCTGGAAAAGATGCAACCACAGAACTTGATTCCGTTGTTTGAGGTGGTGGAATGGAAGAAGAAGAAGATAGTACGGTCGAATGCTCCGTTGTTAGTAGCGTCGGTGTCCTTACGAAATCCGAGAAAAGAAGAAGTGAGGAAACGACCGGAGCAGGAAGCTGTGACACGCTCAAAGGCATTTAAGCCAGATGAGATGGTGGAGGTGCAACTGAAACCGTTGACGAAGGAGCCGTGACGACCATAGGAGGTTCCAAAATAATCATTCCATTCACATGCTTGGATCGAACCTCTCGAACTAATTCGTCTGCTACTTTGGAGACTTCATGGCCATGATCTGATTTGGTACTGTCCGAGCTCGCAGAAGAGACATGAGCTTCATCTTCACCGGGAGCTCTACTATCTAAGGCAATATAACCAGGGGCACTACTAGCTGAGGAGACTTGTAGTGGTAGGGAAATGCCATGAGCATCACAATAAGCTCGTAGATCTCCATTTTCGTGATTTGCTAATCGAAGAATATCCAGAGGAATCCACATCGATGAAGATTGGGCTTGGGATTGGCCTTGTGAGGAAATTTGAGCTTCTCTCAATTCGTGCCTGGCTCGGATCTCTGAGTGAACACTCATAAAGTGTCGGATGAGAAGAGAGAACCACCGAATGTATGGATGAGACTTGGATTCGGATTTTTCTTCCAGATTAAGTTGATCCTCCAAGTCGTTCCAGATCAGCTGCACATAGTGGTATCCCTTTGAGAAATATGAGGCCGTGAAAATTCGAACGATGTTGATGTTGCAGCAATCGAACCCGGAGCGCTTCGAAGAGAGGCACTTGTTGACCATGCTGAAGAGTGTCTTCCACGGACGAGGTATCCAATTTGTTTGATAAAAGACACTAGATTTAATGGTGCAGCATGCTCGAGACGAAAGAAATCTTGAAGAAGTAAGGTTTTCGACGGGAGATATTCTTATCAAGGCCTTTGAGGTAAATGCAATATTTGTCTCTGCATCGTATTGTTGATCATGATCGTTTTGTTGTTAATGGTGGCCATGAGAGCAACTCGGTCTTCTTTGAATTGACAAGAGTCATCGTGTCCCAGAATTGTTGTAGATACACCTCTGGAACAATTACAGTTAAAGATAAAGACGGCCAGATAAAGTTCCCTTGAAGAATTGAAATCATGACGGGATAGGGACAATTAAAGTTGTGGACGACCAAAAGATAGTTGTTGTTTTTGATGGATACCCATTTGGATCATTCGTAGACCTCAACGATTTGTGGTCATTTTAGAGTTCGGAAATTTGAAAAAGATAAGATTTAGTAGAGGAAATTGTGATTTTTATGTATGAAAAAAAAATTAGTGGAGGGAGACAAGTTTTCGGGACTTCGAAAATTTTAGAAAGTTCGAGTAGAAAACACTATAGCGCTAAGTTTGTATCGAGAAAAAGTTTTGAAGTTGCACTGCATCATAACATTTTGTCGATAAAACTTTCTCGATAAAGATATGACCGCATCGCAAATGATTTCTCGATAAAGAAATTCTATTAATAGAAAATTGGAAAAATTTTCGACAGAAAAATTTGATCGATAAAAATATTGCGAGTAATTTTCTCGATAGAAAAATATTTTCGGTAAAAACAATTGCGAGAAAGTTTCTCAATAAAAGCGATGCAAGAAATTTTCTCGATAGACAAAATTTCTCGGTAAAATGCGATACCGTAGCATGAAAATTATGTCGAGAAAAATTTGACCAGTAAAAAAATTGCGAGAAATTTTGTCCATAGACAAAGTTCCTTAGTAAAAAGTTTTCTCGATAGACGTAGTTTCGGTTAATAAAATCGACAGTGTAGCATGAAAATTTATCAATAAAAACTTATCCTTATCGATATAAATAAATTCCCGATAAATCTTCGCCATAAAAAATTTTCTCGATAAAAAAATTTGTCGATAACTATTGTACTGTAGAGGAGATTTTTTTTTGTCGAAAATCATTTGTTAATTATCGAGAATAAAAATTTCTCGATAAATAATTATCGATAAACAACGTTTCTCGATAGTTAGGGTTATCGAATTATTTTTTTTGCATATTCTCTGAAAAATCATCGACACCTGCAAAATTCTGAAAAATCAAGAAATCTATGACATTGACTAGTTTGTTTGGAGCGAAAACACATCAAAACATTAGGCAAAAATTGGAAGCGATTAAACAGAAAAGTCGATTAAAATTCTAAGAATCAAAAGCGGGCTTGTGAGAATCGAGCAAAAGCATATGGAGATCTAGAAAATCAAAGATAGAACACGTAATCGTTAGTGAAGATTCTATTTCTGGGTTGATTTGTGATGTATACCTAAAAATTTTCACTATTTGATGAATAATGGGATTTGAGTTTGCACGAAAATTTCTCGGAATAGTTCTGTCCGCGAACACTTTGTCGATAAAAAAAATATGTGGAACAGTGGCTTTATTTATTTGTCGAGAAAAATTTGCCGCAAAAACTTGTGCGAAAATATTCCTTGATTGATTAATGATTGCTAATGATTGCTTCATGATACGTAGTGATTGATTGGTGATGATGATGATGAGGTAATGATTATGATGATGATAAATGCTAAAAGAGAATTTCGTAAGTGAAGGAGAAAGACGCGTTTTCGCATGGGGTGGTTTCGCATGACTGAAGAGGTTTTCGCCGTCCTTACGTTTTCACAAGCAAGGTATTTTGGCATAGGTTAGAGTTTTCGCACTGAACAACTTTTCGCACTCCTTAGTTACGAAAACCAGTATTAGCACTCGTTATTTCGAAAATAAGTTTTCAAATCTACACAACGCGTCAACTATAAAAAATCCAACTAAATTTATTTTAAAAGAAAATTAAAAAAAATTATGTTGTCGACAAGAGTCAATGCCCCTAAGCAAGCCAAGAGTGCCTCTATAGATCACAAAAAGACTGTAAAGGACTTTGAAGCTATACTAGAAAATAATCAACAATGCTTCCTCATAAACTTAAGAGAGAAACGCATTCTTAAATGTCAGCTCGAAGCTGCACAAAAGAGAGTGTCGAGTGGCGATGCTCAAATAGAAAAACTCAATGCTCAAGTTCTCTAACTTACTATGAAGAAGACATTTAATTGTGCTCTTTTAGTAGTTATCCTTATAAATAGGGACATCATTTGTATATTCAATAGTGTAGGAATTAATTGTCTTATGCCATGTAGATATGTATAAAGCCAATGTACATTATTGAATTGGAAGAGAACGTTAAAAAAAAAATCGGAAAGACTTGCAATTTAATTTCTAGAGAGAGAAACACACAAACACTTTCTCACACTAAAAGTTTTTCTCTTGTGTTCTTCATTGGAGATATTCGACCGAGGTAATAAATATCATATGTCCATTCGAATATCTAGAATTCATGCCTAGGATTTACAGTAGTTGATGATCTACGACCTAAAACCTGGTATCAAAGCCGCTCGTAATTGTTTTGGATTGAATTCGCTGTTTTTAGATAAAATTTCTGTTCTGTTTTTTTTTTTTTCGTTCGAAGCGCGCGACAATGGAAACTTGATCCCTGTGCTGATTTCTGTGAATTTTGTTGTTGATACTAATGCGAAAGTGCTTGATTACATGTTAAGAGTGAATCGCATACTAATTTCAAATTCTGACTTCATCATAGTCCTTGTCTTTCGAATGACTGGATTTAGATAGGTTATGGCGAGGTCAGGGGTCTTGAAAGTGTAGTTCTCGGGAAAGTTGTTGAGTGGGAAGCCCTTCATGAGCGGAGATTCCATGTTGACCTTCTTCATGTTGTTCTCTATTGCAATTTGAAGATCGTGTGCGGTGTGAAATTTGATATGCCGCACCATGAATCTTTCAGCCCCTCGAGTCCTTCAGTCTTGATATATCCATGACGTGTCTTGTACTTTCTCTTGTACATTTGATATATTTGGTAGACTTCATCCGGTGGAAGGAATGGGAGATAGCTTTCATCTATCTATCTCTTCTCGAGCGCGGTTGTTATCCGCTCGATCAATTATGTAGATAGGAGTTGGATATCTTCCGATCGTATGATAGACTCCGACGAGTTGGAGAATCGGTGGCTTGTTCTTGAAGTTTTCCTTCAGTTGATCAGTTGGAATGCCCACTACGATCGGGTCCGAGATAGTTGAGCATGAAGATATGCCCCATTTGCTTCCTATCTTCCTAGTGTGAGATGCCCCTCAAATTAAGTTCGTTGAGCTTCTTGATCTTGTTTGGAGCCCTCCAAATTTGCTTTCTTATGTCTTCAATGAAGATGACTTCAATTCTGACAGTCTCCCATTGCTTCTCAACTCTAACTGTCCATTTTGATAGACGGGGAGGAGAGTCGACTCTAAGCCTTATCATTTCGAGTAAGCTCTGGGAGGCAGAACTGTAGTTCTCACCTTCTTGAAGTTCTTCTTCTTCAAGCAGTACCAAGTCCACTGAAGCTTGTTGTAGGAAGTATCTGACGTTGGAGAGTCGAGCTTGAGCAGCTTCCTCTGGTTCCCATTGCGTCGTCCACTTCTCGTTTAGTATGGAGTCATCTACGATCAGATGTCGATCGTAGGCAACTGCTTCTCGATGAACTTGGGGAAGGTTTGAGGTTGGAATATGATTTGGATTTGTAGGAGAGAGGGTTAGTATTTCGAATATGGTGGGAGGTGTGGTTGTTTGTTGGCGGGTTTGAGGTTGTGTGGTTGGTGGGTGTGAGGGCGATCCTCCAGCTTCTTAAGTCTTTGTCTGACTCAATCCACGACCGCTCCTTTTTGTTCGTTGCCGTTTCTCCCCCTGATGACGATCCAGATCATCGGGATTGTCATGTCTACGTTTGGGGCGAGAGCTTTCTTCTCGGCACGTTGTTTGTGTTGGCAGCTCTGGTTCATCTATTAATCTTTTGTAGAGACTTTCTTCTGCGAGAGTTCTTGTCTCTAGTGCGAGAAGGCGCGAGATGAGGATATCATGAAGCTGAGTGATCGGAATGGTGTATGGGTTGATAAGTGAGGGTGAGGGAGTTGGGGTGGTGAGGATTGGTTGTAGTGGGGTGTGTAGAGTGATGGTAGGAAGTGGTGAGGAGACGGGTGTGGTTTGTGTGTCGGTGGGAGCAACTTCTGAGACTGGTGTTTTCCCGGTGTCTCTTCGGGAAGTCTCGAGAGTATGGAGCATTCGGTCCATCAGACGATCTTCTAGTGAAGCTGAGGAGAGTTCTTCTTGTCGTCTGTGCTCCATCACGAACATCGGTGGAGTGGGGCCAGGGAGGCGCTCCACTGTCACAACATCGGAGAAGATTTCCGATGTGCCGCCTATAGTAGGTCTTGAGGGTCCGATACGTCTAAGGACATCCGTTATCAACCCTGAAGTCACCACCTCAGAGGGTTGGCTTATTGTTTGCTCCGAAGATATCGGGGGTCCAATAGGGCTTCCACCCAATCCTTGAGATGATATGATAGGTATCACCTCAATGGGTGTTGAGACAGATTCAATTTGAATCTGTTCAGTGGGCTGATCACTTGGTGATGGATGAGTTGGCTCCGAAGCTTGTATGGGTGAAGCACTGCAGACGGGGACGAGATTTGTTGTCGGCGAGGGCCCTTCGTTGGAGTCTGTGTGCTTCATCGGAGTCGGTTGCCTCAGGAGAGATATCATGTGGGACACCTTCCGGTTCAATCTCGTGAGGCGTGACTTCGGGCTCTGTTGATGTCACCAATTGTTCCCTTTGAGAAGGTGCCGGGGCTGGATCCATGGAACGTACCATCGCCTCCGTGATGAAGTTGTTATGGCAGTAATTTTAGTAGGTCTCTTCAGTTGGATCAGCTAAACGGAGCAGCTCCAATGGGATCAACATTGATTGGAGTGCTAGATCGGCGGCCTTCGGGTTGTGGAAGAATCGAAGGCGTGGCAGGGTGTAGTCCGCAATCGGTGGTAGTTTCGGGATCTCTGGATGGACTTCCATGAAATGCGAGATCATTACCGGGAACTACAGGACATGCGGAAGAGATCTGGCCTTCGACTTTGTCTCCCTCTGACGCATCTGGTCGGCGAGATCGTTCCAGATCAGCTGAGCCACGTCATATCTTTTGCAGAAGACCACTCCGTGAAAAAAGCGAAGATTGTTTCCATTCGCCTTGTCGAAGCCGGAGTGTTTTGATGGAGAGAGGCATTTTGTTGATGATGCCGAACATTGTCTTCCACGGATGAGGAATTCCGCTATTTTGAAAGTTGGCCAGTTTAGTTAGCGGCGGTTTGTATCCCATCCGGGGCATGTCTTCTACGATCTCCGCATCTGTTGGTAGTCGGTCGTATTCATCGTAGTGCGGGAGATCGAGCACCATGGACATTAGATTTTTTGTCAGGGCGATGTGTCTTGTATTGAGCTTTGTCATATAATCCACGTTGTCGCCGTTGACGAAGCTTTGCATGCATCCCCAGAATTGCTGGAGATAGACCATTGGTACGGTGGCCGTCATGGTGAGAGCTGGCCATAAAGGGTGTCCTTTGAAGATGGATATTATGACGTCATCCAGACACCGAAACGTTGTTATGTCCAGTTGGAAGTTGTTGTCTAGGACTGTCATATAACTTCCAGAAGAGTAAATATGAGGGTAGTTGGGAGTTGCCATATGTGCAAAAATAATATTAGGTTCATTAGTCGATAAAGTTTCCTGAATGAATGAATTTGATTAAGAATGAATGTAGAGTAGAATTGTATATTTAAATACTTATCGCGGAAGACTTAGTGAAAATTTGAGAAATTTGTAGAATTAACTAAGTCTTACAAGCGTGTTTTTATTCGAGTAGCAATTTATTCAATCTTTAAAATTAGCGATCGAAAATTTTCTAAGTCTTGAAAAATTTTCTAAGTCCTTTTCAGTGTATTATTATTCGAGTAATAAATTATTCGATTGATAAATTTTGCGATAGAATAAAAATGTGTTGAATAACTTATGTTTTCGCTGATGACTTTTACAATCGAATAAAATGTTATCGAAAACAATAGTTTTTCGCTGAATAAGTTTTCGATCGAATAAAAAATTGTCGAAAAACTTAAGTTTTTCGCCGCTTAGTTTTGCGATCGAATAAAATAAAATCGAAAAAATAAGTTTTTCGCCGCGTAGTTTTGCGATCGAATAAAATAAAATCGAAAAAATAAGTTTTTCGCCGCGTAGTTTTGCGATCGAATAAAAGAATATCGAAAAACTTAAAGATTTCGCCGCTTACTTGTGCGATCGAATAAAATATAATCGAAAAAATAAGTTTTTCGCCGCGTAGTTTTGCGATCGAATAAAAATATGTCGAAAACAAAAGGTTTTCCACGCTGAGTTTTGCGATCGAATAAAATTGAGTTTAAAAACTTTGATTTGAGGCTCGAAAAATCAGTTTTCGTTGAAATATTAACATGAACTTTCTTCAAATATTTTTCGTGAAAATGCTTGAGAATCGGATGTTTTTTAACAGAAAATGAATCGGAACAAGTTTCTACCTTCGAAATCAGCACGTTTAATCTAAAAATTCTGAGTAATGAAGAATTTGGATTGAAATGCCGAGGTCAGTTCGAAGCTGTTCTTAGAAGATGAAAAGTTTTTCGATTGGGAATTTGTAGCGGGTGAGAGAGTTTTTCGATTCATATAGTGATATTAATACTTTTGGATCGGGTAAAGTAAAAATTCTTTTGGGCCGTAAAAAAATATTCTTGGGCTTTAGATAAAATCAGGTTAGAAATAAAATTTATGAATTAACCCAAAAATAATTTGTATAATACTCCCTGTATTTCTGAAAGAGATGAAATTATCTCCTGATGTTGATGAAATTCAACATTTGACTCCTTCGGATGAGCTCTAAATTTTCTGCGAGGCTTAATAAATTGTTAGAATTAAAGTTTCTACGAATGTAGAAGATAATAACAGATTCTCATATAAAAATTCCCCCTAAACAATTGCATGAATAAACTTTTCAGTACCTACACATAGTTTCGGTACATATGAAAATTTCCGATTGAAGTACAATTAACGCATTCTAAGCAATTCAGCATAGTTTATGAAAATGTTTGCGTTTATCAAGAATAAGTTCGCATTTTATCAAGTCTGAACCAATGCATGTATTTTAAAATTTTTATCACACAAAAATTTCCAAGATACATATAACAATAATTTGCCATAAAATCAGGTGATAAACTAGTATTCTAAGAGCATAGTATGAATCACTTTGACAACTCTCGCAAGTTTCGCTCATATCCCTCTAAATTTATTTTTGTCAACGAGATTTTTAGTAGATATATCACTCTTATTATCACAACAAAATTATATCAATTAATTTGTTATCGCAGTATTTTTAATCAATACCAAGTGAGAGTTCGTCATTTTGAATCAAAGGGATTTTTAAGGGATTATTTTTAGTCTCTGCCTAAGTGGTAGAAATTTTGGGTTAGTGAGCTTAAAAATTCTTCTCTTCCAGGGGCCCTTTCTGTGAGATTCTATTCTGATCCTTTTGCTTTTCCTTTCTATAGTAATTTCTTTTCAGGGTTTTGAGAGATAAGATCTTCTTTGATTTTGGGTCGAGACTGTGTTCCTTTAGAAAGTTTCACAATTATGGAGTTCGAACCCAAGACTGTGCTTCTCTTCTCGTTTTCTCTACATAAGATCTAGATTATCATTGGAGAAGTTCACTTCGAGGTGCTTAATTTCTAGGAGTATACGAGATTTTCTAGGAGAAGTTCACAGTGGGATCAGTGTTTCTCTTCTATAATTATTGAGAAATACGTAATGTGCATCACTTTAGCTCTCCCCCTCTTTTTCTTGATTGAGTAACCCGGAATCATTTGAATAATCTTGAAGGCTTAACCGGGTGTTGATAAAGAAAACAAATGTCGGAGAAGGCTCAAAGGGGATCTCTAGAGGAAAATGTAAATGATTTATAATTTAGGCCAAGTGAGGAATTTCCTAATATGCCCATATCATTTTCATGAAAAACTAAACACAAAAGCAAGATGAAGCTACGAAGGACAAACCAAACAAAGTCATTTGAAGTGTGACACTAAAAAAATTGAGGTTCAAAATCTCACATGTATGATGTGGCTTTGTGTCATGTGAGACAAACAAAGTTCTTTTGAATAAAAGAATGTCATATGAATTTTTTAGGCAAAGAATTTAAATATATCGAAGAAATATTTTTGTGAGTAATTTCAAAAATAGTCAAACGTTATCGTCATCCCCCATTTTTTTTATTTATACTATTTATATATATGCATTATATATATTTATTTTATGTAAGAATCGAATTTTTTTTATTTTTAATTTTAATTTAAAAAAAATCTTAAAAGATAGAGTCACGCAAAATACTCAAAAAATATTAAGAAGCACATAGAATATCAAATTGAAGCATAGTAGAGCATGTAAAGCACATTTTAAGTAAAATTGAGATTCAACATGCCTAACTTAGCAATAAGGAATTGAAATCGTTTTTCATCCAATGCCTTAGTGAATAAGTCGGCAAGTTGAAGCTCCGTTTTAACAAAATACATATCTATCGTGCCTGTTTCTACATGATCTTTTATAAAATGATATCGTATGTCTATGTGTTTCGTGCGTGGATGATGAACAGGATTGCAAGTAATGGCTATAGCACTTTGAGAATCACTATAAATGGGAATGTTATTGAAATCAAACCCGTAATCGCGTAGTTGTGTCCGCATCCATAGAAATTGCGAGCAACAGCTGGCAGCCGCAACGTATTCCGCCTCGGCCGTCGATGTTGACACACAATTTTGTTTCTTTGAAGACCAGCAGACCAACTTTTCGCCTAAAAATTGTGCTCTGCCAGACGTGCTTTTTTCGGTCCATTCGACAACCTGCATAGTCAGCATCAGTATAGCCAATAAGTCGAAAGTCAGTATTTTTAGGATACCAAAGCCCTAAGTTTTGAGTTCCTTTGAGATATCGTAGAATTTTCTTGACGGCATTCATGTGGGACTCCTTTGGGTCGGCTTGAAAACGGGCGCAAAGGCAAGTTGCAAACATAATGTCGGGTCGGCTGGATGTCAAGTAGAGAAGAGATCCGATAATGCTCCGATAGGTGGTGATGGTGACAACCTTTTCAGACATCAACATCCAATTTGCAATTAGTAGACATTGGTGTATTCATTAGTGTGCTCTTGTCTTGATTAAATCTCTTCAGAATATCTCGGATATATTTGGTCTGACTGATGAAGATTCCATCATCGAGTTGCTTGACTTGTAATCAAATAAAGAATTGGAGCTCATCTCGAATTTGGTTTTCATGAGCTTACCAAATTTCTGACAAACACGTTCATTTGTCGATCCGAAAATAATGTCGTCAACGTAAACTTGAACGATCATCAAGTCTTTGCCTTGCCTTTTGATGAAGAGAGTCGTATCGATTGTTCCTCTGATGAAGTTGGATTTGACCGAAAAGTTGCTCAGAACATCATACCAAGCACGAGGGGCTTGTTTTAGTCCATAGGGAGCTTTGTCCAATCGATAGACATGATCAAGATGGTTCTCGTGCCTGAACCCTTCGGGTTGACGGACGTAGACTTCTTTTAAGACGCCGTTGAGAAAGGCAGTTTTGACGTCCATTTGATAGACTTTGAAGTCTTTGTGAGTCGCGTATGCTAGAAATAAGCGAATAGCTTCAATACGTGCAACCGGAGCATACGTCTCGTCGTAATCAATTCCTTCTTATTGATTGTATCCCTTAGCGACGAGTCATGCTTTATTCCTGATTACTTTACCGTTCTCATTTTTCTTGTTCTTGAAAACCCATTTTGTTCCAATTATGGTTTTGCCTTGTGGTCGAGGAACCAATGTCCAAACTTGTAGACGCTCGAACTGGTTGAGATCCGGGTCTTAGCTTCGGCTACCTTATTTGGTTCGTTTTGGCTTAGGAAGCATGTGAATAAACCGCTTTGTGTAGACGTCCTAGTACGTACACCCCTTGAAGGATCACCAATAATCTGATCAATAGGGTGAGCTCGAGTCCATTTGCGTTCGTGAGGAATAACTGAAGTAGATTCGTCATTGGATTGGAGATCGAGATATCCCGAATTAATTGGTTGATCATTAAGAGTTGGAAAATTCAATTCAGACGGTGAATCGATATGAATTTTCCTCATCTGTATTTGTAGGAGCTGCAGTATATGAGCATTGTTCTTGCAGCTTCTACTAAAGTCGGTTCTTTCTTTCTACGACACCATTTTGTTGTGGCGTTTTTGCGGCTGACAATTGTTGAATAATTCCACGTGATTGATAAAAGTTGCTGAGATGCTGATTCTTGAATTCAGTCCCGTTGTCCGTTCTGATTACTTGGATTTTCTTTTGCAGGAGATTCTGAATTGTATTCACAAAGATTATTATCTAAGTCTCCAGTCTCATCTTTAGTTCGGAGATATCATGTCCATGTGTAGCGAGAATAATCGTCGACAATTACTAGCACATATTTACGACTGTTGATGCTTTGTGTACGCATTGGTCCGCAAAGATCCATGTGAAGTAATTCTAAGGGTCGAGATGTAGAAGCAACTTGCTTGACTTTGTGTGATACTCGCTTCATTTTTCCCATTTGACAAGCCGAACAGTGATGCTCTTGGTAAGATGAAATTGTTGGTAGACCGTTGACCAACTTTTTAACACTGAGTTTGTGAAGAGCTTTTAAATGGAGATGAGACATACGTTGATGCCATAAGTTGTTCCTCTTGATTGTTGTGTGAGAGACGAGGCATACAGCTATCGAATGTCGAACTCATGTCAGATTGATTGTGTATAGGTTAGATCTTCGTGATCATGTGAGGAGTTCTTGATTTTGACTATTCAAAACTCTGCACTGTTCAGCTAGAAGTACTACTTGAAATCCTTTGTCACAGAATTGGCCTATTCTGAACAGATTGTCCTGGAGACCTTGGACGTAAGAGATATCTTTAATCGTCAAATTTGGCAGTAAAATGTCTCCAAATCCGAGTATGGGAGCTGAGTCATTGTTGCCAAATCGGATTTAGCCATTGTAACGATCTTGGTAGTTGCTCAACAATTCTTGTTTTCCCGTCATGTGTGTGGAGCAACCAGAATCTAAGTACCACACATGATGGATCTGCATAGAAAGAAATTAGTGAGACATAGGTACCTACTTTTGAATGAGTCCCCTCGGATTAGCAGATTTGATAAGTAAGGTTTGTTTATCTTTGGTTCCTAACTTATGAGAATGCTTAGGAACCCAAACCAACTTAGAAGTAGTTGGTTTAAGTAGTACCTCTGTAGACAATTTAGCCCTATTGGCTTGAGTTTGCCTAGGTGATGACTTAGGAATCCATTGTGGTTGACCTTACATGGGAGGTTAATTTCAGCACGAACAAATGTCTGATTTGTCTTATTGCTGGAGAAAATCTTTTCTTTGGCTAGTGTCTCCTAAGGTGTTTAGTTGAATGTACGTGGAAGATACCTTAGGTGAGAACAAAAGTTTAAGGAGCTATAAGCTTTCTTAATGGCTGGGTCTTGTTTTTTATGAGACTTAAGACTTGCATTTGTTTTAGAATGATGATTGTTTTTAGAAGTAGAGCCAATTTCAAAGTTTGTGCTTTCGAAAATAATAGGCTTTAATGCATAATTTCAAGTAACAATACTAGAAATAGCTGTCTTCGTACGAGTGTCCATAGTTTTTGACATAGAAGAAATAGATAACAAATCATTTTTCTTCTGAAATTTTATTCTAGACACTCTTTCCTTAGCATGCTTCACCTCTTTTACTACTCTACATGTGGATGGAGTAGAAAAGAGTTAGTAAAAATCTTTTTCCTTTTTGAAGATTTTTATTTTGAAATATTTTGAAAAATAATAGGAGAGTTTTGCTTAGTTTTAATCTTGTCCTTCATTAAAGATTTTTCTTTCAAAATAAGATCAGGACAAGCTTTTAAAATAGAGGGAGTTTTGAGATTGGAAATTTCCAATAAAAGTTCGTTCTTTTCAGCTTTGAAATTCTTTCTTTTTGTTTCCAAGGAAGCGTTTAAATCAGCTATTTTCTAATAATAGCTGGAATATAACAGAAATTAGAATTTTGAGAATGGTCAGAATTTTCTTCCTTATTTTTAGAAAAATCTTCCAGGGGATATAATGAAGTATATTTCTTGTCTGTAACTATTATTCAAGGCGGTGTAGTCAAAAGGAATGTTAGTCTTATCCATGGCTTGTCGTTTCGATTCTTCTAAAAATTTATTTCGGAAGAATTTGTAAATGCCATTAGAGAAGTTAAACCTAATCCCATATACTTGATATCGTATAATTGTCTAACATTGACCCTTTTCAAGTTACAGGGATTGTTAAACTTAAGCCCTCTTTATGATTATAAAATTCTGTATCAAGTGGTTGATTTAGAAATATAGTTTGATCCGTTTGACCCCTTTTTATTAGAAGATCATCTAACGTTTTAATCCTTGAATAAAGTTTCTTACGTTCGTCAGAAATTTCTTTGAAACTATTTTTGGAAATTTCTGGGTCTCTATGACAATCGATAAGAATCGTATTAAGGTCAGTAATTTTTGTCTCAGAGGTAGCTATGGTTAATTCAAGACTAGAGAGTTTTTCCTTAACGTTAGATAAGATTTTGAGATGAAGTTGCTTATTTAATTGTTTTTGGAAATTGCTTTCGCTAAGAGCTAGTTTCTCTTCTAATTCCTTTGTTAATTTCCACTCAATTTTCATGTTAGTGTACTTTAGCTGTAATGATTCTAACATGTTTGATAATGTGGAATTAGATAATTGTACCTCTTGTGACGAAGAGGATGCGTTGTCGTCGTTGTCGTCAGGCCTCCTGGATTGGTCATCATTTGAAGCGTCGTCGAGGTATGCCATAAATGCAAGATTTTCGTCTTCAGAATATGTGGTATCTTCCAGCCAATGCTCTTGTTCTGCCATCAGTGCTACTCCAGCCTCTTTCTGTCTAGTGAGTTGGAATTTTTTGGAGTAGTAGTTGGCATCCTTTTTCATGGGTAGTTTGCATTCTCTGGAGAAGTGTCCTACCTTTTCACAATTATAGCATTTTTGTGGTTCCTTGACACTTTTAGATTCTGAGGACTCGGCCGGTCTTTTCCTTTGCTTGAAGCTAGATGTCCGAAGTCTATTGGCCGAAGACGAGGATTTTTTTTTTGTAAAAGTTTTTACTCATCATTTTAGAAATGAGAGCTAACTGTTTCTTGTACTCCTTCATATCATGTTCAGAGTCCGAGTCAGATTCTTCTTCACCTTCTGAAGAACTTGGCAGCTTGATACTTTTATCCTTTCGAGATCGACGTTGCTTTCTTTAAGAGATAAGTGCTATAGAGTCTTCGATCTGCCCTTTAGTTCTTTTTGGATCTCGCTTACATCTTCTTCATGTTGGGCGAGATTATTAAAGACGACGTGGATATCAATTTCGTCCAAATCCGTATTTTGTCGGATTTGAATGGATATTTTCTTCCACTCCGGTTGAAGAGAAGAAAGAAATCTGATATTGACTTCCATGTTGGTGTTGAATATATCTATCTTCCTCATTTCATTGAGAAGAGTTAAATATCTTTGATAAAGTTAGTAAACTGATTCCTGCATCTTGGCTTTGAAAGAGTCATAAGCCGTTAGGATATTTGCTTTCCTTGCTTTGACTCCAACTTCATTTCATTGCATCAACTTGGCGAGCTCGTCCACATGGCTTTTGTACTCGATAGACTATCTATTTGCATATAGATGTCATTCGGTATTCCTTGCATTAGGAAAGTCTTGGCTCCCAAGTCTGTTTTGGCTCTTAAATGCTCCCCCTCGGTATATTCACCAGGAACTTTAAGTCTTCTGGTTGCAGGAATATGAGGCTTGTTTGTGGCATCTCCTTCTTGGATGAGCCAGAATTGAGCTGGACGTTCTTGAAATGACGCGATCAAATTTGAGGCTTGATCTTTCGTTTCCAAGAAGTTCAAGAATCGGCTTCTCCATACCGTGTATTCGCCTCTTCGAAGAAATGGAGGGCGGACATCATTTCCAAGTGAGTAAGCATTCATTTTTGTTGATTGATAGGATCTTCGTGAAGGTTTGGAATAGTAATGAAAAATGTTTCACAAGTGACAAACTTAGAAATATTAGATTCGTACTTTAACAATTTCCTTTTTGAACCTATGGTCCGGTCGTGAAAGAGAAATGGTTATGTTTTCGAAAATATTTGATAATGAAAAGTTGATACTTCAAGATTTGTTAAAGAAATTTGATTGATCGAAAATATTTCAGTATCAAAATTGATAGTTTGAAGAGAAATATTTTTCGTAAGTTTTGACGTTCACAATTTTTGATTTCCTTTTAAATGATGTGGTCGAAATGTATTTTGAGCAATAAAGTTTTTCGATTTAAAAATATTAAACTTTTTAATCGGAAAAGTTTTTCGAGCGTTTAAGGATTTAGTTATATGTTTATCGAAAAATATTTTTCGAAAAAAAATGTTGAAAGAATGATCTTATCGAAAAAATATTTTGTCGAAAAACTATGTTGATCACAAAAACTCTTATCGAGTAACTTGTGATAGAAATATTACTAGTGATCGAAAAACTTCGTTTTTAGTTTGACTCAAATTGTTGACTGTAAAATTTTTCGATGGAATATTTTTCGTTCGAAAATATGTTTTGCCTGATTTTGGATCGAAAAATTTATTCGCTCGAAAAAGGATTTTTATATGAATCGAAAAACTAATTATTGAAATAATGTTTTTCGAGTCTTAATTTTGAGTAAAACGCTCGAAAACAGTGTTTGTCGTCGAAATATTTCTCGGCTGCAAACTTGGTCGAAAAATATTTTTCGATTCAAGTCTTTCGATCGAAGAACTTGATCGAATAACAGTTAAGTTCAGTGTAACATTGAAAATTCCAGATTCAATCGAGATGTTCAATTTAGACGCGGAAATTCTGGATAATCACTCGTTTAACAATTCTAAATATGATCAAACACAGAATCAACCACGTTTAATAGAAAAATATATCGAGATTCAAGAAAATCATATTGGACTCAAAACTTGATTGCAATCGGTACGTAAATCAATCCTAACATATAATCTATCACTTAATAAGCGTAATCAACAACAAAAATTCGCACAATTAAGCATATTGATCAAAATATAAGTCACGTGAGTTTTTCGATCGAAAAATCTGGAAAATTATTTTGATCTGAAAATTGCGAATTCTGTCCAATATCAATCACGATTTGCTATGATACCAATTGTTAGGTCCCGATTCGACAATCAACAGGCAATCTAAGCACAAATTCTCGGTATTCGAATAAGAAATCTTACGATATACGATCGATCGAATATCCGCGTTGAAGATCATGAGAGGTTGTTAGCTTTTTCCGAGTTTCTCGAGCGTAATCTCTCGTTTAAAGTATGAATTCGAAACTTATTATTTTCTGAATAATAATAACTCTGTTTAACTTTGATAGTGTACATCATATATATACATATATTTAAGGTATAATTACTCTTACGTCCTACACTATCAAAACTTCTAATTACGCCCCTAATTACAAGGATAATGAAATAATAAAGCACACTTCTAATATACTCTTCAATAGTAAAACAAGTTTTCGATCTCAAGATTTTCGATCATCTAAATCTTCGTGTAAAAATTTAGCGAAAACATATTTCGATCGAATAATTCACACTCGAAAAAAAAACTTTTAGTCAAACTTAACAAAAAATTTCGATCACTATTAATTTTTCGATTACAAATTTTTCAATAAACGTTTTTGAGATCAACAATTATTCGAGAAACTATTTTTCGATAGGATATTTACTCTGCAAAACTCTTACGTTCGAAAAATCGATAAATACAATGAAAAACTTCTACAATCAAAAATCTTTTTCGATCATAGGTTCGAATTTTTTAATCGAACACTTTATTGTTCAAAAACCGTTTCGGTCACTGCTCAAAAACACACATTTTACACTATTTTGAAAGAAATCAAATTTCATAATTTTCAAAACTTACGAAAAATATTTGTCTCCGAATTATCTTCTACGATACTCAAAATTTTCGATCTTAAAATCAAAATTATTTAGCAAAATTTTGAAGTATCAATTCCAATATCAAATATTTTTAGAAATCAAAATAATTTCTCTTTTAACAACCGAAAAATAGGTACGAAAGGGAAATTGTTTATTGTACGAATCAAACATTAGTAACGAAGTTTGTCACTTGTGAAGCACTTTTCATTACAATTCCAAACTTTCACGAAGATCCAATCAATCAACTACAAATGGATGCTCACTCGCTCGGAAACGAAGTCCGCCCTCCAATTCTATGAAGACGTTAATACACCGTATGGAGAAGCCGATTCATGAACTTCTTGGAAACAAAAGAGCAAGCTACAAATTTTATAGCTTCTCTTCAAAAGGTCCCGCATAATTTTGGCTCATCCAAGAAGGCGATGCCACCAATAATCCTCCCATACCCACCTCACAAAGACTCAAAATTCCTAGTGAATACACCGAGGGGGAGCGATTAAGAGCAAAAGCAAATTTAGGAGCCAAAAATTTCCTAATGCAAGGAATTCCTAACGACATCTATATGCAAATAGATAGTCTATCTAGTGCAAAAGCTACGTGGGACGAGCTCCGCAAGATGATGCAACGGACCGAAGTTGGAGTCAAAGCCAAGAAAGCAAATATTCTAACAGCTTACGACTCATTCAAAGCCAAGGCAGAGGAAACCGTTTATGAACTCTATCAACGCTATCTAACTCTTCTTAATAAGATGAGGAAGATAGATATCTTCAAGACCAACATGAAGGTCAACATCCGATTTCTTTCTTCTCTTCAACCGGAGTGGAAGAAAATATCCATGCAAATCCGTGAAAATAAGGATTTGGACGAAATCGATATCCACGTCGTCTTTGATAATCTCGCCCATCACGAGGAAGATATCAGAGAGATACAAAAAGAACTTAAGGGCAAGCAGATCGACGATTCTATAGCTCTTGTTTCTGAAAGAAAAACAAGTCGATCTCGCAAAGATAAAAGCATCAAGTTGCTACGTTCTTCAGAGGATGAAGACGAATCTGAATCGGACTCCGAACCTGATATTAAGGAGTTCAAGAAACAGTTGGCTCTCATTTGTAAAATGATGAGCAAAACGTTCTACAAAAAGAAATCCTCTTCGTCGGTAAATAGACATCGGACATCAAGCTCCAAGCACAAGGAAAGATCGGCCGAGTTCTTAGAATCTAAAATGCCAAAGAACCACAAAGTGCTATAATTGTGGTAAGATAGGACACTTGGCCAGAGAATGCAAACTTCCCATAAAAAAGGACGCCAACTACTACTCCAAAAAATTCCAACTCAATAAACAAAAAAAGGCTGGAGTAGCACTAATGGCCGAACAAAGCATTGGCTGGACGACACCACATATTCTGAAGATGAAAATCTCGCTCTAATGGCATACCACGAAGCCGCCTCAAATGATAACTCTTCAAGAAGGCCTGACGATGACGACGATAAAGCATCCTCTTCATCACTAGTGGTAACAATGTCTCATTCCACATTATTAAACATGTTAGAATCATTACAGATTAAGTACTCTAAGATGAAAAATGAGCGAAAAAAGAACTAGGGATTGGAAGAGAGACTAGCTCTTAGTGAAAACAATTTCCAAAAGCAATTAGATAAGAAATTCATTTAGAAATTCTTTTATCTAACGCTAAAGAAAAATATCTAGTCTTGAATTAATAATAGATACCTCTCAGACTAAAGTCAATGACCTTAATACGACTCTTATCGATTGTCAGAAAGATTTAGAAATTTCTAAAAATAATTTCAAAGAAATCTCTGAAGAACGTAAGAAACTTTACTCAAGGATTAAAATTTTAGATGATCTTCTAACGAAAAAGGGTCAAACGGATCAAACTATTTTACTAAATCAACCTCTTGATATAGAATTTTATAATCCTTAAGAAGGCTTAGGTTTTAACAAACCCTGTAACTTGAAAAATGTCAATGTTAAACAATTATATGATATCAAGTACATGAGATTAGGATTAACTTCTCTAATGGCCTTTACTAATTCTTCAGAAATAAATGCCTTAGAAGAATCTAAACGAAAAGCCACAAATAGGACTGACATTCCCTTTGACTACACCGACTTGAATAATAGTTACAAGACAAGGGATCTCAACCTGTCTAGTGACTATAATTCATAATATCCCCTAGAAGACTTTTCTAAAATAACGAAGAAAATATTGATCATTTCCAAAGTTCTACTTTCTGCTAATTTAAACGCTTCCTTAGAAACAGAAAGAAAGAATTTCAAAGTTGAAAAGAATGAGCTTTTACTGGAGATTTCTAATCTCAAAACTTCCTCTACTTTAAAAACTTGTCCTGATTTTACTTTGAAAGAAAAATCATTAATTAAGGACAAGATTACATCTAAGAAAACACCTCCCATTGTTTTTCAAAATATTGTAAAAGAAGATAAATCTTCTTTAAAAATAGTAAAGGGCGGAAATGAATCCTTAAATGTTTCGACAAAGAAAAAGACTTTTTCTAACTCTTTTTCTACTCCATCCACAGGTAGAGTAGAAAAAGAGGTAAAGCATGCAACTGAAAGAGTGCCTAGGATAGAACTTCAGAAGAAAAATGATAGAAATGTCGTATTTTCAAAAGTTTCTTCTGTAAACTATGGACACTCGTAAAAAGACAGTCGTCTCAAACTTCAATGTAGTTGCTTCCACTTATGTGTTAAAACCTATTAATTTTGAAAGCACAAATCGGCTGTACTTCAAAAATTATAATCAATCATTCTAAGACAAATGCAACTCTTAAGTCTCGTAGGAAACAAGATACAGCTCTTAAGAAAGCTAATAGCTCCATACATTCTTGTCCTCACCTAAGGTACACAGTCCACGTACATTCAGCTAAACACCTTAGGAGACTAGCTAGGGAAAAGATTTCTCAAGCAATAAGACAATCAATCATTTGTTCGCGCTGGAATTAATCTCCCATGTAAGGTTCAACGTCACTGGGTTCCTAAAACACCACCTAAGCCAACACAAGCCAATAAGGCCAAGTTACCCAAAGAAGTACCACTTAAATCAACTACTTCTAAGTTGGTTTGGGTACCTAAGAATTCCAATACTTTAGGAACCAAAGATGACCAAACCTTACTTATCAAATCTGCTAATCCGAGAGGACCCATTCAAAAGTGGGTACCTAAATCTCACTAACCTCTTTCTATGCAGATCCATCATGTGTGGTATTTAGATTCTGGTTGCTCCACACACATGACGGGAAAACAAGAACGGTTGAGCAACTACCAAGACCGTTATAACGGAAAAGTTCGATTTGACAACAATGATTCAGCTCCAATACTCGGCTTTTGAGACATTCTACTGCCGAATCTGACGATTAAAGATGTCTATTACGTCCAAGGTCTTAAACACAACCTGTTCAGCATAGGACAATTCTGCGACAAAGGATTTCAAGTGGTATTTCTAGCTGATCAGTGCAGAATTTTAAATAGTCAGAATCAAGAACTTCAAACAGGACACGAAGATCAAATATCTACACTATCAATCTGACAACAGTTCGACCTTCGACAGCTGTTTGCCTCATCTCATAAACTACAATAAAGAGAAACAAATTATGCATCAACGCTTATCTCATCGAAATCATAAAGCTCTTCACAAACTCTTTGTTAAAAAGTTGGTCAACGGTCTACCAACAATCTCTCCTCATCAAGAGCATCGCTGTTCGGCTTGTCAAATGGGAAAAATGAAGCGAACATCACACAAACTCAAGCAAGTTGCTTCTACATCTCGACCCTTGGAATTACTTCACATGGACCTTTGCGGACCAATGCGTACACAAAGTATCAACGGTCGTAAATATGTGTTTGTAATTGTTGATGATTATTCTCGCTACACATGGACAGATATCTCCGAACTAAAGATGAGACTGGAGACTTGATAATAAGCTTTGTGAATGAATCTCCTGCAAAAGAAAATCCAAGTAATCAGAACGGACAACGGGACTAAATTCAAGAATCAGCGTCTCATCAACTTTTATCAATCACTTGAAATTATTCAACAATTCTCACCCGCAAAACGCCTCAACAAAATGGAGTCTTAGAAAGGTGCAAGAACAATGCTCATATACTCCGGTCTCCTTCACTTTCTATGGGCTGAAGCAATGAGTACAATATGTTTTACTCAAAATAGGACAATTATTCACAAACGCTTCGAAAAGACGCCATATGAGATAATTAATCAAAGAATCCCGAATATCTCAAAGCCTTTGAAGCCATCTTTGTCGGATATTCCTCTACTTCCAAATCATATCGCGTGTTCCTCAAGTCTTCTCGTACAATTCTTGAAAGCTACAACGTCACCTTTCAAGAAATGACGGATTTGGCTTCTGAACAAAATAGTTCATAACCCGAGCTTATAGGCGTGTTGGCACAAGGTCAACAACTTTCGACAACTTCTACCTCAAAGTCAATAGAAGCAATTCCCGCTGACTTGGAAGATTTAGTTCACCGTTTGAACATTTTTATCGGAACGAGTTTCAAATGTCTGCTTCCTCTCATTCCATACCAAGCAGTGCTCCTTCTCCATGTACGGAAGAAATTCTAATTGATACTCTCACTCCTCAAACTCCAACAAATGTTCAAGAATCTCTTAATTCTGAATCTTCAACTAGTGTTGCAACTCCTACAAATGCAGATGAGGAAATTCATTCCAATTTAACCTCAGAATTGAATTTCCCAACTCCTAATGATCAACCCATCAATTCAGGATGTCTCGATCTACAAACCAACGATGAATTTACTTCGATTATTCCTCATGAACGCAAATGGACTCGAGCTCATCCTATCAACCAAATCATCGGTGATCCTTCAAGTGGAGTACGCACTAGGACGTTCACTCAAAGAGGCTTATTCACATGCTTCTTAAGCCAAAACGAACCAATTAAAGTAGCCGAAACTCTTAAAGACCCGGATTGGGTTATCGCAATGCAAGATGAACTCAACCAATTCGAGCGTTTACAAGTTTGGAAGTTAGTTCCACGACCGCAAGGCAAAGCAATAATTGGAATTAAATGGGTTTTCAAGAATAAGAAGAACGAAAACGGTGAAGTTATTAGGAATAAAGCACGACTCGTAGCCAAGGGATACAATCAACAAGAAGGAATTGACTACGACGAGACGTATGTAACGGTGGCATGTATCAAAGCAATTCGACTATTATTGTTTGTGTCATCTCCTTCTTGGATGAGCCAGAGACCTTCTTGAAGTGAGGCGATCAAATTTATAGCTTGATCTTTCGTTTCCAAGAAGTTCATGAACCGGCTTCTCCATACCGTGTATTCGCCTCTTCGAAGAATTGGAGGGCGGACGTCATTTCCGAGTGAGTAAGCATCCATTTTTGTTTATTGGTAGGATCTTCGTGAATGTTTGGAATCGTAATGAAAAATGCTTCACAAGTGACAAACTTAGTTAGAAATATTTGATTCGTACTTTAAACAATTTCCTTTTTGAACCTATGATCCGGTCGTGAAAGAGAAATTGTTATGTTTTCGAAAATATTTGGTAAGTAAAAACTGATACTTCAAGATTTGTTAAAGAAATTTGAATTATTAATCGAAAATATTGAGTATCAAAATAGATAGTTCGGAAACAAATATTTTACGTTGAAGTTCACAATTTTTTATTTCTTTTAAATGTAGTGATCGAAATGTTTTTCGAGCAGTAAAGTTTTTCTATTTATAAATGTTAAACTTTTTAAGCGGAAAAGTTTTTCGAACGTTTAAGGATTTAATTTGTTTATCGAAAAATATTTTTCAAAATAAATGTTGAAAAGATGATCTTATCGAAAAATATTTTGTCGAAAAACTATGTTGATCACAAAAACTATTATCGAATAACTTGTGGTCGAAAAATTACTAGTGATCGAAAAACTTTGTTTTTAGTTTGACTCAAATTGTTGACTGTAAAAATTTTTGATGAAATATTTTTCGATCGAAAATATGTTTTAACTAATTTTGGATCGAAAAATTTATTCGCTCGAAAAAGATATTTATATATGAACCAAAAAACTAATTATTGAAATAATGTTTTTCGAGTCTTAAATTTTAGTAAAACACTCAAAAATAGTGTTTGTTGTCGAAAAATGTCTCGGCTGCAAACTTGGTAGAATATATTTTTCGATTGCAGTTTTTCGATAGAAGAAATGATTGAAGAACAGCTAAGTTCAATGTAACAGTGAAAATTCCAGATTCAACCGAGATGTTCAATTTAGGTGCTGAAATTCTAGATAATCACTCGTTTAACAGTTCAAGATATGAACAAACACAGAGTCAACCATGTTTAATAACAAAATATATCGAGATTTAAGAAGATCAGTTCGGAATCAAAATTTGATCGCAAACACAAAAATCGATAAATTGAAAATCTGAATTAATATGACGTTCTAAGCGATTGAAATCAGTACGTAAATCAAACCTAACATATAATCTATCACTTAATCAGCAAAATCAACAACAAAATTCGCACAATTAAGCATATTAATCAAAATATAAGTCACGTGAGTTTTTCGATCGAAAAATCTGGAAAATTATTTGGATCTGAAAATTGCGAATTTTATCCAAAATCAATCACGATTTGCTCTGATACCAACTGTAGGTCCTGATTCATTAATCAACAAGCAATATAAGCACGAATTCTCGGTATTCGAGTAAGAAATCTTACGGATTACATTCAGTCGAATAACCACGTTGAAGATCTTGAGAGAGGTTGTTAGCTTTCCTAGTTTCTCGATTGTATTCTCTCGTTTAAAATATGAATTCGATGCTTGTAATTTTCTGAATAATAAAACTTGTATTAATTTTGATGTGTACATCATATTTATACCTATATCCAAGGTATAATTGCTATTAGGTCCTAGACTATCAAAACTACTAATTACGCCCGTAATTACAAAGATTATGAAATAACAAAGCACAATTCTAATATTCTCTTCAACCTCTGAAAAATACTCTTGAACTCCGTCGATATTCACCAAAAATCATCTTATCTCTAAGATTTTCTCACTAAACTCGCCCATTTCGAAGGTAGAAATACGTTTCGAATCATTTTCTGTTAAAAAACATACGATTCGCAAGCAGTTTCATGAAAACGTTTGAAGAAATTTCATTTTCATACTTTTTCGATCAAAACTGATTTTAAACTCTCAAATCAACATGTTTAAACTCGACCTTTTGGGTTATAATCATGATATTTCGTTTCGCAACTGTTTTCTGAACGTTTCCGAACCCAGATTAACTCATGATTTACCCAGAAATCGAAATTTACATTTTACGCGTTTACTGTTTGATTTGAAAATTTTTCGATCGAAAAAGTTTGTATTGCAAACAGTGTCATCGAAGAACTTTATTTTTCATTCAGTTTTATTCAATCGCAAAACTTAGTGTCGAAAACCTTTTGTTTTCGATATATTTTAATTCGATCGTAAAACTTCGCGGCGAAAACTTAATTTTTCGATTATATTTTATTCGATCGCAAAAGTCAACGACGAAAACTCTAAGTTTTTCGATATTCTTTTATTCGATCGCTACGTGGTGAAAAACTTAAGTTTTTCGACAATTTTTGATTCCATCGAAAAATTACTCAGCGAGAAACTATTGTTTTCGAAAAACATTTTATTCGATCGTAAAAGTCATCGGCGAAAACTTGAGTTATTCGACACATTTTTGTTCGATCGCAAATTTAACGATCGAATAAATTGTTACTCGGGAAAAAACACGCTGAAAAAGACTTAGAAAATTTTTCAAGACTTAGAAAATTTTCGATCTCAAAATTAACCGAATAAATTTCCGATCGAAAAAAAATACACTTCTAAGACTTAGTCAATTTTACAAATTTTTCAAAATTTTTCACTAAGTCTTTCGAACATAAACCTTAGTACATACAATTTTCTCTAAATCCATTCTAATCCCAATTAGTTGCATATGAAATTTCACAACTAATGAATTACCTTTCATTCTTACAGATATGGCAACACAAAACTACCCAAACATCTACCCCATTGGAAGTTATATTCCAGTTCATATAACAACTTCCAACTGGACCTTACAACGTTTCGGTGTCCGGATGAAGTCATCATATCCATCCTCAAAGGACACCCACTATGGCAAGCCTTGACCAGGACGTCCATCGTACCAATGTTCTATCTCTAGCAATTCTGGGGAAGCATGAAGAGTTTTGTCAACAGCGATAGCGTGGAATATATGACGAAGATCAACACATGACATATCGCCCCGACGAAAAATCTGATGGCCATCGTGCTCGATCTCCCGCACTATGACGAATATGATCAACTTCCAACAGACGCGGAGATCGTAAAAGATATGCTCCGGATGGGATACAAACCCCCGCTGACAAAACTGGCGAACTTTAAAAATAGCGGGATTCCCCATCCGTGGAAGACGTTGTTCGGCATAATCAACAAATGCATATCCCCATCTCACTCTTACTTGAAATGTGTTTCATATGCTCTATTATGTTTACATATGATATTCTATGTCCTTTTTGATCTTCCTTGCTACTTGCGTGATTTTATCATTTAATTTTTCTATAGACAAAATTTTCTGTAATATATGTCTACTTCTTTGCTTAAAAATTCATGTGACAATCTTTTATTCAAAGAGATTTGTTTGTTTCACTAGAACACAAAGCCACATCATATATATGTGAGAATTCGGGCCTCAATATTTTTTATTCTTGAGTGTGTCACACTTCCAATGACTATTATTTGATTTTTACTTTGTAGCTCCATTCTTGCTTTTGTGTTAGTTTGTCATGAAAATGATAAGGGCAAAATTAGGAAATTCCTCACTTGGCCCAAATTATCAATCCTTTACTATTCTCCTCTATAGATCCCCTCTGGGCCTTCTCCACCTTATTAATAAGTTTCGGGGTTGCTCAATCAAGAAAAAGAGGGGGAGAAAAAGAAGATACACATGATGAACTTCTCCCACTCATTATAAAAGAGAAACACGGATCTTGCTGTGAACTTCTCCTAGATAATCCCGTATACTCCTAGAAGAGAAGCACCTCGAAGTGAACTTCTCCAACGATAATCTAGATCTTTTATCAAGAAAACGAGAAGAGGAGCATGGCCATGAGTTTGAATTCCATAACTGTGAAACCTTCAAAAGGAATACGGTCTCGGCCCTAAGACAAGAGATCTCATCTGTCAAAGCTTAGAAAAAGAGACTCTCATCTTCAGCAAGTGCAGAAAAGAAAAAGGAGCATAAATGAATTTAAAAAGGGCCCTTGGAATTGAATAATTTTTTAACTCACTAATTCCAAAAATATCATACGCTTTTAGTCAGAGCCTAAAAATAATCCCTTCAAAGTCCATTGATTCAAATTGATGGACTCTTACTTGGCAAGTTGATTAAATACGCTACGAAAACAAATTAATTGGTAAAATTTTGTCGTGTTGATATGAGTGATATATCTACTAAATATTTCCATGATAAAAATAAATTAGTACAATGAGCAAACCATGCGAGAGTTGCCGAAATGATTCAACCTATGATCTTTGAATATTAGTTTAGTTACATGATTAGACGACAAAATTAATATTATATATGTTATGTGAAATTTTTGCGTGATAAAGTTCAAAATGGACAATCTGACCCCAAATCAAAAATATTTTTGAAAAATATTTTTAAATATATTTTCCTACATTTTAAATGCATTAATATATGCATTGGTTCAGATTTGATAAAATGCAAAATTTTATGAAAAACGCAAAATTATCATGAATCTACGCTGAATTGATTAAATGCATTACTTTTGCTTATATCGTAAATTTTCATATGCACAATTGTGTTAAATACGTGTAAAATTGCTGAAAAGTTAAACGTGCATTTGTTGAGGGGGAATTTACATGAAAATTTTTTTCTTATCTCATAAATGATTTAGTTGCAATCACGACTTCTATCATCACAATTGGGAGATATTTACATTTATTTCAGAAATACAGGGAGCCTAATGAATTTTTTTTTCGGTGCAAAAGTAAAAGAGTAAATGTTTTTTCTTTAATCATACCTGATTTTTAACGAAAGCCCAAAATATTTTTTTCGGCCCAAAGCCATTTAAACCTTACCTGATCGAAAAGTATATTTATAACTTTTTTGATCGAAAAACTCATTCTGACGCAACCGAATACTATTGCAAAACTTTTTGGATTCTCAAACTCTTCGGCGATTTCAAAACTCTCTTAAATCCTCACCGATTTTCAGTCAAAACTCGCCGAATTTGAAGGTAGGAACCAGTTTCGGGTCTTATTTCCGTTTCGAGATGCACGAATCGCGACATTTTTCAAAATCATTCGACGAAAATTTTCAACATCGCGACTTTTTCGACTGAAACACCTTAAGAACTCAAAATTAACATGTTTAAACTCGACCATTCTGATTAAAAGCATGATATTTGGATTCGCAACCGATTTATGATCATTACAAGTCAAGATTAACTCATGATATACCCATAATCGTCATTTGCGTTTTTAAGTGTTTACTATTTGATTTCAAACTTTTTCAATCGAAAATGTTATTATCGCAAACAGTGTCATCGAAGAAATTTAGTTTTCGACTAAGTTTTATTCGATCGCAAAACTCAGCAGCGAAAACCTTATGTTTTCGATTTGTTTTTATTCGATTGTAAAACTTCGCGGCGAAAACTTTAGTTTTCAATAAAATTTTATTTGATCGTAAAACTTAGTGGCGAAAACTTAACGTTTTTCAATACAATTTTATTCGATCACAAAACTACGCGGCGAACAAACTTAACTTCTTCGACAACATTTTATTCGATCGCAAAATTACTCAGCGAAAAACTTTAGTTTTCTATATATTTTATTCGACCGCAAAACTCAGCGACGAAAATCTTGAATTTTCGAATAAGTTTTATTCCATCGCAAAAATTAGCGTTCGAATAAATTTACGCTGGAATAAAATAACGCTGTAAAGACTTAGAAAAATTTTCAAATTTTTTTTTGCCTTATTCTTTCGATAATACACTTAAATACTTCGACAAATTTTCAAAATTTTCTAAGTCATTTGCTATAAACGAAAACACCGTTTGTGCCGAATTTAAATTGAAATTTTTTAATTTTTTTCCACATTCGCAATTGCTTAATACAGTTTGCATATGATTATTTCAATCTAAAGAATATTAGTCATTTTTGTCAGAAATGGCTCATCAACAGTACTCTTACATCTACCCTTCTGGTTGTTAGCTGACCGTCCACAATAACAACTACCAAGTGGACCTCGTCACTTTCCGGTGTGCTGATGAAGTTATTATGTACATTCTCAAAGGAAATTCATTATGGCCAGCTCTTACCATGACTGCCTCGGTTCAAATGGTTGTTTACCTCCAGCAGTTCTGGGCGTACATGAAGAGCCACACCGAATGTGATAACGTGGTCTACACAACCAACATAAACCAAAAACAGGTCATGATTAACAAAAATCTACTGGCCATGGTGCTCGATCTACCGCATCACGAAGTTTACGACCCACTACCAACAAATGCGGTGATCGTCGAAGACATGCTTCGGATGGGATATAAGTCACCGCTGACAAAATTGGCAAATTTTCAGAACAGCGGGATCCCACATCCATAGAGGACATTATTCGGAATCATCAACAAATGTCTCTCCCCGAAGCACTCCAGATTCGACAAGGTGAACGGGAAAATTCTCAGAATCTTCTAAGGAGTCGTCTTCTCGAAGAACTACGACGTGGCGCAGCTAATCCAGAACGATCTAGCGGACCAAATAGTCAAAGTGAGACGAAGTCGAAGGCAAAATTTCTCCCTTACGTATGGTGGTTTCCGGTGTTGATCTCTCACCTGATGAAAGTACATCCGGAGATCCATCGTCTGCCACCCGTTGGGGGATACATACCGCCGAGGCTGCGGTTCTTCCACAACCCGAAGGCATCTGATCTAGTGCTCCAACCGATGCTGATAGCGTTGGAGCTGCTACGCCTGGCTGATCCGACCAATGTGGCCTACTGAGATTATTTCCAAAATTACTCGATCACGGAGGCAATGGTACGGTCCATCGATCTGGCTCCGATGCCTTTCCGATGCGAATCCCCGGTGGACACTCACGAGCCCGAAACTGCGGCTCAGGAGATAGAAACACCGTCTATTGAGCCCGAAGGTGTTACTCGTCAACCAACACCTCAAGCCAAATCTCCTGAAGCCACTGAATCTGATGAGGAGTGCAGACTACAACGAAGGGGCTCCCGCAGACAACAAATCTCTGTCTCATCTGCATATACCTCTACATCAACGGCTTCAGTGTTAGCTCCTCCACCGCCACCGGTTCAGGGGACCACACATGTTCACATTGAACCTGTTCCAACATCCATAGAGATGATACCTTCAGTATCATCTCAAGGATTGGATGGAAGTCCTGTTGGACCCCCGACATCATCGGAGCCACGGGCCAACCCACCAAAGTGGTGACTTCTGGGTTGTTAACGGATGTCCTTGGACGTTCCGGAATACGAAGTCATAGGCGGCACGTCACGGATATTCTCTGACGTTGTGACAGTGGAGCGCCTTCATGACCTCACTTTGGCGGCACCCATCCTCGTGATGAAGCAAAGATTACAAGAAGCCCTTTCCACAACCATCAACTCCTCGAAGACCGGCTGATGGAATGGATGTAACACGCCATCGAGACTTCCCGATGGGATACCAAGAAAGCACCAGTCTCAGAGACAGCTCGTTCCGAAACCCACTCCCAACCCATCTCCTCACCACCAGTAACCACTACCATACACACTCCCATACAACCTACCTTAACCACCCCGACCCAATCCCCTTCCCTCATCAACCCATACACCATACCAATAACTCAACTTCACGACATCCTCATATCTCACCTACTAGCCCTTGAGAAAAGGACCCTAGCTGAGGAGAGTCTCTACCGACGGCTAGTAGATGAACCAGAGCCGCCTGCTCAAACGCGTTGCCGCGAAGAAAGCTCTCGCACGAAGCGAAGACATGACGATCCTGATGATCCTGATCGTAATAAGGGGGAGAAACGTCTAAGGACCACAAGAGTCGAGAGAAGCCATTCTTGACTCGTGCAGTCGTCTACGATCCACATTCAATCGTAGATGATTACATTTTAAACGACAAGTGGCTGACGCATTGGAAACCAATGGAAGCTGCACAAACCAGACTTTCCAACGTCAGATCCTCCATACAACAAGCTTTGGTAGATTTGGTGCTGCTTGAAGATGAAGAACTTCAAGAAGCGAGAACTACAACTCCGAACTCACTGAACTACCAGTGATGATTAGGCACCGAGTCGACACCCCTCCTCGCTTATAAAAGGAGACCGTCATAATCGAGACGCCTTGGAAGAACGTATGAATTGAAGTTTCGTTCCTTGAAGACATAAGGAAGCAGATTAGGAGGGCTCCAAACCGGATCAAGAAGCTAGATGAACTTAATTTACAGGGCATCTCTAACTGGGAAGAAAGAAGATGGAGCACATCTTCATGTTAACCTACCTTAGTCCAGATCGAATTGACGTCCCAATGGATCAGCTTAGAAGAAATTTCATGGATAAGCCACCGATCCTCCAATCGTGGGTGTCTCGCACTCGATTGAAAGGTGTCCAACCCCGATCTACCACATCGAGCGAGCGGACAACGACCACACTCGAGAGGAGATAGACGAAAGCTATCTGTCGTCCTTCTAGCAGACGAAGTATATCATCTGTTCCAGATGTATAAGAGAAATAGCAGACACCTACTGGTTACATCAAAAAGGAAGGACTCGAGGGGCTGAAGAGAATTATGGTGCGGCAGATCAAGTTCCACACCGCACACGACCTTCAAATTGTCATACAAAACAACATGAAGAAGGTCAACATGGAGTCGCCGCTCATGAAAGGCTTCCCGCTCAACGACTTTCCATTGAATTACATCTTCAAGAAGCCAGGCCTCGCCATCACAGATCCGAATCCAATTATTGGAAAGACGAGAGCGATGATGAAGTCTGAAGTACAAAAATTCTACGACGGGATGTTGGTGGAGATCGACGAAGAAACAATCTTCAAGGACCTTGGAGAAGAAGAGGCACTGCTCCTAAATGAGATACTGAATGCTATCAATGAAAGACTGGAGCTAAGGAATGATGTCCGATACTACGAGACATCATTGGGATTAATGAGGTCCTTCTACGCTCGACAAGGATAAACGGAGTTGAAGAGCAAACAAGCACAAATGAGGAGATTAAAGAAACGTAGGTAGAAATTGTGCTTTGTTTATTTGTTATCCTTGTAATTAGAGGTGTAGCTCGTATTTTTGTTAGTGTAGGACTAGTTAGTAAATATACCATGTATAGAGGTATATATATAATGTACACAACAAAAATCAATACACAAAAATTTCAGAAAATTTACAAAGCAAAGAATTCATATTCTAGAGAGAGAAATACGATCGAGAACTTCCTCCAACATTTTCTCTCCCGACATCCGAGATATTTGACTGAAGGTAACTTTCGAGAATTATTATTCGAATATCTAGAATTCATGCTTAGATCGATCGTTAGTTGATTAATTAGGACCTAACACTAGACATGTGTATCTCCCGCGTTTTGTAACTATTATTCAAATCAGTGTAATCAAAGGGGATTGTAGTCCTAGTTTTGGCTTTTCTTTTGGATTCTTCTAAGGCATTTATTTCTGAGCGTTAGTAAAAGCCATTAGAGAAGTTATTCCTAAACCCATGTACTTGATATCATATAATTGTTTACGTTAACCTTTTTCAAGTTACAAGGATTAGTAAAGCCTAAGCCTTCAACATGATTATAAAATTCTATATCATGTGGCTGATTTAGCAAAATCGTATGATCATCTAAAGTCTTAATCCTAGAGTCAAGCTTCTTACGCTCATCAGAGATTTCCTTATAATTGTTTCTAGAAAGTTCTAAATCTCTCTGACTATCGCTATGAGTTTTATTAAGGTCGTTAATCTTAGTCTCAGACGTAGTTATCCTAGATTCAAGACTAATGTAAAGTTAGGCGTAGCCACCTCTTGAGACGAGGTTGATGCTTCGTCGTCGTCAGTCCGCTTTGTTGTGCTTGCTTCTGAGGTATCTTCAAGACGTGCCATGAGAGCTAAGTTGTCCGTTTCAGAATCTGTGATGTCTTTTAGGCAGTGGTCTTGTTCAGCCATTAGAGCTACTCTAGCTTCCATTTGTTTAGTCAATTGAAATTTCTTGAAGTAGTAGTTTGCGTCTTTCTTCTTTGGCAGACTACGCTCCCTAGCTAAGTGTCATGTTTTGCCACACTTAAAGCATTTTTGTGGCTCTTTGGCAATCTTGATTTCTGAGGTCTCAGCTGGTCTTTCCTTGTGCTTAGGATTTGAGGTCCAAAGTCGATTAGCTGAGGAGGATGACTTCTTTTTGTAGAACTTTTTGCTCAGCATTTGTGTAATGATAGCCAATTGATTCTTGAACTCCTTCATGTCGGGCTCAGAATCTGTGTATGACTCGTCTTCTTCTTCTGAAGAGCTGGACATTTTTACTTGTCTTTGCGAAATCGACTAGTTTTTTTTTTTGAGACATTGAATCTTCGATCTGTTTGCCCTTCAGCTTCTTCTGAATCTCGCTGACATCTTCCTCGTGTTGAGCAAAATTGTCGAACACGGCGTGGATATCCATCTTATCCAAATCCTTGTTCCGATTTGCAAGGATATTTTCTTCCACTCCGGATGAAGAGATGATAGAAATATGATGTTTACCTCCATAGTTGTCTTGAAGATTTCTATTTTCCTCATCTCCTTTAATAGAGTCAGGTAGCGCTGATAGAGGTCGTATAAATTTTGCTCCGTCTTAGCTTTGAAAGAGTCGTAGGCAGTGAGTATGTTTGCTTTCTTCGCCTTTACTCCGACTTCGGTCCTTTGCATCATTTTGTGAAGCTCATCCCACATTGCCTTAACATTTGACATACTATCTATTTGCATTTAGATGTCATTAGGTATGCCTTGCATCAGGAAAGTTTTGGCTCCTAGATCAGCCTTAGCTTCTAACATCTGCCCCGCATAGTATTCACTAGGAATTTTAAGTCTTCTACTGGTTGGAATTGGGGGGTTACTTCTGTCATCGCCTTCTTGGATAAGATAGCATTAAGCGGATCCTTCTTGGAGAGAAGCTAGTAGATTCGCAACTTGATCTTTAGTCTCCAAGAAATTTGTTAGGTCATATTTTATCCACTACCGATCGATCTAAGCATTATCTAGATATTTGAATAATAAATCTCACAATATACCTTCTATCAAATATCTACTTTGAAGATCTTGAGAGAGAGAGTTTCTCGATTACTTTTCTCTCTTGGAATGTGAATTCAATGCTCGTGATTTTCTGAAAAATGAACTTGTATATCGAATTTTGATTGTGTACATTTTATTGATACCTATTTACAAGGTATATTTACTATTTTGTCCTACACTATCAAAACTACTAATTACGCCCCTAATAACAAGGATAATAAAATTACAAAGCACAACTTTGAATTCTCTTCAATCTCTCCCTTTGTGCTTGTCTTCGTTTCAGCTCCTTTTATCCTTGTCGGGCGTAAAACGATTTTCGCAATCTCAATACTGTCTCGTATCGTCGAACCGCATTCCTCAGCTCCAATCTCTTATTTATCGCATTCAAAAGCTCATTTAAGAGTGGACTTCTTCACAAAGATCTTCGAAGATTGTCTCTTCGGTGATCTCTCCCAATCTTTTCCAGATGTTCTTCCTCACTAATTTTAGTGTCCCGTCACAAAACTTGTGGATCTCTGACTTCATCATAGCCCTCGTCTTTCCAATGACTGGATTCCGATAGGTTATGGCGAGACCAGGTTTCTTGAAGATGTAGTTCTCGGGAAAATTGTTGAGTGGGAAGCCCTTCATGAGCGGAGACTCCATGTTGACCTTCTTCATATTGTTCTCTAAAGCGATTTGAAGGTCGTGTGCGGTGTGATAATTGATCTGCCGCACCATGAACCTCTTCAATCCCTCGAGTCCTTCAGTCTTGATATATCCGGAGTGCGTCTGGTATTTTCTCTTGTAAATCTGATACAGATGGTAAACCTCATCCGCTGGAAGGAAAGAGAAATAGCTTTCATCTATCCCTTCTCGAGTGCAGTTGTTGTCTGCTCGCTCAATGATGTAGATAGGGGTTGGGTATCTTCCGATCGTATGCGATACTCCGATGAGTTGGAGAATCGGTGGCTTGTTCCTGAAATTTTTCTTCAGTTGATCAGTTGGAATGCCACTCCAATCGCGGCCAAGATAGTTGAGCATGAAGATGTGCTCCATTTTCTTCCTATCTTCCCAGTGTGAGATGCCCCGTAGATTAAGTTTTTTGAGCTTCTTTATTTTGTTTGGAGCCCTCCAGATCTGCTTTCTAACGTCTTCAATAAATGGGACGTCAATTCTGACATTCTCCCACAGCGTCTTGACTCTAACTGTCCCTTTTGATAAGGGGGGAGGAGAGTCGACTCTGTGCCTAATCATCTCTGGTAGCTCTGGGAGAGCAGAACTGTAGTTCTCGCCTTCTTGAAGTTCTTCATCTTCAAGCAGCACCAGGTCCAATGAAGCTTGTTGTAAGAAATATCTGACGTTGGAGAGTCGAGCTTGAGCAGCTTTGTCTGGTTTCCATTGCGTCGTCCATTTCTCATTTAAATATAATCGTCTACGATCAGATGTGGACCGTAGACGACTGCTTCTGTTTGGGCTTGGAGGAGGTTAGGAGTCAGGATTGGATTTGGATTTGTAGGAGAGAGTGGTAGTGTGTGGGATGTGGTGGGAGGTGTGGTTGTTTGTGCTGGGGGCTCTGGTCATCTACCAGCCTTTTGTAGAGACTCTCCTTAGCGGGGGTCCTGGTTTCTAAGGCGAGGAGGTGGGAGATGAGTATGTCGTGGATCTGGGTGATCGGTATGGTATTGGGGTTGATGAGAGAAGGTGACGGAGTAGGGGTGGTGAGGGTGGGTTGCATGGGGGGGTGTATGGTGGTTGTAAGAGGTGGTGAGGAAACAGGGGTGGTTTGTGTGTCGGTCGGAGCAGCCTCGAAGACTGGTGCTTTCCCAGTATCTCTCTGGGAAGTCTCGATGGCTTTTAGCATGCGATCCATCAGACGATCTTCAACAGAAGACATGGTTGTGGAGAGCGCTTCCTTTAGAGGTTGCTCCGTCATGATCATTGGTGAAGTGGGGCCAGGGAGGCGCTCCACTGTCACAACATCGGAAAATATTTCTGATGTGCCGCCTTGAGTAGGTCTTGATGGTCCGGAACGTCGTGGGACATCCGTTGTCAACCCTGAAGTCACCACATCAATGGGTTGGCCTATTGTTGGCTCTGAAGATGTCGGGGGTCCAATAGGGCTTCTATCCAATCCTTGAGATGATACAATAGGTATCACCTTTGTGGGTGCTGAGACAGGTTCAATTGGAATCTGTGTGGTTTGCTGATCCGTTTGTGGTGGAGATGTTGGCTCCGAAACCGATATTGTTGAAGGAGATACAGATGGGGCCGAGATTTGTTGTCGGCGAGGGTCCCTTTTTTGGAGTCTGTATTCTTCATCTGAGTTAGTGGCCTCATGAGAGACATCTCAAGGAACACCTTCGGGCTCGATGACCGGTGTTTCTATCTCCTGAGCCGTGGCTTCGGGCTCCGTTGTTTCCCCTAGCGATTTCCTTTGAGAAGGTGCCGGAGCTGGATCCATGGCTCGTACCATCTCCTCCGTGATGGAGTTGTTTTGACAGTAATCTTGGTAGGCCTCTTCCGTTGGATCAGCTAGTCGGAGTAGCTCCAATGGGATCATCATTGGTTGGAGCGCGAGGTCGGCAGCCTTCGGGTTGTGAAAGGCTCCAAATCTCCAAGGCGTGGCGGAATTTATTCCCCAACTAGTGGTAGTCTCGGGATCTCTGGATGGATGTCCATGAAGTGTGAGATCAGCACCGGGAACCAACGTACATAGGGGAGAGATTTGGCCTTCGACTTTGTCTCCCTTTGATGCATCTGGTCCGCTAGATCATTCCAAATTAGCTGGGCCACGTCGTATTTTTTGGAGAAGATCACTCCATGAAAGATGCGAAGGATATTCCCATTTGCCTTGTCGAAACTGGAGTGTTTTGGGGATATGCATTTGTTGATTATGCCGAACAACGTCTTCCACGGATGGGGAATCCCGCTATTTTTAAAGTTCGCCAGTTTTGTCAGCGGGGGTTTGTATCCCATCCGGAGCATATCTTTTACGATCTCCGCGTCCGTTGGAAGTTGATCATATTCGTCATAGTGCGGGAGATCGAGCACCATGGCCATCAGATTTTTCGTCAGGGCGATATGTCATGTGTTGATCTTCGTCATATGTTATTTTATTGTTATGTTATTATTGTTGTTATATATTATTTTATTTTTAGTTGTCTTTTTGTCTATATATAGAAAAATTAAATGATAAAATACGCAAGTAGCAAGGAAGATCAAGAAGGACACAGAATATCATATGTAAACATAATAGAGCATATGAAACACATTTCAAGTAAGAGTGAGATTGCACATGTCTGGCTTAGCAATAAGGAATTGGAATCATTTGTCATCCAATGCCTTAGTGAATAAGTCGGCAAGTTGAAGCTCAGTTTTAACAAAATACATATCTATAGTGTCTTTTTTTTACATTATCTTTTATAAAATGATAGCGAATATCTATGTATTTTCGTACGTGGATGATGAACAACACTTTCAGAATCACTTAATGGGAATGTTATTAAATTCAAACCCGTCGTGTAGTTGCGTCCGCATCCATACTCCGCCTCGGCCGTCGACGTTGGCACGCAATTTTGTTTCTTCGAAGACCATCAGACCAACTTATCGCCTAGAAATTGTGCTCCGCCAGACGTGCTTTTTCTGTCCAATCGACAACCTGCATAATCAACATCAGTGTAGGCATTTAATCTAAAACCAGTGCCTTTAGGATACCATAACCCTAAGTTGGGAGTTCCTTTGAGATAGCGTAGAATTTGGTTCAGCTTGAAAACGAGCACAAAGACAAGTGGAGAACATGATGTCAGGTCGGCTTGACGTTAAGTAGAGAAGAAATCCGATAATACTCGGGTTGTGATGTTGACTGCCTTACCAGAAGGATCAACATCCAATTTAAGTTTGTTGACATGAGAGTATTCATAGGTGTGCTCTTATCTTGATCAAATCTCTTCAGAATATCTCGGATATCCTTGGTTTGACTGATGAATATTCCATCTTTGAGTTGCTTGACTTGTAATCCAAGAAATAATTGGAGTTCGTCCATTAAGCTCATCTCGAATTTGGTCTTCATCAGATCACTAAATTTCTGACAAAGTCGTTCATTTGTCAAGGCGAAGATGATGTCATCAATGTAGACTGAACGATCATCACGTCTTTGCCTTGCTTTTTGATGAAAAGTGTCGTATCGATTGTTCCTCTTATAAAGTTGGACTTGACTAGAAATTCTCTAAAAACTTCATACCAAGCACGAGGGGCTTGTTTTAGTCCGTAGAGAGCTTTTTCCAATCGATAGACATAATCAGGATGATTCTCGTGTACAAACCTGTCGGTTGAGCGACGTAGACTTCTTCTTTTAACATGCTGTTGAGAAAGACAATTTTGACGTCCATTTGATAGACTTTGAAGTCTTTATGAGCCGTATATGCCATAAATAATCGAATAGCTTTGATACGAGCAACCGAAGCATACGTGTCCTCGTAATCAATACCTTCTTGTTGATTGTACCCCTTGGCTACGAGTTGTGCTTTAATCCTGAAAATTTCACCGTTCTCGTTCTTCTTGTTTTTTTTTTAAAAAATACCCATTTAGTTCCTATAATTGTTTGCCATGCGGCCAATGAACTAGTGTCCAAACTCGTAGATGCTCGAATTGGTTGAGTTCATCTTGCATTGTGATCACCCAATCCATGTATTTAAAGGCTTCGGCTACCTTAATTGAATCGTTTTGGCTTAAGAAACACGTGAATAGTCCGCTTTGTGTAGCTGTCCTAGTGTGTTCTCCACTTGTATGATCACCAATTATTTGGTCGAAAGGATGAGCTCGAGTCCACTTACGCTCATGAGGAAGAACCGAAGTAGATCCATCGTTGATTTGTGGGTCGAGACATCCTGAATTGTTCAGAAGCGAATTCGATCACCTCTTGAAAAGTGACGTTGTAGATTTCCAACATGGAACAAGAAGACTTGATATAGACGTGGTATGCTTGATATAGACGTGGTATGCTTTCCAACAATTTCCAACATGCTTCAAATGCTTTAGGGTCGAACTTGCTTCGATACTCTCGATCATTGGCCACAAAGCATCTGCATCCGAAGACTTTGAAGAAAGAGATATTCGAAACTCTTTGATTTATTATCTCGTACGACATCTTTTCAAAGCGTTTCTGAATAATCATTCGATTTTACGTAAAGCACGCTGTACTCACTGCTTCAGCCCATAGAAAGTGAGGGAGATCGGAGTGTATTAGCATTGTTCTTGCAGCTTCAACTAAAGTCTGGTTCTTCCGTTCTACGGCGCCATTTTGTTGAGGCGCTTTAGCGGTTGAAAATTGTTTAATAATTCCAAGTGACTGATAGTAATTGTTGAGACGTTGATTCTTGAATTTAGTCTCATTGTCAGTCTTGATTACTTGGATCTTCTTTTGCAGTAGATTCAGAGTTGTATTTACAAAGCTTATTATCAAGTCTCCAGTCTCATCTTTACTTCAGAGATATCTTGTCCAGGTTTAGCAAGAATAATCATCTACAATTACTAGCACATACTTACGACTGTTGATATTTGGTGTTCGCATTGGTCCACAAAGGTCCATCTGTAGTAATTCAAAGGTCAAGATGTGGACGCTATTTGCTTTAGTTTGTGTGACACTCGATTCATTTTTCTCATTTGACAAGCCGAACAGTGATGCTCTTGATGAAGAGAAATAGTTGGTAGACCGTTGACCAATGTTTTGATAAAGAGCTTGTGAAGATATTTGAGACTTAAATGTGATAGTCGTTGATGCCTTAAGTTGTTCCTCTTAATTGTAGTCTGTGAGATGAGGCAAACAACAGTCGAATGTCGTACTGTTGTCAGATTGATGGTGTATAGATTAGATCTTTGGGATCCTGTTAGAAGTTCTTGATTCTGACTATTTAAGATTCTGCACTGATCAGCTAGAAGCACCACTTGAAACCCTTTATCACAGAATTTAACTATGCTGAACATGTTGTGTTTAAGACCTTGGACATAACAGACAGATTTTATTGTCATATTCTTCAGAAGGATATCTCCAAAGCCTAGTATTGGTGTTGAATCGTTGTTACCGAATCTGACTTTTCCATTGTAACGGTCTTGTAGTTGCTCAACAATTCTTGATTTCCCGTCATGTGTCTGGAGCAACCGGAATCTGGGTACCACACATGATAGATCTGCATAAAAAGGTTTTAGGAGAGTCTTAGGTACCCACTTATTAATGGGTCCTCTCGGATTAGCAGATTTAGTAGGTAAGGTTTGTTCATTTTTGGTTCCTAAATCATTGGTGCTCTTAGGTACCCAAACCAACTTAGAAGTAGTTGGTTTAAGTGGTACCTCTTTAGGCAACTTGGCCTTGTTGGCTTGCGTTGGCCTAGATGGTATCTTGGGAGCCCATTGAGGGTGAATCTTACATGGGAGATTAATTTCAGCTCGGACAAATGTCTTATTAGTCTTAGGGCATGAGAAAATCTTTTATCTAGCTAGTTTCCTAAGGTGTTTAGCCGCACATGGACTGGGTACCTTAAATGAGGGCAAGAATGTATCGAGCTATAAGCTTGCTTAATAGCCGGATCTTGTTTCCTATGAGACTTAAGACTTGCGTTTTAGAATGATGGTTTTTGTTTTTAGAGTAGAGCCGATTTCAAAATTTGTGCTTTCAAAATTAATAGACTTTAAAGCATAAGTTGAAGCAACAACATGAAAATTAGAAACAGTTGTCTTCTTACGAGTGTCATTAGTTTTTTATACAGAAGAAAGTTTTGAAAATAAGTCATTTCTATCATTTCATCTTAAATTCTATGCCAGACACTCTCTCCTTTGCATGTTTCACTTCTTTTACTAGTCTACATGTGGATGGAGTAGAAAAGAGTTAGTAAAAATCTTTTTCACCTTCGAAGCATTTAAGGACTATTTCCTCCCTTTACGCTTTTAAAATATTTTTCTTCTTTTGAAATATTTTTAAAGTAATGCGAGGTATTTTTCTTAAATTTGGTTTGTCCTTAATTAATAATTTTTCTTTCTAGGGACAACATCAGGACAAAATTTTCATAAATAAAATAAAATCAGGACAAAATTTTAAACTGAGGACTTTTTTAGATTAGAAATCCCCATTAAAAGCTCATTCTTTACAGCTTCAAATTTTATTTTTTTCTGTTTCTAGGGATCTGTTTAAATCAGCTATTTTCATAATAATAGCGGGAATATAACATAAAGTAGAATTTTTAGAATGATCATAATTTTCTTCCTTGACTTTAAGAACATCTTCTAAAGGATATAATGAATTATAATCAATAGACATGTTTATTTCCCAGTGTCTTGTAACTATTATTCAAATCGGTGTAGTCAAAGGGGATGTCGGTCCAATTTGTAGCTTTTCTTTTGGATTCTTCTAAGGCATTTATTTCGAAAGATTTAGTAAAGTCATTAAAGAAGTTAATCCTAAACCCATGTACTTGATATCATATAAAATTCTATATCATGAGGTTGATTTAGAAAAATAGTCTGATCTGTTTGTTTCCTTTTCGCTAGAAGATCGTCTAAAGTCTTAATCTTAGTGTAAAGTTTCTTACGTTCGTCAGAGATTTCCTTAAAATTATTTCTAGAAATTTCTAAATCTCTCTGACAATCGCTAAGAGTCTTACTAAGGTCGTTAATTTTTGTCTCATAAGTAGCTAACCTAGATTCAAGATTGTTAGGAATTAATTGTAGTGTCCTTAGTTAGTATTTGAGTTTTGGGTCAATATTAGTTAATTTATTGTATTTGGGGTCAAATTGTAAATATTTTATTGTTTGAGTCCCAAGCCTTAATATACCAACTCATGTGGTATATAAGGCATCCCATTAACCCTAATTAGGGTTGGTCAATGTATAATTCTTAAAAAGTAAGTTCTTAATTTCGGCACACACACACAAACACACACTGAAGGTGTTTTAAGATTTTATCATTTTTAAGCCTTTGATCCTCTCTTGAGTGCGTAATCGGTCTAACAAGTGGTATCAGAGCAAGACACGGATCGATCTGTGCAAATCTATACCAATTTCGTTTGATTTCGTCAAGATCGAAAGAGTTTACTAAGCAAATTTTATTTTCGATTTTTTTCAAGTATTTTGGGTTAGATCTTGCTGTTATTGATGTTTTTAAACCTTTAAATGCTTGATTATCAGTCTTGGCTTGTTTAGGAACTCGTTTAGATTAATTTTCGTCAAGTTTGAGAAATTTCTGGGGAGAAATCGATTGAAATTGGTGTGTTTTAAAGTTGCTGGAAAAATTTCGGGCGTTTCTCTAGAACAGTGTTTATTCACTCGAAGTTCGTTCTTGAACCCGAAAATTAACTCATTTGCCGAATTTCAATTGAAATTCGCCGAAATTGAGAAAATTTTCGATCAGAAAATTGACCGAATTTGAGTAAGCTAAGTTTATTCGCCGAATTTGCTTTCTACTGTTTAAAATTCACGGAGAATTTGGTCGAATTTTAAAATTAAGATTGCCCGAATTTCAACTTAAAATTTTCGGCGAAGTTTTGATTTAAGTCACCCGAATTTCTTAATTCTCGGCGAACTTTTATCAGAAAGTCACCCGAATTTTGATTTTTTTTAATTCTCGACTGAATTTAGTTTACCCGAATTTTGAAAGTAATTTTCGATAAAATTTTTCCTACCTTAATTTAATCCTGAACTTCGGCGAACTTATTTTTGTCACCCGAATTTTGATTTCCTTTGATTTCAAAATTCTCGACAAAGTCTTTTCATCCGAATTTCAGAATTCAAATTTCGGCAACAACTCTACAAGTGCCCGAATTTTATTCTTTAAAATTAAAATAAAAAGTCGAACACTTAAACACAATTTCTTTCCACCAAAATTTACTCAAACTTAACGTTATTCTTAGACGTTATTTTTCGAAACTGACCATTTAGGATTGCAGATCACGACCGTGAACGATCATTAAAAAGCACTCAACTACATCCATGGATTTCATAGCAATCGGAAGCGATAACAGACCCCCAATTCTAACAATGAAAAGGGGGGAGTTCACAGCATGGAGAAACCGATTTGTAAATTTCGTTAGCTCCAAGGACATAGGAAACGAAATCCTAGAGTCCCTCTCGGAAGGACCCATAACATATTGGGTTAATATAGAGGGTGATTCCACAACAAATCCTCCCACCTTACCATCCATTCAGAAAAAATCTCCCACATGCTACACAATGGAAGAAAAGAACAGGGTCAAGGCAGATCGACTTGCACTCAACTATCTCATCCAGGGTATTCACAACGATATCTACATGCAAGTAGATAGCCTCACCACTGCTAAGGAAATGTGGGACGAGATCCATAAGCTGATGCAAGGGACGGAAATGGGAATCAAAGCACGTAAGGCAAACACCCTCGCGGCCTACGATACCTTCAAAGCAAAGCAAGGGGAGGACATAGAGGACACGTATAGACGGTTTATGACTCAAGTCAACGAGATGCGAAAGGTGAACGTTCATCGCTCCAATATGGAATTGAACGTGAGATTCCTTAACTCACTGCAGCCAGAGTGGAGGAAAAAGCCACTCAAATCAGGCAGAACAAAGACCTTGATGAAATCGACATCCACTGCGTTTTCGAGAGCCTCTCTCAACATGCAGACTACGTACATCAAAAATCTGCGGAATCAAAAGGAAAATCAGCAGCAGATCCTCTAGCCTTAGTAACTGATAATAGAGCTAAGAAACCTTCCCGCGCCACAAAGGATAAGGCCGTAAAACTTGAAAGCTCATCTGAGGAAGACAACTCAGACTCTTCATCGGATTCCGATCTAAAGGAATTCGAGAAACAAATGGCCCTCATCACTAAGATGATGGGCAGAAAATTCTTTAAGAAGTCTTCCTCCTCTTCCAACAAACAACGAGTTTCATCTTCTCATCAACCTCAACAAACTCCGCATCGGCCCGAACAAAAATCCCTACCTGAGCCTCCAAAATGCTATAATTGTGGGAAGGCAGGACATTGGGCCAGGGACTGTTTCCTTCCCAAGAAGAAGAACGAAGACTACTACGCCAAAAAGCTCAAACTGTCCAAAATGAAGAAAGCTGGCGTAGCCCTGCTGGCGGAGCAAGCTGAATGGTACGATGACACTTCTGAGGATGAACCCGAGAACATGGCTCTAATGGCGTTTGTGGAAGAAGAAGCTGGTGATGCAGAAGGAGCCGAGACGGAGAGCAATGACGAAACTGAATCATCCGAGGACATTGAGGTAGAAAATATAGACTTCTACAGACATAAAATTAAGAATAAGAACAGCTTCCGAAAGGAACGCTCAAGTAGGAAGTCTACATATAAAGATATGGCCACGAATGACATCATCTTGGCCAAAACACAAAATTTGGTCATTGAGCTAGAAAATAAACTAGCTACTTCAGAAAAATCACTAGAATTAGCTGAAGCTAATCTAGTAAAATCTGAAGAAAAAGTAGTTTCCCTGACATCAAAACTGACCGTGCTTGAGCATATCCAGAATTCTCCATTAGAACACTTAAAAAACTAGAAGCTCTGGAAAAGAAAAACGCAACAAATTATCAATCTGTGCTCAAACACTTAGGTGAAAAAGCAACTCTCAGATGTCATTTAGAAAATGCATCTGAGAAAATCTCGAAGCTTGAATCCGAGACTAATATGCTGAATGCAAATATTAGTCAATTAACCACTAGCCTGCGAATTAGTGAAGAAGAGCGTATTGGTAAAACAGATCAATACAATCTTCTAATGGAGGAACGTAAGAAGCTTTACTCCAAAATCAAAAGTCTGGAGGACCTCCTTACGAAAAGGGGACAAACCGACAAAACGATTTTCTTGAATCAGCCTAAGGACACGAGATTTTACAATCCACGTGAGGGCTTAGGCTTTAAGCCAAACCAACAAACCACTGATAAACGGCCGCTTGCTCTTTACAATGCTGCATACCTAGGACTAGGAATACCTAGCTTGTTAGCCTTTCTCAGATCATCTGAAGAAGAAGATAACCTAGAACAGGAAAAGCGCAAGACCAAAAGCAAGGCCGAAATATCCTTGGATTACAAGGAAATCAACGATAGTTATGGAACTAGGGAAATTCCTCTTTCAAATGACTATCTACAAATGTTTCCCCATCCTCCCTCTGAATCTGATCAGCCCATGACAGAAATATCTAGCTCAAAGAACTCAGATCTTTGCAGAATTTACATTCCCCAAAAGATCAAGAATATTCAATCCACGATAGAGCTCGAACGGAAAATATTTCAAGCTGAAAAGGAGAAACTCCTTGAGAGAATTTCCTCACTTGAAAATCAATCATATGCTGATCTCGCTAAATCTTCTAAGTCGGAGTCTGTTATTATAACACCAATAGATTCCTCATCCATGAAGAATAGGCTAACTAAGAAGATTATCATTCAAGCAACAGCTAACATCCCTTCACCATCTATGACAGATCTGAGACGGACAGAGACTGCTGGGAAGAAAAATTCAGGAACGCAAGAGAAGGATGCCAAAATCTTTGATAAAAAGACGAAGCAAAATTTGACTAGTGTTTCTGATTTAAAATTATTTCCAAAAACATTTAGAAATCTTTCTTCATGTAGTTCGAACAATGCTTCCGCTTATTCCCGTATTTCTTCCAAAACCAGTTCTGTTAAGACTGTCAGTGATTATATTACCTACGATAGGTGTATAGCTATGAATGCTAAATTTATACGTCGTAGAAATATGATTTCAGGAACACACACGAAAACGGTTCTACCATCCAAAACGTCCAACCTAAAAGTTGACGAAAAGGTAGCTAGAACATTCAGAAGGCCAACTCTCACTGAAACAAAAACTAAAGCTCAAGCTTTAGAGAAAAAGGCCAAAAACGTGACCAAAACAGATCCAAAAATATCTGAGCAATCGAAAACCCGAGCTGAAGCTAAGGGAAAAGATTGCAAACAAATCTGGGTAGTTAAAACAGTGCTTGCTGCATGCACAAAGCTCTGTTTTCCATTAGGGGTAACAAAAATTTGGGTACCGAAAAACTCAGGAAAGATACAAGCCAACCCGGTACACAATTCACCCAATCTTGCATGCACCTCAACCTCTGCAAATGATAGAAGACCCGTAATAAACGGGATCTCTAACACTGCTTAATCTTATCTTGCAGATAAGTCATGTGTGGTACTTAGACTCGGGTTGCTCCACACACATGACCGGAAGAAAAGAACTGCTGAGCAACTACACAGAGAGATTTGGTGGAAATGTGCGATTCGGGAACAACCACTCAGCTCCCATCCTGGGTCACGGTGATATCATACATCAAAATCTCTTAATTAAGGATGTTTCATATGTTGATGGCTTAAGCCACAATCTTTTCAGTATAGGACAGTTCTGTGATCGTGGACTCACGGTCAACTTCCATACTGAAGGATGTAGTGTAAATGGTGGTAACGGTAAACCATTACTCACTGGAACTAGAAAATCCAATCTTTACACCATCAATCTTAGAACCGTTCATCAATCCCGAGCCATTTGCCTGTTGAGTAAAGCATCTCTTCAACAGAACAATTTATGGCATCAACGATTATCTCACCTAAATTTCAAGACTCTAAGTCAACTTCAAAGAGATAATCTTGTACAGGGATTGCCTGCCTTGAAATATCACAAAGAGCATCTCTGCTCAGCATGTGAGTTAGGAAAAATGCGAAAAGCATCCCACAAATCAAAACAAACTGCCTCAACCTCACGACCACTCGAGATTCTTCATATGGACCTCTGTGGACCAATGAGAATTGAGAGCATAAATGGACGACGTTACGTACTAGTAATAGTGGATGACTTTTCTAGGTTCACCTGGACCAAATTTTTAAGAACAAAGGCAGAAACTCCTGACTTCATAATTGCTTTTGTGAAAAAGACACAGAATTTGTCGGGCTTACAAATTCGTATAATTCGCTCAGATAATGGGACTGAATTTAAAAATCAGTTACTGAGCGAATTCTACCAATCCCTAGGGATCTCCCAACACTTCTCTGCTCCTAAAACTCCTCAACAAAACGGAGTCGTAGAAAGGAGGAATAGGACCCTAGTTGAAGCTGCTAGGACTATGCTTATTCACTCTAAACTTCCTCACTTTCTATGGGCTGAAGCAGTCAGTACTGCCTGCTTCACCCAAAATAGGACAATAATTCACAAACGCTTTGGAAAGACTCCATATGAAATATTGAATGGAAGAATCCCCAATATAGGATTTCTTCGCGTTTTCGGATGCATTTGCTACGTAGCAAATGACAGGGAAAACCGAGGAAAATTTGATGCTAAGGCATTAGAGGCAACTTTCATTGGGTATTCTCTAGAATCTAAAGCATATCGAGTCTACCTTAAGAAGCGGAGAACGGTCATGGAAAGCTCCAATGTGACCTTCAATGAAACACCCTTAATGGCTTCTGAACAAATCAGTCCAGAACCCGGACTTATTAGAGTGTTGACTGATGATCAACACATTCCCACACCTGTGGAAGAGACATCAGCCTCAAATTCCTCAAAAGACATGGAATTAAGTATCCTTTTTGAGAAAATTTACTCTAACCCATGTCAACAATTAGTCTCACGACAATCCATCCAAGATGGTGACACAAGCAGTCCACATATGGTAGAACCAATAGTGAACTGTGAAACTTCACAAGAACCAGAATTAGATGTCACCAATGATTTAGGAATCGAAGTGTCTGTTGAAAACGACTCTTCCGAAGAGACCTTAGAAAATGAGACAAACCCTCCCGTTGAGGTCTCCATTTCTACGGAAAATGAAATCGCGTCCACAATAAACGAGACAACCTCTCAACCACTTCCTCATGAAAGAAAGTGGACACGTGCTCATCCCGTAGAACAAATTATTGGAGACCCTCTCCAAGGAATAAGCACTAGATCCTCAACTACTCACGAAGGACTATTTACCTGCTTTTTGAGCCAAATAGAACCTAAAAGAGCCAAACAAGCATTGGAAGATCCTGATTGGATTATTGCAATGCAAGAAGAGATAAATCAGTTCGATAGATTACAGGTCTGGAGACTAATCCCGAAACCCCTTGGCAAAACCATTATTGGTACCAAATGGGTTTTCAAGAATAAGAAGGATGAAAATGGGATAGTAATAAGAAACAAAGCTCGACTCGTAGCTAAGGGGTATAATCAACAAGAAGGAATTGATTACGATGAAACCTTCGCCCCCGTAGCTCGACTCGAAGCCATTAGGTTATTCCTTGCTTATGCTGCCCATAAAAACTTCACCGTATTCCAAATGGATGTCAAGACTGCGTTTCTTAACGGAGTCTTGAAAGAAGAAGTTTATGTGGAACAGCCCGAAGGATTCGTGAGCTCAACTCACCCTGACTATGTCTACAAGCTAGATAAAGCCTTATACGGACTCAAACAAGCCCCTCGAGCTTGGTATGATGTTCTTTCTGACTTTTTGGTCAAGTCAGGCTTCGAAAAAGGAAAAATTGACACAACCCTTTTCATCCAACGCACACGTAAAGATATTCTCTTAGTCCAAATCTATGTAGATGATATTATTTTCGGATCTACTAATTTAAAGCTGTGTGACCAATTTGGAGAACTTATGAAAACTAAGTTCGAAATGAGCATGATGGGTGAACTCAACTTTTTCTTGGGTTTACAAGTCAAGCAACTTTCGGACGCAATTTTCATAAGTCAAACCAAATATATCCATGACATCTTGAAAAAGTTTGACATGGAAAATTGTACTACAAAAAGTACCCCTATGTCCCCCTCATGCCAACTTGACTCGGATCCTCTTGGGAAACCAGTCAATCCAACCCTTTATAGAGGAATTATAGGTTCATTACTTTACTTGACAGCTAGTAGACCGGATATCATGTTCTCGACATGTCTATGTGCCCGATTCCAAGCTAATCCCAAAGAATCGCACCTCATAGCCGTGAAGAGAATCATGAAATATCTCAAAGGAACACCTAATCTCGGACTTTGGTATCCCAAAGGTTCCGGGTATAATCTCGTCGGATATTCTGATGCCGACTATGCAGGGTGCAAGATGGACAGAAAAAGCACCTCGGGTGGAGCACAATTTCTGGGAGACAAACTAATTAGTTGGTCATCTAAGAAACAAAATTGTGTCTCTACCTCAACTGCTGAAGCAGAATATGTAGCTGCAGCAAGCTGTTGCTCTCAAATCTTGTGGATGCGTACGCAACTACGAGATTATGGGTTCGATCTTAATCATATACCCATATATAGTGACTCAAAGAGCGCAATTGCTATCACATGTAACCCTGTCCATCACTCTCGCACTAAACACATAGATCTTCGTTATCACTTTATAAAAGATCATGTTGAAAAGGGCACTATCGATATGTATTTTGTAAGTACAGAACTTCAACTTGCAGATTTATTTACAAAGGCTCTGGATGAAAAACGATTCCATTTCCTAGTTTCTAAGTTGGGCATGTTGAATTTTCAACACTGACCTATAGTGCCTCATGACCTTTTATTTAGTAGACAAATTAATTCTACATGCAAATTTTAAAAGGGTAGTTTTTATTTCATTTTCATTAAGGGGGAGCTTATTTTTATTACGGGGGAGTATATATCATTTTATTGAGGGGGAGCTCTTTGACATAATATAAAATTTCGGAAGTCCAATTTTGGACTAACAGTGAAGAAATTCGGCCAATTTCAATTTCACTCGCCGAATTTCAAATTCGGGGTCACTTTTGGTCAATACTAATTTCGATCGCCGAATTTCATAATTTTCACTTAATCAGAACGAATTTCGGCGAAACTCAATTTTAACATGCCGAATTTCATTCACCCGAACTTTTGCACAGTAACCCCTATTTATCTCACTACTCGCCCGAATTTCATTATTTACCCTAAATTTACAAGTTAACGCCCGAATTTCAGAAAATTTACTCTCGAATTTAAATTCGCGCAAACACAAAATCTTCAAATCAAATCTCTTCAACTTCGATTTTACTACAGAAGGTAATGGCGACCCCGAATCTGCAATTTATTTGCCAAAATTTCATCCAAATCCCGATGGAATCGACCTATTTTAATTTTTAGGTTTCGGGCGAAATTCGGGTAAAATTTAAATTTTCATCCGAATTTCTGCTTTTCAATCCAAAATTCGGCGAATTTCTACTGTTCACTCGAAATTCGGCGAATTTCTACTGTACCCCGACTCCTCACAGTCGAATTCCATCGCCCGAATTTGTCAATTTCGGCAAATTCAATTTTAAAGACAAGCACCCGAATTTGATGAATGATGATAACAAATTCGATTTAATTTTCACTTACCCGAACTTCATTACAATTCGGCGAACAAAAATTTCAAATCCTCATAACCCGAACTTCATCAAATTCGGCGAACAAAACTTTTCAAATCCAAATTCGGCCAAATCAAACTTCGAGTTTTAAACTTTTCAATGTACTCTTAGCCGAATTTGTGAACTTCGCCGCTTGTATTTCAAAAGTATAATCTTATTTACTTAAGCAAATTTCGGGCACTTTCATATAAAATTTTTCAAGTCCGAAATTTTTTTCTAAGTAACATTTTTATCTACTCTGCCTAGTCTAACAATTTTCTGTGTTTTCTTCTTAGCAGATTACATAAACATGTTGAGACAAATTGACGAAGTCTTTCCTCAAAGTCAATGGGCCACTAAACTACCCAACAACCCGGCCATTGACTTTGACAACATCACGGTCCCCGCACCGATAATACTCGAAATCCTTCGTCACCATCCTCTACACACCGCCCTCACCATTACGGAATCGGCCCCAGAAGTATACGCACAACAGCTATGGGCCAACCTACAACCATCAACTTCAAAAACCCCTCCAACCTCACTTACCTCACAAATAGACCAAACACCCATAATCTTCACCCCATCCATACTACGCCGTATCTTAAACCTACCTCACAGCCTAATATATAACCCACCACCCACGGAGGAAGAATTGAAAACCGACTTCCTCCTAATGGGATATCGCCCAGACATCCATAAATCCCTACACCTACCCGATTTCTGCGCCAAGGACATTCCACAACCTTGGCGCACACTCTTTCTCATAATAAACAAATGCCTATCACCCAAGCACTCAGGCCCAGATCGCTGTAACCGCAACATTATGATCATCTTCCACGGTGTCATCTTTAATAAAAATTATGACATCGTGCAGTTGATCTGGGCCGATATCCTTGACCAACTCCGCCGAAGGGACTTATCCACCAAAAATAAAACCCGACAAGTCCTTCCCTACCTTCGGTGGTTTCCAGTGATAATAACCCACTTTCAAGACCTACACCCCGAGATAACCCGTCGACCGAGATCGGAGGGATACCAAATTCCCAAGCTAGCATCCCTCCATTCTTCCAAATCCAAATTTGATCTCGAGTCGATGCGGATCCCTGACCACCTCCTACAAATCGCTAATCCTTCCAACCCAATAGTAGCGAGGTACCTCCAATCCATCACCCTTGAAGACACTCCTATGGTTCGACAAAACCCAGTCGAACCTACCCCGGGAATTAGCCTACCCCAGCCTCAGTTAGGTCTAGGAAGCGCCGCTTCCCCTCCTCGTTCCTCACGAAAAACAAAACGAGGGGAAGACGTAAGACGCATACAGGAGCGTCGCACCAAACAAAAACATGATCGACCTCCTCAGTCCTCTAACCCACTACAAAGCCGGGCCGAACCCGTAGGAACAGGAGACGACACGATCGTCTCCCGAGTAGCAGTCGTGCCATCAGGCCCAAGCACGCAAATAACCCTTCCAACCCATTCGGTCGTCTCCCAACAGACGACCGTCTCAATAGCACCGGAGGAGCCACGACAACCATCATTGCCTTATTCGGAGGCAATAGATGTTGAATTAAGCAGTTCACTTCCTCCGACTGCGCCCTCCTTGATCACAGGTCTAGTGTCCGCACCAACTAAAATTTTTTCCATTTCTAGGACACATACACTATTTTCCGCACCTCTAAGTCTTCCAGACTTAGACAGAACGCTCTCTGACGTCACTCTGGGGTTAATCTCCGAGGGACTGAGCGGAAGCCCCGAAACGATCAACATCCCACCAGTCGTCTCGGGCCAACGGTCTGAGTTTGTCTTAGCACCGTTGCCACCGGTGTGCCTTGGTGGCCCCGGAAGACCCACTACAGTGGGCGGCACGTCAGAAATCTACTCTGACGTCGCGACAACGGCACGCCTCAGTGGCTCCGTTTTATTTCCCGATCCGTTTGTGACGGAGTCTCGGCTACGATCTTTTGGCGACGAACTAGTGGAAAAAGTCCGGGCCATGATCGAAACATCAAGACAAGACAAAGGCAAGACTCCAGTCACACACGAGACAGCTGCTGCTGTTCCTTCACTCACACAACCAGAAGAAGGACCGTGGGACGTGCCCATTGAAGAACTCTTCAACATTCTTTTGGCACGTATCCGGTCGGCGCCACACCTGACACCGAAGGAGAAAGAAATCCAGAGGCTGATTGACCCCACCAGCTGCCGAACACAAGCCGGGGGCCTATCTGGATCGCGGGACGACCCTGAAGACGAGGACCGTCCCGAGGGGAGAACCGACAGCGTGGAGTCGAATCCCCTCACCAGCAGCAGCCAACAACCAAAACAGTCCAAGAATCCAACCCGCTGGATACCTCAAGCTCAAAAGGCAAAACAAAACAAGTCTCCAGCACCACAATAATATTCCCTACCATGGAGATCTCAACCACAACCGAACAAAATACACAAGAGATCTCCAATACACTTTCCCTTTCGACACCCACTCCAGTCACTATAAGCCTTAGCTCACCAAGAACCTTCTACCGACAAAGTCCACCTCAAGCCACATCTATTGACCTCCAAATCTCGGAAGAAATCAGCCAACTCTACAATCCACATGATGTGGTAGAGAAATATATATTTGAAGAAGGATGGCTGAAGCAACCGATGGACCTCCAGCTCGAAGCCAGATTTCGAGAAAACGCCAGACTATTCCTCGAAAAGGCGTCGATAAGCCTGGTGAAAGTCCATGAAGATGAGGAGCTGGAAGATCTGCAAAGTGACCTCCCCGATCTACCGGAACTACTCAAACATCAAGTCCAAAATGAGGATGCTCCACTTCTCATGTCAAAGATCGGGGCAACGGTCGATCTTCCGTGGCAAAACGTCAGAATCTTAGTTCCATACCAAGAAGAGATAAGGAAAAGAATCTGGCGTAAAGAGGATCAGCTCGTCAAATTGAACGAGCTGGAGCTACGTGGGATGACGCACCTGTCAGAGCGCAGAGCCAATCTCTACCTTCTTTCCCTAAGACGTCTTCATATGTTCTTAGGGAAAGGAAATGATCTGGCTGCTCTCAGGCGAGAGGAAAAGCAGAGGCCCCGAATACAAGCCGTAGAAAGAGTTGGAATAGATCGGCTCGGGACCTTCCTACTAAGCGTCTACCACGTAGTGAGGGAAGACGGTACAAGAGAGACCTTGACAGAGGCTGACTTCCCGTACATCAGAGCTGAAGACATCTCACAGATGATTGGAAGCTACCGATACGTGGGAACGCTGCAGGACCAGGACGTCAAATTAGGATACATGACGATCAAAAGGTTCATGCTCCGACAAATCAAGTACGGAGCGACGCACGACCTGCAGCTAGCACTGGAGTCAAATGTCAGAAAGGTCAACCTCACCAAACCATCATTCGAGCTCCCTGAACAAGTTGAATATGGTGAAGGCCACGTGTTCGAAAGTGAAGATCCAGCGGTGGTCTACATCAACTACAAGGGAGAAAAGCGAATATTGAAGACATCGGAGATACCAAAATTCTCCGACGGAACGCTCCTCATCATACGAGAGAAGTTGAGGAGCATACTGGATAAGATGGAAGGTGAAGGACCGGACACAAAAGCCAAGATACTGAATATGCTGAACAACATACAAGAAAGGCTTTCGTTCCGGAGGGAAATAAGGACGTACGAGCACAAGCTTGGACTACGGAACTCCGTGTACGCCCAGCAACGACCCAAAGGCTCAAAGAAACAGACAAAGACGAAGAAAGGACACTAAGGGGGAGAATGTTAGGAATTAATTGTAGTGTCCTTAGTTAGTATTTGAGTTTTGGGTCAATATTAGTTAATTTATTGTATTTGGGGTCAAATTGTAAATATTTTATTGTTTGAGTCCCAAGCCTTAATATACCAACTCATGTGGTATATAAGGCATCCCATTAACCCTAATTAGGGTTGGTCAATGTATAATTCTTAAAAAGTAAGTTCTTAATTTCGGCACACACACACACAAACACACACTGAAGGTGTTTTAAGAACTTTATCATTTTTAAGCCTTTGATCCTCTCTTGAGTGCGTAATCGGTCTAACAAAGATTAGTTATTGTTTCCTTAGCATTAGATAAGAGAATTTCTAGGTGAAATTTCTCATCTAGTTGCTTTTGGAAATTATTTTCACTAAGGGCTAGTCTCTCCTCTAATTCTTTGTACTTTTCCGCTCATTTTTCATGTTAGTATATTTAATTTGTAAAGATTCTAACATGACTAATAATGTAGACTCGAGTGTAGCTACCTCTTGAGATGAGGTTCATGCTTTGTCTTCGTCATCGGACCTCCTCGTTGAGTTTTCATCTGAGGCATCGTCAAGAAATGCCATGAGAGCGAGATTGTCGTTGTCAGAATCTGTTGTGTCTTCTAACCAATGCTCTTGTTCAGCCATTAGAGCTATTCCAGCTTTCTTATGTTTGGTTAGTTGAAATTTCTTTGAGTAGTAATTGTCGTCTTTCTTCTTAGTAAGATTGTATTCTATGGCAAAGTGCCCCATCTTTCCACAATTGTAGCATGTTTGTGGTTCTTTGGCGTTTTTGGATTTTGACGACTCGGTCGGTCATTCTTTGTGCTGAGAGCTTGAGGTCCGAAGTCTATTAGCCGAGGAGGAGGATTTTTTTTTATAAAACGTTTTGCTCATGATTTTAGTAATGAAAGCCAATTGTTTCTTGAACTCTTTCATATCGGGCTCAGAATCCGATTCTGGTTCGTCTTCATCTTCGGAAGAACTCGGCAATTTGATGCTTTTATCTTTACGAGATTGACTCGTTTTTCTTTCCGAAACTAGAGCTATTGAATCTTTGATATGTTTGCCCTTTTGTTCTTTTTGTATCTCGCTAATGTATTCGTCGTGTTGAGCGAGATTGTCAAATACGGCGTGGATATCCATTTCGTCCAAATCCTTATTTTGACGGATTTGCATGGATATCTTCTTTCACTCTGGTTGAAGAGAAGAAAGAAATCGAATATTGACCTCCATGTTGGTCTTGAATTCTATTTTCCTCATCTCGTTAAGAAGAGTTAAATAGCGTTGACAGAGTTCGTAGAGATTTTCCTTCGTCTTCGCTTTGAAGGAGTCGTAAGCAGTGAGAATGTTCGCTTTCTTAGCCTTGACTTCGGTCCGTTGCATCATTTTGTGGAGCTCGTCCAACATAGCTTTCGCACTTGATAGACTATCGATTTGCATATAGATGTCATTCGGGATGCCTTGCATCAGGAAAGTTTTAGCTCTTAGATCGGCTTTAGCTCTTAATCGATCCCCGTCAGTCTATTCACTAGGAATTTTGAGTCTTCTAGTGGCAGGATTGAGAGGATTATTAGTGGCATCGGCTTCTTGGATAAGCCAAATTGAGTGGGACCTTCTTGAAGAGAGGCTATCAAATTTGTAGCTTGATCTTCTGTCTCCAAAAAGTTCATGAATCGGCTTCTCCATACGGTGTATTCGCCTCTTCGTAGAATTGGAGGACGAACATCGTTTCCAGGTGAGTAAGCATCCATTGTAGTAGTTGATTTGTAGGATCTCATGAAAGTTTGGAGTTGAGTTGGTAAAAGTGCTTCACAAGTGACAAACTTGTTAGTAATGTTTGGTTCGTACTTTAGGCAATTTCCTTTTCAACCTATTTTTTGGTTTAAAAAGGAATTGTTTTGATTGCGAAAAATATATGATATAAGAATTGATATTTCAAATTTTGCTAAAAGAATTTTGAATTTATGATCGAAAATTTTTAGTATCGAAGAAGATTATTCTGAGAAAAATATTTTCCGTAAGTTTTGAAATTAAATTTTTTTTATTCCCAAAAATTAATATTAGTGTAAAATCTGTGTGTGTTTGAAAGTTCAATAGTAGAAAATTTTTCGAACGATAAAGTTTTTCGATTTGAAAATTTTCGAATCTTATAATCGAAAAAGATTTTCGATCGTATAAATTTTTTGAGGTATGTTTTTCGAAAATTATTTTTCAAATGAAAGAGTTTTGCGGAGAAAATATCCTATCGAAAAATAGTATGTCCAATAAATTTGTTGATCGCAAAAACTTTTATCGAAATATTTGTAATCGAAAAATTAAGAGTGATAGAAAATTTCGTTAAGTTTGACTCAAATTGTTGACTAAAAGTTTTCGAATGTAAAATATTCGATCGAAATTTTGACTCGAAAATACGTTTTCGTTAAATTTTGACTTGAAAATTTAGATGATCGAAAAACTTGATATCGAAAAACTTGTAATAGTAAACAAGATTTTCGTGTGAAAAGTAGATATTTATCCAGCGAAAACAATATCCGTCGAAAAAAATTTATGCTTTGTTACGCTCGAAAAAGATATTTATGTGTGAATCGAAAACTAATTATCGAAAATAAAGTTTTCGAGTCTTATATATGTGAATTCACAAAAATATTATGTGTATCGATAAACTTTTCGCCTGTAAACTTATTCGAAAAATATTTTCCGAGCCAAGTTTTTCGATCGAAGAGCGATCGAAGAACACAAGTCTAGTTCAATGGAACAATGAAATTCCAGATTCAACTGAAAAACTCAAGTTAGATGCTGAGATTAAGGATAATCACTCGAATATGTGTTCTGCATTGAGTTAACCACATTTTACAGCAAAATATATCGATTATGAAGAAAATAAAACCGTATTCAAAACTCAATCGCAAAAACAAATATCAATCGAAATAAAAAATGTGAAATAATTCGATGTTCTAAGCGATTGAAATCAATACGTAATTCATTCCTAACATATAACCTATCACTTTAGCAGCAGGATCAACAACAAAATTCGCAAAATTAAACATGTAGATCAAAATGCTTTTCACGTAATTTTTTCGATCGAAAAATCTGGAAAATAATTTTGATCTATGAATAGCACATTCAATCCAAAAACGATCACGATCGGATCTAATACCAATTGTTAGGTCCTAATTAGTCAACTAACGATCGATCTACGCATTAATTCTAGATATTCGAATAAGAATTCTCGAGAGTCACATTCGGTCGAATATCGAGTTTGAAATCGGGAGAGAGAAACAATTAGAGAGTGGAAGTTTTGGATTGTATTTCTCTTTCTAGAATGTCAATTCAATGCTTTGTATTTTCTGAAAATAACTTGTGTATTGATTTTTGTTGTGTGCACGATATATATACATCTATACGTGGTATATTTACAAACTAGTCCAACACTAACAAAAATACGAGTTACGCCCCTAATTACAAGGATAACTAATTAACAAAGCATAATTTCGACGTTTCTTCAGTGCTGCACAAGTGACAAACTTGTTAGTAATGTTTGGTTCTTACTTTAGGCAATTTCTTTTTCGGACTTATTTTTCGGTTTAAAAGGAATCTTATTTTGATTAAGAAAAATATTTGAATATGAGAATTGATACTTCAAAATTTTGCTAAATAATTTTGAATTTTTGATCAAAAATTTTGAGTATCGAAAAAGATTATTCGAAGAAAAATATATTTCGCCAGTTTTGAAAATTACGATTTTTGATTCACAAAAAAATTAAGATTAGTGTAAAATGTGTGTGTGTTACAATTTTCAGTAATCGAAAAATATTTCGAGCAATAAAATATTTCGATTTGAAAATTTTTTATCCTTATAATGGAAAAATATTTTCGATAGTATAAGTTTTTCAAGGCATGTTTATCGAAAATTATTTTTCGAACGAAAACGTTTTGCAAAGAGAATATTTGTAATCGAAAAATTAAAAGTGATCGAAAATTTCGTTAAGTTTGACTCAATTTGTTGAGTAAAAGTTTTTTCGAGTGGTGGAATATTCTATCGAAATATATTTTCCCTACATTTTGACTCGAAAATTTTGATGATAGAAAAACTTGAGATCGAAAAACTTGTTATAGTAAAACAAGTTTTTCGTGTCTTTGTTAGATATTTATCTAGCAAAAACAGTATTAATCGAAAACATTTAGGCTTATATACGCTCGAAAAAGATATTTATATGTGAATCGAAAAACTAATTATCGAAAATAAAGTTTTTCGAGTCTTATATATGAGTGAAACTCATGAAAACAGTATGTGTATCGAAAAACTTTTTGCCTGTAAAAGATTTTCGAGCCAAGTTTTTCGATCGAAAAAAAAAACGATCGAAGAACACAACTCGAGTTCAATGGAACAGTAAAAATCCAGATTCAACTGAAAAACTCAAGTTAGACGTTGAGATTCTGGATAATCATTCGAATATGAGTTCTGAATATGAACAAACACAAGATTAACCACGTTTTACAGCAAAATATATCGATTATGAAGAAAATCTAATCGTATTCAATACTCAATCGCAAACACTAATATCGATCGAAATAAAAAATCTGAAATAATCCGATGTTTTAAGCGGTTGAAATCAGTACGTAATTCATTTCTAACATATAATCAATCACTTTAGGAGCAGGATCATCAACAATGTTAGGTCCTATTATATCCAACACGATTAAGTTTGGTGAAGAATTCGATAGAAAATGTAAAACTTGCGAAGAACACGTTTGAATTTGGCGCGGAAACTTTGAGAACGTTCTTCACGTTGTAAAGCTCGGTTTTCTGTTAAATGAATTCTTAACCCTAACACATGACATTAGGATTCCTTATATACCAAACAAGTTTGGTATATTTGTTAAGTAGTCATAATGTATGGCTTAATTACAATTAAGCCCAAATTACTACACTACAAGACTAAGATAACATATACATTTGAACACAATAAAAATGTCCTAACAATCTCCCCCTTTGTGTTCAAACTTCGCTTGAGCGTTGGTTATCTTTTCTTATTTTAGAAAAGATTCCGCGAGTCATAACAATCTCCCCTTTATGAGATTATTTGTGTAATCTCTTCCTTTATCTTGTCTTGTGGTCTCTTTCTTCTTTGCAGATAATCAAGCTCGCCATATCTTCTAATAATCTTCTCGGCACCAGATCTTTCTTCTAATTTTCTTTTGAAGTTCGTCTCCAAATGCTGGAAGGTGTGTGAATTCGTTTGCCGGATTTTTGGAGAATTTCCTCTTTTGTGTTCCATCTCTCCCTTTGGAAAGAAGATTGTATTGTCGTGACAAGGAGATGGAGTTTGTAGACTTTGTAGGAAATCAAATTTGGTAATAACCCGACGGAGCCACGAAGGCGTTCCGCCGATATGAAACCGGGGCCACATAGGCTTCTCGTTGACATCGTTCTAGGAGCGTTGCTCGTAGAAGATGGCCTAATACCGTTGTTGGTTTGATGTTGCAACGACAGAACTTCCTTTCGATCATCGAAGCATGTCTAAGAATGACATGTGTACGAAAGTTCTAACTTGATTACAAAGACCAATATACAAAGTGTATGTGTCCTAGAAAATTTATAAAAATTTAGGAAGTGAGGACACACTAGACACGACGTGATCAATGAAAGCGTGGTGCAGGGAGGATTACCACTTAGTTCAATATGTCCCACTTCGAGTGAAGTGGTAATAGTAGACGTGGCTCCCCGTGAGAAAATGAAACATCGGTCTTTTAGGAGACGATGAGTGGGTAAGGCTCGGATGTGCATGCGGCGTCTTCTACTCGGGAGCTAATAAAATTAACACCTGTACCTATGGGGATATGGTCCGGATTATTTGTGAGATAAGGGATTATGTACCATAAAATTTTCCAATTCATCATCGAAGTCGTCTTGCTTGTTGTTCGCATGATGTACGAGAGGTGGTAGGTCGGATCGTCTCAAAAGCTCGGACGCATTCCGGGGTTAGGATCAACTCGGTTAGACTTAACCATGGGAACTAGAAATCCATGCTTCCGGGATACGAGATGAGTGTTTGCTTTATTTGAATCAGCAAGCCGTAACCGGTAGTTGAAAATGAGCATTTGGATCGTCATGAAGATTGTTACCTTTGCCTTTTGGAAATATTTGTCCGTTATAAGCTCGAGATTCTTCCTCGGAGTCCATCTAAAGTTGTCGGAGGAAATATACATGAAGCTTAATGAAGATGAGAGAAGATTTTTCTTTTTCCTTTTTTTGTTATTTATTTTCTCTTTATTTTTATTTTTCTTCGCTCTGCTTTTTCCATTTTCCTCTCTGTTTTTTCTGAAGAAATTTACGATAACGTTCTACGAGAAAATTGTACGAAAAAAGATTGTTGATAAAATTTTCACATTATGTTTCGAGAAAGTTTTGTCGATAAAAAAAAATATGTCGAGAAAGTCTTGCTAGAAAATTTCTCGAGAAAGTGTAGAAAAATTATCATTAAACTTTGTCGGTAGAATTTTTAAAAAAAAAATCAATATTTGAAAACTATATCTATATTTTATTTCTCCTTCTCACATAATGCTTCCGAAATAAAGTTTCTCCCCTAGAAGTTGCGTAGTAAGATTAAAAAAATATTACGAATCTCTTTCCCTTAATCTTGTCGTTTAAAGTTTTAACTCCTGCTCAAAAATTACAATTGTTGCTCCCTCTTGAAAGAAATAAGTGAAGAGAATTTAGAATTGTGCTTTGTTATTTTATAATCCTTGTAATTAGGGGTGTAACTAGTAATTTTGATAGTATAGGACCAAATAGTAATTATACCTTGAAAATATGTATAAATATGATGTACACTATCAAAATCGTACAAGTTCATTTTCAGAAAAACACAAGCATTGAATTCATATTCTAAGAGAGAGAAAAGCAATTGAGAAACACTCTCTCTCAAGATCTTCAAAAAAGATATTCGACCGAAAGGTATTTTGTAAGATTTATTATTCGAATATCTGGAATTCGTGCTTAGATCGATAAGTAGTTGATAGATAAGGACCTAACAATTGGTATCAGAGCTGATCGTGATCGCTTTTGGATTGAATTCGCGATTATAAGATCAAAATAATTTTTCCAGATATTTCGATCGAAAAACTCACGTGAAATAGATTTTGATCATTGTGCTTTATGTTTGCGAATTTTGTTTGATGATCTTGTTGATTAAGTGATAGATTATATGTTAGGAATGATTACGTACTGATTTCAATCGCTTAGAACGTCATATTAATTCAGATTTTCGATTTAGATCGATATTTGCGTTTGCGATTAAGTTTTCATTTCGATTTGATTTTCTTAATATTTAATATATTTTGCTGTAAAACGTGGTTAATCTAGTGTTTGCTCATATTAAGAACTAAGAAACAACTGGTTATCAAGAATTTCAGCACCTAACTTGAACATCTAGGTTGATTCTGAAATTTTCACTTTTACATTGAACTTTGCTGTTCTTCGAAAATTATTTTTCGAATAAGTTTGCATTCGATGACAAACACTGTTCTCGTGTGTTTTACTCATATATAAGACTCGAAAAACATTATTTCGATAATTAGTTTTTCGATTCATATATAAATATCTTCTTCGAGAGTAATAAAGCGTATTTTTTTCGACAGATACTGTTTTGCTACATAAAATATCTAATTTTGAATCGAAAAACTTGTCATAGTAAAACAAGTTTTTTTATCACAAGATTTTCGATCATTTAAATTTTCGAGTCAAAATTTAGCGAAAACTTATTTCGATCGAATAATTCACACTCGAAAAACTTTTAGTCAACAATTTGAGTCAAACTTCACAAAAAAAATTTCGATCACTCTTAATTTTTCGATTACAAAACAATTATTCGACAAACTATTTTTCGACAGGATATTTACTCTGCAAAACTCTTCCGTTCGAAAAATAATTTTCGATAAATACAACGAAAAACTTAGACAATCGAAAATCTTTTTCGATCATAGGTTCGAATTGTTTTAATCGAAAACTTATTGTTCGAAAAACTTTTCGATCACTGCTCAAATACACACACATTATACACTATTTTGAAAGAAATCAAAATTCGTAATTTTCAAAACTTACCAAAAATATTTGTTTCCGAATTATCTTCTACGATACTCAAAATTTTCGATCTTAAAATCAAAATTCTTTAGCAAAATTTTGAAGTATCAATTCTCATATCAAATATTTTTCGAAATCAAAACAATTTCTCTTTAACAACCCAAAATAGGTACGAAAGGGAAATTGCTTAAAGTATGAAACAAACATTACTAACGACGTCTGGCCTCCAATTTTACGAAGAGGGGAATAACCGTATGGAGAAGCCGATTCATGAACTTCTTGGAAACAAAAGAGCAAGCTACAAATTTGATAGCTTTTCTTCAAGAAGGTCCCGCTCAATTTTGGCTCATCCCAGAAGGCGATGCCACCAATAATCCTCCCATTCCTGCCTCTAGAAGACTCAAAATTCCTAGTGAATACACCGAGGGGGAACGATTAAGAGCAAAATTGGATTTAGGAGCCAAAACTTTCCTAATGCTAGGAATTCCTAACGACATCTATATGCAAATAGATAGTCTATTTAGTGCAAAAGCTATGTAGGATGAACTTCACAAAATGATGCACAGAACCGAAGTCGGAGTCAAATCCAAGAAAGCCAATATTCTCACGGCATATGACTCATTTAAAGCAAAGTCAGAGAAAACGTTTATGAACTCTATCAACGCTATCTAACTCTTCTCAACGAGATGAGGAAGATAGAAATTTTAAAGACCAACATGGAGGTCAACATCCGATTTATCTCTTCTCTTCAACCAGAGTGGAAGAAAATATCCATGCAAATCCGTCAAAATAAGGATTTGGACAAAATGGATATCCACGCCGTCTTTGATAATCTCACTCAACACAAAGAAGATATAAGCGAGATACAAAAAGAACTTAAGGGCAAGCAGATCGAAGACTCTATAGCTATAGTCTCTGAAAGAAAAACGAGTCGATCTTGTAAGGATAAAAGCATCAAGTTGACAAGTTCTTCAGAAGATGAAGATGATTCCGAATCGGACTCTGAGCCAGACATGAAGGAGTTCAAGAAACAATTGGCTCTCATTACTAAGATGATGAGCAAAAAGATTTATAAAAAGAAATCTTCCTCTTCGGCAAATAAACTTCGTACATCAAGCTCCAAGCACAAGGAAAGACCGTCCGAGTCACCATAATCTAAAAACGCCAAAGAACCACAAAAGTGCTATAATTTTGGTAAGATAGGGCACTTTGCCAGAGAATGCAAACTTCCGAAGAAAAAGGATGTCAACTACTACTCCGAAAAATTCCAGCTAACTAAAATAAAAGAGGCTGGTGTAGCATTGATGGCGGAACAAGAGCATTGGCTGGAAGATACCACAGATTCTGAAGATGAAAATCTTGATCAAATGGCTTACCTTGACGACGCCTCAAACGATAATTCCTCAAGGAGGTCAGATGATGAAGCAAAAGCATCCACATCATCACAACAGGTAACCATGCCTAATACCACATTATTAAACATGTTAGAATCGTTACAGATTAAGTACTCTAACATGAAAAATGAGCGGAAAAGAACTAAGGAATTAGAAGAGAGACTAGTTCTTAGTGAAAACAATTTCCAAAAGCAATTAGATAAGACAATTCATCTAGAAATTCTCTTATCTAACACTAAGGAAAAAATATCTAGTCTTAAATTTACCATAGCTACCTCTGAGACTAAAGTCAATGATCTTAATACGACTCTTATCGATTGTCAGAGAGATTTAGAAATTTCTAAAAATAATTTCAAAGAAATCTTTGACGAACGTAAGAAACTTTACTGAAGGATTAAAACTTCAGATTATCTTCTAACGAAAAGGGGTCAAACAGATCAAATTATCTTTCTAAATCAACCTCTTGATATAGAATTTTATAATCCTAGCTTAGGTTTTAACAATCCGTGTAACTTGAAAGAGGTCAATGTGAAACAATTATATGATATCAAGTACATGGGATTATATTTAACTACTCTAATGTCCTTTACTAATTTTTCAAAAATAAATGCGTTAGAAGAATCTAAACGAAAAGCCACAAATAGGACTTACATTTCCTTTGACTACACCAACTTGAATAATAGTTACAAGACAAGGGATCTCAACTTGTCTAGTGATTATAATTCATTATACCCGATAAGTTTTTCTAAAGATAAGGAAGAAAATAATGATCATTTTAAAAATTCTACTTTCTATTATATTCCAGCTATTATTAAGAAAATAGGTTATTTAAACGCTTCCTTAGAAACAGAAAGAAAGAATTTCAAAACTAAAAAGAATGAGCTTTTACTGGAGATTTATAATCTCAAAACTTCCTCTACTTTAAAAAATTTTCCTGATTTTACATTGAAAGAAAAATCATTAATTAAGGACAAAATTACATCTAAGAAAACACCTCCCATTGTTTTTTAAAGTAATTTAAAAGAAGATAAATCTTATTTAAAAATCGTAAAGTGAAGAAAAGAATCCTTAAATGCTTCAAACAGGAAAAAGATTCTTTCTAACTCTTTTTCTACTCCATCCACATGTAGAGTAGAAAAAGAGGTGAAGCGTGCAAAGGAAAGAGTGCCTAGGATAGAATTTCAGAAGAAAAATGATAGAAATGTCTTATTTTCAAAATTTTCTTCTATATCAAAAACTATGGAAACTCGCAAAGACATCCGTTTTAAACTTTAATGTTGTTTCTTTCACTTATGTGTTAAAGCCTATTAATTTTGAAAGCACAAAATTTGAAATTGCCTCTACTTCTAAAAATATAAACCATCATTCTAAGACAAATGCAAGTCTTAAGTCTCGTAGGAAACAAGATCCAGCTATAAAGAAAGCTTTTAGCTCGATACATTCTTGTCCTCATTTAAGGTATCCGATCAAAGTACACTCAGCCAAACACCTTAAGAGACTAGCTAGAGAACATATTTTCTCATGCACTAAGACTAAGAAGACATTTGTCCGCGTTGAAATTAACCTCCCATGTAAGGTTCAACCCCAATGGGTTCCCAAGACACCATCTAGGCCAACGCAAGCCCAAAAGGCCAAATTGCCTAAAGAGGTACCACATAAAATACCAAGTTGGTTTGGATACCTAAAATCATAAACGGTTTAAGAACAAAAAATGAACAAACCTTACCTATCAAATCTACTAATCCGAGAGGACCCATAACTAAGTGGGTACCTAAGTCTCTCTAAAATTTTTTATGCACATCCATCATGTGTGGTATTTAGATTCTGGTTGCTCCACACACATGACGGGAAATCAAGAACTGCTGAGCAACTACCAAGACCGTTACCACGGAAAAGTCAAATTCGGTAACAACGATTCAGCTCCAATACTAGGATTTGGAGATATTCTACTGCAGAATCTGACGATCAAATATGTCTCTTCCGTCCAAGGTCTTAAACACAATATGTTTAGCATAGGACAACTATGCAACAAAGGATTTCAAGTGGCGTTTCTAGCTGATCAGTGCAGAATTATGAATAGTCAGAATCAAGAACTTCTAACAAGATCACGAAGATCAAATTTATACACCATCAATCTGACAACAGTTCGATCTTTGACAGCTGTTTGCCTCATCTCACATACTACAATCAAGAGGAACAACTTAAGGCATCAACGATTGTCTCATCTAAATCTCAAAGCTCTTCACAAACTCTCAATCAAAAAGTTGGTACACGGTCTACCAACTATTTCCATACATCAAGAGCATACTGGTTCGGCTTGTCAAATTGGAAAAATTAAGCGAGCATCACACAAACTCAAGCAAGTTGCTTCTACATATCGACCCTTGGAATTACTTCACATGGACCTTTGTGGATCAATGCATACCCAAAGTATCAACGGTCGTAAATATGTGTTAGTAATTGTCTTCTCGCTATACATGGATATGATATCTCGGAACAAAAGATGAGACTTGATAAACAACTTTGTGAATACGACTCAGAATCTCCTACAAAAGAAAATCCAAGTAATCCGGACTGATAACGGAACTGAATTCGAGAATCAATGTCTCTCTATTTGAACATTTTTATCGGAATGAGTCTCAAATGTCTGCTTCTTCTCATTCAATACCAAGCAATGCTCCTTCTCCCTATACGGATGAAATTTCAATTGAGACTCTCAATCCTCTCCAACAAATGTTCAAGAATCTCCTAATTCTGAATCCTCAACTAGTGTTGCAGCTCCTACAAATGCAGATGAGGAAATCCTTCCAATTCAACCTCAGAATTAAATTTCCCAACTACGAATGATAAACCCATCAGTTCCGGATGTTTCGATCTACAAACTACCAGAGGATCTACTTCGGTTATTCCTCATGAACGCAAATGGTCTCGTATTAACCAAATCATCGGTGATCCTTCAAGTGGAGTATGTACTAGGACGTCTACATAAAGCGGCTTATTCACATGCTTCTTAAGCCATAACGAACCAATTAAGGTAGCAGAAGCTCTTAAAGACCCGGATTGGGTAATCGCAATGCAAGATGAACTTAACCAATTCGAGGATCTACGAGTTTGGACATTAGTTCCTCGGCCGCAAGGCAAAACAATAATTGGAATTAAATGAGTTTTCAAGAATAAGAAGAACGAGAACGGTGGAGTTATCAGGAATAAAGCACGACTCGTATCCAAGGGATACAATCAACAAGAAATAATTGACTACGACGAGACGTATGCTCCGGTGGCACGTATAGAAGCAATTCGACTATATCTAGCATATGCGGCTCATAAAGACTTCAAAGTCTATCAAATGGATGATAAAACCACCATTCTTAATGGTGTTTTAAAAGAAGAAGTCTACGTCGTTCAACCCGACGCGTTCGTGCACGAGAGTAATCCCGATAATGTCTATCGATTGGACAAAGCTCTCTATGGACTAAAACAAGCCCCTCGTGCTTGGTATGATGTCCTAAGCTAATTTTTAGTCAAGTCTAACTTCATAAGAGGCACCATCAATACGATACTCTTCATCAAAAGACAAGGCAAAGACCTGATGATCGTTCAAGTTTACGTTGATGACATCATCTTCGGCTCGACAAATGAACGTCTCTGTCAGAAATTTGAACTCATTAAGGTGTTCCTCAAGATGTATCTCCTAAGGCCACTGAATCGAATGAAGAATACATACTCCAAAGAAGGGGCTCTCGCCGACAGCAACTCTCCTTCAATACTACCGGCTTTGGTGAAAACACCTCCAACGACAACAGATCAGCCAACCACACAGATTGAAATTGAATCTGTATCAACACCCATACAGGTGATACCTATGTATCATCTCAAGGATTGGGTGGAAGCCCTATTGGACCCCCGATATCTTCGGAGCAAACAATAAGCCAACCCACTGAAGTGGTGACTTCAGGATTGATAATGGATGTTCCTGGACGTTCCGGAATCTCAAGACCTATTCCAGACGGCACATCGGAAATCTTTTCCGATGTTGTGACAGTGGAGCGCCTCCCTGGCCCCACTCCACCGATGATCGTGACGGAGCAACGCTTACAAGAAGCACTCTCCACAGCCATCTCTTCTCTCGAAGATCGCTTGATGGACCGAATGCTTAAGGTCATCGAGACTTCCCTAAGAGATACCACGAAAGCACCAGTCTCGAGGCTGCTCCGACCGAAACCCAAACAACCCCCGTCTCCTCACCACCTCTTACCACCACCATACACACACCCATCCAACCAACCCTCACCACACCAACACTATAACCTTCACTTATAAGCCCAATACAATCCCGATTACCCAGCTTCATGACTTATTCATCTCTCGACTCCTCGCCTTAGAGACCAGGACCCCCGCTGAGGAGAGTCTCTACAAAAGGCTGGTAGATCAACCCGAGCCGTCTGTTCAAACAAGGTGCCGAGAAGAAAGCTCCCGCACTGAAAGAAGACATGACTATCCCGATGATCCGGATCGTCATTAGGGGGAGGAATGGCAACGGACCACACGAAGCGGCCGTAGTGTGAGTCGAGAACAAACGAAAATTCAAGAAGCTGGAGGATCATCCTTAAACCCACCAACCACACTCACAACCCGCCAACAAACAACTACATCACCCACCATATCCCACACACTATCCCTCTCCTACAAATCCAAATCCAATCTCGACCTCTAACCTCCTCCAAGCCCAAACAGAAGCGGTCGTATCCACATCTGATTGTAGATGTTATATCTTAAATGAGAAATGGATGACGCAATGGGAACCAGAGGAAGCTACTCAAGCTCGACTCTCCAACGTCAAATATTTCTTACAACAAGCTTCAGTGGACTTGGTGCTGCTTGAAGATGAAGAAATTCAAGAAGGCAAGAACTACAAATCTGCTCTCCCAGAGCTACCAGAAATGATCAGGCACAGAGTCGACTCTCCTCCCCGCTTATCGAAAGGGACAGTTAAAGTCGAGATGCCGTGGGAGAATATCAGAATTGAAGTCCCGTTTATTGAAGATATTAGAAAGCAGGTCTGGAGGGTTCCAAATCGGATAAAGAAACCACGAACTAAATCTTCGGGACATCTCACACTGGGAAGATAGGAAGAAAATGGACCACATCTTCATGCTCAACTATCTTGGCCTCGATCGAAGTGGCATCCCAACTGATCAATTGAAGAAAAACATCAGGGACAAGCCACCGATTCTTCAACTCATCGGAGTTTCGCATACGATCGGAAGCTACCCTACCCCTATCTACCTCATTGAGCGAGCGGACAACAACTGCACTCGAGAAGAGATAGATGAAAGTTATCTCCCTTTCATTCCGCCAGATGAGGTCTACCGTCTGTATCAGATGTACAAAATAAAATATCATACGCCATCCAAATACATTAAGAATGAAGGACTCGAGGGATTGAAGAGATTCATGGTGCGGCAGGTCAAGTATCACAATGCACACGACCTTCAAATTTCTATAGAGAACAATATGAAGAAGGTCAACATGGAGTCTCCGCTCATGAAGAGAAGGGCTTCCCACTCAACAATTTTGCCAAAAACTACATATTCAAGAAATTTGGCCTCGCCATAACTTTTCGGAATCCGGTCATTGGAAAGACGAGATGAAGTCAGAGATCCACAAATTCTGTGACGGGACATTAAAGTTAGTGATGAAGAACATCTAGAAAAGATTGGGAGATATCATTGAAGATACAATATTCGAAGATCTTTGTAAACAAGTGGCCCCACTCTTAAATGAGCTACTGGATGCGATTAATGAGAGGTTGGAGCTGAGGAATGTTGTTCGACGTTACGAGACAGCATTGGGATTACGAAAATCGTTTTACGCCCGACAAGGCTAAAAGGAGCAGGAATGTTCCCTAGATGTTTGCAGTTGGCTATTCGCGTTCTGTTCATTGCACACCATTTTTGTTTCTTGAAGCATGTCCGCGGCCCGCCGGCATGGCGGGGCGAGGCGGGCTACGGACCGCCCCGCCGACCCGTTTGACAACTCTAGATAGACGAAAGGAAATATGTGATTCTCGCATTAGGTAATTACCAATTTAGATCCTCACGAATGCCTAGGGCACAAATTCAAGAGTGAGTAGGAGATAACTATGATTAAATCATTATTCGCACGAGAATAGTAGTTTACGACTTCATCGACGACACATAGCGGGATCCGGAATCCCGAGCATGCTTTTATCATCTGAGGTTACTCGTATTTATTCTAGCCGGTCTTAAAATCTCTTTGATCTTTGTAATTTAGTTATAGGAGTTTAGTTCGTAGTTTAAATATAGATACAAAATTAAAAAAACACTTATTAGGCTAGATATCAGACAATATGTTAGTACTGGTACTTAGTTTATTCCTCGTGTTCGATACTCGAATACTTGCTAGAACTATAACGATAGGTACACTGCCTATCTTACGTGTTGTTAGTGATAATTTGTGTTATTTATTAGTTGACGCACTTTCACAAATCTCTGCACTTTATTAAGTTCACGGAGTGAGCGATCAAAGACAGCAACAACACGAAGTTTTACCCTAAATAGAGATCAACTCATATACGACTCGAGAAAATCGATCCATAACAAAAATGACAGCTCAAAAACCGCCCTAGAAACTCATCCCAATTTGTTTCTAGACATCATAAAGGAATTCAATGATCATTTATTTAATAATTGGATAAAGAATGCGGGGGAATCATCGAGATCAAGTCAGAATCAACATCTAGGGAAGATATGCTGTTTTATTCATTCTTATTCTTAATTTTATTTGTTTTTTTCCTCCCCTATTAGTAGCAAAGTTTGTTTTTATTTGGAATGAGATGGGCACTAAATAGGTTCAACTTTTTTATCGAGCATTAATCGTGAACATGTGATTTGATCGTATGAATTGTTTATGAAATTCTTGTAGTCAATTTGATATGTTATCTGGATTTGATTAACACTGTGTATCGTTTAAGGGCAATAGCTATATAACGTTAGGTCATTCATAAACATTATATCTTCGATTAAAAAGCAACGAACTAATAATCGGATCCTCACAATAGGTTCACTACTATTGTCATAACTCGTAGGGATATTTAGACTCTCACGAACTTTCAGGGTGACAACAAACTCGAAAGTTAGTAGAGCGAGTTAGTTAGCTGTTAGGAATATTTTGTAGTGTCCTTAAATATTTAGTCTTGGGTCTATTTTTGTAATTAGTTAGTATGTAGTTGGTTTTGGGGTCGCTACAAAAATATTATATAAATTAGGTAATAGGCCTTAATATACCAACTCATGTGGTATGATAGGTCCTATTATATCCAACACGATTAAGTTCGGTGAAGAATTCGATAGAAAAAGTAAAACTTACGAAGAACACGTTTGAATTTGGCGCGGAAGCTTGAGAGCGTTCTTCATGTTGTAAAGCTCGGTTTTCTATTAAAATGAATTCTTAACCTAATACATCACATTAGGGTTCCTTATATACCAAATAAGTTTGGTATATTTGCTAAGTACTCCTAATCTATGGCTTAATCACAATTAAGCCCAAACTACTATTTATACTACAAGACTAAGATAACATTTATATTTGAACACAATAAAAATGTTCTAACAGTCTCCCCCTTTGTGTTCAATCTTCGCTTGAGCGTAGGTTATCTTGTCTTGTTTTGAAAAGATTCATCGAGTCCTAACAATTTCCCCTTTATGAGATTATTTGTGTAATCTATTCCTTTATCTTGTCTTGTGGTCTCTTTCTTCTTTGGAGATCTTCACGCTCACCAGGTCTTGTTCTTTTCCCTTCTCGACATCGTCGGTAAGTGAGCGAAGTTGCTTGCCGGATTTGGAGAATTTCCTCTTTTGTGTTCCATCTCTCCCTTTGATAGTGATGAAACTCCCCCTATTTTAGTTCAACCTTGTGTTGGGATCGGGGAATTCGATTTGAAATTTGGAGAGACGTACACGAGTGGCATCTTCGGTCATTGAAGCTCGTGGTGTTTGCTTGATTCAACGATGCTTAATAATTTAGTATTTTCGATCAATCTTGCACTTTCATTGTTGTATTGCTCCCATTTCTTTAGTACTACTCCCCTTCATGATGATCGAGTAGGGAGATCGTCATGGCGATGTATCAAAATGGGCCATTGTCGTTGGCAAGAAGATTGTATAGTCGCGACAAGGAGGTGGAGTTTGTACACATTGTAGGAAATCAAATTCGGTAATAACCCGACGGAGCCACGAAGGCGTTCCGTCAATATAAAACCGGGACCACATAGGCTTCCCGTTGACATCATTCTAGGAGTGTTGCTCGTAGAAGAGGGCCTAATACCGTTGTTGTTTTGATGTTGCAACGGCATGACTTCCTTTTGATCATCGAAACATGTCTGAGAATGATATGTCTACGAAAATTCTAACTTGATCACAAAGACCAAGTATATAATAGGTGTATGTGTCCTAGAAAATTATAAAAATTTAGGAAGTGAGGACACATTAGACACGATGTGATCAATGAAAGTGTTGTACGGGGCGGATTACTACTTAGTTCAATATCTCCGACTTCCAAGTGAAGTGGTGATAGTAGACGTGGATCCCCGTGAAAAGGCGAAACATCGGTCTTTTAGGAGACGATGAGTGGGTAAGGCTTGGTTGTGCATGCGCCGTTGGACCTAATGCGGCGTCTTCTACCCGGGAGCTAATAAAATTAGCACCTGTACCTATGGGGATATGGTCGGAATTATTTTGTGAGATAAGGGATTTATGTACCTTCAAAAATTTCCATGTCATCATCGAATGCATCTTGCTTGTTGTTCGGATAATGTAGGATAGGTGGTAGGTTGTATCGTCATTAATGCTCGAACGCGTTCCGGGGTTAAGATCAAGTCGGTTTAGACTGAACCATGGGAACTAGAAATCCATGCTTTCGGGATACGAGATGAGTGCTGCTTTATTTGAATCAGCAAGCCGGAGCTGGTCGTTGAAAATGAGCATTTGGATCGTCATGAAGATTGTCACCTTTGCCTTTTGGAAATATTTGGTCGTTGTAAACTCGGGATTCTTCCTTGAAGTCCGTCAAAAGTTGTTGGAGGAAATATCCATGAAGCTTAATGAAGATGGAAGGAGATTTTCTTTTTCACTATTTTTTATAGGTAAATTCCCTTTCAGTACCCTTTGAAGTTTCAACTTCCTGATCAGTACCCCTCCAAGTATTTCTTCCTGTTCATTACCCATTTGCGAAAATTGTGTGTTTAATACCACCAAACATTGAAAAGATGAAAATAACCCTTCTTTACAGATTCAGTTATACCAACTAGTCTCATTATTATACCAATATATTCAATTATTATACCAACTGTTATCACTGCTATACCAAGTCAAATTTAAGAGTATTTTATCACTATTATACCAAGTGCTCTCATTATTATACCAATATATTCAATTATTACACCAACTGTGTGAAAACGATGGCTCTGATACCAACTTTGTTGCAAATCCGGGACCTAGAAATTTTTTTTCGAAATTTCTTAATCCCACGCGCTTCACAACCGGCACGCGTCAAAGCCCCTCCTCGCTCGCCCGATTCGTGACTTTGCCGCGATAAGCCTCTCCCACGTTCGTCCATATTTTGATTATGCGGAAACGTAAAAATGCAGCACGGACAATTTCGGGGACAACCGGGTTCGCCTACCCAGTTTGTCGTAATCTTTATTTCTCGTAAAGTTTACAGTCATAGGAAGACACTCAAACCCGCGGGTCCGAACAAGTCTCGGCCTCACTCGCCTAATCTACCCAAACTCACGGTTATCTCCTATGTTCCCTCGGGATCTTAATCACTCGCTCACCTCGCTCGTGAAACCCTCGTCGGGACCCCGTCCAAGTTCGACGCTCGAACTCGGAGTGTGTGTGGCACGATAGCTCGGGTCGCCGCGCGCCCTGATTCTCCCTTCTCTCTCGAACGTGTGTGTCGCTCGTATAAGTGGATCGATCGCTCTCTCTCGTATGGTGGTGGATATGAGATTCTGAGATTGTGAATGTCGATCTTGGGTGCTCCTTTATATAGGAGTCGGACGAATTTGGCTAGGAGAGATTTTCTCAACAACCTCGTTCAAATTCGAATTCGGTTGTTGCGAGAATCTCTCTCCGAGATTTTCTCTCGTTTGAATTCGGCACCCCGAATTCTCTCAACCGCCCGAGCTCGTTCAAATATTCACGCGGATCAAAGACTTGGTCTCGACCTCGTCCAACAGCTTCCCGAGAAACTCTCCCGCCAGCAGTCGCGCCCGCGCGCGCGCCTCGGGCGCGCGCTGCCCTGCGCGCGCCCTTCGCTCAGCATGGCCGAGCCACATGATCGGCCTTGATCCTCCCGGCACCGCCGCCGACCGCCGCTGCCGTTCGCCGACGGAGCCACCGCCACCGGACTGCCGCTGTGCGTCGCCTTGCACCGCCGAGCCCCGCCGTGCTCGGCCGGACCCTCGCCGGACCACCGCCCGTCGCTGGCCTGGGCTCGGCCGCCCAGGCCCCATCGCCAAGTGCCGCCCGCAACATGTCGGGCACGTGGCAGGGCCTCGCGCCCTGCCTCGGCACGCCTCGCGCCCAAGTCCCGAAGGTCTCGGAGCGGGCCATCGTGCCGCGCGCTTGAAGCTCGACGTCGCGCGCGCTGTCGCTAGTGTTGTGCGCGCGTGTGCCTGGCTTGTCCCGATGCCGCGCGCTCGATGCTGCCTCGATGGTGCCCTGTGCGCGCGCCCCATGTGACGATGTTTAGGCCCCGTGTGTCCAAGTGTTGAACCGCTCTAACTCGTGTCCCTTGGACCGGACATCATTGCTCGAGTTTGGCTCGGCAATGAACGAGACGATGACGTGGCATTCAAGGTTGTGACATTCTCCCCCTCTTGGAGAAAGTCGACGTCCTCGTTGATGGTGTCCCGTAACCAGCACCCTGTTTCCAGTGCCAATATTCCACCACAACGTCCTCGAATTGCGCAATGTCCGTGAACTTCTCTCACGAAGTCTCGGACGCATCCTCGCCTTCCCACTGAACAAGGAACTCGTTCATACCGCCCCATCGCCGTTGGTCGAGTATCCTCCGAATCCGCTTGTCGAACACCTTTGCCGCGGTGCTCGGTGGTACACGCCTCATTTGCTCCGTCGAAGTATCGCCTGGGTGGAACTTCTTCAGGAAGCTCACGTGAGAAACGGAATGTATCTTCATGTCCTCCCGCAACTTCAGTCGATAGGCCACACACCCCACTCGAGACTCGATCTCGAACGGCCCATCGTACTTTGGCATGAGCCCACGCGCTAGCTGCTCCTTCTTGCCAACAGTTGTCGGTCTCTACATGTGCGGCCTAAGCTTCAGAAGTACCTTTTCGCCCACCTCGAACTCGACCTCCCGCCGGTCTTTGTCCGCGTATGTCTTCATGCGCTTCTGAGCTTCGGCCATGCTATCTCTAGCTGTAATCCACAACTCATGTGTGGACCACGCGAACCTAGGCACTCCCCGATCATGCGCGTATACGCCACCGCTGGATGGTTCGGTAGAAAGCCATACACCATCTCGAATGGGTTGACCTTCGTCGGTGAGGCACGGTGCAGGTTGTAGCTAAACTGCATCGTGTCGAGCAAGTCGACCCAGTTCGTCTGGCTCGCCGTAATGAAATGCCTCAGGTATTCCTCAAGCGTTTGATTCGCCCGCTCCGTTTGGCTATCCGTCTGCGGGTGAAATGACAACGAGAACTTCAGCTTCGTCCCCAAAAGTCTGAATAGGAACGTCCAAAATCGTCCCGTGAACCTCACGTCCCGATCACTCACGATCGATGTTGGAACACCGAAGTGTTTGACAACGTGCCTGAAGAATAACTCTGCCGACTCCTTCGCCGGGCACTCAGCTGGTGCCGGTGCGAAGATTGCCATCTTCGAAAACCTGTCAACCACAACAAGAATCGAAGTACACCCCCGTGCTTTAGCGAATGCAGTGATAAAATCCATCGAGATCGATTCCCACAGTCTCGACGGTATAGGCAACGGCTCAAGCAAGCCGGCCTACTTTCGACGTTTCGCCTTGTCCTGCTGGCATGTCACGCAGGTTCGCACATAGGCTGTGACATCGTCCTTCATCCTCGGCCAGATGAACTTGGAAGAAAGCAACGCGTACATCCTGTCCATCCCGGGATGTCCCGCCCATAGTGTGTCGTGGTGTTCGCGTAGCAACTCTTGCCTCAACGCGCCTTCTGGAACGTAGACACTCCCGCCTTTGGCCACTAGGATACCCTCCTCTAGCCAATATTGTCGCACCACTCCCTCGTTGACCTCCTCAACGAGCTTCCTGTATGCCTTGCTCGCCTCGGCCGCATCACACACCTTCCCGACGAAGTCTGAGGTAACCGCACTGAGCGTTCTGACAAAGGCCTCAACGCCTTTGCGGCCCAGGGCGTCGGCAACATCATTATGCCGACCCGGCTTATGGATCCACTCGAAATCGAACTCACCAAGGAATTCCTGCCATCTCGCCTGCTTCGAGGACAACTTCTTCTGGGTCTTGAAGTAAGTGTTGGTGACGTTGTCCGTGATGACTACGAACCTCATCCCAAGCAAGTAGTGTCGCCACGTCTTCAAGCAGTGGATCACCGCCGTCATCTCCTTTCTCGTGTGTCGAATATCGGCCCTCCATCTCGTTGAACGTTCGGCTCTCGTACGTCACAGGGTGGCCCTCCTGCACGAGCACACCTCCAAGAGCTTATACCGATGCATCCGTATGCACCTCGAATTGCTTGGTGTAGTCTGCGAGCCGCAAAACGGGCTCCAATGCTAGCGCCTTCTTCAACTCCTCGAAAGCCTCCACGGCTTTCTCCGACCAATGCCATCGAGCTCCCTTCTTCAGCATATCAGTCAAGGGACTAGCGTTGTGTGAATAGCCCTTGATGAAACGCCGGTAGTAGTTCGCCATGCCGAGAAAAGAACGTAGTCCCATAATGTTCTTAGGCCTCTCCCATTTGATCACCAGTTCACCTTCGACGGGTCCATCTGGATCTGACCCCTCGATACGATGTGGCCCAAGAAGGTGATCTTCCTCAGCCCAAAGTCGCACTTCTCCCAGGAAGAGTCGATGCTTTCGCAAAGCCTCGAACACCACCCGCAAATGTCTCGCATGCTCCATCATGCTTTGTGAGTAGATAACTATGTCATCGAGGTACACGACGACAAACCTGTCCAGAAAGTCATAGAGCACATCATTCATCAGGTTACAAAACGTGGCTGGTGCGTTGGTGAGCCCGAAAGGCAGCACCAGAAACTCGTACGACCCATAACGCGTTACGCAAGTCGTCTTCGGCTCGTCGCCCTCCGCGATCCGCACCTGCCAATACCCCGATCTCAGGTCCACCTTCGAGAAGCACTCCGCTTGAGCTAGCTTATCGAACAAGTCTAGCGCGTTCGGAATGGGGTACTTGTTCCTCACAGTAACCTTGCTCAACACGCGATAATCCACACAAAAGCGCATCGAACCATCCTTCTTCTTCTGGAACAGAATCGGTGAACCGTAAGGCTCCTTGGATGGTTGGATCAGCCCCGCTCCAGGAGCTCATCCAGTTGTCTCCTCAACTCGGCCAACTCTGCCCAGCTTCATCCGATATGGTGCTTGCGCTGGCGCCCTGGCCCCTGGCTCCAGCTCGCTGCGATGGTCTATGGCTAGAGCGGTCAAAACGGGCTGGCGGGCCGGTCCCACCCATAACCCGCCAAAGCCCGCCACCTGGCAGGGCGGGCGCGGGCCGGCCCGCCATATGACGGGCCTCTGAAATACAGGCCCGCCAAATTAAAAAATATAAAAAAAAAGATAAATTAAAAAAAAATGAAAAAAGACGCGTGTTTGAGGTTTGAACCTTCCACCTTACGTATAGAATATTGCACTTTTACCACTATGCTAATGACACATTTACATAATTTAATACATATATATTAAATTTATTAATAAAAAATATATTATATTTATTTTTTAAAAATAGGCGGGTAGCCCGCGGGCTAGCCCGCCCCGCCTCGTCAGGCCCGCGGCCCGCGCGGGCTTTTTCCGCTTAGGCCCGCTCCCCGATGGGCCTAAAAAATCCAGGCCCAGCCTGCTCTTTTGGCGGGCCTGGGCGGGTCGGCCCGCGGGCTTCGGGCCTTTTTGACAGCTCTATCTATGGCTCGTCGGGGCGGCAATTCCCAGGAAAGTTCGGCTCGCATCAAATCCGTAAACTCGGACAGCACCCCCGCCAGCTCGCTCGGCACCGCTGCCTCACCTTCGCCCGCTTCCGCGATCAACATAGCCACATACGTCGGCTCGCCCCTCCTTAGCCCATCGCGCAGTTGTAGTGCAGAAATGGCCTGGACTTCGCCCGTCCTAGCCTCAGCCCTCCTCGGCTCGCACTCGACTGACTGCTCCCGCACTTCCCTGGCCAATGCGAATAAGGTTGCGTGAAGGGTCCACCGTGACCCTCGCGGCTTTCATTAAGTCTAGCCCCAAAATGAGATCGAAATCGTCCAACTCTGTCACCGTGAGATCGAACCGACGCATATGCCGATGTGAGGTCCTCAACCCCTTGTCGGGTAAGCTCCGCCTGAGCCCACCCCTTTAGCCCCGACATGAAGTTGAATAGCCGATCTGCTTCCGACATCTCCTTGATGTCCAGCATCAGTGAGGCGAATTGTTTTACGTAGTCGCTCACTGATCCCGTCTGGTGCAATCTCCGAACTGCCTCGCGTGCCCGCCACGCCGAGTTGCCAGGCATGAATTGTGCCTGCAACTCGCGCTTTAGCTCCCCCATGTGGCCAACCTCGGCCGGTTGAGTTGAGCGTCCAGCGTGAGTCTCGTCCGCCACCACAGCTTCGCGTCTCCGTCAAAGTACGACACCACCGTGCCCACCTTGTCCTCATCAGCTACTCTCGCCCCGAAAAACCCGCGGATCACGCGTGGGTCTCCTCGGCGCCGCCGCCCGCCACCGAAACCCAAAGGGCCGCGGTCTCGGCCTCGAGCTGCGCAACTCGCGCCTCGACCGCTGCTCGTGCCTCCATGAGTGTCGCGACATCCGCTGCCCATTGTTCGACGTTTGGCATCATGTCAAACATGTGCTGGAAGGTAGTCGCCCTAGTTTCCAAGTCCGCTAACGTGCTCCCGTCGTTCGACTTCCGTCGGCCATTGTGTGAAAACGATGGCTCTGATACCAACTCTGTTGCAAATCCGGGACTTAGAATTTTTTTTCTAAATTTCTTAATCCCGCGCGCTTCACAACCGGCACGCGTCAAAGCCCCTCCTCGCTCGCCCGATTCGTGACTTTGTCGCGATAAGCCTCTCCCACGTCCGTCCCTGTTTTGATTATGCGGAAACGTAAAATGCGGCACGAACAATTTCGGGGACAACCGGGTTCGCCTACCCGGCTTGTCGTAATCTTTATTTCTCGTAAAGTTTACGGTCGTAGGAAAACACTCAAACCCGTGGGTCCGAACAAGTCTCGTCCTCACTCGCCTAATCTACCCAAACTCACGGTTATCTCCTACGTCCCCTCGGGATCTTAATCACTCGCTCACCTCGCTCGTGAAACCCTCGTCGGGACCCCGTCCAAGTTTGACGCTCGAACTCGGAGTGTGTGTGGCACGATCGCTCGGGTCCCTGCACGCCCCGATTCCCCCTTCTCTCTCGAACGTGTGTGTCGCTCGTATAAGTGGATCGATCGCTCTCTCGTATGGTGGTGGATATGAGATTCTGAGATTGTGAATGGCGATCTCGGGTGCCTCCTTTATATATGAATCGGGCAAATTTGGCTCGGAGAGATTTTCTCAACAACCACGTTCAAATTCGAATTCGGTTGTTGCGAGAATCTCTCTCCGAGATTTTCTCCCGTTTGAATTCGGCACCCCGAATTCTCTCAACCGCCCGAGCTCGTTCAAACATTCACGCGGATCCAAGACTTGGTCTCGACCTCGTCCAACAGCTTCCCGAGAAACTCTCCCGCCAGCTGTCGCGCGCGCCTCGTACGCGCGCTGTCGTGACCCCGCACGCGCCCTTCGCTCCGCATGGCCGAGCCACATGCTCGGCCTTGATCCTCCCGGCACCGCCGTCGGTGCCGCTCGCCGCAGCCACCGCCACCGGACTGCCACTGTGCGTCGCCTTGCACCGCCGTGCTCGGCCGGACCCTCGCCGGACCACCGCCCGTCGCTGGCCTGGGCTCGGCCGCCCAGGCCCCATCGCCAAGTGCCGCCCGCAACATGCCGGGCATGTGGCAGGGCCTCACGCCCTGCCTTGGCACGCCTCGTGCCCAACATGCTGCGCGTGATGCCGCGCATGCTGTCGCCAGTGTTGCGCGTGCGTGTGCCTTGCTTGTCCCGATGCCGCGCACCCGATGCTGCCTCGATCACGTGCGCCCGCCCCATGTGACGATGTTTAGGCCCCGTGTGTCCAAGTGTTGAACCGCTCCAACTCGTGCCCCTTGGACCGGTCATCATTGCTCGGCAATGAACGAGCCGATGACGTGGCATTCAAGGTTGTGACAAACTGTTATCACTGCTATACCAAGTTAAATTTAAGAGTATTATATTATACGAGGTGTTTCCATTATTATACCAGTATATTCAATTATTATACCAACTGTTATCACTGCTATACCAAGTTAAATTTAAGAGTATTATATCACCATTATACCAAGTGTTCTCATTATTATACCAATTATTCAATTATTATACCAAATGTTATCACTGTAATACCAAAAGTAATGTTATTATAATATCCGAATTGTTTGTATTCATTCGAAGTAATTGGTAGAATAATCAATTTTATTGGTAGAATAATCAATTTTATTGGTATAATAAGCGGTTTTGTTGGTATAATAATCGTGTTTTGTGGTATAATACGCAAAAATCACTTTCATATAATACGCAAAAAACATTTTTTTTGGTATAACAGTGATAACGGTTAGTATAATAATTGAATATATTGGTATAATAATGAGAACAATTGGTATAATAGTGATAACAATTGGTATAAATGCGATAACAGTTGGTATAATATTCTTAAATTTGACTTGGTATAAAACTGGAGATAATTGAAATAATATTTATGTATGATGAAGGGTTATTTTTGTCTTTTTAACGCTTTTTAGGTACCTAACACACAATCTTTTTCAGATGGGTACCTAACAGGAAGAAATAATTCGAGGGATATTTAAGAGAAAGTTGAAACTTTAAAAGGTAATGAATAGGAATTCTTCTTCTTCTTCTTCTTCTTCTTTTTCTTCTTCTTCTTCTTCTTCTTCTTAATATATATTTTTAAGTATATTTTTTTTAGTATTTTGAAGTATATATGTATACTTATTAGTAATATATATTAGAATATGATATTATATATATATATAAAATATATATATATATATATGTGGTTTGCGGGTGAAAGGTTGTCGGGAGAAGTGGACCTATCGAGAGAATAGTTTTCGGATGAGGTGTATCGAAAAAAATTTTTGGATGAGGTTTGCGTAAGATTCTCTATTGGTAAGCCTTTAAAAAAAATTTCTCGATTCGAATGAGGTGGATCGAAAAAAATTCGGATGAGGTTTGCGATAAGATTTCTCGAGAAAGATGCACGAAAAAAAATTGTCGATAAATTTTCACATTACGTCTCGAGAAAGTTAGTCGGTAAAAAATGTGTCGAGAAAGTCTTGCGAGAAAATTTCTCGAGAAAGTGTAGACAATTTATCGGGAAACTTTGTCGGTAGAATTTTCAAAAATTCAATATTGAAAACTATATCTATATTTTTATTTCTCCTTCTCAAATAATGCTTCCAAAATAAAGTTTCTCCCCCTAGAAAGTTGCGTAGTAAGATTTAAAAAATATTACGAATCTCATTCCCTTAATGCATTCGTTTAAAGTTTTAACTCCCCTTCAAAAATTAAAATTTTGCTCCCTCTTTAAAGAAATAAGAGTCGTTGTTCTTTAAAATAAAAGAGTAGCTCTCCTCAAATTAAGCTCATTTAAAATGTTATATTGGAAAAAAATGGTATTTATCATTTTCGTGTGTAATATGCATTTAGAATTTAAAATCTCTTAAAGTTTTGAAAATGCATATTTAAAATGTACCATTTTGAAAAATAATAGGTATTTTTCAAAGTAGCTCGTATGCGTATGCAAATTTAAAATATTGAAATTCGTTCAACATATGCAAATTAGAATGTACCTCGTTGACGTGTAGTTATAGTAGCTCACGCCTCTTCCCTTTATCATGTAAGTGGAGCCTCTACGTCAATTACCATACATGAGGGAATCTGCAAAACATTATTGGGACTTTGGTACCCATTGTAATGGGGGTCCTCCCTTTGTAGCATATATGGAGTCAAATTTAATTTTGGTCCTAAATCATTCATTAATGTGCGTTTAGGTACCCAAATTTGTGTTGGATTTCCTAACTTAATAGTAGACATAGGAACCCATGAAGGAGTGATTTGACACTTTAAAGAAATTTCAGCTTTGGTAAAAGTGTCTCGGAGAAGATTTAAATATTTTCTCCAAAGCAAGTCGCATAAGATGCTTTTTAGAATGAACTTGGACTGGATACTTCATGTAGGAATACGAGCATATAGAATTATAAGAATCACTAGCATATAAGTCGTGTATTCTATGTTGAGAATTCACACAATTCACTTTAGAATGATGAGAAGAAATAGGAAAATTATTTTCAAAAGTTTAGGCTTCTACAATAGAGGAAAATTATTCACACAATTCACATTAAAATCATTTGAAGCACACGATGAAGTTTGTTTGCTATATCTTGGAACCTTTTCGTTAAAAATTTTCTTTATAGGAATAGGAGAATAAAATTTTTGTTCTTTAAATTTCCGTTCCGTAACTTTGGAAAATAATGTAGATTTTCCTTTCTCCTTCCTAAGTTGTATTTGTTCCTTATCAATTTGAAGTTCTTGGCTTTTACTTTGAATTTCAATTTCGGTCAAAATTGACGTAGAAGTATTAGTAAAAGTCTTTTCGATTTTAGGAACAAAAACTTCCGTTTGCGTTGCTTTATCCTGTTTAAGAGAAGATTTTTCTTTAGAAATATCGTTTAAAACAGGTAAAGGAGAGGAATTTTTGAGATTTAATATCTCCAATAAAAGAGCATTCTTTTCTGCTTCAAAATTCTTTCTTTTCTGATTCTAATGAGTAGTGTAAATCAGCTATTTTATGAATAATAGCAGGAATATAACAGCAAGTAGAATTTTTAGAATGATCATGATTTTCTTCCTTGACTTTAGATGGTTTCTAAAGGATATAATGAATTATAGTCACTAGACATGTTTATCTCCCGCGTCTTGTAACTATTATTCAAATAAGTGTAATCACAATGGATTTGAGTCCTAGTTGTGGCTTTTCTTTTGGATTCTTATAAGGAATTTATTTCGGAAGCATTAGTAAAAGTCATTAGAGAAGTTAATCCTAAACTGATGTACTTGTTATTATATAATTGTTTTACGTTAATCTTTTTTCAAGTTACAAGGATTAGTAAAGCCTAAGCCTTCAACATGATTATAAAATTCCATGTCATGTAAATGAGGGGAATTTTTGAGATTTGATATCTCGTCTAAAAGCTTTTTCTTTTCCGCTCGAAAACCTACTCTTTCTAATATCATAGTTGCGCTTAATTCGGTCATTTTATGAATAATCTCCGGAATTTCCGAACAAGAGGTAGGTTTATCAGAATGTAAATTATTTCCCCAGTTAGATGCTAAGGCTTTAGGGGAACTTTGGTCTTTTTGACTCTTTTCCGCAAGATTGTCCTCTAAATTTTTAATTTTAGAGTACAATTTTCCGCTTTCCTCAATTAATTCATCATAAAGGAGTGACTTATTACAACACGTTGCTTTACTATTTTTAAGACGCGTGGTAAGTTCCTTGTTGTCTGCTTCTAACACTTTAACTATTATTTCTAACTATTCACATAAACTAGAGTCAGAACCTTGAGATGGTCAGTTGAAGAGTTCATTCGTAGATATCGTGCTCTCTGAAGAACATCAATTAAGTCTTGTTTGTGTTCCATAGAGTAGGTATCCGTTTGTTTTGATTTGGTTGGATATTTCATCGTTGACACGTTTTTGGATTTTAGAATTTGAATTTTTAATATTTGAAACTTTTGGCTTTTATAAAAAATTCAGTATCGAAAATTTTTGGTATTAATGAAAAATAGCGTGAAGTATTGAAAATTTTGAGTATTGAAAACTTTTTGGTGTGTACCGAAAAGTTTTAAATTGATGTTCAACACTTCGAAAATTGACCAAAACTTTTCTATAATGTGCCGTACAATTTTGAATAAGGTTGAAAACTTCTATTTTTCTGAAAAAAATTGAAATTAAAACGCTTTGGATAAAAATATTTAAAGTTTGAAAATTCGACTCAAAAGGTTAAGTATCGGAAAAAATATGTGTATCAATAAAAATTTGTCGTACCGAGAAACATATTTTGCGATATAGGTTCTCGATAACACCTTTGCGAAAACTAAACTTTCTCGGGTTGACCAAGTTTTTCGGATTGAGTAACTTTTCTCGATAAGAAATCTAAAATTGGCATTATAAAATTCCGTATAGAAAAATTTTGGTGTTTTTGTGAAATATAGTGAAGTTTCGAAAATTATATAAGTATCGAAAACTTTTGGTAGATACCGAAATGTTTTATATTGATGTCGAAAACTTCGTAAAAAAATACCAAAATTTTCTTATAATTTGCCAAAATTGATACCGAGAAATTCTGTTGTCAAATAATGTCGAGAAACTTTGTCGATAAAAAAATTTACCATATCGCGAAAATTTTGTCGAGAAAAATAATTTCTTGATAATTGCTTGTCCTTTAGTGAAAGTTTATCGATAAGATTTTCGGTAAAGTGAGGTTTCGCGGTAAAATTTTTCGCTATCGAAAATTTAGCGATAGACCTTTGTCGAGAAAGTTTTAAGGTAAAAAGTTTCTCGTTGTCAAAGTTAAATCAAAAGAAATTTCGGAATGTACTGTTTGCGAGAAAGTTTCTCGCAATGCTGTTTCTCGATAAGAGTTTTTTATTATTATTATTTTACTAGTGTAATAGGGAATCTTATCGTAAATCAGTCTGAGTAAAGTAACTTATCGCAAACTAAGAAGTGCCGCAAATTGTTTTCGGTAAAGCCAATAGATTTAGTTTGTGGGTTGACCAAAAAATATTTTCGCGTGAAACAAAGTTTTGCGATATGTATCAATAGATAATTTTCGAAGCTAATTAGCTATCCTAAACTTGCTAATTATGTCATTAAGTATCGAGAAATCAAAATCTATCGATAAACTAGTTGTATCTCTCTGCTCATTGTCGAGAACTTCCTTTTGCATATTAAGAACAGTTTCTTTACTGATAATTTGATTTTCTCTATCGAGAAATACTGTAATTGGCTATCATTCTCGTCTTTGTATTTTATGCCAAACTTAAGAATAAACTGGCTCAAAAAAGACAGAGTTGGGTCTGAAATTGAGAAATCTGGAAGAAGACAAAACCTCAATTTTCACTTTTGATTTGCGTTCAATTTCAATTCGCAAACTCAACTAAGTTTCGATTAACTTTCTAGAATATGTTCTCTGCAATTGTTCTGCGGGCGGGCGAATCCAAAGGCGAAATTAGGCTTTGGAAGGTGTACGAGAAGGTATTCAATCGGATGAATTAAGGTTTACGAACGTTGGGCTGAGCAAATCCGAAAAGGAACTTAAGAAACTCCTCGTACAATTGCAGAATTGATTTGTGGGTTTTGATTGGAATTTGTTTTCGGTGTGAAGATTAGTTGTCGATAGTCTTCGGATGTTTCTCGAGAAATACTGTAGACCGTGAAACTTTTCGTAAGTATGTATCGTAAAAGTTTATTTTGCGATAAAAAGTATTGTTTTGCGGGTTGACCGTAACGTTTTACGGGTTGACCATGAGTACGGCAAAAAAATATGTCTAACGCAAAGAATATGATTACTGCAAAGCTCAAGTCAAATTTAAGAACAGTGAACAATAGCGAAGATTTTTGAAGAAGAAACCATGATTTTCTAACCAAAACACAATATTGTTCGAATTGGGCTTGGGTTATGGATCGAAACACTTTGTATCTCCAAGAAAAAACACACAATTCCTAAAAAACAGCAAAATAGGTTGAATTTTTTAGAAATCGTATGAATTTCACTAGGAACACGATTTTTCGAATCTTCAAAATTTTGCAAAAATTAACGTTCGATCGATCAAATTTCAGCACAGAGATGTTTATAACACTCAATCGAAGCCTAAAAAAAACAAATCATATCGAAATTTGAGGAATCAAACCGAAAATTGAAAATTGTCGTGCAAGTTCTTCAACGAAATTCGAACTGAAAAATGCAAAAATTCGATTAAATCCTAACGCGTTTGCTCTGATACCAATTGATAGGTCTTATTATATCCAACACGATTAAGTTCGGTGAATAGAAAAAGTAAAACTTACGAAGAAGAACACATTTGAATTTGGCGCGGAAGCTTGAGAGCGTTCTTCACGTTGTAAAGCTTGGTTTTCTATTAAAATGAATTCTTAACCCTAATACATCACATTAGGGTTCCTTATATACCAAATAAGTTTGGTATATTTGCTAAGTAGTCATAATATATGGCTTAATTACTATTAAGCCCAAACTACTACTTATACTATAAGACTAAGATAACATTTATATTTGTACACAATAAAAATGCTCTAACGTGGTATATAAGGCCCCCTTTACCTTTTAGGATTTTTTATCAAAAGAATATATTTTCAAGCCACCTTGAACTTTCCAAATTAGGAAACACGTACAAACACACACTACAAGGCGTTCTTCGACATCTAAGCTTAAAAGCTATCTTTTGATCCTTGTTTGGTAGAAAAACGGACCAACAAGTGGTATTAGGGTAAATCTTGATCGATCAATATGATTTGAATCTAGTTTCTTTCGATTTCAATATGATTTAGAAGAGTTTTTGGATAAACTTCATTTTTCGATTTTTCATAATCATTTGGATATTTTTGAACTATTTTTACTGTTTTTATCCCCTTAAGAGCTTGATAAATCGTTTATAAGTGATTCTCTACTCTTTTGCATCGATTTCAGTCAAGTTTGAGTAATTTTCAGTTACAGTTTTGATTTTCGGGTAGATGAATGAAAGAGTGCCCACAAATCCGGCTCATCTCCCCGAAAATTATTCAAGACGTTGACAATCTGTCTAACTTAGCTAATTTTCGGGAAACCTAGATCTGAAATTCGTCTGATTTTTCAAAAATTTCGGCAAAATTCAATATTCGATTAGGCTTACACGAATTTCAAAATTCGAAGAGGATTACCCGATTTATCAAAACTCGGCTAAGAATACCCGATATTTAAATATTCGGTTAGGATTACCCGATTTCTAACTTTCGGCCAAAATACTCGATTTTCAAATTTCGGGCAGGAAAACCCGATTTTCAAATCAGCCAACCTTACCCGATATTTAAAATTCGCCCAAATTACTCGAAATTTTGCTTATTACCCGAATACCATCCGAAAATTAACCATTCTCGGACAGATTTTCCCGAATTTCATACTCATCCGATTTTGAAAGTGTGTTAAACGAATTTCGACTCAAGTGTTGACCGAAAGTCATCACACGAAATTCACAATTCTCGCAGACTAAACATTTCAAATTACTCATTGCCCGAGAATTATTTAACAATCTTTAAGAAATTTCTAAGACCAAAATACAACAATTTTCAATTTAAAGACTTTGTAAATTTTTTATCCACTTTGATCAAAATCTCCTACTCAAACTATACTTAGAATATAATTGTTCGAAACTAACCTTTCATTTCACAGATGTCATTCACGTTACGATCAATACCAAACAAGAACATGGACGCTTTTGCAATTTGATCTGACACTCGTCCCCCAATGCTAAGATGGGGCGAGTATGGAATATGGAAGAATCACTTCATCAACTTCATAGAAATCAAGGATGGTGACCTTACCGATGATATGCTCTCGTCTATCTTTGAGGGGCACGCTCAATTCTTGACTATCGTTGAAGCTCAGCCTAACGCAGTCCCTCCTCTCATGAAAAGAAGAACGATCAAGCATCCGAGCCGTTACTCAGATACAGAGAAGGAATGAGCGAGAGCAGACGGGCTTGCCAGAAACTACGTCCTGCAGTCCCTTCCCAACGACGTATATATTCAAGTGGACAGCATGTCCACTGCCAATGAAATTTGGGACGAAGTCTCAAAGATGATGGTCGGGACAGATGTGAGCACATTGTCCAAGAAGTTGAGCACACTCACTGCCTACGACTCCTTCAGAGCTAAAGAAGGAGAAGATCTTCGAGACACTTACCTTCCATTTCGGACAATCATAAATGAGATGAGAAAGATCAACATCCTAAGGTCAAATTTCGAGTACAACATCACGTTTCTCTCCACACAACAACCCGAGTGGGGAAGGATTGCTGTTTTGATCGAGCAGCAAAAGAAAGACTTGGATGCCATGGATATTCATGCCCTACATGTAATCTTTCTCAATACATCGATTACGCCAGAGAAATCAGGAACGAAGGAAAGCCTAATACCTCGAGGGAACCCATTGCTCTTGTGACCAACAAATCTGTTGGGAAAGGAACCCGGTTTGTACCCGAGACGCAACGCCCCGGGATACGGTGCGGAATAAAATTTTTTTCGGGTTCCTTCGCAGCTCGGATCGAAAACTCTAATCACGTTGACACATAATAGGGCGGGTCATACCCGTGAGAGATTACCTTTGAAGCGAGTGGCAACTCCTCGTCGATTGCATCGTCGGCCGCGGTCGTGTTGGGTATCGTCTAGATCGTCACACCGACCTCGCAGTGTACCACGGTTTTCGATTCTCCGAAGATGGCTAGAGAGAATTGATCCGTCGCTCGGGAGAGTGGTTTGCGTTTGTGTGCTCGTGTTTCGATTCTCGGGTCGAAAAATTTCGCGTCGATTCTCTTCCCGTGTCCTTTTCTTTGACGAGGGTCTCACCCTAATTTATAGTAGGGGAGGACGAAATTTTCAGCCCTAAACAAGGCTAAAATCTCGAAATATTTGTTCCTAAATATGAGAGATATTCTTGCCAAAATATCTCTCCTAATTGAATTCAAAATTCTATTAAAGGAACATACTATAAATAGAAAACTAACTAAGATATTAAAATATCTTCAAATATGGTAAATAAATTTCGAAATTTATATAAAATATAAATTCGAATTTTAGTTTTAATAAATAATATTCCAAATTTTTATATTACCATATTTGTAAATTACGAAAATACCCTTTAAGGCATTTTTCGAATTTCTCGGCTTAGGGTTGAATTCAAATTCTTCCCTCAAGTCTTTCTAAGCACTTAGCCAAGCCTAAGTCTTAAAGTTAGTTTCATATGAAGTCCGACTTCGGTCCACTTAATGACCCGGAGGCCCAATAAGGCGTGCATAACGACCCGAGGCCCGTTAAGGTCCAAAACACAATCTCTCCTTCTCGGTACACATTGATGATCCTTTTTAAGCCTGACTCTCTAGGTTCGACTCAATCGGCAAGGGAGGAATCCAAGAGTCCGGTAGGTGCCTAGCCAATCCCGCAGTATCGGACAGATTCGACTTGAGTACGAATTTCGAACTAGTCTCATTCCAGAACCTAACTATAGATTATAGTACTACGTACAAACCCTTCAGCTGTGTCCCGATTGAGTGAGAGCCATGGTATTTGTCAAACTCACTAAATTCGATACTATGATAAAATGACACAAGGCAAATTACCAAACTACCCTCAATTTCTAACATGAGTTAGTTTAATACCTTGGCCAAGGATTTTGTAATTTCCCGTCGTCATTCTCATAGGACACTTGTCTCGATTACTTGCAAGACTGTGAATCCGTACTCGGCGGTCTAAGCCCGGCAATCACAAATATCCATCAAGACCGCATCTGTCCCGCTGACCCATGCAATAGCAAATCGGATCTAGCGAAACCAGTGATAGTCAAGACTTCAAAGTCAACTCCGTCAAAGCCCCTTTCGGTCTAAGGTTCAAGCAGACTACTATAGTTTTTGTCGTCGATCATTGACACTCCTTGAGTAATAAGCCATGTTTGATCGTACGACCTGCGAGTCAGTGTCCATGAAACGATTCAATCCCTTGATTCGACTCGTATCACAAGTCATGACTTCCGCTTCCAAGCGGTATATCGGCACACGATAAGTCATCTACAAATAAGCCATGATTGGTTTTCCAGCACCCAACTGAAACCTAAGGGTTATGGACATTTTATGTTCGAGGTTAAGAGTTCACTGGTGCCTTCCTCTCTCGTACCCATCGAGAACAGTGACTCAACTCGACACATTTGGATTTATGCATTTATTGCTTTACCCGATGCTAAGTAAAGAACTCATATAACCAATAAACGAATAATGCCTTTATTAATACGCAAAACAATGTTTGATTACATTGATAATCGAATGATAAATAAGCTAATGCCCTATACATATCCAATCCTCGTATAGCATTCGAGGGCATATCCCTAACAATCTCCCACTTGCACTCAATGTCATGCGCTATTGTATCTAATACCCATCTTCTCGAGATGTTTGTTCAGCACTGCATGAGATAAAGGCTTGGTGAATGGGTCGGCCACGTTGTCCGCAGTCGCAATTTCAAGACGGCTATGTAGCCACTCTCAACGAATCCACGTAACACGTGGTATTTTCTTTCTATGTGTTTGGATTTACTGTGAGATCTTGGTTCCTTCGCTTGCGCGATTGCACCACTATTGTCGCACCACAGTGGCAGTGGTTTTTCGGCAATCGGAACCACTTGCAGTTCTTCCAAGAACTTTCTCATCCAAACACCTTCTTTAGCTGCCTCTGAGGCGGCTATGTACTCAGCCTCGCAGGTGGAATCAGCAGTTGTGCTCTGCTTGGAACTTCTCCAAGATACTGCTCCACCGTTGAGTGTAAAGACGAAACCTGAAGTGGATTTTCAGTCGTCCACATCTGACTAGAAATCCGAATCCGTATATCCTTCCACTTCTAATTCTCCATTTCCATAGACCAGCATCATATTGTTCTTCTAAGATACTTGAGGATATTCTTGACTGCTGTCCAGTGTTCTTTACCCGGGTTGGCTTGAAATCGACTGACTACGCTCACAGCGTATGCTATGTCCGGTCGCGTGCAAAGCATCGCGTACATCAAGCTACCCACTGCGGATGCATAGGGAATTCCATTCATCTCTTTTCTATCTGCCTCACTTTGAGGACACATGGCTTTGGAGAGATGTATCCCATGCCCCATAGGTAAGAACCCTTTCTTAGAATTGTCCATGTTATATCGTTTCAGGACCTTTTCTAAGTATAGGGCTTGGGAAAGCCCTAACATCTTATTCGTTCTATCCCTATAGACACGAATTCCTAGGATGTAGGTCGCTTCTCCCAAGTCTTTCATGGAGAATTCGGTCGAAAGCCATGCTTTCACCATCGAGACCATCCCAATATCGTTTCGTATCAAAAGGATGTCATCGACGTACAATACGAGGAACGATATCTTGCTCCCACTGCTTTTTCTGTAGACGCATGGTTCATCTTCGTTCTTTATGAATATGTAGCTCTTAACTACTTCATCAAATCGAAGATTCCAGCTCCTAGAGGCTTGTTTTAAGTCCGTAAATTGACTTATTCAATTTGCATACTTTATGAGCATCCTTTTGTGATGTAAAACCCTTTGGCTGTTCCATATATATTTCCTCCTTGAGGTATCCATTTAGGAACGCGGTTTTCACATCCATCTGCCAGATCTCATAATCGTTATACGCTGCTATCGCAAGTAATATCCGAATGGACTTCATCATCGCAACGGGCGAAAAGGTTTCCTCATAGTCAATTCCTTCTTTTTGACTATAACCTTTCGCTACAAGCTTAACTTTGTATGTATCCACCAGTCTGTCTGATCCAATCTTTTTCTTGAAGATCCACTTACACCCAATGGGTCTAAAACCATCGGGGAGATCAACAAGTGTCCAGACCTGATTTTCGTGCATTGAATCCATTTCGACTTGCATAGCTTCAAGCCATCTTACGGAGTCTATATCCGTCATTGCCTGGTCATAGGTAGCGGGGTCGTCCCCGACGTTACCCCCCGTCGCAGCATCCCCGTGCTCGACGTGTACCATTCCATATCTCTCAGGCTGGCGAGATACTCTACCAGACCTGCGCAACTCTGATTGCGTCTTGGACTGCTCTACGGGTCTTCTAACACTGGAGTTTGTGAAATCGTTTCTGTCGTTTCTCCAAGAGTTACTTCACGACCCACTCCACCTTCTCGAACGAACTCTTCTTCGAGAAAGTGAGCCTGAAGGGCTACAACGATTTTCTGATCGTCGTGGAAGTAAAATTGGTATCCCATGGAATCCTCAGGATACCCACAAAACGTCCTTTCACAGCTCTCGATTCCAATTTTTCTGTCTTGAGCTTTTTCACAAAGGGGCAACCCCATATTCTTATGTGGTTCAAGCTCCTTTCTACCAGTCCATATTTCATAAGGGATCTGGTCGACAGAACTAGAAGGGATTCGGTTTAAAACGTGCGTTTCGGTTAATAACATGACCCCACAGCGACAGTGGCAGGTCTGTGTAACTTAGCATTGATCGAACCTTGTCCAACAGCGTTCGATTTCTGCGTTCGGACACACCATTTAATTGTGGTGTTCCCGGCGTGTCATCTGTGAAATGATCCCGTTCTCTTTCAAGAACTCGTCAAACTCGAGACTCATGTACTCGCCACCTCGATCAGATCGAATGGCCTTTATATGATTCCCAGTTTGTTTTTCTACTAAAGCCTTATATTCTTGAACTATCAAGGGCTTCAGACTTGTATCTCATAAGATATACCTTCCCAAATCTTGAATGATCGTCGGTGAAGGTAATAAAGTAGTGGAAATTACCTCGAGCCGCTTCCCCGAATGGCCCACAAACGTCTGTATGAATCAAAGTGAGAAGTTCTGTGGCTTTTTGGAAAGTCCCGGTAAAGGGAGACTTAGTCATCTTTCCAAGGATACACGATTCGCAAGTCGGATAAGGGTCCGAACCCAACGGCTTAATCATGCCATTTTTCTCAACTCACGAATTTTTTGATCTCCTGCATGACCAAGTCGAAGATGCCACAATTGTCTCATATTGGTCTCTAATTTTCGTTTGTTGGTAATTGTGTTCACAGATTCAGTTTTATCTTTGACATTTAGATAATATAATCCGTTAAGTAAAGTTGCACTTCCGACGCATTTATTTCCAAAATAAATATCGCAAATATTATTACTAAAGCGGAACTCATATCCGTTTCCGCTCAAAACGGGAATAGAAATAATATTCTTAAGCCCTCTGGGCAATACTAAACAATCAGAAAGCAATAACTTATGTCTACTAGATAAAACAAGAGTTCTTGATCCAATGTGGGTCGCCGGCACACTATGTCCGCTTCCTACGTTGATCATGACCTCTCGATCCGCCAACCTCCTACTTCGTTCCAGACCCTGTTTGAAACACAAATGTGAGCGCTAGCTCCTGAGTCTAGGATCCATGAAGTGGAGTACACAGTCATAGAACAATTAGTTTCTAAAACATAAAGTTTTTACCTGAGGCGGCTAGCTTCGGGCAATCGCTTCCAATGGCCGAGCTCATTGCAGTGAAGGCATTTGTCCGTGGGCTTGGCGCCTTTAGACACGTTTTTCTGGCCTTGCCTTTTGAAACTCCTCCCTTGGGCTTAATGGGCTTGTCCGACTTTTTCTTTCTAATCGACTTCCGAGTCTTATAAGTCGCAACAAGAGCCACTTCCTTTCCCTTTATCTTTTTCATCTGAGTTTGGGCCGTTGACAACTGGTTCATCAACTCAGTTAATGTCATCTCGACCTATTCAGATATAATTCACAATGAAGGGATTAAAGGAAGCCGGCAGTGACTGGAGCACGAGATCGTTTTGGAGCTCATGTCCATGAGGAAGTCGAGTGCATCGAGTCTCTCGATCAAACCGATCATTTTCAGCACATGTTCTCTAACGTCGCTGCCCTCATCCATTTTGCAATGAAACAGTTGCTCTGTCAAAGAGTAGCGAGCACTCCTGGAGTGTTCACCAAAGAGCTCCTTCAAATGAAGCAAAATGGCGCCCACTTCCATTTCCGAGTGGCTTCGCTGCAACTCATTGCTCATGGATAGGAGTATATAGCCCTTGACCTTTGGCTCGTCTATTTGCCACTTGACATACGCAGCCCGGTCGTCGTCACTCGCATCAGTCCCTGGGACTTGCGGTGTAGGGGAATCGAGGACATAAGTCAAAGACTCCATACCTAGAACTATCCTGAGGTTACGGAGCCAGTCCACGTAGTTTGGTCCTACCAAACGGTTCTTTTCAAGCAGCATGTTTAAAAGATTCGTCATAGTAACTAGAAAGAAAATAACTCTGCAGAAGATAAAGATCACATAGTTAGGTTTATTATATCATTCATCAAGCGCAAACACGGACTTTTCGTTTCGCTTGACTCCCACTATTTTTCTCGAAAATTCTATTCTCCGATTAAGAATTTCGGAAACTTCGTTGAGTAGTTCATAGTGGAGTTGAGGTCCCCGACTCGATTAGACATGCCTCAGCCTTTAACGCAATATTTGGCCTGCCTAATCGATCGAAGTCGAGTTTCACTCGAACCCATCCTATGAGTATTTCAACTATCTTTGTCTCAGTCAGTGACCCTCACGGCTAACCCTGCATTTTGGGTATAACTGTCTAAGTGCAACCTAATCAACTTTGCTCTAACCGCACATTTGAATTCCGCCTTGCTGCCTTACGCTTCGTGGGGCGGAATATGCTATGGTGAGCGTCGTCAAACGAACCCGAAACGCTAATGTTAGGGCTTGATGTACGGCGCCAACTTACTCGGAACAAACTGGACAAACTCCCTAACACCAGACATCTCAAGCATAATAGAAGACAGGAACCCAATTCCTTTTCTCACTTAGTATTTATCAAACGGGAGAAAAAACCTTTTTCACATAACAACACATAAAGCATGCATATCATTTCACAAATCGACACGCACATAAGTAGTAAATAAACACTAGGAAAATAAACTACAAGGCAACACGAACGGGTTATTTATATTCTAGCCCTATTACGTGAATTATGTGTATGTGGCTTCAAAAAATCATCGGTTCTCCGTATGGGCTTTGAAGTCGACAATCACCCTTCATCATTCGAACGGCCTCCAAGTCGTCGATCGTCCACCAAGTCATCTTCTCCCGGGGAGTCGTCAACCGTCGAACAGCTTCGTGTATTCTAAACTAAACCTAATCTAATAAAGACTTTGAAGTACAACACGGGGGGATCATCAGTCCCAAACAACCCGTAAAAGACAAATACAACCCGGGGGGACGAGGCCCTTAACAAATAACCCGGAAAACCAAATAGAAATCCTAAACCCGTAAGTGTGCCTTAAATCATAATCATAACGAGCACGTTGACAATTTCATGAATTCTAACCGAAACCGACAATTTGGGCCTTAAATGGGCCAGCCCGATAAAAAGGCTCGTTAGGGTTTTTGGGCGAAAAACCCTAGGCGGCCGTCGTGTCCCGGGGGCTGCAGTTTCGTGCAGGTATGCGGCTGTCCGCGCGGTTGCGCGACTGTCCGCGCGCCGCTGGCGTTGCCGTCAGAGGTGGCACCACCATCGGCGCGGTGGTTCGGGTCTTCGTTGCCCGAACCCGTGGCAGCGGATACGCCATCGCACGGCACGGTTGCGCGTGCAGCTGTGCGGCTGTCTGCGTGTCGCAGCGTCTCGGCGGTGGTGCCTTCGACCCCGTCGAGCGGTATGGTGGTCGTGGGTTGGCAAGCGACGCATCGAGCAGCCCCACGCGCCTAGTGCTTTGGCTTTTCGATCGTCTCCCACGAGCCTCGTTTCGACTTAATCATGTTATGATTCCGATCACGAGCCCTGGCTCTGATACCACTGTTGGAAAGGACCCGGTTTGTACCCGAGACGCAACGCCCCGGGATACGGTGCGGAATAAAATTTTTTTCGGGTTCCTTCGCAGCTCGGATCGAAAACTCTAATCACGTTGACACATAATAGGGCGGGTCATACCCGTGAGAGATTACCTTTGAAGCGAGTGGCAACTCTCGTCGATTGCATCGTCGGCCGCGGTCGTGTTGGGTATCGTCTAGATCGTCACACCGACCTCGCAGTGTACCACGGTTTCGATTCTCCGAAGATGGCTAGAGAGAATTGATCCGTCGCTCTGGAGAGTGGTTTGCGTTTGTGTGTCGTGTTTCGATTCTCGGGTCGAGAAATTTCGCGTCGATTCTCTTCCCGTGTCCTTTTCTTTGACGAGGGTCTCACCCTTATTTATAGTAGGGGAGGACGAAATTTTCAGCCCTAAACAAGGCTAAAATCTCGAAATATTTGTTCCTAAATATGAGAGATATTCTTGCCAAAATATCTCTCCTAATTGAATTCAAAATTCTATTAAAGGAACATACTATAAATAGAAAACTAACTAAGATATTAAAATATCTTCAAATATGGTAAATAAATTTCGAAATTTATATAAAATATAAATTCGAATTTTAGTTTTAATAAATAATATTCCAAATTTTTATATTACCATATTTGTAAATTACGAAAATACCCTTTAAGGCATTTTTCGAATTTCTCGGCTTAGGGTTGAATTCAATTCTTCCCTCAAGTCTTTCTAAGCACTTAGCCAAGCCTAAGTCTTAAAGTTAGTTTCATATGAAGTCCGACTTCGGTCCACTTAATGACCCGAGGCCTAATAAGGCGTGGCATAACGACCCGAGGCCCGTTAAGGCCCAAAACACAATCTCTCCTTCTCGGTACACATTGATGATCCTTTTTAAGCCCGACTCTCTAGGTTCGACTCAATCGGCAAGGGAGGAATCCAAGAGTCCGGTAGGTGCCTAGCCAATCCCGCAGTATCGGACAGATTCGACTTGAGTACGAATTTCGAACTAGTCTCATTCCAGAACCTAACTATAGATTATAGTACTACGTACAAACCCTTCAGCTGTGTCCCGATCGAGTGAGAGCCATGGTATTTGTCAAACTCACTAAACTCGATACTATGATTAAATGACACGAGGCAAACTACCAAACTACCCTCCATGTCTAACATGAGTTAGTTTAATACCTTGGCCAAGGATTTTGTAATTTCCCGTCGTCATTCTCATATGACACTTGTCTCGATTACTTGCGAGACTGTGAATCCGTACTCGGCGGTCTAAGCCCGGCAATCACAAATATCCATCAAGACCGCATCTGTCCCGCTGACCCATGCAATAGCAAATCGGATCTAGCGAAACCAGTGATAGTCAAGACTTCAAAGTCAACTCCGTCAAAGCCCCTTTCGGTCTAAGGTTCAAGCAGACTACTATAGTTTTTGTCGTCGATCATTGACACTCCTTGAGTAATAAGCCATGTTTGATCGTACGACCTGCGAGTCAGTGTCCATGAAACGATTCAATCCCTTGATTCGACTCGTATCACAAGTCATGACTTCCGCTTCCAAGCGGTATATCGGCACACGATAAGTCATCTACAAATAAGCCATGATTGGTTTTCCAGCACCCAACTGAAACCTAAGGGTTATGGACATTTTATGTTCGAGGTTAAGAGTCCACTGGTGCCTTCCTCTCTCGTACCCATCGAGAACAGTGACTCAACTCGACACATTTGGATTTATGCATTTATTGCTTTACCCGATGCTAAGTAAAGAACTCATATAACCAATAAACGAATAATGCCTTTATTAATACGCAAAACAATGTTTGATTACATTGATAATCGAATGATAAATAAGCTAATGCCCTATACATATCCAATCCTCGTATAGCATTCGAGGGCATATCCCTAACAAAATCTACCAACAAAAGCTCAAAGGCTTCAAAAGGGAAGCAAGTCATTCTATACGACTCGTCAGACAATGCTGACTCGGATTTCGAATCAGACGAAGAACTTAATGACCTCAAGAAGCAAGTGACCATGCTCTCTAAGATGATGAATATGAAATTCTCCAAGAAATCATCATCTTCCTCCAACAGGCAGAGAATACCGAGAGGTAAGCAAAAGGCCATCACTCCCGAGGAAACAGAGAACAAAGAGTCTGAAGCTCCAAGGAAATGCTACAACTGCGGAAAACCGGTTCACTTTGCCAAGGACTGTACAGACCTAAAACAAGAAGTAGTTTCAGCTATCCCAGCGCAGCGATGAGGGAATTGTTCTGGTGGCCAAGGAAGAGGAGTGGCTTGAGGACACGTCGAAGGAGGAGAGGCGGGAGAAAGCCTTTATGGTCAAGAGCAAAGGGTATGATTCCGAGGAAGAAGAGATGGACTCCAGCTCGGACAGAACCGATCGTACCTCTTCTAACGTTGAGTTATACGTTCCATCCCCCAAGGATTTTATTGAATTAAAACAAAAAATCTAGAAATTGTCCATGCAACGTAGGGATGACTTGGAACTTAAAAGACAATTTTACAATAATTACGCCTTGTTAAACCAACAGCAGGAAGAGATAGTTATCCTTCAGGAATCATTAGCCTTTTTCAGAATCTAAAACTAAAAACTTAGCTAGGTAGAGAATAGTGGACGACAAGTGAGCGATATTAATAAAAACTTAAAGGAAAGCGAAGAAGAACATCTAAAGGTATCTTCTCAATACGAATTGATCACTCAAGAACGTATTAGACTCTACAAGAAGGTCAAACAGTTGGAGTACCTTCTTACAAAAAGAGGTCAAACCGATCAAACCATCTTTCTCGACCATCCAAAGGGTGTAAAATTCTACAATCCCCGTGAAGGTTTGGGTTTCCAAAGTAAAACGAACCCTCAGAAAGATGAAGTTATTCTCTGTACGACATCAAACACCTTGGCCTAAGTCTGGAAAAGCTTATGCCATTTTTGGAATCGTCAGAAGTGATCGAATCAGAAGAACAAAACGGAGAAACAAAACTTTGGCCCAAATTGCATTTGGTTATGCAGAGTTGAACGATTGTTATAAAACTAGAAACACTCCGCTAACTATGGACTTTATTTCACCTTTTGGACCCGGGTCCTAGGAAAGTACTTAAGAACAGGCCAAACCCATATATTCTTCCATTTATATTCCAGAGATTGTTAGGACATTTTTATTGTGTTCAAATAAAAATATTATCTTAGTCTTGTAGTATAAGTAGTAGTTTGGGCTTAATTATAATTAAGCCATAGATTAGGACTACTTAGAAAATATACCAAATTTGTTTGATATATAAGGAATCATAATGTGATGTATTAGGGTTAAGAATTCATTTTAATAGAAAACCGAGCTTTACAACGTGAAGAACGCTCCCAAGCTTCCGCGCCAAATTCAAACGTGTTCTTCGTAAGTTTTACATTTTCTATAGAATTCTTCACCGAACTTAATCGCGTTAGATATAATAGGACCTAACAATTGGTATCAGAGCAAACACGTTAGGATTTGAATCGATTTGGATCGAATTTTCTAATTTTTTTCGTGAATATCATACGGCTTAAGAAAAAGTTTCGATTGATTCTTCAAATTCGAATATAATTTGTTGTTTTTAGTCTTCAATCGAGTGTTTTAAACATGTATGGGCTGAATTTCGATTGATTGAAATACTAATTTTTGCAAATTTTTTAAGATTCAATCGTATGTGTTCTTCGTGATGTTCCTGCGAATTTCTCTAAAATTGGATATGGTTTGCTGTTTTCAGCTTTGATTGAGTGTTAAAAACTAGAAATCTACATGTTTCGATCCATAACCCAAGCCAAATTTGAACAATTTTGTATTTACGATCGAGAATTATGTGTTTTGCTTTAAACGTTGTTCTATGCTGTTCAAAGTAATTCTCGATAGATTTTTCCGGAAGTTTTTTTTCGATAGTTGTCTTCGACAAACTTTCTCGAGAGCAATCTTCGAAAAAATATTATCGTAAAAAGTTCTCGCAAAACTGTTAGACTATCGAATTTTTTTTTCACGTGAGAAACTATATCGACAAACATTACTTATCGAGAAACCTTTTCGATACATACCATCGAAAACTACTCAGCATTTTCTCGACAATGTTTTGCGGTACATAATAACTATCGCAAAATAGGAATACCTCTCACGCAAAACTTTTTTCGATATTGCATACGAAAAACTTTCTCGATCGAGAAATAAGTTTTCGCAGAAATTTTTTTGCGGATAAGTCTACCGACAAATTGTTTTTCTCGAGAAACAGTGTTTGTCGAAAAACTTTATTGGCAAATTCTAAGAAAATTTTGGTATTTTACGAAGTTTTCGACATCAATACAAAACATTTCGATATTTACCAAAAGTTTTCGATACTTATATAATTTTCAAAACTTCACTATATTTCACGAAAACACCAAAAGTTTTCGATACTGAATTTTACAACGCCAAATCTCTTATCGAGAAATTTTCTTTGTCGACGAAATTTTTACGAGAAAAATTAGTCAATCTGAAAAACAAGTTGGTCAACCCGAGAAAGTTAAGTTCTTGCAACGTGTTAACGAGAATCTCTAATCGCAAAACTTTCTCGGTACGAAATATTTTATCGATACACATATTTTTTGACCCGAATTTTTCAAACTTTAATATTTTGATCCAAAAGGTTTCAATTTCAATTTTTTTCACAAAAATAAAAGATTGCAACCTTATTCAATGTTTTACGGCACATTATTGAAAAATTTTGGTAAATTTTCGAAGTATTGAACACCAGATTAAAGCTTTTCAGTACACACCTAAAATTTTTGATAATTTTTTCAACACCAAAACTTTTCGGAACTGAAATTTTAAACCCCAATTTTTACCGATATTAGAAAATAAAAAGTTTTCGATACTTACACTCTCATTATCAAAAGTTTTCGGTACACCCAAAATTTTCGATACTTAAAGTTTTCGACTCCAAACTTTTCAAAACTACGCTTTTCGGTCCAAAAGTTTTTGATATCTACATTTTATCCTAAAAACTTTTCGATACCTACTCTATTCTTCGAAACTTTATTAAAAGATCTCAAATTCACATAACGCGTCAACGATCAAATATCCAACCTAATCAACACAAACGGATACCTACTCTATGGAACACAACCAAGACCTAATTGATGCTTTTAGAGAGGACGGTATCTACGAATGAACTCTTCAACTGTCCATCTCAAGGTTAGTCCTTCTGACTCTAGTTTATTTGAAATGTTAGAAAAAAAAAATAGATATAGAGTTAGAAACAAAAAGTAAGGAACTTACCACGCGTCTTAAAAATAGTGAAGCCGCATGTCGTAATAAGTCACTCCTTTATGATGAATTAGTTGAGGAACGCGGAAAATTGTACTCTAAAATTAAAAATTTAGAATACAATCTTGCTGAAAAAGGTCAAAAAGACCAAAGTTCTTCTAAAGCCGTAGCTTCTAATTGGGAAAATATTTTACAACCTATCTCTTGTTGGGAAATTCCGGAGATTATTCGTAAAATAGCCGAATTAAACGCAACTCTGGAATTAGAAAGAGTAGGTTTCCGAGCGGAAAAGAAAAATCTATTAGAGGAGATATCAAATCTAAAACATTCCCCTCATTTACATGACATGAAATTTTATGATCTTGTTGAAGGCTTAGGCTTTACTAATCCTTGTCACTTGAAAAAGGTTAACGTAAAACAATTATATGATATCAAGTACATGGGTTTAGGATTCACTTCTTTAATGGTTTTTACTAACTCTTTCCAAATAAATGCCTTAGAAGAATCCAAACGAAAAGCCACAACTAGGACTGAAATTCCCTTTAAATACACGGAATTGAACAATAGTTACAAGACACGACAAATAAACCTGTCTAGTGACTATAATTCATTATATCCTATAGAAAATATTCTTAAAGTTGAGGAAGAAAATTATGATCATTCTAAAAATTCTATTTTCTGTTATATTTCTGCTATTGTTAAGAAAATAGCCGATTTAAACTCCTCCTTAGAATCAGAAAGAAAGAATTTTGAAGCAGAAAAGAATGCGCTTTTATTGGAGATATCAAATCTAAAAAAATTCCTCTCATTTACATGTTTTAAACGATATTTCTAAAGAAAAATCTTCTCTTAAATAGGATAAAGCAACGCAAACGGACGCTTTTGTTCCTAAAATCGAAAAGACTTTTACTAATACTTCTACGTCGATTTTGACCGAAATTGAAATTCAAAGTAAAAGCCAAGAACTTCAAATTGCTAAGGAACAAATACAACTTAGGAAGGAGAAAGAAAAATCTACATTATTTTCAAACGTTACGGAACGGAAATTTAAAGAACAAATATTTTTCTCTCCTATTCCTATAAAGAAAAATTTTAACGAAAAGGCTCCAAGTTTTAGCAAACAAACTTCATCGTGTGCTTCAAATGATTTTAATAATTCTCCATTTAAGAAGGTTAGACGTGGTAATAATATTTCTAATTCTTCTCATCATTCTAATGTGAATTGTGTGAACTCTCAACGTAGGATACACGACTTATATGCTAGTGATGCTTCTAATTCTATATGCTCGTATTCCTACATGAAGTATCCAGTCCAAGTTCATTCTAAGAAGCATCTTATGTGACTGGCTTCGGAGAAAATATTTAAATCTTCTCCGAAACACACTTTTACCAAAGCTGAAATTTTTTTTCCATGTCAAATCACTCATACATGAGTTCCTATGTCTACTATTAAGTTAGAAAATCCCATACAAATTTGGGTACCTAAACGCACATTAATGGATGATTTAGGACCGAACTTAAATTTGACTCCATCTATGCTTAACCCGTTTTATGCTACTAAGGGAGGACCCACATTACAATGGGTACCAAAGTCTCGATAATGTTTGCAGATTCCCTCATGTATGGCATTTGATGTAGTGCCACATACATGATAAAGGGAAGAGGCGTGAGCTACTACAACTACACTTCAACGAGGTACATTCTAATTATGCGTATGTTGAACGAACTTTCAGTATTTTAAATTTGCATACGCATACGAACTACATTGAAAAATACCTATTATTTTTCAAAATGGTACATTTTAAATATGCATTTTCAAAAATTTAAGAGATTTTAAATTCTAAATGCATATTACACACGGAAATGATAAATACCATATTTTTTCAATATAACATTTTTAAATAAGCTTAGTTTGAGGGGGAACTACTCTTTTACTTTTTTTAAAGAGGAGCGACTCTTATTTCTTTCAAGAGGGAGCACCAATTTTAACTTTTGAGGGGGAGTTAAAACTTTAAACGAATGCATTAAGGGAAAGAGATTCGTAATATTTTTTAATCTTACTACCCAATTTTCTAGGGGGAGAAACTTTATTTCGGAAGCATTATTTAAGAGGGAGAAATAAAAATATAGATATAGTTTTCAAATATTAAATTTTTTAAAATTCTACCGACAAAGTTTACCGATAAATTTTCTACTCTCGAGAAATTTTCTCGCAAGATTTTCTCGACACATTTTTTATCGACAAACTTTCCCGAGACGTAATGCGAAAACTTTATCGAAAAAATTTTTTTGCACAACTTCTCGTGAAATTTTTCTCATGGAACGTTATCGTCAAATTTTTTATCGAAAAATTTTCTCCACTATATCGATAAATTTTATCGTAAACCTCATCCGAATTTTTTTTTTGATGCACCTCATTCGAATCGAGAAAAGTTTTTTAAAGGCTTATCTATCGAGAAATCTTATCGCAAACCTCATCCAAATTTTTTTTCGATGCACCTCATTTGAAAATATTTCTCGATACACCTCATCCGAAAAAAATATTCTCTCGATAGCTCCACTTCTCGACTCCGACCAACCTTTCACCCGCAAACCACACACACACACACACATATATATAATATCATATACTAATATATATTACTAATAAATATACATATATGTTAAGTCCTATTATATCCAACACGATTATGTTCGGTGAAGAATTGATAGAAAATGTAAAACTTACGAAGAACACGTTTGAATTTGGCGCGGAAGCTTGAGAGCGTTCTTCACGTTGTAAAGCTTGGTTTTATATTAAAATGAATTCTTCACCCTAATACATCACATTAGGGTTCCTTATATACCAAATAAGTTTGTATATTTGCTAAGTAGTCCTAATCTATGGCTTAATTACAATTAAGCCCAAACTACTACTTATACTACAAGACTAAGATAACATATACATTTGAACACAATTAAAATGTCATAACAATCTCCCCCTTTGTGTTCAATCTTTGCTTGAGCGTAGGTTATCTTGTCTTGTTTTAAAAAGATTCCTCGAGTCCTAACAATCTCCTCTTTACGAGATTATTTTTATAATCATTTCCTTTATCTTGTCTTGTGATCTCTTTCTTCTTTGGAGATCTTCAACCTCACCTTATCTTGTAATACTCTTCTCGGCACCGGATTTTTCTTCTAATTTTCTTTTGAAGTTCGTCTCCAAATGTCGGAAGGTGTGTGAAGTCGCTTGCCGGATTTTTGGAGAATTTCCTCTTTTGTGTTCCATCTCTCCCTTTGATAGAGACAAAACTCCCCCTATTTTAGTTCAACCTTGTGTTGGGTTGGGGAATTCGATTTGAAATTTGGAGAGACGTACACGAGCGGTAACTTTGGTCATTGAAGCTCGTGGTGTTTGCTTGATTCAACGATGCTTAAGAATTTAGTATTTCCAATCAATCTTGCAGTTTCGTTATTGTATTGCTCCCATTTCTGTACTACTACTCCCCCTCATGATGATCGAGTGGGGAGATCGTCATGCTGATGTATCAAAATGGGGCATAATTGTTGGCAAGAAGATTGTATTGTCGTGGCAAGGAGATGGAGTTTGTAGACTTCGTAGGAAATCATATTCGGTAATAACCCGACGGAGCCACGAAGGCATTCTGCCGATATGAAACCGGGGCCACATAGGCTTCCCGTTGACATCGTTCTAGGAGCGTTGCTCGTAGAAGATTGCCTAATACCGTTGTTGGTTTGATGTTGCAACGGTAGGACTTCCTTTCGATCATCGAAGTATGTCAGAGAATGCCATAACTACGAAAGTTCTAACTTGATCACAAAGACCAAGTATATAAAAAGTGTATGTGTCCTAGAAAATTATAAAAATTTAGGAAGTCCGGACACACTAGACACGATGTGATCAATGAAACCGTGGTACGGGGCGGATTACCACTTAGTTCAATATCTCTCACTTCCGAGTGAAGCGGTGATAGTAGACGTGGCTTCCCGTGAGAAAATGAAACATCGATCTTTTAGGAGACGATGAGTGGGTAAGGCTCGGATGTGGATGCGCCGTTGGACCTAATGCGGCGTTTTCTTCCCGGGTGCTAATAAACTTAGCACCTGTACCTATGGGGTTAGACCGAAATATTTTTGAGATAAGGGATTTATGTACCTTCAAAAATTTCCAAGTCATCATCGAAGTCATCATGCTTGTTGTTTGCATGATGTAGGATAGGTGGTAGGTCGGATCGTCTCAAATGCTCGGACGCGTTCCGGGGTTAGGATCAAGTCGGTTTAAACTGAACCATGGGAACTAAAAATCCATGCTTCCGGAATACGAGATGCGTGCTGCTTTATTTGAATCAGCAAGCCGGAGCCGGTCGTTGAAAATTAGCATTTGGATCGTCATAAAGATTGTCACATTTGCCTTTTTGGAATATTTGTCCGTTGTAAGCTCGAGATTCTTCCTTGAAGTCCGTCGAAAGTTGTTGGAGGAAATATCCATGAAGCTTAATGAAGATGAGAGGAGATTTTTCTTTTTCCCTTTTTTTTTTATTTGCTCTCTATTTTTTTTTATATGAAGTATATATGTATATTTATAAGAAATATATAATAGTATATAATATTATATATATATGTGGTGTGCGGGTGAGAGTTTGTCGGGTCGGAGTCGAGAAGTAGAGATATCGAGAAAAAAAATTTCGAATGAGGTATATCGAAAAAAAATTTCGAGTGAAGTATATCGAAAAATATTTTCAAATGAGGTGTATCGAAAAAAAATTTCGAGTAAGGTGTATCGAAAAAAAAATTTCGAGTGAAGTGTATCGAAAAATATTTTGAGTGAGGTTTGCGATAAAATTTCTCGATATAGTGGAGAAAATTTCTCGATAAAAATTTTATGATAACGTTCCATAGGAAAAATTTCACGAGAAAGTTGTACGAAAAAAAAATTGTCGATAAAGTTTTCGCATTACGTCTCGAGAAAGTTTGTCGAAAAAAATGTGTCGAGAAAGTCTTGCGAGAAAATTTCTCGAGAAAGTGTAGAAAATTTATTGGTAAACTTTGTCGGTTGAATTTTCAAAAATTCAGTATTTAAAACTATATCTATATTTTTATTTCTCCCTCGTAAATAATGCTTCCGAAATCAAGTTTCTCCCCCTAAAAAGTTGCGTAGTAAGATTAAAAAGAAATTACGAATCTCTTTCCCTTAATGCATTCGTTTAAAGTTTTAACTCCCCCTCAAAAGTTAAAATTGTTGCTCCCTCTTGAAGAAATAAGACTCGCTCCTCTTTAAAATAAAAGAGTTGCTCCCCCTCAAATTAAACTCATTTAAAAGTGTTATATTGAAAAAATAAATGATATTTATCATTTCCGTGTGTAATATGCATTTAGAATTTAAAATCTCTTAAAGTTTTGAAAATGCATATTTAAAATGTACCTCGTTGAAGTGTAGTTGTAGTAGCTCACGCCTCTTCCCTTTATCATGTATATGGAGCCACTACGTCAAATACCATACATGAGGGAATCTGCAAAACATTATCTGGACTTTGGTACCCATTATAAAGTGGGTCCTCCCTTAGTAGTAGAAAACGGGTTAAGCATAGATGGAGTTAAATTTAATTGTGGTCCTAAATCATCCATTAATATACGTTTAGGTACTCAAATTTGTGTGGGATTTCCTAACTTAATAGTAGACATAGGAATCCATGTAGGAGTGATTTGACAAGGAAAAGAAATTTCGGCTTTGGTGAAAGTGTGTCTCGGAGAAGATTTAAATATGTTCTCCGAAGCCAGTCGCACAAGATGCTTCTTAGAATGAACTTGGACTGGATACTTCATGTAGGAATACGAGCAAATAGAATTATAAGCATCGCTAGCATATAAGTCGTGTATCCTACGTTGAGAATTCACACAATTCACACTAGAATGATGAGAAGAATTAAGAAAATTATTGCCAAGTCTAGGCTTCTCAAATGGAGAAATATTAAAATCATTTGAAGCACACGATGAAGTTTGTTTGCTAGAACTTGGAGCCTTTTCGTTAAAAAATTTCTTTATAGGAATAGGAGAGGAAAATTTTTGTTCTTTAAATTTCCGTTCCGTAACGTTTGAAAATAATGTAGATTTTCCTTTCTCTTTCCTAAGTTGTATTTGTTCCTTAGAAATTTTAAGTTCTTGGCTTTTACTTTGAATTTCAGTTTCAGTCAAAATTGACGTAGAAGTATTAGTAAAAGTCTTTACGATTTTAGGAACAAAAACGTCCGTTTGCGTTGCTTTACATGTTTAAGAGAATATTTTTCTTTAGAAATATCGTTTAAAACGGGTAAAGAAGAGGAATTTTTGAGATTTAATATCTCCAATAAAAGCGCATTCTTTTCTGCTTCAAAATTCTTTCTTTCTGTTTCTAAGGAAGAGTTCAAATCAGCTATTTTCTTAATAATAGCGGGAATATAACAGAAAGTAGAATTTTTAGAGTGATCAGAATTTTCTTTCTCAACTTTAGGAAGATCTTCTAAAGGATAAATGAATTATAGTTACTAGACATGTTTATTTCCCGTGTCTTGTAACTATTGTTCAATTCAGTGTATTCAAAAGGAATTTCAATCCTAGTTGTGGCTTTTCGTTTGGATTCTTCTAAGACATTTATTTCGGAAGAGTTAGTAAAAGCCATTAAAGAAGTCAATCCTAAACCCATGTACTTGATATCATATAATTGTTTTACATTAATCTTTTTCAAGTTACAAGGATTAGTAAAGGCTAAGCCTTCAACAGGATTATAAAATTTTATATCATGTAAATGAGGGGAATTCATGAGATTTGATATCTCCTCTAAAAGCTTTTTCTTTTCCGCTCGGAAACCTACTCTTTCTAATTCCAGAGTTGCGTTTAATTCGGTTATTTCATGAATAACCTCCGGAATTTTCGAACAAGAAGTAGGTTTATCATGATGTAAATTATTTCCCCAATTAGATGCGAAGGCTTTAGAGGAACTTTGGTCTTTTTGACCCCTTTCCGCAAGATTGTCTTCTAAATTTTTAATTTTAGAGTACGATTTTCCGCGTTCCTCAACTAATTCATCATAAAGGATTGACTTATTACGACACGCTGCTTCACTATTTTTAAGACGCGTGGTAAGTTCCTTATTTTTTGTTTCTAACTCCATAACTGTTTTCTCTAATTTTTCAAATAAACTAGAGTCAGAATGACTAACCTTGAGATGGTCAGTGGATGAGTTCATTCGTAGATACCGTGCTCTTTGAAGAGCATCCATTAGGTGTTGGTTGTGTTCCATAGAGTAGGTATACATTTGTGTTGGTTAGGTTGGATATTTGATCGTTCACGCGTTATGTGGATTCGAGATATTTTAATAAACGTTTTGAAGAATAAAGTAGGTATCGAAAAGTTTTTAGGATAAAATGTAGATATCGAAAACTTTTGGACCGAAAAGTATAGTTTTGAAAAGTTTGGAGTCGAAAAGTTTAAGTATCGAAAATTTTGTGTATACCAAAATATTTTGATAATGAGAGTGTAAGTATCGAAAACTTTTTATTTTCTAATATCGAAAAAAAATTTTGGCTTTAAAATTTCAGTTCTGAAAAGTTTTGGTGTTAAAAAAAATTATCTAAAAGTATTGAAAATTTTAGATGTGTACTGAAAAGTTTTAAATTGGTGTTCAATACTTCGAAAATTTACCATAACTTTTTCTATAATGTGCAGTAAAACTTTGAATAAGGTCGAAATCTTTTATTTTTCAAAAAAAATTGAAATTGAAACCTTTTGGATCAAAATATAAAAGTTTGAAAAATTCGGGTCAAAAGGTTAATTATCGAAAAATATGTGTATCGAGAAAATTTGTCGTACCGAGAAATTTTTGCGATTAGAGATTCTCGTTAACACGTTTGCGAAATATAGTGAAGTTTTAAAAATTATATAAGTATCGAAAACTTTTGGTAGATAACGAAATGTTTTGTATTGATGTCGAAAACTTTGTAAAATACCAAACTTTTCCTATAATTTGCCAAAAATGAGTTAGATGCGAAAATAAATTTTCGGAGGGTGCGAAAATAATTTTCAGTATGAAGTACGAAAATTATTTTCGGTATATGTGTGCGAAAATTATTTTCGATAAATTTTTTCTTGAAAGAAATTTCGACAAAATTATCTCTATAAAACTACTGAAAAAATTTATCGAGAAAACCTTATTTGCGTATGTATCTATCGAGACTCGAGAAACTTTCTCGATACGTCGTAAGCCATGATCTTTGTGATAATTGTAACAGAAAGCTTATAATGATTGCATCGGTCAAAGCTATATGGTCAAAGCTTTATCATTTTATTATTATAATCGAATAGATCTTAGCAATATTCTCGAATGTGCTTTGAGAATTGAGTTTAGCGAATGATGTTTCTAACTTTTGCGAGAAAAGTTTTCGTACGAAAAAAAACTACGAACAAAATTTGGGATACGTAGTGCTCTGTGTACGAGAAAGTTTTGCGAATACAATACTTGGCGAAAAAATATTGTCGAGACTAGCTTACGAAAAAAACAGCAACGTAGTCAATATAACGAAAAACACATAGTTTTCGATCCATAACACAAAATTGTTCAAATTTAGTCCGGGTTATGGATCAAAACACTTATATCTTCAAGACAAAACACTCAATTAAATCAGAAAGCAAGATATGTCGAATTTTTGAGAAATCGGATGAATTTCACGAAGAACACACAAAAAGGAATTTCGACTGATTTTCAAAATTCACGAAATCTAGTGGTTCGATCGATCGATTTTGAGCACAGAGATGTCTAAAACACTCAATCAAAGCCTAAAAACAGCAAATCATATCCAATTTTGGAGAAATTCGCATGAACATCACGAAGAACACATACGATTGAATCTTCAAATTTTGCAAAAAATGTTGTTTCGATCGATCAAATTTCAGCACAGAAGTGTTTATAACACCCGATCGAAGCCTAAAAGCAGCAAATTAATGTGAAATTTGAAGGATCAAACCGAAAACGAGAAAATGTCGTAAGCGATATTCATGATATTTCGGACAAAATTCGATGAAAATTTCAGTAAATTGATTCAAATCCTAACGCGTATTGCTCTGATACCAATTGTTAAGTCCTATTATATCCAACACGATTATGTTCGGTGAAGAATTCGATAGAAAATGTAAAACTTACGAAGAACACGTTTGAATTTGGCGCGGAAGCTTGAGAGCGTTCTTCACGCTGTAAATCTTGGTTTTCTATTAAAATGAATTCTTCACCCTAAACATCATATGAGGGTTCCTTACCAAAAAAGTTTGGTATATTTGCTAAGTAGTCCTAATCTATGGCTTAATTACAATTAAGCCCAAACTACTACTTATACTACAAGACTAAGATAACATATACATTTGAACACAATTAAAATGTCCTAACAATATATACTTCAAATAAAAAAATAATATACTTAATATATATATATAAGGAAGAAGAAAATAAAAAAAAAAGTGAAAAAGAAAATCTCCTCTCATCTTCATTAAGCTTCATGGATATTTCCTCCAACAACTTTCGACGGACTCCAAGGAAGAATCTCGAGCTTACAACGGACAAATATTTCCAAAAAAGCAATGGTGACAATCTTCATGACGATCCAATCTTCAACACTCATCTCGTATCCAGGAAGCATGGATTTCTAGTTCCCATGGTTCAGTCTAAACCGACTTGATCCTAACCCCGAAACGCGTCCGAGCTCTTGAGACGATCCGACCTACCACCTATCCTACATCATGCGAACAACAAGCAAGATGACTTCAATGATGACTTGGAAATTTTTGAAGGTACTCATAGGTACAGGTGCTAATTTTATTAGCTCCCGGGAAGAAAACGCCGCATTAGGTCCAACGGCGCATGCACATCCGAGCCTTACCCACTCATCGTCTCCTAAAAGATCGATGTTTCATTTTCTCACGGGAAGCCACGTCTACTATCACCACTTCACTCGGACTCGCTGAAGCGAAGATAACCTACGCTGAAGCGATGATTGAACACAAAGGGGGAGATTGTTGGGACATTTTTATCTTAGTCTTGTTGTATAAGTAGTAGTTTGAGTTTAATTGTAATTAAGCCATCAATTAGAACTACTTAGCAAATATACCAAATTTGTTTGGTATATAAGGAACCCTAATGTGATGTATTAGGGTTAAGAATTCATTTTAATAGAATACCGAGCTTTAATACGTGAAGAACGCTCCCAATCTTCCACGCCAAATTCAAACGTGTTCTTCGTAAGTTTTACATTTTCTATCGAATTCTTCACCAAACTTAAACGTGTTGGATATATTAGGACGTAACAGAGACAATTTGCAAAATAGGTGATCTAATAGCGTTTCGGGAATCTGAAACGAAAGCCTCTTCGGATGAAAGAACTGTTCTTTTAAGCAAAATATATACTCTTCAAAACTTTCCCGATATATACAAACCTTCGACCTCTTATTCTGTTTCCGAAACACTTACATGTAAAAGCTAGAAAACAGATAAGAAAACCTCTTTGTCTCATACTAACTCTGTTTGCATATACCTATAGATCAAAGACTAAAGTCTAAAGAGACAAAGAGAGTTAGGTCGGGTCGTGTAAAGGAGGCAACTCTCTTTTATAAAAAGAAGAAGCTACCTTCAACTCTGATTACTCCTGTTTTTAATAGATTTACCTTTATTAAAAACTCGTCGTGTAATATCGCAAACCGTGTTTCATTATTCTCTACTAAGCATTGTTACAGCTATGATGTACTTCCACGTTCTCATAACAATAGTCTCCGAAAAAATGTTTCCAATTTACAAAGAAGAAAACATTTCCCTTCTCCTCCTCCTGATGGTGTATCTCCAAAAGTAATACAAGCAATCTCACAAAATAAAGAGGAAGGGATACACCTAACGCGAAAATCAGGACAAAGACAAGCGTGATAAACTGTTAAAACACAAAGAAATGTGGATTCCAATATCCCTATTTCACCCAATAAGTTATAATCAAGTCTGGATTTCTAAGTCAGTCATTAAAAAAGCTGACTTAGAACTCAATAAATCAACAAGAAGGGTGAATCACTTACCTGCAACTAAAGAAGGACTCATTCTCATATGGGTACCTAAGCTTGCTTAACTTGTTTTGTAGGTTCGTCATGGGTGGTATTTAGACTCATGTTGCTCCTCACACATGACAGGAAATAAAGAGCTGTTGAGCAATTTTTTCGAAGGATATCTCGAAAAGGTCTACTTTGGGAACGATGATATGCTCCTATGCTATGAATAGACGACCTCATCCATGACAGACTAACCATCAAAGGAGTATCTTACGTCAAAGGCTTAAGATACAACCTATTCAGAATAGGACGCTTCTGTGGCAAAGGCTTTAAGGTTCGCTTCGAATCCAACGAATGTAGCGTCATCAATCAAAAAGGGGCGGAGCTACTCACTGGCCACAGAAGGACGAATCTATACTCCATTAATCTGAGGACTACTCGACCAACGTGCCTCATCTCTCGAGCCTCTCTACATCAATACGACCTTCGGCACCAGAGCCTCTCACATCTCAATTTCAAGGATCTAAATAAACTCCGAACGGATAACTTGGTCAAAAGGCTTCCCTCATTTAGATACCACAAAGAGCATCTTTGCTCGGCGTGCAAAATGGGGAAGATGAGGAAAGCGTCTCACAACACCAAACACACGGCATCAACCTCCAAACCTCTCGAACTCATTTACATGGATATGTGTGGACCCATGCGCATCAGACCAACAATGGGCGAAGTTACGAGTTAGTAATTGACGATTTCTCACGCTTCACATGGACCAAATTTCTCCAAACAAAAGACGAAAGACCAGATCTCATCATCGAATTTGTAAAGCAACACATAATCTTTATCAACTATGCGCCCAAGTAATCAGAACTGACAATTGGACTGAATTCAAGAACAAAAAGCTCAGTGACTTCTATGGATCACTTGGCATTACCCAATTCTCAGTTGCAAAGACACCCCAACAGAATGGAGTTGTCGAACGCAAGAACAGGACCCTAGTTGAAGCAACATGACTCTTCTGATTCATTCTGGATTGCCACATCTCCTATGGGCTGAACCACTAAAAACAGCGTGCTTAACTCAGAATCGTGCCTCTTTCATAGAAGATTTATGAGAACTCCGTATGAGATGATCATCCAAAGAGTGTGAGGTGTCTCTTTTCTCAGGGTCTTGGGATACAAGTGCTATATTGCCAATGATCGCGAAGATCGGGGCAAACTTGATCCCAAGGCCTTCGAAGGCGTACTTGTAGGATACTCAGCAACCTCTAAAGCTTACTGAGTATACCTAAAAGAGAGAAGGTATGTCATGGAAAGCATCAACGTTACGTTCGACGAAGTAGACCAAGTGGCTTCTGCACAAATCAGTGCAGAACCCGGACTTCTACAGAGTTGACGAACGATCAACCAAGCACCTCTACGGTGGGCACACCTTCAAATATTTCTACTCCAAGCGACGTGGATCTTGATCTGCTATTCGAGCATATCTATCCAAGACCACTGCCACCCACCGATTCTATCTCTTCTGCAGCCCCAAGCAATGACCGTTCACCTCCTACGATTGAAAATCTCCACATCGACAAAGATAACGTACCTCCAACCGATTCAAATATACCTCCAACCGAATCAAAAGTCATTGCAAGCTCAGAAGATGGGATCACTCAAACCACTGACTCTGCACAAGAAGCATCTTTAGCAGAGTCAGAACCTCAACCGGATGAGCCAACGCAATCCTAGATCATCCCAACTCAGGGAGTTCACGTGGAAAACGATATCACTGAACTTCCCACATACATGAAAGAAAGTGGACGCGCGCTCATCCAAACTCGCAAATAATCGGGGATCCCTCTAGTGGTGTTACAACTCGCGCTTCAACAATCAATGAAAGTCTCTACTCCTGCTTCCTCAGTCAAAAGGAACCAACAAAAGTAGCCGACGCTCTAACCGATTCACACTGGATCATTGCTATTCATGAAGAAATTAGCCAGTTGGGAGACTGAACGTCTGGAAACTAGTACCTAGACCCCAAGGATAAACCATAATTGGCACTAAGTGAATCTTCAAAAACAAGAAAGACGAACAAGGGGTCGTGATCAGAAATAAAGCTAGGCTAGTAGCAAAAGAATATAATCAACAGGAAGGAATCGACTACAACGAGACCTATGCACCTGTTGCCAGAATTGAAGCGATTAAAGTCTTCCTAGCTTTTATTGGCCACAGAAACATCATGGTGTACCTGATGGACGTCAAGACTGCCTTCCTCAACGGAGTATTAAAGGAAGAAGTCTTCGTCTCTCAGCCTGAAGGCTTTGGGAGCGAAGAGAATCCCGACTATGTATATCGGTTGAACAAAGCCCTCTACGTACTCTAACAAGCTCCCCGAGCATGGTATGAAGTCCTCTCAGATTTTCTCATCTCATCTAGTTATACGAAAGGGAAGATTGACACGACTCTCTTCACTAAAAGAAGCGGATCCGATATAATGCTCGTGCAAATATATGTCGACGACATCATCTTTGGCTCGACAGACGCAAGACTCTGCAGGAATTTTGACGACATGATGAAGCAGAAACTTGAAATGAGCATGATGGGAGAGTTAAACTTCTTCTTAGGTCTTCAAGTCAAGCAACTTCACGAAGGAATCTTTATCAGTCAGTCCAAATACATTCACGACATCCTCAAGAAAGTACAAATTGGACAACTACACTCCTGCTAAGACACCAATGTCTCCTTCATGCAAGCTCGATGCGGAAACCTCAGGAAAATACGTCAACCAAACCACTTATCGAGGCATGATATGATCATTGATCTATCTCACGTCCAGTCAACCAGACATCATGTTTGCAAACTGGGCACAAAAAATCCCGAACAACCTCAAACTCGATTTCGAGAAAGCCATATGCCCATATCCCATCATACTACAAATTCTACGCAACCACCCACTATACACCGCCCTCACTATATCCGAGTGCGTCCCAGAAGTATATGTCCAACAATTCTGGGCCACTCTTATTAATCCGACTACAAGGCCAAACCCTAACACCCTCACCGCCCAAATCGACCAAACACCCGTCGTTCTCAACCAATCCATATTACGCTCCCTTTTCTGTCTACCATCATCCCTTAACTACGACCCACACCCCACTGAAGAGGAACTTCAAAATGACTTCCTCTTCATGGGCTACAAACCCGACGCCCAAAAATCCATACACCTCCCTAACTTCACCACCGCCAAGGATATTCCTCAACCTTGGCGGACCCTTTTTCTCATCATTAATAAATGCATATCCTTGTAACACAGCGGGGCCGATCAATGCAACAGAAATATTATGCTCATCTTCCACGGCATCGTACTGACAAAAAGTACGATGTCGTTCAACTCATCTGGTTGGACCTGCTCGACCAACTACGAAGACGAGACCTCCCCTCCACTTCAAAGAAAGTCATACCTTACCTGAGGTGGATACTCGTCTTCGTCAAGCATTTCATGGACAACGTCCCGGACATCGAGAGCCGAGATCCCTCCAAAGGATACCAACCACCAAAGTTCGTCTCTCTCCACTCATCAAAGACCAAATTCGATCGGGAGGTGATGTCAATAGTAGAAGATCTCTTAAGGCTCGCTGCCCAACCGACCCGATCGTCAGAGCTTATCTCTGGGACAACGAGCTCGAGGAGGTTCCTATGGTCCAACAAATCCCAGTTGGACCTACCCCGGAAACAAGCCTACCCAACGACCCAAGTTAAGGTCTAGGACGCGCAACATCCCCCGCTCACAAACAAAAGAAGAAATCAACAGGGGATGCCGTAAGACGCGATCAGGAACGGCGCACAAAACAAAGAAGCAACTGTAATCATTACCCTTCAGCCTACTAATAGCCCGGACCGAATCCAACCGCGCAATCACCCTTACTTAGCCACTCAACCATCTCCCAACAGATGGTTGTTTCACATATACACGAGGAGCCACAAATGTCATCCATGCCTCGCTCGGAGGCAGTCGATGTTGAAATCCACAGTCCTCCACCTCATACTACACCCTCCTTGCTCACGGGTCTAGTGTCCTCCCCATCCAATATTTTCACATTTCCTAGGACACAAAGAGGCATTGTCGCACCTCCAGGTCTTAGTGAGCTAGACAGAATGCTCTTCAATGTCTCTCGGTTGGAAACCAGTCGGGGACTGAGCGGAAGTCCCACAGCAGCCAACATCTCTGCAATTGTTGAATTGGGCCATCGAACTGAGTCTAGCTCAGTTTCAATGCCAACGGTGAGCCTACGTGGCCCCGGTTTCTCAAGTCCTGTGCAAACAGTCGGCATGTCAGTTCCATCCACTAACATCGCGACGTTGGAATGCCTTAGTGGCTTCGTTGCATTATTTTCCCCGTTCGTGACAGAGGCCAAACTCGCGGACTTCACCAAAAGCTCGAGGACTCAATCATGACGAAGGTCTACACGGCCCTCGAAACGTCAACCCGATACAAAGGCAAGGCTCTTGCCATGGAAATAGCACCTGATGCGTTTCCTCCTTCCGCTCCGCCAACACACACCTCCGAACCAGGACTGTGGGACGTACCCATTGAAGAACTTCATGACATCCTCATGGCCCGGGTACAGTCCGCCCTCTCTCTGAACGAGAGGGAGCAAGACATCAGGCTACGGCTCATAACCCCGATGTCTTGTCGCGAGGAAGCGGAGCCGACGAAGAGATCACGTGATGACCCCAATGATGAGGGTCGTCCCGAGGGGGAGAAGACACAGAAGACAAGCTCGGAACCCAGACGCAGTGAAAGATTCTCACAGAAGGCTAAAGCATGCTTTGAAAGATTCTCTTAGCATTTTAAGTGAAATATTGAGGAAAGCAACGACAGAGTCTGAGTGAAACACTTTGAGCAGACTAAGAAAGAGCGGGAGTACGGACGATTCTCCAAAGATCAGCATGAAGGACTGGCGCAGACCGAGGCTGATTCATCTTCTACTGAGGTCACTGAATTAAGGATCAAAAGTCTCTATGTTTACGAAATCATTTCGGCCACTGGACGAGTCTCAAAATTTAGCAGATCTTAACGAAGGAGGAGTGTTAACAACTGTGTTTAGGCCATCTCCAACATTTAACACAAAAATATAGTTGAATTTACACAAAAATACAGTTGCTACAGTGCTTTTACTCCAACCTATTAACTCTATTTTCTACACTATTCTTTACTCCAACTCATTAACTCTATTTTTTACTCTAAAAATAATATTTCATACCGTCATTAGAAATTATTTATAATACAAAAACGATTAAATTAAAATTATGTCTAAAAAATTATTTATAATTTATATTCTATAACTTATTTTTCTATGTTCAATGTAGTAATGGTATGATTGACAACAAACACATATTCTCTATAAAAATATATTTGTTTTTTTTATGAAATGCATAATATAAAAACCAAACAAATATTTTTTTAAAAAAACACATATATTAATGTAACTTTGTCTTAAGTTTTCAAATTTAATATAACCCAATATTATAATTATTAAAACTCAAGATATCATAATAACTATTATTTAAGATAAAGTAAATTGTAAGTATAATCCATAATTAATAAAGAATGTGATTTTTGTATACTTTTAGTTTACTTTTATGATAATATAAAATATTTTAAACATAATTACATAAGTTTTAAAATTTAAAATATAATAAAAAAGAAAAGCTCTATTTTAGAGTTAAGAAATAGAGTTACTCTAAATATATAGTATGACTGTCTGCAAACTCTATAAGAGCATATCTCCAACAGGTACTCTATTTTAACATTATTATAGAATTTGCATATCATATTTAGAGTAACTCTATTTCTCAACTCTAAAATAGAGTTATAACTAAATTTTATTTTTATTTTCTTTTAAATATAAATTTATTTAATTATGTCTAAAATATTTTATATCACTAAAATAATAAAATTAAATTCTATAAACGTCTTTTAATATTCTCTATGTTTCGTTTTTATTTTATGAAATAAAAATAATTATTTTATTTTCACAAAGGAAATATTAGTATATTTGCTAGCATGCCAATTATATAATTAATACGTTATATATGTAAAAAATATTATTTACTTTTTGAAAATATAAATAAAAAATAAATTCTCAGGTATAATTTAAATTTAATTTATATAATGTTTTCATTTTCTTAAATTAATTATAATAACAATAAGTAAGAAGATGTATGGAATATAATTTTTAGTTAGAAAATAAGAGTTAATGGGTTGGAGTAAAAATTAGTGTCGAAAATATAGTTAGTGGGTTGGAGTAAAAACATTGTAACAACTGTATTTTTGTGTAAAGTTAACTGTATTTTTGTATTGTGAGTTGGAGATGGCCTAGTAGTGTTATAATAGAGTACCCGTTGGAGAAGTTATGTACTCTAGTTTAGTGTAAAATAGATTATCCATTGGAGATGCTCTTAGAGCTGCTTTAATAAATGCCGACTGTCGTATTTTTATCAATTACGTATGTGTTAGTAGTTATTTAAGATATCTAATGCTTTACAGTAACTTAGTGGGTAGTTTGTTTTTGCTAAAAATTATGTAATAACTTAGTTGTATTCTGCAAGGTGTTTACGTGAATGAAAAAAAATAATCCTCACCTATGTTTGTCGATCATATTTGTTGCCTTCAACGTAAAAAAATCAACAATTGGTATAAGAGTGTTCATCTTACTGGACCAGAATTTTTTAAGATAATGGAAGCCGAAACAATTTTCTCTGATTGCTCCAACGGTGTTCGATGGCGAAAACTAGCAAAGTGTTCATAATCAACTAGGACATCAACTACTAACTTTTCTTTTATTCCTCAATAAATCAAAAGCGGATTTTCAAGCACCTTGTCCATTGTGGATGACCCGTCTTCCAGCGGAACTAATTCTCATTAGCTTTGTGTTCTGTTCAATTTTCGATCATTACACATCTAAATACCCTTAAAATAGCCTATCTTTACGATAGTTTTCATGCTTTATATGTATCTAGGTGAAAAGAACCGAAAATAAAAGTCATGGGGACGGGCCAATCAACGTTCACGGCATCCTGCATTTACAAGCCTGGCTATTGCCATTCACGGTCGTGACACCTTAAACACCAGCTTGATGCGAAGAATTCTCGAGAGACTGAAGAATGAAGGCCATTGCTTTCACAGGCATGAATCACCAATGCCCCTGTTAATATTGACATTGACAATGTGGACTCAACATTTGAGTCAACAGTTGCGATGTTAACATTGACAATGTGGACTCAACATTCCAGTCAACATCGATTGACTCAGACTTAGTCCAACCTTGATTTTGTCTTTCAAACCCAAAAACCGTTTTCCCTATTATTGCGGAACTATTTAAATGTGTGCAGAGGTTACTTACGAGATGGACTTGTTCAAACAAGAGTGGAGTGGAGTGGATACTAAAAATAGGATGCTTATTCAACCGCTTCAAGATGCTTACTAAAAATATGAGAAGTGGAGCTCGTGGCTGAATAAGTCGAAGCATTATCTCAGACGTGAAGTCATGGAGATCATGGAAAACGTGGGAAGGACTGGAGTCGAAGCTATGAAGAGTATAAATACAAGACTCTGATGCCGACCAACGTTAACAGAATAACGGAGATAATATACGACGAGCGACGAAAGAGAAGAAACCGAAAAAGAGAGAGCTCCCACTATATACTCATCTTTCTGTTCTTTACCTAGTGTTTTACCTTTTCATAGATCGTAGGTATCTGTGTTAAGATTAGAAGAGTCGTTAGATTCTTTACTTGGTTGATTTTACTATCTTTCGATAGTTCTACTTTTTGTAATCCATTCTTTGAAGTGGAATTTTGCCCTGAAGGCACGTAGCAAGTTATTTAACTTGCTGCATATTTTAAGCTATGTCTCCATCGTTTTTAACTGCTAAGTTTTGAAACTTTCCGCTGTGATAAAACTTTCTGTTCCTGAATGTTGGTTCAACATTAAGGACAATATTTCTGGTTTATTTTTAACTTAGCTATTTCCATATCTTTACGGGACCGCTCCTTTTCAGATTGGTATCAGAGCAACCGCTTGATACACTAAGCGTTTTTATCCTTGATATGGATGCCTTGAGCTCAAACTATTTTGGCAAAGTCCCCTTCCTAGACGGATCTAACTACGCCTATTGGAAAATGCGAATGAGACAATGCATAAAGTCGATTGACTCTCGTGCTTGGGATTCGGTTCTTAACGGTTATACCCCTCCTAAAACCCTTCCAGATGCTGATGGAGAAGTGTTCGACAAACCCATTGCCGAATGGACTGCTCTTGAAAGAGCAGCAGCCGATTATAACGAAAAAGCCTTACATGTCATTTTTTCTTCCGTCGATATTTTTATGTTCAAAATCATCCAAAACTGTACCAATGCAAAACATGCGTGGGATATGTTGCAAAGGTATTGTGAGGGTGATGCGAGCGTTAAAGACACAAAGTTGCGTCTTTTAAATAGCCAATTTGAAAACCTTCGTATGAAGGACGATGAAGACATCACTACTTATTTTGGAAAACTTTTGAATATTTCTAGCGAGTGTCATAGCCTAGGTGAACCTATCTCTAACTAAGTGTTGAATTCTAAGGCTATTAGGTCACTATCGGAGAAGTTCAACGTGAAGGTGGCAGCTGTAGAGGAAGCCCACAATCTGGCCACACTCGACTTCAATAACCCTCATGAACATTATGAAGAACTACGAGACTAATCTCAAAGTTCAGAAGAATGCGTCTTGGGGTAGTCTCGCTCTAGTCTCGCAACCATCAGGTATTGAATCTGATGTTGAGCCATACGATGATGAGGTATGGCTATGATTGTTAGGAAATTCAAAAGGTTACTGATAAATAAAAGACAGATGAATGTTGGTTCAACATTCAAGAACGTTTTCTCAACGCTCAAGAATCTCCATCTTCTCCGAATCGCTCGATCAACAAGAGAAACTCTAGTGATAAAGCGAAAGCCGACAAACTTGACAGGGACTTCGTCCAATGTCATGCTTGTAAAGGCTGAGGTCATTTTGCAAATGAATGTGCTAACACTCTTCGCAGGTTTGGAAAAAGATATTGGGTCAGCCTATCTGATGGCGAAGATGACGTGCCAGCAAAGAATAAGCATCAGGTCGCCCAAGTGACTAAAGTTTCAATTCCAACCTTCTCTGACAACGAGGATGAGGAACATCATATTGGGTTTAATGCGGTAATGGATGTTGATCCAACACTGGACTCAACATCTGAACATTATATTCTTTTTTATTATGATGAATCAAATAATTTTGATGAATCATTGTTGTTAGATGATTCAGGAGATTGTTTAGAACATGCTAAGGATGATGAATCATTGGAAGAAACGTACAAACTGTTGTACGTAGAGTGGACGAATCAAAGGAAGGAGATCTCGAAATTGAAGGACTCCGTTCAAGTGTTGACTGAGGAAAATGTGAATAATGAAAAGGTGATCAATGGCTTGCTTGAAGGGATGAGCAAGATGGAAGCCTTGCTGACCAGAAAGGACAAAGAAATTGACAAGCTTCAAACGCAAGTCAATAAGGCTTCAGATACTTTCTCAAAGATGAATAAAGGTAAGTCCACACTTGACGAGGTACTTTCTTTCGTTAATACTTCTAATCACGGTCTAGGATTCAAGTCACATCCTACAAAGACTAAGCATTCGGCATCGAAGTCCAGGTCTAGAAGTTTTAAGTGTCATTTTTATCTTAAACCTTGACATATTAAACCTTATTGCTGGAAACTGAAAGATGTGATATCCAAAAAGCAAATGTTGACTGAAAATTCATCCAACATTCGCTCCAACATTGAGAAATCAGTGTTGAAGAAAATGTCTGGAGGTGGTTCAGACAACATTAGTTCTGGTTCTATGAATCACACGAATACGACTTTTTGGAGTCCGTCAGTTCAGAAGAAAGCTTGGGTACGAAAATCACCGGTTCTATGTAATGTTGTTTACACGTCCTTGAAGGCTAACGTTTCAGGATCTTGGTACTTCGATAGTGGTTATTCACGACACATGATAGGTACCAAAGACCACTTGATAGACTACACTCCCTTAAGTAATGGTACGGTTACTTTTGGAGGTGGGGCGAAAGGTAAAATTCTCGGACGAGGTAAACTTAATGTGGTTGGTTTTCCTGCTCTAAGGAATGTCCTCCATATTGACGGATTGATTGCTAACCTCATTAGCATAAGTCAACTATGTGACGACGATCTTGAGGTAAGGTTTAATAGAGAATGCTGTGAAGTTTTTAATGACAAAAACTTGTGTGTGATGGCAGGTAGAAGACCTAGTGATAATTGCTATCAAGTTGGTGATAAGGATGAAAGAAAATAGGTATGTAAGATGTCGAAAACCGAACATGATATTGTTCTTTGGCATCATAAATTGGGTCAATTATCGTACCTTAGAACAATTGATTCGGCATGAGGCAATTAGAGGTATTCCCAATCTTAAGGATTGTGGAAAGATTATTTGTGAGCAATGTCTTAAAGGCAAGCAGAAGCATGTCAATCATAATGTTGATCCAAATGTTGGTCAACATTTTAGAACTGTCCACTGCTTTCAACTACTTCACATGGATCTAATAGGTCCTATGGAAGTAGACAGCATAGGTGGTGGAAAATATGCGTATGTCTTAGTTGATGACTTTTCTAGGTTTTCATGGATATTTTTTCTTAGAGAAAAATCTGAAACCTTTGATGTTTTCAAAACCTTTTGTGCCATGATCAAAAATAACTTTGTGCTCCCATTTTTCATATTAGGTCCGATCATGGTAGAGAGTTTGAAAATCAATTTTTTAAAGATTTTTGTGACAAAAAGGGTATTATTCATGAGTTTTCTTCTCCTAAGACACCTCAACAAAATGGGGTAGTCAAAAGGAAGAATAGAACTCTTCAGAAAATGGCCCGTGTAATACTACAATCCAAGAGTCTTTCTAAAAGATTTGGGTGGAAGCATTGAACACGGCTTGTCATATCTCCAATAGAGTTTTCTTTTGTCTTGGGACAAAGAAAACTTCTTACGAGCTATTGAAGGGTACGAAGCCTACGGTTAAATATTTTCACGTGTTTGGATGTACTTGCTATATGTTGAATGATCGTGAGTATTTGACTAAGTTTGATTCGAAAAGTGACAAATGCATATTCTTGGGATATTCTACTAATAGTCGTGCTTATCGTGTTTACAATCTTAGATTGAAAACTATTCATGAATCAGTTAATATTGTGTTTGATGATTCCGCTAACATTAGCAGAAATACTCCTCAAGTTGACATTGCAGATGTAGTTCCGACGGTTGGTCCAACAGAGGATCTGGAAGCTAACAATGTTGAGTCAACATCCGGCTCAACATTATCTCCTGAACAGGTTACTGAAGATAAAACTTTAAATGTTCAGAGAGATCCCCCTGCTAGGATTCAGAAGTCTCACCCCTCTTATCAGATCATTGGTAGACTGGATGAAGGAAGGAAGACCAGAGATAAACCACGAAGAGATTATAGATCAATGGTAAGGTTTAATTGTTTTGTATCTGAAATTGAACCGAAAAACATTCTTCAAGCTCTCAAGGACAGTTTTTGGATCAATGCTATGCAAGAAGAGCTTGTTCAATTTGATAAAAATCAGGTTTGGACTTTGGTTCCACGACCAAGTGACGGTAACGTCATTGGTACAAAGTGGATCTTCAAGAACAAATCTGATGAGTACGGAAATGTTATTAGAAATAAAGCTCGGTTAGTTGCCCAAGGCTATACCCAAGTTGAGGGTATAGACTTTGATGAAACCTTTGCCCCCGTAGCAAGGTTAGAATCTATAAGACTCTTACTTGCTATTGCATGTTGGCTCAACATTACCCTCCACCAGATGGATGTTAAGGGTGCGTTTTTAAATGGTTTTATTGATAAAGAAATTTACGTTGAGCAACCGAAAGGTTTCGAAGATCCTTACCATACTGATCATATGTATAAGTTACAAAAAGCTCTTTATGGTTTAAAGCAAGCTCCTCGAGCTTGGTACGATAGGCTAACTTCGTTTCTCTTAGATTTTGGATTTGTTAGAGGCGAAGCCGATAGAACTTTTTCGTGAAAAGAGTTGGTAATGAAGTGTTAATCTCTCAAATCTACGTGGATGATATAGTCTTCGGATCAACATCTCGATCTATGTCGGATGAGTTTATCCAAGCTATGAATTCCACATTTGAGATGAGTATGATCGGTGAACTAACATTTTTCCTATGTCTACAGGTGAAACAAAGCAAGGATGGCATATTTATGTCTCAGGAAAAATACGCGAAGAACACTGTGAAGACGTTCGGCTTAGATAATGCAAAGGTAATGAGAACTCATATGGGGTCTACGCAGAAGGTAAGTAAAGATAATGTTGGGGAGAATGTTGACCCAACATTATATCGTTCAATGATAGGTAGCTTATTATATCTTTCTGCGAGTAGACCAGACATTATGTATAGTGTTTGTGTGTGTGCGAGATATCAGGCTGAACCAAAGGTTTCTCACCTTAACGCTGTCAAAAGAATTTTGAAGTACGTTAGTGGTACATGTAACCTAGGTTTATGGTTTCAAAAGATACTAACACTAATTTGGTTGGTTTCAGTGACGCCGATTGGGCAGGTGATGAAGATGATCGTAAGAGTACAAGTGGAGGCTGCTTCTTCTTAGGTAATAATCTAGTGTCTTGGTTTAGTAAGAAGCAAAATTGTGTTTCTCTCTCTACGGCCGAATCTGAGTATGTGGCAGCAGGTAGCTGTTGTACACAACTCATATGGCTTAAGAGTATGTTGAGTGACTCTAGGTTAGAGAGCGAAACCGTGCTTATGTATTGTGATAATCTTAGTGCCATAAACATTTCGAAAAATCCGATACAACATTCTAGGACTAAGCTATAGACATTAGACATCATTTTCTGAGAGATATAGTTGAGATAGAGTTAGTGAAAATAGAGCATATAGATACTAAGAATCAACTAGCTGATATTTTCACTAAAGCGTTAGACTTCGAATGGTTCTCAAGCATGAAGAAGTCTATAGGTCTCTGTCAGAGTCAGTAAATGTTGGTCCAATATTTGGATCAACATTGGCATATGTCATATATGACTGTTACTGTTTTGATATTTGGTCTAACGTGTTAAATTCCTAAAATGATTTGACTCACCTAGACCATTTTCTGAAAGGACCCACTCCCTAGCACTAGTATGCTAATGATTCTTTTCAAGATACAGGTTCAGAATATTAAGATCCTTAGATACACGGCATTCGCGGTGACGATGTATTCTATGCGTGCAAGAATGTCTGAATCTTGATGAACTGGAAATCATTCTAGAGCAGTGCACAATATTCTCTATCAATAATAAAGGTGAGATAAGGGCAGAAAATTGTGATATAGGGTGTTGAACGGAAAATGAAGGAAATCGTTTTGAGAATGTTGGGTTAAATGTTGAGCAACATTTGTGACTAGTCATTTTGCTCATGCTATATTTTCCGTTTATGTTCTATGTGTTATAGATTTTAGGTATACAAATAAATAATATGTAGTGTCTAGTATCTATATCTCTCATTTTGCATTAGAAGAAGAACAGCTATCCTCACTTGGTTCATGCGTTCATCGGAAAACCTAAACGGTTAGTGCACTCGATCTCGACTTAATTTTTGTTATGATCATATTTTGCACGATATTTTTAAATGTCACACGTTATCCACTCTCCACATTTTACTCAATCATAACGGTTAATACTCGTATTTACGAAATTTAAATAAAAATATTTTTATTTTTATTTCATAGTCTCTAACGGTTACTTTTCTTAACTCCTCGATTTTTTTACCGTTAGAGACACCCCTATTTAATCGCCTGAAAATCTCGGTCATATCACACAAACCCTTTTTACATTCTCTCTGCATAATCTCTGCAAACATCAAGCTTTCTCGCCTCGTTTTAAGTTCGAAAAATTTCTCTCTATTCCAAATCTCTGCTTTTATACTTTCTTCTATGGCGAACTCACCCATCTCTGAGAAACAGAATGTTGAATCAACATCGAACGCCGGGTTTATTGAGACGAACCCACTGGCGATGGTGGTGTACGGAGCGCCAATGTCGGATGAAGTTGTGTCTCCTCTCAGAGAAGACGTTGCAACCTCTGAAGCATATCCGGAAGAAACTGCTCAGAATCCGAGCTCGACCCCGTCATCAAGCTCTTCCTCATAATCGAGTGATGATTCTGAAAGCTCTAATGAGGATTTCGTACCTATTGTGGTTGATTCCTCAACGAGTTCGGAATCTGCAACTCTGGAGGTTTCAAGCGAAGAAGAATCCGTCCCCGCGGACGAACTCTTTTGTGATGACGTTCCTCTTGGGGTCATCAAAAAGATGTTGCAGAAGAAGCAAGGGAAGAGAAAAGCTGAACCAACTCCTCGCCCAACCAAAAGGGCAAAAGTGACTGAAGAGAAGCAGACCATACAGACCAATGTTGGGTTAAATACTGACCCAACATTCCTCTCTGTGACGAGATAGATGGAGGATCAGACTGGGAGGTACCTTCACACCCACAAAAATTCTACGCCCAGAAGAACAAAGATCTCTGGAGGACCTTATACTCTAGAACATTTCGCGTAGAAAGAACGGTGGACAAGGCAAAATTCTCTCAGCATGGGGTCCTGCAATTCCTGGAGTCCAGAAGTCTCGGGACAGCTGTGCTCATCCTTGGAGAATACTGCGACCATGTGGTTCGTGAGGTATATTCTAACCTCTCTCCCAAGTTAAATGAACCTCATTCAAAGAAATTCGGTAAGATATACTTACGGAATCATCTTTATGAGTTGTCTTCTCATTCAATTAATGAATTGCTTGGGACTCCTGAGGTTGATCACTTCACGGATAGTGACATGAATGAGGTTGTGTCTTTCATCACCGGGGGTAGGGTGATGAAATGGACACACAACTTCTCTGTCACTCACCTCACTTCACTCTACACTGTGCTTTTTAAGATAACAATCTATAATTGGCTACCTACGGCCAATGATAGTAGAGTGACCGAACCAATGGCACAACTATTGTATGCGTTGGGGAAAAATCTTCCTATTAATTGGGGAGATTTTATCCTTAACCAAATTGCGTACCAAGCTGAAAGAGCAGGGAAAGGAATACTTCCTTTTCCCTCAATCATTTGGTTGTCGCTGGTTCGAGGAGGTTTCAAACCTACTCATGCTGATACTGTGGTGAACAAGAAGATCCCATACACCATTGCGGCCAATCACTTAGTGGGGCTAAACAAAGTTGTCGATCTTCCCTGGGCTGGAGCTAAAATAGCTGAACCAAATGTTGGTTCAACATCGGCTCCAACATCTGTCCTGGCGAAGCATATAAAGTATCTGGATGATACTATTGCATCGCTTGTTGCACAAAAGGAGATTCTTCGGAGTCTTCTTTCTTCCAAAAAAAGGGGGAGAAAATAGTGCAGATGAAGAAGAAAGAGCTGCATCGGAAGACTCCATTATGAGTCTGGAAACGAAGGGATATCAGCCTGTAGCTGTAGGGGGAGGTGGTCGTGTTGCTGGTGCTGCTGTTGCTGCTAAAATGCTGAAGAAATAGGAGAAGGAGAAGAAGGAGAAGCTGCTGTTGCCGCTGCTGATGAAGCTGGAACGGGAACAGGGGAAGCTGCTGGAGCCACTGCTGGAGCGGAGGCTGAAGAAGAAGGAGCTGCATCGGAAGACTCCACTATGAGTCTTCAATTTTAGACTTCTTATTTGCTTGCCTGTTTTTGCATGCAGTCTTCAATATTTTGTTTTGTGTGTGATTTTGTGTTGCAGATGTGATGAAGACATCTAAAATGGTTCTGTATTAATTTTTCCTATGTTAATCCATTTTTTCATTACTCTAAGTTACTTGTTGCTTTCAGGAGGAGTTATATGGATTTGAAGTCCCTAGATTGGAACTTTTTTGGATTTAGCTCTGCACTGGTTTTGGGAAGAAAGACAAAAAGGGGGAGATTGTTAATGTTGACATTGACAATGTCGACTCAACATTCCAGTCAACATCGATTGACTCGGACTTGGTCCAACCTTGATTTTGTCTTTCAAACCCAAAAACCGTGTTCCCTATTATTGCGGAACTATTTAAATGTGTGCAAAGGTTACTTACGAGATGGACTTGTTCAAACAAGAGTGGAGTGGAGTGGAGTGGATACAAAAAATATGATGTTTATTCAACCGCTTCAAGATGCTTACTAAAAATAGGAGAAGTGGAGCTCGTGGCTGAATAAGTCGAAGCATTATCTCAGACGTGAAGTCATGGAGATCATGGAGAACGTGGGGAGGACTGGAGTCGAAGCTATGAAGAGTATAAATACAAGACTCCGATGCCGACCAACGTTAACAGAAATAACGGAGATAATATACGACGAGCGACGAAAGAGAAGAAAACGAAAAAGAGAGGGCTCTCACTATATACTCGTCTTTCTGTTCTTTACCTAGTGTTTTACCTTTTCATAGATCGTAGGTATCTGTGTTAAGATTAGAAGAGTTGTTAGATTCTTTACTAGGTTGATTTTACTATCTTTCGATAGTTCTACTTTTTGTAATCCATTCTTTGAAGTGGAATTTAGCCCTGAAGGCGCGTAACAAGTTATTTAACTTGCTGCATATTTTAAGCTGTGTCTCCATCGTTTTTAACTGCTAAGTTTTGAAACTTTCGCTGTGCTAAAACTTTCTGTTCCTGAATGTTGGTTCAACATTAAGGACAACATTTCTAGTATATTTTTAACTTAGCTATTTCCATATCTTTACGGGACCGCTCCTTTTCAGCCCCAAAGCTGTGGCAATTTTCCACGAGGAACAATATTTACACGCCAAGGCGTCAAGGCCGTGAACGATAATGCACAGGCCGTGAATCTCTTTCACGTAGAAGAAGAATTAACAACTCCAACTGTGAGCCCTCACTGCACGAAGCCGTGACGGAATACTGCAAAATGAGCTTGATGGCCCCGGCAACTTCACGGCCGTGACTAGCCCTACAAAAGGCCGTGAAGCTTAACCATATATAGCAGATTTCAAGCCCCGTAACCTTCATGGCCGTGAATAATAAACAGTGCACGAGGCCATGAAGAAATCCAATCTTTTCAAATCTTGTTTAAAAAAAAGGGATTCGATATCTTTTGAACCTTGACTGTAAAAGGAACGAAATAATATATTCAAGGGGAACTTTTGACGACCAAGAACAAGTGAGAAAGCTTAGAATATGGATTCATGAGTTTACCAAAGTTTTTCGTCATCTTGTAACATGACGGGAGATTCCAAGGAGATGCGTGAGGACTCGAACATCGTGAGGGGCAGATTTTATCTATTTCTTTATACTCTTCAACAATGTTTTAATTGGAACCTTTGTTGATTATTCGATTTATCGTATGAGTTAAGTTATGTTTTTCTTGCTTATGTTTAATCCATGCGTATGTCTGATCACCATATGCATGATTCTTGATATGTTTATGAGACTGTATAAGTGATTAGAACAGTTAGAACGATAAACAAGGAATATCACGACGTAAAATCAACCAGAGATGGGATTCGATTTGGTATGTGTGGTTTTTGAGATATTAGGCGTCGAAAGCGTCTAAACGCGGGGAAATTCATAAAGCCGAATGGGTGTGAAGTACTATAGTCATATAAGAATATATGGATTGCTACACACGTGGATTACGGATAACACGTATGTTTCGCATTTATGCTTTTACTAGATTCATATTGATTAGGTAAAATCAATTGCGTGAAGACGTAACATTAAATCGTGACGAATATATACTTTAATCACGCTTGCCGTTGATCGGTTCTCGATCGGATTTATATATATACGTCATTTACTTCCTCTGCGTTTTTCTTAATCAGCCTTTAAAGTGATAAAAGACAACCTTAGACTAAATTTGAATTATGAATAACATCTCGATAATCGAACATTCATTCGTTTACCACATGCACGACCTAATATAGTTGCTATTGATGGGTGTCTTGTTCCATTCCAAGTCCGCAACCACCACTTTCTTCGAAATTAAACATAAAAGTTACAAATTTTCAGACAAACTAATATAATTTTAATACAAATGAATAGTATTCCATACCACAACAAATCTCAGAGAGATGGAAAAACTAAAATTGAACCCAGATGAAACGGTAGAGTTGAAGAGCCTCTCGCTATGGTCATCAAACAAAAACACAAGACAACACTCACACACAATCGACTATTGTGGTGCGAAATCATTTTACACTGAAACTCACCATAAAAACTCAAGAAGATATGATATATCAATCCAATCTTCCATTTATCAATCCGATCTGCCATGTTTACGAAGGTTTTCATTTTTATTTTCAATGCCCCAAAATCTCCGCAAAGCGACCCTCGGCATCATCAGGTATCTCCCTTCCCGGGACCTCAATCTTCAATAGGTTTGCATATCTGATTAACACAGTTAATTAGTTCGTCACACTATGAAAGAAAGAAATACCAGAGAATGCTGATGATTACTCACTCTGCAGCCGTGAATAGGTGGTCGTGCTCTGAAATAAATGCAAGAAGAGCCTGAAACGAAGACATAACACAGTCAGGAGATGCATATCATATCATATAAGAATTACGAAAAATGATGCGATATCAAAATGGGTTTATTACCTCGAAAGGCATGTTCAAGAGTTCGTAATATGTACGAACATGATCCATCTTTGTCTGGACAACTTCACTGTCGATGGAAGAGATTGCAGCCAAAGCCTACGAGGAAAGATGAATATTAGAGACTCCAACAGACTAGCACTTAACATTTTGCTTCGTTCATATAATTATCTTCGTTACAATAACTCGTAATGCAAGAGAACTTTCATCAGGTTGAGAGGCAACAGAAAGCACAATAGCTATTATTTTAACATTAATGAAACTATCACATTTGTATTTTCTTTCTCATGACATGCATGTCTGTTGAAAAATTCTACTTCCGGAATAAATAAATATAAACCAGTGTGCGCCTTCTGCTAATTTGAAGTTATTATAACTCGGATGTATAGTATGCCTTACTTGTCAGGAACAGTTCATCTATTTACCATTCAAATACAAAGGTCATAAAGTGAGCAAAAGCTTGAAAGGAAGGATGCAAATAAAGGCACTACTGGGATTATGAGATTTAGTGTTTTATCAATTCTTATCACATTCAGGACAAAGTTGTGCATGTTTCAATATGAATAGACCTTTTTTTCCAAAAGCGAAGAAGAAAATACCATCACAATAGATATTTTAGATACTCCACGATCAACAGAATCTTTTCAGAGCCCCATATATCACCAGGGATAAGGAAAGAAAATGAAGAGTGAAGAAAAATAAAGAAGATCACAAACCTGTTCCAACGCAATTGAATTGCGGCAAATCTGCTGCACGCCAAAAAGGTTGATGGATTTCATTTCAGCCAAAGCCTGATAAAGACGAAAAACTGTTACTCCTCAGTGATTGTCAACTTTCTATTATACAATCCAGCAAAGATTGAAAAGGGTGAAAACAAACCTTTATGGATGCATTTGCTGCAACACTGCATATTCCTCCGAATATGTAATTCCGTTTTACATCCGCAACAAAAGGGGCCATTTCTTCATCCCTACGTGTTATCTGTTTTCACAGGATCACAAGTCATTCCAGTAATAATTTATTTAAAATAAGCATATTTTTTAGATGCACTTGCGGGAAATTGCATTCTGCCTTTAAATTGTACTCTTTTAGGATGATTTCACAGAAGCATACGACACTTAACAATTTTCTTTTTCACAATAGACAATATCGTCCTGAAAATTTCCTACAACTTGCAAGCCAGACCCAAGAACCATCTAACAAATTCGTAAGAGTTCAACACGAAATAAGGAGTCCTTATTAAGGACAGTTAGGTCGATCCTTCGCTGCCGACGAAATCTGGTTTCAATAAACGGATCCCATAGAATCATTGAGCTAGAAGACATCCTTCAATTACACATGCCCGTTGATATTTGTAGCTATTACTATTGTCAATGTAGATCATCTTTGGTCATGCCCGATACAGCAAAACCCCATGAAGTACCCAAACACAAACCAAAGTTCACAGTCGTAACTATCAAAGGATCATCCAACAGTCGCCAAATAAAACCTTCTATAGAAGTTATAATAATCAGTAGCGTTCCAGAAGCTAAAGTCCACATATTTGAAGTTCAGCTTTCTGTCTAATGTAAAGAATGAACACCTCGAGATAGTTACTGCACACGGAGTAGTAAATTATATTTGAAGTTGGATAATATGAAATTAGTGTCCAGTTGTTGAGGACTTGGTAAAAATATATGGCATATTAGACTTGTGTGATGGTCCTGGAATATGACTCCAGAAATGTACTTAAACAAAATGCATTCAAACATGTCGAGTTTGGCAATGAAAAGTTTGAATTGCTGATAGATTGAAGTCGGGAAACAAAGATCAATCAGAAGTATTCCTACTAAAATCGGTTAACTTTACCTCAATAAAAGCAATGGAAATAAAAAGCTTTCCCACATCTCTCATCAGGATACGATGAATAATATAGCACCTCCACTCCAACCCATCTATATAGCAGAACCAGAAAGCACAAAGTATGCAACTCACCTGAGAGGTTAATGATATAACAAAGTCATCGGGCTCCTCTGCGTCTTGGTCATCCACGTATTCCCGGTTTGTCATTTCCTAAATAAATCAAAGTTTTTCATCGACATGTAGGAACCTAATTGTGAGATCTAGTCCCCATCCCACAAAACTCACATACCTGCAGATGAAATAAAGTTTCCAACTGCATCTCAATGCGTAGGACTTTCAGACAGTCAATGGCTAATTTCCTATATTCTTCAGCAAATGACGCAAGATCTTTAGGTGGCGCGCTACTTCCCCTACGATGATGCGTGGGTTTTTGTTCTACATGATCATACACTCCCGCAGACGAATCCTGAAGCCTGTTGTATAACAAAAGGCATGTACGCCACCAAAAGTAAGTGAGCTATTAATGATTAGTTACAGTAATCTATCACTGTAATCAACAGGGGATGTTAGCTAGGAAACTGCAGCATTTGCAGAATAAACTGATCAGATCGGGTTCATGACATTCGTGTAGCATATTTAATATTGCAGCTATTTGAAATTTGATTAACATAAAAGCATTTAAGCCATTTATTACAGTGACTTGCAATAAAGCTTTGGGAAATATTAAGTTTAACACATCTCAAAGTGATTACAGTGGCTACAAAGGTTCGTTGTACTGACAATCAGAAATTCAACTAAGAATAAAGGCACTCGATCAGATGGCTAATACTTTAAAAGATTAGAGGCTGAAAACCCTGTGATTACCAGAAAACCACTGGCTCTAAGATCCCCCACCACAAATATCCAACGACAAAACACCACAAACGAAAAACAGATTATACTAGATGATATGAGTAGTCCTTTTTTGTTAACCATTCGATGTCCATCGTTCTATACAATTTACTGATAAAAATTACAATCTATTAAAGAAAAATCAGTAACTTGCCTTTCTATTGAGTCTGCAACATACTCCAACGAATCACTCAATGAAGCCAACAAAATAAGTCGGCTATCATCACGAATCAGGTTTTCCTGCATGACATAAAAAAAAAGGGAAAATCAATAAGCTAAAATATACAAAGAGCGCCGCCAACCTGCAAATGTGCATTACATGTAAAGTAATTCACGGGACAGCTAGGAATGGAACATATACCTGCTTGATGGGCCTCAAGTTCAATAGGATATCACTTAATTCAGTTTCTACTTTAGTTGACTCAGCAGTAGAAGGATCAAAATCTCTGTTTCCTTGATCTAGCGAATTTGGTAAACATACACTGGCTGGATCACGGCGCAACAGATTATCAATGTCATATCTTCCGATGAGCATATAGCTTTGCTTCTCAAGCACTGCCTGATATTTCAAACAGATAAATGTTTACTTTAAGGAAATAACTAACGCTAGAGGAAGACTCCATTGACATTTTCGAACGAAAGAGGCTGACAGGGATCACCTATTACAACTTCGCTGGTTCCACTTATATTTCAAAGTGTGTGATTCGTGCAGAGTAAAATATATTTTCATTTGAACTTAAGGTAAGAAAAGAAATAGAAACAGAACTTTTAACAAACTACTCAGCTTAAATTACATAAAGTAAAGGGTGTCCCAACATCATAGATTCAAAGATCAAAAAATGATTATATACGCCATATGCATTCTTAGTATTTCTTACACAACACATAAAAAATGAAAACAACTACTTCCCAGACTACCTAAAAATAGGAAAACTAGGATAATTTCAAAAGAATGAGAAATCAAGCTAATTTTACATTTTTTTTAATACTTTCTTCACATTTTGCAACAATTCCATTTCTCTTGTTATGTGATAGTTAGGTCATAAGTTCACATAATGCTTCTTCGTAATGTGAAAAAAAAAAGAAGTCCGAATCGTATATCCATACCTCCATATAGGATGTACGGCATCTTTCATATGTTCTCTCCAGAAAAGTTTGAACGTAGTTTATGAGATCAGTGGAGAACTTAGGCATTGCGTGAGCCCACCCAACTACCTAGTGAAAACAGGATAGAACAAAAATAAAATTCAACAATCTGTGAGCTTTTATTACAATAAAAAAAAGTATCATTAGTGAAGGAATGACTACCTCTCTTGCTAAATAATCAATTGCCAATAATCCTTGTAACACGGGTCTCCCCTTTTCAATTGATGAAGTATAGGAAGCTGCGGTAGCACGAGGGCGAAAAGCAGCTGGGCCTATCCACAGAGGAATACAGAAGGAAATTTAAGCATAGAACCACAGCTTACAATTTCTCGAACAAATACTGATGAGATTAACAATTTCAGTCTTTAGAAAGGAACCAAGAGAGGACATGTAAACACTCGCAGACTTTGTAAACAGCACGGAGAGAATTCAACAATCAAGTGCTAATGCACATGATTATATGGATCCCAAGATTGATAACTAACTATCCGATATGAAAGAGTTCAAACACTTGCTTGATATGGCTTGTTGTACGCTTTTCCTGTAGTCTACAAACATTGTTGGCAGAAAATGGTCCTTCACAAAATTCTCCATAAATGCCAGCAATCCGTCATTGCTGCAAATGATTATTGGAGCATCAGAATATTGATTAAGGACATAATTCAGATGGAGAATCACAAGAATATAGCATAGATCAATCAGAATTATTATTCTAGTGTGCTGACATTGTTTCACAAACAGATAAGACAAGATCTAACATACTCTGCTGAGGGTAACTGTAAGATGAGCATTTACAGTGACGAGCGATTGTGCAACAGATGAATGTATATCAACAAAATGTGATTGGAAAAACAATTACACAGCGCAAGAATGGGGCTATTCACCATAACACTATAAATATTTCGAGTATGGCAGACTAATCGCCTGTGTCCGCAAAATATGATTTCCACAATAGTGTTATACTCTTGAAAAATCAAATATTTTGGATTTAAATTTGCCATTTCTGATGTATATCAATGTGAATAGTACATTTTTCTACAGATTTACCAATAAACATACAGATTACGATTACAGAAGGAGATTTTTTTCTTTCTAAATTCGCCAAAGATATTAGTAGAGAATAGTGGCTAGCAAAAAAGTTCCTTTTATTGAACAGGATCCACCTATTATATGCAGGTCAACAATACCAGGAAAATTATATAGATAAACAAAACTGTCTTAAGCTAGTTCAATTGTCACTAACTTGCATATCATACTAAATCTAACAGTATCCATATAAATCTTGTACATAAAATCACGAAAAAACTTTAATGTTTGAATAGGACAATGCCATGTAAGATACACATAAAATATCTTTACATATTTAACTAACATACCGTACTAAATATAACAGCATCCACATAAATCTTATAAATGAATATAACGATTGAAGCGGCGAAATTTCTCCACATCTCAATAGAACCAATAAATCGAAGAACAGTTATCGATAATGCAATAATAAACTTGATGCACTCACCTAAGTTGGGAAAACTTTTGAGGAAGCATCGATGCAACTTTATCAGAGAACTGAATATATAATGGGATGTTTTCAGTAAAATTTACTAGTATATAATTAAAATGATCTTTTTGTTCCCGCCATTTAACCATACCTGAAGTATTGGGCGATACACTGCTGCTGCTAAATAGATTCCTTGCTCAGGTAATACAGCTCCGGTCCCAAAACCTTCTTGAAGCACATTTGGACCCCTTCTACTCCATCTTTGCCGAATAAGATCATTTCCTATATGAAATTCAATTCTGATTAGAAGAAAAAACTCTCGAGTAGATAGAAATAACGGAAATGCTATAAGGGAGATCAAAATTTAACATGATGGTCCTTAATTTCTTCCGAGTAGATGTTCTTTTCTGTGATGTAATGATAAAATAGAAGACTTTAACGTTTAAAGATGTGTGGTTCTTTTTTTTATATGATCCGAAACTTGATTTCCCTCCTTCGAAAGAATCACAAAATATATTTAAAGGTTAAGTAAAGGAGATATGAATGATTGTGAAGGAAACAACTCCTATAAATCAAACAACATTATGATAAAACATAAATTGGTTCATGTTTCAGCGATAAATAGTTTGACTCATTCTGAACATAATACATGGGATCAACAATCTCGAAAACGGAAAACCTGAAGCTTGTGCTGTGAAGTAAAAATCATAATAAGTGGATATCAAGTAGCAATTATCGGAGTATTTCCAATATTTCAAGCAAGTTTAGTTTTCAGCCACAAAGCTAGCCCACCCAAGTTCAGGACTGTCCAAGGAAAGACATTTCAGCTAAAAGAGGATACGAATAAAATCTACAGGGACCAGGTCTACTAGATGAGCATCTTAGCTTACCAGCCAAACGAAATAAACTGTTTTAGCTCAGGCAGTTAATTAACATTAGATCAAGGACTGTAGCCAGCCATAATAACACAATCTTCCAAAATTATGGAGGACCATGGCTGAACATCAGTATCTTAGCCTTCCATCACGTCTCTCACAGGATTTGTTAAGAACAAGGTCATATTACTTAACTATGTTAGAAAAATGATGGACGATATGTCATGCCCTTATCAAAGTATTATTTCCTTAAAGCAATAAAGAAAACAATTCTTTTGAAAAAACACAAGAAAAAAACAGATTGGCAAATCTAAGTATTCTATTTAGGCTAAACTTGATGTTTCAAGATATTTGAATGTCTTACCCTGGTTAGGAATGGAAACACTAGCATCTGTGAAACGAAACGCGAAAGTCAGGCCATCTTCTGCACCATCCCTGAAAGCCAATAGAGAACAAAAATATGGTTAATAATTTCTGATGAAACAAAATTATTCAATTTTAAATTGCAACAAGTAATCAGATTATGGATAATATCAGCATTGATAATTAACATAAATGAGGATTTTAAGTAAATGGGCAACAGCATTCCACAAGTCAAATAGCTCAATATTTCAACTACAAAAATTATTGCAGACAAGTCTTCGTGCTTTCCATTCATCACCTGTCATAAAAGAATTTTCTAATGCTCCCGGACAAACTTATAAATCACATGCCACATATTGGAAGTTACCTGACCTAAATAGTTACCCTCACTGTGTTACATTTAGATTCTGTTATTTTCATTGATCAAAGATACCCATCAAATAATTTAATGGTTATCAGACCCTTTAAACGAGGACAAAAAAATGAAATAACACACATAAAGAAATCAATAAGATGTATGATGAGAAAAAGTGGGTACCTTTTATCTTTTGAAGGGACCTTGCTAGCAAGTCTAGCTGTTTGTACAGCGGCATCTGAAGATGCAGCTTCAGGGGTTGCTCGTAGAATCTCACATATAACTTGTTGACACTCACTCTGCCATCATTGGAAGAAATACAGAATATCAACATATGTCTAAGCAAAAGCATTTCTGGAAACTAATATTGAAAATATATATATATATATATTATATATATATATATATATATATTACTAGTTCAAACCTGCAGAACAGTCAAGGAAAAGCCAATAGTATAGCCTCCCGTATCATGAGACGAGTCGGTCTCATTATTCCAATTGATATCAGCAGCCATTGCTTTGGGCGTATTCAAGTCAACTTGCTGAGAAGATTTTGATTCCAAAAGTTCACCAACAATGATATGATTTTCTGAAGAATCAATTCCGTACTGGGAGATTAAGCATAAAGGAATTGTAAAGAAAATGTGCCACATGAATAACTGTTTATTGAGCTCACCGAATATTCGAACAACAGTATCTAATAGTGAATCAAGTAGTTCCCTCGCTGCATTTTGAGCTGTTCCTGTAGGAGACATTACACTGGAGACAGGGCTTGGTGCTAATAAAACTCCATTGAGTGATACACAATTCTGACTCTTCCTCTTGGGTAATTGGTGACTATCCAGTCGCACCTTTAGAGAGTTTAGACCTGTGATTGTAGGCAAGACTGCATGGGAAAGAGCAGGTCTAGACAAAGGAACACGACCAGCTTGTGCTTTAATTTTGGAAATAATAATCTCATGGATTGTGGACCGCAGTCTCTGGCTGTAAGAAAATAGCAGGCAGTTAAAAGTTAGAATACACTGTGTTCCAGGACAGCCAATTGCTATAAATTGAACCACTGTAATTCTTATGACAAGCGTAAGCCCTAAACTAATATAATCTGTTACATAGCACATCATCATACGTATTGGCACAGATTGTCCATTTTTTTCTGATAATGTGTTTAAAAAATAATCATATCCACGCGTAGGGGAAGTGTTGATACTGTAACCGAATATTGAAAAATAACAAAAGTCAAGTTACAACAAAATGAAGTAACTCCTCCCATAGCCAGTTTCTTCATGATAAGTAATTCTTTAAATGTAAAATTTGGATAGTCCATCTATCTAAAAGCTAAAGAAAAAATTAGAGATATATCAATTTACTACTATTTAGTTTATTTTCCAACCTCACAAAGGGTAATTGATAATCCTGAGAAGCCTAGAAGTGATACAATTATAACTTTTGATCTCACCTAAAACCAATTAGCATTAGGATAGAGCAGTTACATAACTTACAAGCTAGGAGAATTTTTTTTCCAACAAAAATGTTTTGAGCATCTCAACAGGCGTCGTATCCCCATTTTCAACTTTAAATTCTCTATATATGTAATAATGTCTTGTTTGATGATCATGCCTTTAGACTTATTTTTATTCCTTATCCAAATTAAGACATAGTCCCGCTAACTTTTGTGATAGCACTCAGAGGGCATAATGTGCCTCAAAGCAATTGAAACCAGCCCATGCAAAGTTGGCCTTACAGCGACGCATTTCAACCAACAAAATGAGGTATAAGATATATTCATTTTGTTTCCCTTTCGGTTTATATGAATGTATAAGGCATCTAACAATAATTGAACCTTATATACATCCATAATTTTTTCACAGAAATAATTAAATTTAGCAGGAATGCCGCGACATAATTTTAAAGATTTAACACTTCTCCAGTAAACACAAGCTGCAAATGAAAATACACTAAAATGTTTTTTTTACCATCCACTTTGCAGATCAGATAAATGCAAGGAAAAGCCAGGATACTTACAAAATTGCTAAGTTCAAGTTGCAAGTATATTAAAGGCTTATGTCACATTTTCGACAGCATACCTTATTATAGCACCTGCAGCAGCAACTTTTCCAAGCATGCAGAGGCACTCAACCAGAGTCATCAAGTACTTTACATGCAGTGGAGCATCATTCTTTCTCATTGATTCCTGCATTGAACTTCATTATTCAGCTCACAGGACCAACATAAGAAATAGAGAAATAAAACACACACAACCAAGAAATTCAATAAGAATAGAAATAGAGAAACATACAACAAATTCATCAGGTGTTGAATCCCCCAGCCAAACGGGAACTTCACGAGGGCGTGGCTTCGCATCCCTCGAACCACCATCACCACCATTAACCCTCATGTCCGGTACAGAATCATCGGGAATATCGGTCATGCTATCCTCATTGTGGCCATCAAATGATGAGCTGAAAGGCGGAGGGAGAAATGGCTAAGAAAAAGCTTTCTCAGTTTAGAACATACTCTGAGGTCCTATTGCAGGGATAATTGTCCACTTCGGGATTCCAGAAACATGAAGTTGTGCAAAATGATAGGCAAGTAATGCATATGATCAACTGTGTAATCCTAGAGAAACGGAATAACGATCACGTATACATGTACAACATTATGATGGCAATGTTTGTTATGACGACAAATGAAAAAAAGAATAAACACTAGAAGTCATTATGGTTAATGTTTAAAGAATCTAGGTTGGACGTGCTTGACATAAATGGAGGACTAACGAATAATTCCTTCATGATATCTACTTTAGCAGTTTAACAGCCTTATTAAGTTCCAGTTTTTCAAGATAATAATGGTACTATATGCCTACAGAGTGTTTGATTCTTAAACTTTAAGCAGTCATGTGGAATCAAAGATAACAAATTTAGGATTAAATATAAAAACCAAAAAAAATATCCAATAACAATAGGAAAGAAAGTGAAGCATAATATGCTTTCAAAGTGTGTTCCATAATTACGAGATGAATTCACACATTTCAGATGGTCCAATAATCTATTACTATATTTCCGACAAATCTCCAAACGAGATTGAAGCATAGCTTTACTAACCAGTCTACAATGACGAATGAGAAACAGACAATATTCAAACGGAGATGCAGATAATTTATTACCATCCATCCACTGAACTGGGTATATAGTGTCCATCTCCTACGATAGATGTCCCATTGTCTCCTTTAAGCAATCTTGTTCTTCGAGAGAGAGAGCGAGAGTAGTTATTCATGGGAAAGAATAAAGCCGAATTAGCTGGAATCGCATCATCACTTTCGATCATACTTGAGACTACTGAACTGCCACAGGATAGGAACAGCAGAAAAACTTAGCTTATCAGAGTCCAAACAATGTAGAAAAAGAAAGAAATGGACGAAGTCCTCGAGAGACGAGTTAACATTTATAACTTCTAAGTTATTGAACATATAAATAAAATGACTGACATATGCTGCCAGAAAACACAAACATTTTCTTCTAAAGGCAAAGCTCAAGAAGCACCATGACTAGGTAAAGGAGATAGTAAGATAGATATACACTGGAGAAAGCATTCTGTGTAACGCAATTTGGGTTTTGGTTAAACCTTGAAAGCCTTCACATTTTCGTGGTCAGCACACGATATTTCTGGAAAACAGAAAAGGAAAAATGCAAAAAGCAATTACACCATAAGGGAATTAGCTACTTACCTATATTGACCCTTATTGTAGAGATGGGCATGCAAATCATCCAAAACCTTATAGAAAATCACTCCTCTAAGCTTTGTCAGTTCAGACCTGACGTCTTGAAGAGCACCAACCTAAACCAAATAAATCATCCATCCAATAACAGTTGGATATAATCCCGTGTAACTCTTAGAGCTTGAGCAAGAATTGTGAATTATGTGGTACACCAAAAAACTGATAAGATACAGCGGAGACTTGCATAGGCCATCATGCCCATGAAGCCATAATCAAGTCTGAGGTAACAATTTTTGGAGCTTAACAGGAAAATAACTGGAAATTTCAGAAACTATACATTGAAGAGGTGAGTGCATAATGAGAGCAATTTAAATTCAAATGCATTGAATTGGAGGTCAGCAATGGGTCTCTTCCGTTAAAGAATCAAAAGAATTTGAACTACCCAAATAGAACACAAAAGGAACCATGTAGCATTACGACATCTATGGCGATGGTATTCAGTGAATGCAGCTATCAAAGCTAAAATGCCTTGTCAGAAGCCATGACATAAAACAATATTCAATCACTTTTTTGGGTGACCCGGGAACCGTGGCCGGGAGACCAGGTATATGTGATGCATATATTTACCAATACATACATATATATATATATTAGCATATATATTTATCACTCACTGTAGAATTGATGATATTAAACAAATAAACTAAATTTATATAACCATATACTACTGCAAATGTAAAAAAATACAAACATGTTCTTGGTAGTTCATATACCAATAAAAACGGATGTCTAGAAGCTCTGTCCTGAAGGATGGTATCCAAATACAAGCATGACAAAATGGAAAGGGAACTAACCATTTGAAGACCCTCTCTCTCGAGCATTAAAGTAGACTGCACATGTAGTTGTACTGCAGCATAAAACTGCTTTTCATCTAAGAGCTTTTCAATACGAGCTGGCACCTGTCAAAACAAAAAAAAAAAGAATCAATAGCAGGAAATGTAGCAGCAGCAAAAATATAGAATATGGGAAAAATAAATCTCAGTATGGAAAATATAAGCGAGGTAAGGATCTTACTTTGGCAATACTTTCAATTTGATATAACAATGAAATTATGTGCCGCAATGTAACGGATCGATACCACAACTGGTGCAGCTGCTTATTATGAGCACCAAGGAGTACTTTTGCCTCTGCTAGATCAACCTTTAGTGACCCAATGCTTTCTGCAGATTCACTGAATAACCGCAAAATCTGAAAGATCCATCCAATTTACGGTTAATTAGATAAGCCATTAAATGAATTATTTCTCATTTGATATAGTAAATAACAAAATATTTTTTCAAGTCAGAATGTGTGGTTGCTTAAAGAGATTATTCAGTAACTATTGAACAGAAATTATAGTGGCAATCGCAATTTGATTGCTGGAATGCCCCAGATACAAAGGTAAGAACTACTGGAGCAGAAAAATGGATACAGCCTCAGAATGCTGGATTTATAATTCAGAAATTGAGAAACAGAGACCACCAGACAACTTTTAAAGATCGTCAACCACATTATAAGCAATTATCACGGAACGATGCGACCAGCTGGATCAAGTAAAGCAACCATGAATCACAGACGCAAACTTAACCCTTTCATAAGAAAATCTCAAAGTGAAAGCTTGTGGACAACAAGAGACCTTTTATAGAAAAATGTGATTTTTACCGTTTATCACTAAAATTACTAGAAAACTTTATTTGTTGTATCAGCAGACATGGTACATAATCTCATAAACATGAACTGCAATTGCAATAGCAATTATGATTAGTTAACCTGTGTTCTTATGTCATTAATGAACACTGTAACTAAGGGCTTATTAACTCTAGAAACTTCAAGCAAAAACTCGTAACTACGTAGGATGGTAACAATAATCCTTACAGGAATAAACAGACTAGAATTGTGGTGCACTGTAGGATAGGCACAAATGGCACCGTCTCCAATGCATTTCAAGTTACCCAGTGCAACCACAATCTTAATGATAAACAAAATCTAAATAAACGATATAACAGTGGATATAATGATGTGGCGATAAGTTTTGGAATCAAAGGCACATGTATGGATATGATCATCCTTGATTTGATCTACAGGTAGATACACGCCAATGCTTTAACAAGATTCCAGTGCTCAAATTCATGAAATCAAGAACCCAACATCCGTAAACATTAGACAAATATGAAATATCTCGCATGAAGGTTCCCTAACTCAAAGAAATACATTAAAGAATTTTCCAGGAAGTATTCACCTTGACTGACAACCTTCCTCAAATAAATTAAATCAGCCATGGGGTGTAAATACAAAACATCAAATTAAGAGATGCCATTAAGTAAAGAAACTAATGCGGAAGGTGTGATTTATGTAACCTGGGAATAATTTTGGATTGCTTTGTTGAAGCCACCATGGTATGCATGAACAACTTCGTCAACAACTTCTTCAATTATATTGCTCTGCTCCTTTAGGACGAGAACATCTCCTTCCCGATCTTTAGATGTCAGAATATGAACAACATGAGGCAATGAATCAAAACGGGCTGCAGTCCAACTTTCATCTATTTTTGAGAGTTCTTCTCTTAAATACTACAACACCATGCAGCAAGAAAGAGAAATCCAATCAAAAGTCCGTCAGCATTTATAAAATATATTATACACGTAAAGAATGACATGTTGGCAGGACATGGCAAAAATGACAAAACTAAAATGAAAGATATGACAAAATAATAGAACTGAATTGATGCATGGATAACAATTTAAAGCAAAAGATGCAATAAAATACTCAACGCATGGCATAACATGCAACAGTGACAGGACTGAAATTATACAACTTTACAAGATTTCCTTTTAACAAAACGAGCAACACATTTTCCTAATGATCAATTTGGTATGGATTAATGGGCATAATTATCCTCGTGCTGCTGATTAATAATGTGCTTCACTCACAAACAATGTGTTACTGTCATCAGCCCTGGATACATAATTTTTTCCGGAGCGGAGAAAAGTGGGCGACTACCTCTGAACTATATTACCCAAAAAATCCAACCGTAAATAACACTGAGGAAAAGAATAAAAATAGTTATGACTGAATGGTGAAGGTCACGAGGTTGGTTTGCCAGAGACATCTAACAGCAATTCAAGAACTTAATAAAAAAGGCTGCCATAATCTTAAGCCCAGATGACTTCAATTGTACCAAAACAACACAACTCGTTGATATAAAAAGAAAAATATCCACCTAATCTAACCAAGCAACATATTAGACAACTTCCCAGTCCAGACGAATGAAGTTATTAAACATACCGGAAAAGACACCAGGTACACAAACTGCGAAAGTAGCTCACCGATTTATCTTTGGAAATCGGAAGACCGTCGAAGATTGACATCACAATGCTACGTATTTAACCCTCAGCTCTGCACACGCAAAAAAAAAACAAATATTCAATAATAGGTTTACCAGTGAGGACGCGAGAATATGCACATGTAAAGCAGTAGGGATTATGCTGACAGGATCTGTCGATTTGCCGGCGGCAGAAGATGGATCGGAGAATTTCGATTTCAATTCACTTGATTACGCGCAAACGAGTGCCAATTTTTTTATTTTCTGATGTAATTTGTATCTCCCCTCTTTATCATGATACATTTGGTCGTCGTCTGGAAAATGCGTAGATGAGCTGGAAATGACCAGTGACGGTCAATTTTGATTATATGGTGTTATTATTCGACTTTTAGCTTTAAAACGTAAGGGAGAAAAAGGTCAATCAAGGTTAGGGATGGGTTCGGAGCGGGTTTACTATGTCCATGATAGAGTTGCCCAAAACCAACCGGAACCGGCGGTTCCGACCGGCCAACCGCCGGTTCTCAATCGCCGGTTCCGGTTGGTAACCGGAACCGGCCACCAACCATATCCGGCAACCGCGGGTGGCCGGTTCCGGACGGTTTGGGATTTTCCCAAACCGCAAACCGCCGGTTGTCAACCGGCGGTTTCCGGCTATATATATATTAATATATTTAATATATAAATATAAATAGATATATAATAAAAAAAATTTAAAAAAAGTAACCGTTAGAAAAAAAAATAAAAAAAATAAAAAAATAGCCGTTGCAACCGGCGGTTGACCGGAAACCGGCGGTTGCAACGGCTAGTCCCTAAAAAAAAAATTATAAATACCCCCCCACCCCTCTTCAAAAAATCACGACTCAATTCTATCTCTTTCTCTCAATTATTCACTCTCAAAACGCGTAATTCTCAGTCTAGTTGTAGTCCACGAACTAAAAATAAACTAATTAAAATACTAGTCCCTCATTCCCCGCCCGGCTTTACTACGCTCATCAATCCCCGCCCGGCTCTACTACACAGCGCTCCGAATTTCACTCGCCTCTTTTTTCGTAAGTTTACACATTTTTTTTATCGAACGTTTATTCTAACCTTTTATTTTAGATATGGATAGCCGTCGTCGAGGATCGAGTTCGAGATCTAGGGGGAAACAGATTGTTGGTAGTTCATCGCAAGATGACTACTACCAATATGACGACTCCCCCGAAATTATGCTCGACCTAAGTGACGTACTCGGCTCGGACATGGATGGAACGCAAAGCAACACGCAACGGGACCAAACGAAAGAAATTCCGATGCCGACGCCGACGCCGACGCCGCCGACCGACACCCAAACACGGGCCGCCGCCGCCCTACGCTCGGATATTTTCGCGGTACACTTCAAGAAGGTACCGACCGAAAATAAAGATATTTTTAGAGTTATATGTAATTATTGTGGTAAAGATTACCCCTTTCAGAAGGCTGACGGATATGGCAATTTCACGAACCATATCCAGTCAAAACACCAACTAAGATAGGAATTAATCAAAGTCAAAGTCAAATGCACGGGGCTACGGGTACGGGTTTTTTCGCTACCGAACAAGGACCCAGTGCGAGTCCGACGTCTTTGTTCATGTACAACAAGACGTCGCGCGCAAACAACTTGCGAAATTTATTTGCACGAAGCATCTTTCCTTTCGGTTTGCCGATGATCCAGTCTTCCGAGAGTGGATCAGAAAGTCGTATAACCCTCAAGGGAAGAAAGTTTCACGTAGCACCCTTACGCGAGACATTAGGAAGACGGTACTCGTGTATAAACGCGAGTTAATAGATCAATTAGAAAATTTAGAGTGTAAAGTGTCCATTGCCTCCGATATATGGAGCGATCATTGGCAAGATCATCATTACATGGGTGTTACATGCCATTGGATTGATGACTCTTGGCAAGTACAGAAACGCTTAATTGCGTATAGGGAATTTGACACAGCACACACAGCTCAAAACATCGCACTTAAGCTTAGGAGTATCTTATCGGAATATAGGATACTCGAGAAGATTTTCTCGGTATCCTTTGATAATGCTAGCGCTAATAACGCGAGCATTGAAGATTTGATTAAGTATTGTCGACCGTCATTTGGCGGCCGATTCTTTCATGTCCGGTGCTTCTGCCACATACTTAACCTATGTGTTCAGGACGCACTCACGCATCTAAAGGCACACGTTACGCCGATACGAACGGCGATTAGTTACATGATGCGCCACTCTTCTGTACTGAAGAAGTGGAAGCGTCATTGTAGAAGTTTGGGTGTCATGCCCAAGAAGTTTGCCTTAGATGTACCCAACAGGTGGAATTCCACCTATAAGATGTTGGAGACGTCGTACGAATATCGCCATACCTTGAGCGATTTCTACGACGAAAACCCCGAATTCGAGGTAGCATTACATCCTACGATGTGGGACGGATGCAACGGCATATGTGAAATACTTGAAGTATTTCACAATGCCACGAGGGAGATGTCGGGAATATATTACCTGACATCTATCTTGGCATTAGATCATTGCGTTAAAGTCGCATGCATTCTAAACGGGTTTGTAAATGACGAGATTGCGGGTCCGGCCGTTTTAGCCATGAAAGCTAAATGGCTGAAGTACTTTTGGGATCTACCCGATATCTTCATCATTGCGAAGATATTAGACCCCAGATTACGCGTAGAGGGGACCGATAATTTTCTAGGATTATACTACCAGTCCATAGCGGCTAATTCTAGTGTCCTCCCCGCTGGCTACCACATTCAAGTTAGGAATGCAGGGTATGACGCTCTAAAGGCAGTCTTTAGAGCGTATAAGACCGATAGTGGCCAAGACCCAACTCGATCGAGTTCGGGTCAATCCACTAGTAGTAGTAGTGCTAGCGGTAGTGATCGCTTAGCCTCCTACTACAACCTCCTCAACACGAGCAAACGTCAAAGGTCGACGAACCCGTTCATAGAGTTAGAAAACTACTTGTCGACCACTTTTGAGTTCGGCGAGGATGAAGATCAGTTCAACGTCCTTCGATGGTGGTCGAAGATGTCGCCAACGTATCCAACGTTGGCGAAGATCGCTAGGGAAATCTTTGCCGTCCCAATTTCAACCGTCGCGGTTGAACAAGCTTTTAGCATGGGCGGCTTAACGTTAAGTGAAAGGCGTTCGAGGTTGACGGTAGAAAACGTCGAATACCAATGCCTTCTCGATGATTGGACGAGAGCCGAACATCGGACACAAGACGCCACGAATACCGATTCGGACGACGACGTATTCGACGACACCACCGGTACCGGTTCTAGTGGTGGTGGCGGCAATGGCGGCGACGACTAAGAGTAGAGAGCATTGAGAATCTCCGAAAATGGCGAAAGGATCAAGCCCGAAAAAAGATAAGTCCTTAAAGATTAGTATTAATTTTTTTATTTTATTAATTTTTAAATAATTACTTACAAGTTACACATACAATCTTATTTTTCAGCTAACATCTCCAAGAAATCGCTCGCGTGACGACATCCAAGCCAACGACAAAGTCCGAAAAAGATATGTCCTTAATGTGAATTTAATTTCATTTTTTAATGGCGATTATACAAAAAAATATTATCTAACTAACTTCTTTTGTATATTTTTTTTTTCAGAAACCGATTATCGACTGGCATTGGCAAATGGCGATTGCGATTCAAGTATTCAACGAACAACGAATAAATTTTTTTTTTCTTACTTTGTATTTTCAACTTTGTAAATTTTAATTGTAAATGTAACTTCATTTTTTTGTAATGAAATTAATTTATGATGATTAATATTTTAAAATCGAAACCCTTGTTATATACTGAAAAAACATAATTGTGTCCCGAAAAGTCGAAAACTATCGAAATATACACTATAAATTCAAAAAAAAAAAAAATTGAAAACCCGGCGGTTGATAACCGCCGGATTCACGTCGACCGGCGGTTTGACCAACCGCCGGTTGGTCAATCGGCAACCGGAGACGGCCAACCGGCATCCGTCTCCGGCCGGTTGGTCGTTCCGACCAACCGGCAACCGCCGGTTCCCAACCGCCGGTTAACCGTAACCGGCGGTTGGGCAATACTAGTCCATGACGTTGGTAATTAAGAAATCTTTTTTATTTTTTTTACTGTCCCGAGGTATCCCCACTCGACGTGACTATTGGCTAGCTCCTAAATATCGCTGTGGGCTTGCGCCACACATACCTGACGGAGGCTTAATTGCACCACATACTTCAAAGGTGGGACTAATCCCCGGGGCCAGATAGATATCTTAAACCCACCTGACAACGATAGTCATGGGCCCATAAGGCCCATGAAGACTACTCAAGGAATTGTGGGAGGGGGGTTCGATCCCACGACCTCCTTTAACCACAAGACCTTAAGGCCTCCTTGACCACTAGATCAAGGTCTCATTGGCAATTAATAAATCGTTTTTCAAGTGTTTCTTTTGGAGAAAAACGAATGATCCATAGCATAAAACTCAATTCAACAATTAAAGTTGGGTTTTTATTTGGTCTTATGGGGTTAAAATTCATAAAACACCCCGTGGTCTTGAAACTCATCACAAAAAATTTATGATTTTAAAATAACATACAACCCATAGTGGTTTAGTTATCTTTTGACATTCTCCCTATTTTCGTGGGGTACAGTGATTTGTTTTACAAAACCATAAGGGGTATGATGATATGTTTTGTAAACCATAAGGGCGTGTTGCGACGTTTACAAACCACAAGGTAGTAATGTAATTTTCAGTTTACTCGATCTAACTACGGTTGAGAATCATTTTACTTTGTGTCGACACGATGACTCCACACCATAAGGCCAACATAAAACCCAATTTTAATTTTTTAAGCAATCATGAAAACGATTGCACTTGGGTTTTTTTATTGAAATCTAACTTTTTTGTTAATTAACAAATTATCACGGCGGCACCGCGGGAGATGGCGGGCAACGGCGGACGAAGGTCAAATGGATGGAGGGTAGAGAAAGGACTTGCGTGGTACTGTGGTCGCGGGTTTTGCAATTGGGCTGAGATAAGTTTTGAGATAAGTTTTATTCTGCTTGTATTTATTAATTTTTATATCTTGTTATTGAACCAAATAACCTTAAAAAATCGAATTATGTGTCTATTAATTGGGTGGCTACAACGACTAGTGAGTGATGAGGAAGTTATAAAATATTTAAGTGTTCGTTTGGATTTGTGAATTTGAATTGAATTTCGTAATTTCAAATTATAAATTTCAAAATCCTAATTTCAAATTTAAATTCATCGTTTGGCAAACGTTAGGATTTCAGAATCCGGATTTCAAAATGAAGCTCGAGCTCCAACTCATTAAGCTCACCGAGCTCGACCTCGAACTTTTTATTAAAAATTAAAATACAAAAATAAAATAAAAAACTAACGAAATAAAATAAGATCGTGAGTCGGCTCGCGAGCTTTCTATCATCGTTCGTTGTTCGTTGAGCTCGACCAGAGCTTTTGTCGAGTAGGCTCATCAAGCTCACGAGCCGACTCGACTCATCGTTCGTCGAGCTTAAGCCAAGCTATTTTCGAACCAACTCGACGTCGTACGTCGAGCCCGCCTCGTCGAGCTTGCGAGCAGGCTCGACTCGTCGTTCGTCGAGCTCGAGCCGCCTCATCGAGCACGCGAGTCGGCTCGACTTATCGTTCACTCATAATTGTTATTGTTATTATTATTATTATTATTTATGAAAATTATTACAGCGAGAATTTGGATTTCGAAAGCGGACCACTTGAGGTCAAATTTCAAAATCATCAAACAACAAAGGGTTTGAATTCTCTTCGGATTTGGATGAAATCGAAATCCAAATCCGAGCGGTTGTCAAACGGATGATTTGGAGGAAATCCGGACTTCAAATCAAAATCCGGGAATCCAAACGGACCATAAGGGTAAATGCTTCTATACCCCCATGTGGTTAACGTGAAAATCATATTACTACCTTGTGGTTTGTAAACGTACCGACACTCCCTTATGATTTAGAAACCATATCACCATACCCCTCGATCAGCATCATCTGCCCGCGAGTGCTTCGAATGCGCAGTTTATGCAACTGAGAAACGAGGAGAGTGTTAAACGTTAACTAAACTACGCGGGGTTTTGTGTTATTTTAAAACATGGTTTTTGGTGATGAGTTTTAAAACCATAGGGGTATTTTATGAATTTTAGCCAATATATAATAACGAATAATGTCGAGTTATTCTACGCTCAATAGGCAAGTGCACATATCGATAGTAGTATAAAAGCGGTGAATATTCGAGTATCGAACCTGAAGAACTATGCAATTTAAGATTTTTTTTTGAATATCCTAGTAAAAAAGTTGATTGATCATGCGAAAACATAATAAATAAAATAAAACTACTAAAGTAAAAGGTTTAGACGACTTTATAAAGACAAACGTATTTGAGACTTTGAATCCCCCTAACTTGATAGAACTTGTTAAACACATATAACGAAGCTTTTACTAATTATTATTAGACCGTGAGAATTCTTAAATCATGCGTACTAGTTAATTCAACCTGATAACTTTCCTAATCACATAAACACGCAAACAACTAATCCTATGAATTAAATAGTCGGGCATAACTTCTCTAACTACGAATCGTAAAACCGCATTAGAACACGATGAATTCCACTATTAGATTTGACTCTAATCTGCCGGGATAGTTTGACCTATTTCTAGTACGTTCGCTTACGAGAGGTCTAATCGTTAGCTCCTCTTTCGAGCGTAGCTTATGATTTCCCAGTATTTATCTTAATTACATATACATAATTAAGACAAATTAACGATTCCGATTATATAGACATAATCGATACCAATGTAATTCATAACTGATCATAATATTAATAAAAATGACGATAAACGATTCAAAAATAGGTTCAATCTCGCTAGGGTTCATCTAATCGCAATTATTACAGGTTTAGCTACTCCATGAATAAAGGAGACAATGACGAACAAATATAAATAAAGAATAACGTTGTCTCCCCTATGATTCGGCTCTGAGTTGATTCTCGCGTTCTTTCATTGATCCTTCGAATTGGTCTCATTAAATTCCGTCTTTCGCGTTTAGAAATCACCAGGAGGGTGTTTCTAAGGTTCTAGGTCGTCTTCAATATCCCTTTTTTGTCTCTAAAGGTGGGTATTTATATTAGGCATGATATATCTCTGCTTATCGAACCGAACATCGAGTTATTTCTGCTTACGTCGGCATTCCCACGGCCTCGAACAAATGTCCCACGATTGTGGGACTCATGAAGCGCGTTATGGAAGCTTCCAGGGCTTCTTTATGGCCATGCAATGTGGCCATGGAGTTCATATCCGTGTTGCTCCATTTCTGCAGCTGCACCATGGTTGTGGCGGCTCCTGCATGCTGCCGCATTCTCCATAGCCATGGGACGTGGCTGTGGAGGCTTCATGCAGGCTGCCCTTTTTCTTTTGCAGCATCCCCACGGCCATGGAAAATGTCTCACGTGGTCATGGGGTTCTTTAACTTCGCCTTTTTGCTTGTTTTCGCTCGATTCGCCCTAAATGTCGTCTTTAAGTCCTACAAAAGTAAAACACGTGTAAATCCTAAAAAAATATGCAAAACGACATCAATATGCTCGAGAATGACTCAATTAGAATCGAAATAAACGGACAAAAATATGTTTATCACCTAGAAGCCCAGATTAGCGGATTTTCGCCTCATTATGCCCGATGAGCGCCTGGGGGCCACATGACGAATTGAACAACATTGGCTTCTAGTCCCTCCAATCTCTTATAAATGAAAAATTGGAAAGTCCAAAAAATCTAGGGTAATCGAGTACTATAAATACCCAGATAATTAACATCAAAATATATTCTATTTGAATATCGATATGTACTCTAATACCTACCATCCGACCGATTATCCGGCCGCACCTCCAAACAACTTTGCTTTCTCAAACTCAAGATGTTGACAATAATTACTGTAATTGAAAATGATCTATAATCGAATTGGGGTTAAGGGTCCGGTTAACCCCATTGACAACGGTTTTGGCTAGAAGCGTATTTGAAATTTGAATGGCTTTAGTTAGGTTTTTAAATTTTAAAATGACGGTTGGCGGTTTCACATCTGGTCAATCGACTAATTTATACCTGATTTGTTTTTCAATTGAAACGAGTGGTTGAAACTACCAGTTCTTGTTTATAAGAACATTTTTTCACCAATAAAAGTTTTTTAATTCTCAAATTGAAACAAAAATGCCTATAAATATATGAGCTCGGTTATGCTTTTTACCTCTCGAATAAATCTTATTTATCTCTCTGTCGAAACTCTCCGAAAACTCTAGTGCATCTTCCTCGAACCTCCTTCGAGACTAATTCAAATCTCTCCGAACTGCTCGAGGAAAATAGGAAAAATACAAGTGGACAGGGATAACCCTCTCGCTATTGCAATAGTAAATGGAAGTACTCAATGGTGCCCAAGTTCGAATCACCACGAGTCGAACGCCCAAGTCTCGCCGATATTAATTGACGCGTTCGGAAAACCCTCGAGAAAACTTGATCCCAGATGAGTGGCTCAATCCTGAGCAGGCCACCTCCTCTCTGTAGTCCTCTATTCTCCTATCAGTTACTCGGGCTCTAACCCTGTTAAGAAAATCTCGTTAGAAAGGGAGCCGGCACCGCGCGGATATAAAATTCGAGAGGCGATTCCCAAAGTAGATGCGAAAATCGGACTTATGAATGTGTTTTAGAGTTTTTGAATATGTTCGCAGCTTCTTCAACTTCTGTCAGGTTACCTATTTATAGAGGCGTGTTTGGGTGTTGTTTATTGCTAGCCTTGAATTTCTCCACGTTTCTTATGTAACAGTTGGGCTATTATCCTCACGAGTGCTTCTATTTTACTTTAATATGGCTCTTTGTGGGAGGAGGGTTCATAACGGCTGTGTCCCTTCCTCTTCTTTATGACTTAGTCCGATCTTACCTCGGTCAGTATGCTATACAACTTGAGCTCCTCGGTATGTTTCTGTAGGGGTTGTGTTCTCCTTCTCTAGTGTCTAAATTCGCTCAGGTGTTTACCAAGTAGGGTTAACTCAGAGGGTAACACTAGCCTCCCTCTTAAGTAGTCCAAAAAGGAGTGTTTTGAGTGGACGTGTTCGGTAAAATACCCTTCCATTGTCACCTTAGCGTTTTTCGTATTTCATTCCATGCTTCCACGTATATCCGACGAGTGCGAGACTTTTCCCACTCCTTTTTTGGGGAGATATAGAGGTGTTTCTCATCATTGATTTAAGGAAGATCAAACGGTCCGGGTTCTCCTCTTTGCGCTTATAAATACCCATCTTCCTTTGTTCGTGCTTTCCTCCTGTTAGTTGCTCTCCGATCGTCGGTTTAGCTCCTGTAAGTTTCCTTCTTTGCTCTCTTATTTTACTCGTATTTCGTTCTATTTTTTCTCCCTTCCATGGAAAACCCTATCAACGTAGAAACTTCCAGTTTTAGCGGGAACCCTTGGATCGCTCGAGATTCCGACGAGTTTCCTCGTCGGCACAAGTTTAGTACGGCGGTAGAGAAGAACAGTGGTACCTCCCCGGTACGCCTCAACCGCTGGAAAGCGGCGACCCCATGGCTCGACCCCCATGTCGCGGGGTCGTCGGAAAGATCACCTTTACCCGTCACTTCACCTCCTTCTTTGTCGAGTCCTAGGGCCAATAGGCTAGTGCTTTAGCAAGTGGCGAAGGGTGACTGAATAGTTTCGTTCGTCTCGACGCCTCCTTTGGTTTCGATTGCAAGTCTCCACTCATTCTACTTCCTGACAAGCATACCTCAAGTTGACATCGGGATTCCGCCTTCCTACGAGGCCGTGATTCCCTCTTTCACGTATGGTGCTGGTTCTCCATCGGATGGGTTTTCACTTATTTATCCGAGCAAGTAGAGATATGCCTTCACTTCTCGATTCCCTCTTCACCTGGAATTCTATAGATACTATCGTATTTATCGCCAAACTCCTTTCGTCTCCTCCTATCCTTTGGCATTTTATTCAAATATTATAGCTTCGCTCTCTCAATGACTATGTTCTTAGCCCTCCTTAAGATAAACAAAAAGGCGTTGGGCCGTTCTTCCTATCCTCCCTTCATAAGGGTTTTGCAAGAAAATTCTTCTTCGTCTGTCCTCCTGCCTCAGTTACTGAGTGTCACATCCTTTCGTACCCATGGGGTGATGACATTGAAATTGATAACCCTATGGATCCCTTCCCGATAGGGTATGTTGATCATTTTCTTGCTGCTATCGGGACACATTGCTTTTAGGCGTCCGAGCTCGTTAAGGGCGATCTTCTAGTCCATTTTGGCTTCTGCTCGAAAGATGTTCCGTGCATAGAGGATATAGGTATAATTCACTAATCTAAGATGTTACGCTCTCTATCTGGTTTCTTTAACTTGTTTACCTTTTTATTTTTGTTAGGTGTTAGAGTGAGTCAAGCTCTTTTAGCTTCCCATGAGCGTTTGAATGCCGAGGGGAAAGCCCATGCTGGTTCTGCCCGTCTATTCCCAAACCCAAGGTGGCTCCCAAAAGGGGGGGGCGCCGCCACGTTTGGTTGGGTCCTCGTCGAGAAATGCGAAAACTTCCTATAAAGCTTGGGCGCTCCCCGATCCCTCTGATGACGTTCCTGGCCCCATTTCTCCTAAGGGGACAGTCTCCCAGCCAGACTTCTTCTCGAAGGTAAGAGCTACAACTGCTCTGTCCTACTTTCGCCACTTCTTGTCTCCTTGGGATCAACGCTTCCTCGAGCAGGTGCCCAAGATGGAGATGCTATCGAACCTTACGATATCACGTGTCCAGGTGTGTTCAAGCATTTCCCTTTGGTGCCTAACATCTTTTTTCCTCATGCCTTTCTTGGTTAAGCGAGACGATGGACCGTTTCCTCTCTGTACGTCAGGAGCAGGCTGAGCTCGTTGGGGCAAATGATAAGATCAAGGCCCAAGCCTACAACTTCAAGAGCTGGTGAGTGTTAACAAACATGACAAACCGAATCTTCTAAGATGGCGAGTTTGAGTAAGCATGTGAAGGATCTTCGGGAGCAGCTTAAAGAAGCCAAAGAAGCTTTGAAGGGGGAGAGAAGCAAGTGCATTAAGGCTGAGGACGAGCAGCTTGATTCGCTAACTAGGTCGTTCTGTTTTTCGATGGTGGTTTTAACGGCCGTTTTAGCCAACTTCGGTCCAACGGCTATGATGAGTCCCACCATCCCTTTGGCTTCCTGGTTTCGGACGCTATCTTCCAGTCGTTCAGCTCCATCGATTTTCCCGTTCCTAATCAGAGGGATCCCCAGGCAACCTCGGAGGGCTAAACAAAATCTATCACGTAGGGCATGTTCGAGAGGGGGAGAAAAGGTGATGAGGAATCTCACCCGAGACCCGGAATCTCAAAGTTGCACAACAAAGATCGCCACGTGTTGGAACGATGACTTTCTCGAACGGATGAGGAATTCGTTGATTGGTTTAAATTCTTGATCTTACAACGCACCACAGAGTAGATCGAAGAATAGCGATTCATTCTACGAATCAAAACACTCGCAATCTGAGCGGAGAGTTTTGGGATAACTCGTGAAAAACCACCGCAACCCTCGATCAAAAGGGAACTCAAAATTTTATTGATAAATTGGTGTTCTCTTAAATGAGAACCTAGGTCTATTTATAATAATAGACTAATAACAAATTAATTGAAATTTAAGCATAAATTTAGGAGAATCTAAATAACTAAATTATTTAACTTAAACAAAAATCTTGGAATTTAAAAACAAACTCTTGGTGAAACATCTGCCCAAGAAAAGATCAAATCAGCAATAATGATGAAAATTGCACTTTAGTCCTTCATGTTTTGAATATTTGCATTCTAGTTCCTAAACTTTCAAAGTTTGCCAAATCAGCTCCAATTAAGTTCTTGAAAATTATGTTTCGATCCTCTTGACTCTCAATTGATGCAAACTTGATCTTCTCGTCTTCAAGAATCTTCAACATCAATAGATTTAGCTTTTCTTTGAACTTCTTTGCTCGGGGTCTTGTCACGGGTCCAATCGGGACTTAAATTATCGGTTCTGTTTGCTTGAGCTCATTCATATCAAAAGGGCGCTTGTTGATCTTGCCTTCAGGGGAGGCCGAGGTGAGGTCTTCATGTGTTGGCCCAGAGGAGTAGCCTGAAAAAGACATACAAGCTGAAGCCCTGTCTCGAGCGAAGCAGTTCTGGAGGAGCCTCGACAAATCGAGGTGGATCAAGCAGATGAGGTGGTGGTGAAAGTTGCAGCCGAGTTCGGCATCGATCCTGACTAGATCTAGTGTGGTTAAGACCGTAAAAGGTTTCCTTTTTTATTCCACGCTTGTGGGCGCTTGACGCTTATGTTTTTAGTTTGTTTGTACATTTTCGGCCTTCAAGCTTTATCAATGGAATGGTTGTTTTTTATTTCTCTAGTCCTTTTTACCGAGAATCAACCTAGAGCACGAGATTCGAGCTCAAAGATAAATGTGATCTTTCTCTTTGGAAGCGATTGTACGCATAATTTGATTGACTCCTCTCGGTAGTTGCGATCATTTCCTTATAACGTATGTTTTCAACCACTAATGCGCTCAGAATTTTTGTAATCTCTCTTTCGTTACGCGCATCACCAGTAGTATTTGATTGTGTTTGCTTGGATTTTTCGAGACTTACTTTCATCTTCCTTAACTACATATATATGCATCTTTGCTTCCTCCTTTCCTTGTGCTTTCTTTTTAAACGATCCCCATTCCCTATTGCCTTCCCATACAATGGTATATGCGGGTCGATGGACGAGGATAGTAGCGCATGAAGCCAAGGTCCCCCGGATCTTTACTTCATCTAGTTTGCTGTGAAGGGGTTGAATTACTTCCATTCGACCCTAAATGTCCTCCTTGTCCCGAGGACTTTCATTATGAGAGTTCTTTCAGAAAACCTTTCCGTGACTAGGTGAGCGAGCTAGAGAGTCCCTGGGTCAGCGTGGCTCTCCCCTGGTTTCGTGTTAATGTAACGACCACGCCACTACCCCCTTATTAGTCTCTTAAGACACTAGACATGCGAGTTCGAGAATCGATTCACAAGAGTTCCATTTGAAATAGTTAAATCACCTTATACATAACTAATTAAAAACAACTCACGAAATCATCAAACTCGTCAAACTAAAAAATGTACCATTACCTTTCAAAATAAACCTCCCACAGTACCCAACGTAACTTATAAGTGCGACTCGACTCGACCATCAAAAGTACTAACGACAAATATATGTATATATATAGTTGTTCCAAAATGTAGTAGGACATGCTCCAAATGATATATACAATAGAAGACAAACCCAAAATAAATGAGACTCACTGGCCCATAAGTCGTCATAATGTACACGCCATCTCAAAAGTCTGTGAGAGCTCCAACAACTAGCCTCATACAAGAGTATCATACAACATCATCGGGCTCACCTACAACACATGAACTACGTGAGCTAATTGCTCAGTAAGCAAAAGTTGTAGCGATCGTAAAGTCGTGATGTGGTACACGGAACCATATTGACCCGCGATATAAATTCCTTGACTATGCAACAAATGCAACATGATATGATGATATGTTGCTCATGCCCTGAATTCACACCCTCATACTCACTTAATCATTCTCTCATATTCTCAGAAACATACACTCAATATGGGCCCTGAGATCGATTACTATAGTACCGATGAGCTCAATCAATATAAATGTGCCTATAAATGTGATATTGGATGGTCCTTTTTCACCCGCCCAGAGGTGAAGAGCTCAGTGGACCCTCCTTTCATGTAGGCAATATGTTCCACTACGAGGTTCAAAAGATAGAACGTCGTCACGTCAGGCCAAAAACGCGTCGTACCGGCAAAAGGGAAGAGCTCGGTGGACCCTCCTGCCATATAGGTGGTCTGTCCCACTACGGGATTCCCTCGTATACCGTGGCATCATCTCACAATAGAACCTAACAGTCCTCGCATTCTCAGCAATCGCCCGAAGGGATATAATCTGATCATCCTCACACGTTTAGTAATCGTCCAAAATGATTTATGCCGCCATATGTACATAATGCATTGTTCAACGTATAATGCATACCGATACAATGCATGAGATAACAAGTAGTTAAGGAAAAATCATATATGTTCATATTTCACCAAATGAAAATAAATAAATAAAATAATCTAAACGGTGACTTGCCCCCGTTGTACAATTATTCGTACAAAATAATTCATACCTCCCAAAATGTTCATGTCAACAACGAAGCACATATATATCAAAACATAACAATATACAGAAACCAAGATTCATGTGTGGTAGTTACGTGTGGACAAACGCTTACCTGTTCGAATATTTCACAGTTAAAGTTTTATAACTCGAATAAATGCTAACGTCCTTTCGTGATTTCCCTAAAATTGTTGTGTTCTATTTACCTACTAACGAGTAAATACAAAACCATATACGAATGATTACTGTTATTTCCAAATAAGTAAAGGCGTAAGCTCCTTTGATTCCTCCTAAAATATAAATGATTGTTAATTAATCATACAAAGCTTACCGATGCGTCATGATGAAAGCTTAGTAGCTCACAAACAGTTGGCAAAGAACGTTGATGGAGGAACGAAGGATGATGGTGTCGAATGCTTTTCCTCTTAATTATTATTTTTTTCGTTTTTTTCTTTTTCTCCCTTGATCCGTTTCTGTTTTCGTTCTCTTGCATGTCCAAGATGATTGTTGTTGCAAATTCGAGATTTAGAAATTTTTTTGAATTAAAAAGCCCGCGCGCTTCATAATCGGCTCGCGTCTAACTCGTTCCTCGCTCGCCCGATTCCCGAGTCACCCGCAGTAAGCCTCTCACCCGAACCTGCTTTGTATAGGCAAAACGTAAAACAAAGACACAGTCAAATTCGGGGACAACCAGGTTCGCCTACTCGGCTTGTCGTAATCTTTATTCACGCAAAGTTTACAACGAAGGAGAACACTCAAACCCGTAGCACTGAACACGTCTCGACATCACGCGCCTACTCCACGACACGACGCAGTTATCTCATAACGTCCCCTTTTTTGGGATCTTAATCACTCGCTCTCTCTCGCTCGCGAAACCCTCGCGGGATCCCTCCCAAGCTCGGCGCCCCGAGCTCGAATTCGCTCGAAGTGCTGCGCCTTCGAACTTTCTCTCGGATGTGAGTGTGGAATTCTCGTCTAAGGTGGTTGATGAGTTGTTGAATGACTCGATCTCGGCGGCCTCCTTTAAATAGGATTTGGCGCGGAGAGATTTCCTCAACAACCTTATTAGAATTCGAATTAGGTTGTTGCGAGAATCTCTCCCCGAGATTTTCTCCCGTTTGACTTGGCTCCCCAAATCTTCTCAACAGCCCCGAGACTTGGTCATCCTGCGCGCGGATCAAAAACTTGGTGATCCTGTGCGCGGATCGAAGACTTAGTCATCCTAATTTGACTTGGTCTCGATCCTTCCCAATCCGGCACCGCCGCCGTCGTTGCCGTCCGCCAGAGCCATCGTCGGACCGCAGCTGTGCGCCCCTGCGCGGCCGCGCACCACCGTGCTTGGCTTGTTGTCCGCCGAGTCACCGCTCCTCGTTGTCTTGGACCTCAATGTCCAAGTCGTCCCGCACGTGCTCACCCACCTTCGTTGGCCGCTCGTGCGTGTCTCCAAGTGCTTCTCGAGCCATGTGCGTTGGTGACTTTGCACAACATTGCTTTCCCGCATGGCAATGTTTAAACTTGCTGACGTGGCACTCGCAAAGATGTAACAATTGTTCTCTTATGTTATTATCTTATATAACTAAGGCAGAAGGAACAAAGCAGGTGCAGCAGACCACGGAAGCAGCACGTCCCCATTTCATGGTAAATAACCAATGAACTTCCTCTTCATATTGATTATTTTCAAGTTCAGATCCTTCTGTAAGTAATAAATACCATGGCATCTTTATTTTCAACCTCTAAATAACAAATCGTTAGTAGGTAGGTAATTAACTTATTGTTATTTCTTTACGTAAAGGCTTTTCATGTGTTTGTAACAATCAATAATGGACTCTCAAATGACTTACTTAGTAGGGTAAGGCAAGGCATAAGAGTCTACTTCTACTACTACAAAGGGAAGAGAGGAGCTCAAGCGCGAAGGTCGCAATATTTAATCTGAAGGGGAGGAATGCGTTCTTAACGTGAGGCCTCTTGGCCGGAGCAGCAGCAACGGACGTAGTACGCCATAATCAGAGAGCGATGCCAAGTGAGTTTTAGTTAAGCTTTAATCTTTTATTTCTATAGATTTTTACTATTTTCTTTTTTTCTTGCTCACATATTCTTTTCATTGTATTGACAGATTTAGAGGCCTCTATTTTATGGGTGTTCTCTAGCATTATACAAGTTCAAATCGACTGATACCAACACGTTTCTTGTATCATCGTTCAATAGCTAGCATATATTGCATTTGTGAGTTAGATATGTACTTTTTTATAGTTGAACTTTGTTGAATTATTGAATTGAAATGATTAATAAAATTTGTTTGACTGAATTGGTGTTCGATTATTTTGATTGAATTGTTCATTGTATTGACAGTTGTTGATAACAATCTTCGCTTATACTACGTTTATTGGTGACAGTTGTTAACAACCATCGCCTATAGTCATGTATATCGGTTAACAACCGTCGTCTATTAGTCGTATTATGAGCGTCAGTGCTCCTGGCATCGCCGAGGAACCGCCGCCCATGCCACAAAACTACCGTCGCCTATGCTCCATTACGTAGTAGTGATAATTACTAGAGGAAATAACATTACATACTCCACTTGATCCCTAATTGTAGAATCTGTTTTTAGATTTAACATAATTTATCAACGTCCCTTTATGTTAATGTTTCAAACACGTACGATCTATGCACGTGTAACTATAAACACCTAGCGGTTGACATGTATCCTACATAATAGTGACTCGTCTCTATTTGCAAAACGACTTCTAATAAATTTTACACACCTCTAATTTCACCAAGTTATCCTCTGATGATGTCAAAACTAAAATAATTATTACGTTATCCTCATAAGATGCAACACACAAAAATACGCGTAGCATGCACAACACATAATATGCAGATCAAATATATATTACGCTAACCACATCATTTAAATATGTTAGTGCATGCTATACATGATATCATATTGGCCATACAAATTTATTCATGTATTACAGTTTAGGTTTCGACTGTATCCTTAATTCAGGTTAATGCTATTAGGGAGACGACATGCCTATCCCACCACTTTGAGGTCAGAATGTCCGCTCCCAATGACGCGGTTGGTCTTCCTCTCTTAAGGTTTCACTCCTTTTTCATTGATCAGATCGAATTAGGTCTTCGCTTCCTCATGCCAACGTTTCTGTGCTGTCGGAAAAACTCACGCGAACACAGTGAACACGATCTTGTTTTGGTGCAGCTGAAATCGACTGCCTTTTCTGTAGTCTTTTTACTGCTTAAATAGAAGTTTACATGGAAACTAATAAATGCCTATAATCAGGCCACTAATTTAGCCTAAACTAATAAGAAAAACACAATCACCTCATAAGTTAAGTATATTCTCCTAAACTAAGCCTAAACTAATTAAGGAAAGTGAATCACAAGGATTATTCCTACAATCTCCTCCTAAGCCTTGTGTCCACTGTTGATGTCGATTAGGCCGATCTTACCCCGTAGCTCATGAAACTTGGTCTTTCCAAGCGGCTTCGTCAGAATGTCGCCCAGCTGATCCTCGCTTCTGATGAACTCTACATCAATCAAGCCTTCTTCTGCAGCCTCCCGGACGAAGTGATATTTCACTCGAATGTGCTTACTCTGTCCATGGAGTACTGGATTCTTGATCAAAGCAATGGCGGACTTATTGTCCACCCTCAGCATTGGTGCTCTTGCTGCTGTTCCCTGCACCTCAGACAACACACGAGCGAGCCACAATGCTTAACAAGCAGCGTTAGCAGCTGCTATATACTCTGCCTCACAGCTGGACTGAGCCACCACCTTCTGCTTCATGGATTGCCAGGTGATCGGGCTGCCACTGAGGAAGAAAATCACGCCAGTTGTGCTTTTACTTGCATCAACATCCCCGGCGTAATCACTGTTGCTGAAGCCTGTCAGATAAGGCTCCTCCTTCTCCCTCCTGCCGAACCAGAGCCCCAATCTTGGGTCCCGGCCACATAGCGCAGGATGCGCTTCACAGCTGCGAGGTGATCCTCGCGTGAATCTTCCAGGAACCGACTCACATAGCCAACCGCAAACTCTAGATCAGGGCGAGTGTTGACCAAATACCTTAAGCTCCCAACGACGCTCCTGTACGCCGTCGCATCGACCGGCGGCTCTGTGCTGAGCTTGCTCAACTTCAAGCGCGGTTCCATAGGCACGTGACAGGGGTTACACCCTGACATGCCGCTCTTCTCCAGGATCTTGCCGGCGTAAGCGCCCTGGCTCAGCGAGATCCCCCTCGCGCCCTGCTTCACTTCAATGCCAAGGTAGTAGTGAAGCAGGCCGAGGTCACTCATCTTGAACGCGGCTGCCATCTCCTCCTTGATGACTTGATATCGCCGCCGTTCGAGCCGGTGATCACGAGGTCATCGACATAGACCCCGATCACCAGCTGCTTGCCATCGTTCTGCCTGATGTAGATGGCGTGTTCCGACGGGCTCTTCCTGAAGCCGAACGACAACAGCGTGCTGTCCAGCTTCGCGTTCCATGCGCGCGGCGCTTGATGCAGCCCGTACAGCGCCTTTCGGAGCTTGAGCACCTTGTGCTCCTTGCCGGTGATGACAAACCCCGGCGGCTGCTCGACGTAAACCTCCTCCTCCAGGTCTCCGTTCAAGAACGCCGACTTGACGTCCATGTGTTACACCTCCCACCCTTCGTGCGCCGCGAGGGCGATGATCAGGCGCACCGAGTCCAGCCGCGCCACCGGCGCGAACACTTCGTCGTAGTCGATGTCGTGCCACTGTGCGTAACCCTTCACCACAAGGCGCGCCTTATGCTTGGACACCGCCCCGTGCTCGTCCCTCTTCACCTTGAAGACCCACTTCAAGCCGATCGCCCGGCGGCCAGGCCGAAGGTCGGCGAGGGACCACGTCCGATTGTCCTCAATCGAGTCCATCTCCTCCATGATCGCCTTCCTCCAGCTGGGGCTGCGTTCCGCCTCGGCGAACGTCGCAGGTTTGTCGGAGCTCATGGCATGGAGCTCCTCCGCCACCAGTGCCCGCGGTGGGAAGCCACGCGGCGATGCTGGCCCGATGATGTTGTCGATCCTCCGAAACCGGAGGGGAGCGTCGTCGTCGTGGTCAGCATCCAGGTGCTCGCCTGCCTCGCTCGGCGGTGAGGCGAACTCCACCACCTGTGACTCGCCGGATCCCGCTGGTATAGCGCCTCCGCCACCACGAGGCGATGCCGGCGGCGTCAGCTCCCCCTCCTGAGTTGCACTTCCAGGTGCCTCCTTGGTGCCCTCGGCCACCGGAGGTCCCTGGTTCGCGATGGAGTACTCCACCGTGAACACGTCGTCGTCGCCGTTCGGCTCGCCATCGACCTCTACAGAGCCCCAGACCCACTGGGCTCCCTCGTCGAACACCACGTCGCGGGTCACGTGGACACGCTTCGTGACAGGATCGTATGCACGGTACGCCTTGGAGCCGCGCTCGTAGCCGATGAAGATCATCTTGCAGCCACGATCCTCGAGCTTCTTCAGATGCGGCGTCGTGTTCCGGACGTAGATGATGCAGCCGAATGTCTTCAGGTGATGCACTGCCGGCTTCTTCCCATGCCACGCTTCGAACGGCGTCATGCCGTCCACGCTCTTCGTTGGGCATCGGTTGAGGATGTATACCGCGGTGGTCACGGCCTGGCCCCAGAACCACCCTGGCAGCCCTTTCTCCTTGAGCATACTCCTTGCTGTCGCCACCACCGTCCCATTCCTTCGCTCGACCACGCCGTTCTGCTGTGGGCTGTATGGTGCGGTGTGCTGGCGATGTATCCCTTCTCCCGCGCAGTACTCCGCGAACTCGATCGAGGTGAATTCGCCACCACGATCGGTCCGGAGCACCCCCAGTTTCAGCCCGGACTCCCCCTCTGCCCGTGCTTGGAGTTCCTTGATGGCAGTCGCGGCACGATCCTTTGAAGGGATCGCGGCTACCCACATGTATCGGCTGAGGTCGTCGACGAGCAACAAGAAGTACTTGTTTCCGCTTGGGGTCGCTGGCGTGATTGGCCCGCACAGATCGCCGTGCACAAGCTCAAGCCGCTGCTTTGCGCGGTACTCTGCTTTCACCGGAAATGGGGTGCGCCTCTGCTTCCCAGCTAGGCATGCATCGTACAGCTGGTCCACCTGCCCGATCTCTGGCAGGCCGCGCACCAGCTCCTTCTTGGGCCTCGACCGGCACTCCCGGGCCCAATGGCCCAGCTTCCCGCACCGGCGGCACTCGTCGCCCGTGTGATCTGGCCCACTAGACGACCCGCCAGCACGCCCACGACCGTGTCCGCGTCGACCGCCTCCCCTGTTAGAGCCGCCGCCGCGGGAGTGGTTCTCCGCCTCCCGCTTCTTCCGCCGCGCGTCCCACTCCTCCTCAGTGAGATACAGCTTGCCCTCATGCTGTAGTGACGCCAGTGGTCCATCCAGCTCTTCCTCCGCCTCTTGCAATCGCCCGGTGAGATCGACGACCGTCATGGTGGATGGATCGAGCAGCGTCTTGATCGCAATCGCGATCTGCTTGAAGCGGGGAGGCAGACTCTGTAGCATCTTGGCTACGATTTCCTTGTCCTTCACCTCATCCCCCAGTGTGGTGAGGTGCGCCGCCATGCCATTGAGGCGCAGCGCGAACTCCTCGACGGTCTCGCCGTCGTTGAACGTGGCGAGGTCGAATTTGCGACGCAGTTGCTGCGCCGTTGCCTTCTTCACACGATCGTCCCCGATCCGCATGGTCGCGATCGCGTCCCAGGCCTCCTTGGCCGTCTCCTTGGAGCCGATCGTCGACACCATTTCGGGCGGGACCGCACTCACCAGCGCATCGAGCGACATCATGTCTTCCTGCTCATTGGCAGTGCCCTTCTCGATGGCGTTCTATAGTGCTCTCGCCTTCAATTTCACTTTCATCATGAGTGCCCAGTCAGAGTAATTGGTCTTGGTGAGAACGGGGTAGCTATTCCCGCTGCCCACCTCACGAATCACTCGCTGGATCACGGCGCCAGATGCATCGGCTTTCTTGCTTCCATCGCCCATGGTCCCTGGATGAACTCGCTCTGATACCAATTATCGGAAAAACTCACGCGAACACAGTGAACACGATCTTGTTTTGGTGCAGCTGAAATCGACTGCCTTTTCTGTAGTCTTTTTACTGCTTAAATAGAAGTTTACATGGAAACTAATAAATGCCTATAATCAGGCCACTAATTTAGCCTAAACTAATAAGGAAAACACAATCACCTCATAAGTTAAGTATATTCTCCTAAACTAAGCCTAAACTAATTAAGGAAAGTGAATCACAAGGATTATTCCTATATGTGCTCGAAATTTGTGATCACCTTCATATAAGTCCGAGCCAGATAACCCGTAATTCTTACAGTCCGGTGCTTCCTTGGCTAACACTTAACTCCCTCTGTCTGTACCCATGTTCCTTTCCTTGCTTCGAGTTGGCTAGAGGTACGAGGATAAGTTCTTCTTCGTGCTCTGTCAAGCGGACGAACTCGTTTGGGGTAATTCTCCCTCACCCAAGGGTTGGATGAGTAAGTTTTTCTTTGTGAGACATCCCCTTGAGTACCAAGATGAGCAAAAATTGCTTTCGAACTTTCTCGCGAATGTTCCTTCCGTGTCACAGGCATTTCTGCGCGCCATGAGTGATGGGCGATTCTTGGTTCCCGAGTTGATTCTGGACGACCTTATCTGTTATCTCCGATTTAGCTCCGGGGGTGCGAGGATCATTGAGTATTTATGTATTTTTCTTCATTTGATCGTTTTCTTTTGGGGATTTTCTCATCATACTTCTTTCTTATGAAGAGGACCAAATGGATCGGGCAACCGTGGTAGGGGGGAGGGGAGTCGAACGAGGAGGTCCACCCAAGGATGGAAGGGAAAAGCTGTTGCAATTTCTTTATCTTTCTCTCTTTCGCAGAGGATTCCTCTCATAAGCGGGTGTTGGCAACTCCGCTTAGGAACATATCTCCTCAAAGAAAGAAGATGCTTTCAGGCGATCGGGTCCCTTCTTCGAAGGAGTTACTTTTTTCCCAAAGGGCTTTTTCCGCACATTCTTCTTTCATGATGAAGGCGAGGATAACATAGCTTCTAATTTTATGAAACATTTCTTAACTGTGAGAGAGGATTTGGGAAGTGTTCTCCGCGGACGCGATTTTTTGCACGGCTCGAGCCGTTCTCAACGAACCCAAGCAATATGTGGTATTTTCTTTCTATGTGTTTGGATTTGATGTGAGCTTGTGCGATTGCCCCACTCGCATCACAATGACAACAGGCTCTCCACTATGTCGGGGATGACCCGCAGTTCCTCCAAGAACTTCTTAATCCAAATACCCTCCAACCGTGTTTGTCGTAAGGCCCACGCTCACCACCATGGATTTGGTGAATAACTTTCTCCCGACCTTCCATGTTCTTCCATAGGATGTCCCGTTTCAAATTGCAAGCTTTATAGAGGGATCACTTTGCATATTTTGTTTGACTAACCCAGCAACCCGATCTCTATCCGCTTTGGGATGGTCTCTCGACAACAAGTTTGAACTACCACAATTATGTTCAAGATTACAACTGCATATTGCAAAGTTGTTGTCACTCTTTTGGTGAGAGGCATAAATTCGCCACGTATAGCTATCGACCTTGATTTATTCTTCACATACCTGAAATCCTTACCCCTAAATATCGAATATTTTTTCAGTTTGCTGCGGAATTGGATTGCATCAGTAAACAATTGCCAGAACCAGAAATGCACCCTAGCCAATCTGCATTTCTCTCCACGTCCATCTAACACTTCCAGCCCATCATCGTCTAGCACAACCTGTTATGGGTTGCTTTCTGAGCTCTGACCGCTTTGAATTTCGATCAATAATGGTATCATCTGGTTTCCAAATTTTTGAGCAATCCTTGTAGGTTACATAGTGTGGAATCTTGAGGAACTGCAAACACATAATCTTCATTGTTGAACGTACAAAGGCATAAATGGTGCTCGTGAGTGTTCATTTTGGGTAGTAATTGCAGATTAATTGGGGTTTGCAAGCAAACTGAAATGGGTTTTGGACTGTAAGTGTAAGATTGTTGGTACAAGATTAGTGCTGAGCGGGATAAATATTGTGTTGAACGGGAAAAGATTAGAAAATTATGTTGAGCGAGATTAGAAAAACGTTTGTGCAGTATCAATTGTTGGTAAAATAAACAACAAGGATCGGAAGGTATAATAAACAGATCGGATGGTATAATAAAATCGTTCAGTATTTTGAGTACAATCGTTAGTATATTTGGTTCAAGTATGCCTTTTGTTGATTTAATAGTTAATTGAGTTGGTATAATCTCACCTTTTTCGGTATAATAAATTGAACTATCGGTATAATACTAAGTAGTGTATTTAGAGTACCATAACCAAAATCGTTTGTATGGTAACAACGTTTGTTGGTACAATATCTATTTAAAAAAGTATAATAATCGAAATAGTTTGTATAATATTGTTAGAAACGTTCTATTAAAATTAAAAACTTATAATAATGGGTATGATAGCATAAGCATCATAAGCCTCATATTTGTATAAACAAAATATTGGACATCGTATAAGAGTTGAAATCAGACTGTCGCATATTAGAAGTGTTTATAATCAAATCTCATATTTGACACTAACACATAAAAGTTGGAATCAAACATTGTCACATAATTAGAGTGATTGTATAAGAGTTGGAATGACATAACCTCATATTTGACACTTACACATAAGAGTTGGAATCAAACATTATCACATAATTAGAGTGATTGTATAAGAGTTGGAATGACATAACCTCATATTTGACACTTACACATAAGAGTTGGAATAAAACATTGTCACATAATTAGAAAGAAATTATATAAGAGTTGGAATGACATAAACCTCATATTCGAGACTTACGCATAAGAGTTACAATCAAACATTGTCACATAATTAGAAGTATTTGTTTGTATGAAATATACTGGAATTACTATAATAACTCGTATTTATGGTATAATGATGGTTAAGCAATCATTCAGTATAATAGTTGGTAGAATAACAATGGTTGTTGGTATAATAGTTATCTGAATCGGTATAATAACATATTTAAAAAAAATATTAAAATCACCAAACATTGTCTTCCACTGACTTAATTAAATACATTAATATGAGTAAACACTCTCTTCAACATTAAATCATCTCCAAAATATGAAACACGAGATGACAAATATGAAGCACGGAATTCATTAATATCTCCGACTTCTTCCACGTAATCCCAGCTATGCTATCCTTCAACACCGCGTCAGCCCACATGCAAACTAGCGTGCCGCAGTCTATGATTCCCTCGACTTACTGTCGATACTTGACGTGTTCGATGTTGTTCTTAGTTTTCAACTTCCAACCCTGCCGGTGATTTAGGTAATGCGACAACAGTATGGCCTGAACGAGACAACGTAATCAGACGTGTAAATACAACTGTCCATCATCACATTGAATATATATATATATATACATATATATATATATGCATAATGATTCAAGAGAACTTACGCAGAGCTCACTGTCTGCCTGATATTGGGGGTGTTGCAACGAAGTGTAATGACAAAAAATCTTCTGTAGAAAGGAAAACAAGCATATACCAATGAAATTCGCTATTAATGGCATAACCACCGCTCTCAATGCATTCAACACATGGTTTTATAGCTGCTGCATGTGTGGAGCCACGTTCGATGACAGCTTATCGTCGAAAAAAATACTTATCACATCTTTCTCATGTTATCGACGATTTTCTCGCAGCAGCAAAAAATCTATGATTGGTCTACACATATACATACATCTTCACTACTATCCATTCTGGAAAACAAGTTTAAAACATACTATCAATCATGTGAAATACACGCACCGCCATATACGTACTGAGAAAGTGAACAACACCGAAAACATTGTTCCTTGATTTGTAATCTTGTAAGTTGATGTAGCTGAACCATAATCAATAATGTCACCTTCTATGGGCTTACCATCAACAGATTGACTTGCGTTGACGAACTTGTGAACACCATTGACCTGCACATTAGTGTAGAATAAGCATCATGAAATCAGCAGTATAAACGACATATGATCAAATAAAACTTATGTTAAATCTGCTAGGTCAAAAAAAGCACAACCAATTCACTCTGATCCCCGTCCAAACTGTTTCTGTCGGGATAATTCCTTGACTTTTGGTATTTCTGCATCAGCTCGGCTTTCTTCGCTTCGTGGCGTTGTTTCTCCCTCATCAACTCCTCTTCATCTTCTTCAGAATCAATTCAATCAACTTCTCCTATAAAAACGAATTGGCCATTTATAAAACTAAATTAAACTAAACTAATGGTTAAATAATATGAAAATTTATTTTACCTTCCCATTTCTCGTACGTCTCGTTTTCTTCGTAGGTGTTGTGGTACCGGATGGCGTCACAAACAACAAATCCTTTTTCGGCTTCATGTCTCTCCTTCCTACAACATCATCAACTATGTAGAACAATCCTCCCCACCCCCCATCTTCTTTCTTTCGAAGACTACACCAAAATGACCGGTTGATTCGACTTCCTGAGCTACATTTTGTTTGGCGATACAATCTCCCCCAGCCTCTTCGTTGCAATCTCTCGCAGTCATCTTGGGACATGCTGCCCTTTGGGAATTATAACCGACAGCCTTATATTGTCCTCCCAAATCCCATGATGGACTACCTCCGATGTCGAAATGGGTACTTCAACAGTCCGATATCCTTCCTGCATTTTCTCCTCCATTGTTCTCGTCATCTCCTTCCCTCCACAACCACCCCTTAGCTGCTCTATGACGTCTTCCAATTCCGCATTCCTGGCCCTTAATTGTTTTACCTCTCCTAAAAGCACTTGCTCATCAGGATGTCGTTTTGTAACTATATCTTCCAGCGTCCTTGGCGTCGTTAGAAAAGCGTGCTCAGATCCGATGGAAATGTTTGAAAGACTTGATCTGTCTCCAATGCATCAAACTGCTCCTCCACATCCTTTTATTTAGGTCGGGTCATCGGATCCTGCCACCTCAGACAACGAGGAACCTCATCCATGTCGTACTTCTTCCCCACCGAGGGACAATGTTCGAAAACCCTAATCTGCACGATTGATGAAAAATTTATACATTATGAACCTCTACTAAATTAAAATCTACATCTCTTCAAGGAAAACAAAAGTAACATCAATAACTTACCAAGAAACCGTACAAGCATCCTTCTACGTATATTCGTTCGATCTCAGCGACTTCAACATGGTGCACCCCAAGCAAAACCTACAATCCTCCTCGAGTTGTCCACATAAGGGAGTAGGTATGACGGCAAATTGTAGGTAGAAGTTGGAAACAAAATACAATTAAATGCATACAATTGATGCGGGGAAAGCGGTCTGAAGAATTTTTGGACATTCATGCAACGCCATCTTCTTCAAGCCCCAAGTTAAATATCAGATATGCAATACAGAATTATAAGTTCTTCACACACAACTCTATGAATCATGAGATTATTAAAAGCTATAAGCGAAAGTGAGTGGTTATGCAACTCAGAACGTCGAGTACCATACGTCGGAAAACTATGTGTTTGTCCATCTATTGTTGAGTGCACATAGAGAGTTTTCAACGGACTTTAAAAAGCTATTGAAGTAGGTGGACTTTAACAAGCTGACTAAGTGCGAGGAGTTTAGCTAATTGGTCTAGCTAAGAAGGTTGTTTGTTGAGTGTAAACTAAATCTTCTAGTGAGTGTATTCCTCGCAAGGAAGAATGAGAGACGTAGAAGATTTAAAACCGAACTTCCAGAAACAAATCGCTGTCTCTGCTACTATACCGACAAATACATCCACACACACAAACCGGTACATACAACACAACTCAATTAAACAGGGTATCTTCGGCACCTAGGTTAACTGGAGATTGAGATCCGGTTTCAAGTTCTAACAAAAAGAGAAACCAGTAAAACAAAAAATGAGCGCAAAAATATCCCGATGTTTATTCATCCCCTTAACCGACCCTAAAATTATGTCGCGTGGAGTGGATTTGCCTCAACTAGGTCTAACGTAAATTAACTTCCATTTGTCAATTGCGAGAGAATATGAGGACCAAAAGTTGAAATAAGGGATAATCTGGGGTCATTCTACAAGTATCAATCCCCCCAGCCAAAACTGAAAATGCGAGAACAATCTTATCTAAACCGTCAATTCTTGGCAATGGAAGTTTCAGCAATTTCCAATCAAAACCGTCAATTCCAGCTATTGCAGTACTCTAAATCTCACATTTACGCCTCACAAAGAGCGCCATGTTCATTGAAACCCGTGACTTCAGTCAAAGCAGCTTCGAAACTCAATGTCAAGTCTAGTATTCTACGATCAGCTTCTGAAGGTTTATTTTCTTGTTATTTTTTTTCGTTGAAATCCACCCATCATAATATTTGAACGAACTTCTTCAAGATATTGATTCAAGTATTTGGTTTTTCCCTGTAATCGTATTATGTTAGATATTCCAATTGAGTTGATTGAGGACTCAAAGTTTGTGCCCTTAAATGAAGAGAATCCCGTATATGGCCCACCTGTAAGTAAGTTCCGTGCCGATTCTGTTTTACGTGTTTTCAGTAATGATGTGAACCATTGTTATTAGTTCCGAGATTTCTCACATTTTCTTGAAAAAATCATTTTCAGGCACTATTGTTGCTTGGCTTTCAGGTGGAAGAGGCAGCAAAGGTATATTATTTTCATTTCATTCTATTGATGAGAATATTCAACTTATTGGCTTCATAAGTACGCTGAACAACACTGAGATATTGTCCTTGAACGAACACAGATACAACAGCTTCTGAAGGAGCTAGATGGTGAATTTCTCGAGGTGACAAAACAATCGATGATGGTGTTGTATGATTTGTTTTATGTCCCTGCCATGATTGAGGCGTATGCTAGAAGATGCTATGATTTATAGCTATATCTGATGAATATGATTATTCTACTCTAATGTCAGTGCGTATTTGAATTTCTTATGCCTCTTCATTTGTGTTTGTTCCTCTAACGTTCTGAGTCCTCCTTGCAAAAGCATAGCATTGCACTAAGGAATTAAATGCTTTACTTTCTGAAAATTCAAATATGTGCTCAGATTATCTTTTGCACCAAAGACATGATCAGAGGTTCTCTTTGGGAGGCAATGAACACCAAACAGCCAACTCTTGAAGCTGCCAAGGTGTTCCAATTTCTTGGTTTTTACAGAATTGTATATTCTGTGATGAATTATTTTTTTGTATGCGTAATGATGTATTGTCACATATTTTTCCTAAACATATATTTGACATTTGGTGCAGATTGCAGCATCTGTGCCTCGAATTTGTTTCCTATCTGGTCTAGCTGGGGAGGAGATGATGATGTTCATCGATGCTTTTCCTGAGAGTGGTAATTTTATGATAAAAACATTTGTTGTTTTTGTCATCCAATATTGCGTATTAACATCCATGTTAGAAAAATTGAATTTTTTCAGAAAAAAAATGAAATTTTGTTTGTTGCAAATATACATAAATATGCAGGCCTGGAACCTCCAGTTTTTGCAGCCCTTGTTCCAAATAGTGCTGAAAAACCTTTGTATGAGTTGATCGATGAGATCATTGGGGATCATGAAATGCTGGTAAGAAACTTTATTTATTTATGAATTAATTATACTTGAGCTGAAATGGAATCCAGTCATTATACATATTGCCCGTTGGCCATTGAGTCGATTTTTGCTGCTTTGATAACTAAATATTACTCTCTTTTTACTCGCTCACTTAATCACCATGTAGACATCAAAGGAAGGGAGCTAGAACAAGGGCAATTGGCAAAATTCATCACACTTTGTACTCATCATGTACCATGCAATTGGAGATCATATACCTATTATAGTTCTCATAAATATATAATTCTTGTTGCAAAATTTTCAAGGTGATGAATCGATTTGTGACGACATGTATATTCAACCGGAGAAATAGAAAAGGTTAAATACGTAATTTCAGTCACACGTATTCTTTCTTGTTTGTAGGGTGAATACAAAATATTTTTTTTTCAGACGGATGCAGATGACAGAATTATACAACCAAGAAGATCGATCATCGATCGATCTCATTGAAATGTTCACATTTCCGTAACTATGTACATAATAGTGTAATCGATCAGATAGCAAATTACCTTTGCGAGAAAAGGAAGAGAAGGAAACATGAACACACGTTACAACACCCTATCAAATGAAAACCACGACTCGCCCCCGACAAGTAAATCTTGGAGTTTGGTACCCGCCCCTGGTTTTTCAATGCATGCCTATATTGTAATTATAATTAAGTTTGACATTGTTAATGTTGACATTGACAATATGGACTCAATATTTGAGTCAACATCGATTGATTCAGACTTGGTCCAACTTTAATTTTGTTTTTCAAACCCAAAAACGGTTTTCACTATTATTGCGGTATTATTTACGTACGTGCAGAAGTTACTTACGAGCTGGACTTGTTCACACAAGAGTAGAGTGGAGTGGATACTAAAAATAAGAGGCTCACTCAACGGATACAAAGTGCTTACTAAAAATAGGAGTGATGGAGTTCATGGCTGAATAAGACGAGACACTTTCTCAGACGTGGAGTCATGGACATCATGGAGAACGTGGAGAGGATTGGAGTCGAAGCTATGAAGAGTATAAATAGAAGACTCCGATACCGATCACGTAACGAGTGGCGAACAAGAAGAAAACGAAAACGAGAGAGCTCTCACCATATATTCGTTTTACCTAGTGTTTTACCTTTGCATAGATCGTAAGTTATCTGTGTGAAGTTTAGAAGAATCGATAGGTTATTGACTAGGTTGTTTTTACTATCTTTCAATACTTCGACTTTTTGTAATTCATTCTTTGTAGTGGAATTTTGCCTGAAGGCGTGTAGCAAGTTATCTAACTTGCTGCATATTTTAAATTGTGTCTCCATTGTTTTTACTGCTAAGTTTTAAACTTTCTGCTGTGTTGGTTCAACATTAGGGACGACATTTCTGCTTTACTTTTAACTTAGCTATTTCCATATCATTTTACGGGACCTCCCACACTCTCAAATTGGTATCAGAGCGACCGTTTAATACACTATGCATTTTTATCCTTGATATGGATGCCTTGAGCTCAATCTATTTTGGCAAAGTTCCTGTCCTAGACGGATCAAACTATGCCTATTGGCAGTGTTGTTAAAAATCCGCCATGGCGGTATGGCGTGGCGGTTTTTTGGCTTTCCGCTATGGCCCGCTATCCGCCATATCCCGCCATTTTCCGCTATTTTTCGCCACGCCATCAGCCATATGGCGGGTTTTTGGCTTTCCGCCATGACCCGCCATTCGCCATTGATAACACTGCATATTGGAAAATCCGAATGCGACAATGCATTAAGTCGATTGATGATGGAGAAGTGTTTGACAAACCCATTGGCGAATGGACTGCTCTTGAAAGAACAACAACCGATTTTAACGAAAAAGCATTACATGCCGTTTTTTCCTCCGTTCGATATCTTTATGCTCAAAATCATTCAAAACTGTACTAATGCGAAACATGCATGGGACATGTTGCAAAGGTACTGTGAGGGTGATGCGAGCGTAAGAGACAAAAAGTTGCGTCCTTTAATTAGCCAATTTGAAAAACATTCGTTTAAAGGGATGATGACGACATCACTACTTATTTTGGAAAGCTTTTGAATATTTCTAGCGAGTGTCATAGTTTAGATGAACCTATTTCTAACAAAGTTTTAAATTCTAAAGGTATTAGGTCACTATCTGAGAAGTTCAACGTGAAGGTGGCAGCTGTAGAGGAAGCCCACAATCTAGCCACACTCGACTTCAATACCCTCATGAACATTATGAAGAACTATGAAACCAATCTCGAAGTTCAGAAAAATGCGTCAAAGGGTAAAAGTCTTGCTCTAGTCTCGCAATCATCAGGTGTTGAATCTTAGGTTGATCCTGACGATAATGAGGATATGGCTATGATAATTAGAAAGTTCAAAAGGTTACTGAAAAATAAGAGAGAGTTGAATGTTGTTCCAACATTCAAGAATGTTCTCAATTCTAAAGAGTTTCATCTACTCCTAATCGCCCTATTAACAGAAGAAATTATGTTGATAAAGCGAAAGCCGACAAACTTGACAGGGACTTTGTCCAATGCATGCTTGTAATGGGCTGTGACCATTTTGCAAATGAATGTGCTAACACTCTTCGCAGGTTTGGAAAAGGATATTGGGTCAGCCTATCTGATGATGAAGAAGACGTACCATTCCCCAATGGACTATTGTCCCAAATCCAACCTTTTCTGACAACGAAGAAGATGAACATCATACTGGGTTTAAGGCAGTAACGGATGTTGATCCAACATTGGATTCAACATCTGAACACTATATTCTTTTTTATTATGATGAACCAAACAATTTTGATGAATCTTTGTTAGATGACTCAGGAGATCTTTCAGAACATGTCGAGGATGTTGAATCACTGGAAGAAACGTACAAACAATTGTACGTAGAGTGGACGAATCAAATGAAGGAAATATCGAAACTGTAGGATTCCGTTCAAGTGCTGACTGAGGAAAATCTTAACAACGAAAAGGTAATCAACGACTTGCTTGAAGGAATGAGCAAGATGGAAGCCTTATTGATCAGAAATGATAAAAAACTTGACAAGCTACAAACGCAAGTCAACAAGGCTTCAGATACCTTTTCAAAGATGAATAAAGGCACGTCAACACTTGACGATGTACTTTCTTTCGTTAATACTTCAAATCATGGTCTAGGATTCAAATCACATCCTAAAAAATCTAAGCATTCTGCATCGAAGTCCATGTCTAGAAGTTTTAAGTGCCATTTTTGTCTTAAACCTGAACATATTAAACCTTATTGCTGAAAACTGAAAGATGCAATTTCCAAAAGGCAAATGTTGACTAAAAAAGCATGCAACATTCGCCCCCAACATTGAGAAATCAGTGTTGAAGAGAATGTCTGGAGATATTTTTGACAACATTAGTTCAAGTTCTGTGACTCATATGAATACAACTTTTTGGAATCCATCAGTTCAGAAGAAAATTTGGCTACGAAAGTCAACAATTCAATTTAATGTTTACACTCCTTGAAAGCTAACGTTTCAGGATCTTGATACTTTGATAGTGGTTGTTCACACCATATGACAGGTACCAAAGATTACTTGATAGACTATACTCCCTTAAGTAATGGTACGGTTACTTTTGGAGGTGGAGCAAAAAGTAAAATTCTCGGACGAGGTAAACTTAATGTGATTGGTTTTCCTGCCCTAAGGAATGTCATCCATGTTGACGGATTGGTTGCTAATCTAACTAGCATAAGTCAACTATGTGATGACGATCTTGAGGTAAGGTTTAATAGAGAATGTTGTGAAGTTTTTAATGACAAGAATTTGTGTGTGATGGCAGGTAGAAGGTCGAGTGATAATTGCTACCCATGTTGGCGATAAGGATAAAAGAAAAGAGGTATGCAAGTTGTCCAAAACTGAAGATGATATTGTTCTTTAGCATCATAAATTGGGTCATGTCAATTATCGAACCTTAGAACAATTGATTCGATATGAGGCAATTAGAGGAATTCCAAACCTTAAGGATTGTGGAAAGATTATTTGTGAGCAATGTCTGAAAGGCAAGCAGAAGCATGCCAATCATAATGTTGATCAAAATGTTGGTCAACATTTTAGAACTGTCCACTGCTTTCAGCTACTTCACATGGATCTTATGGGTCATATGGAAGTAGACAGTTAAGCGGTGGAAAATATGTGTATGTCTTAGTTGATGACTTTTATAGGTTTTCATGGATATTTTTTCTTAGAGAGAAATCTGAAATATTTGATTTTTTCAAAACCTTTTGTGCCATGATCAAAAATAACTTTGTGCTCCCATTTTTTCGTATTAGGTCTGATCATGGTAGAGAATTTGAAAATCAATTTTTCAAAGATTTTTGTGACAAAAAGGGTATTATCCATGAGTTTTTTCTCCTAAGACACCTCAACAAAATAGGGCAGTCGAAAGGAAGAATATAACTCTTCACGAAATGGCTCGTGTAATGCTACAATCCAAGAGTCTTTCTAAAAGATTCTGGGTGGAAGCTTTAAACACGGCTTGTCATATCTCCAATAGAGTTTTCTTTCGTCAAGGGACAAAGAAAACCTCTTACGAGATTTTGAAGGGTACGAAGCCTACGGTCAAGTATTTTCACGTGTTTGGATGTTCTTGCTATATATTGAATGATCCTAAATATTTTGACAAAGTTTGATTCGAAAAGTGGCAAATGCATTTTCTTGGGATTAACTACTAATAGTCGTGCTTATCGTGTTTACAATCTTAGATTGAAAATTATTCAGGAATCAGTTAATATCGTCTTTGATGATTCCGCTGACCTTAGCAGAAATACTCTTCAAGTTGACATTGCAGATGTTGTTCCCACGGTTGGTCCAACAGAGGGTCTGGAAGCTAAGCTCCTGAACAGGATACTGAAGACGAAACCTTAAATGTTCGGAGAGATCCCCCTGCTATGATTCAAAAGTCTCACCCCTCTGATCAGATCATAGGCAGACTAGATGAAGGACGGAAGACCAGGAATAAACTACGAAGAGATTACAGATCTATGTTAAAAAATGTTTGCATGACTTCCGTATACAACGAGGTAAGGTTTAATTGTTTTGTATCTGAAATTGAACCGAAAAATGAAGCCTTCAATGAAAGTTTTTGGATCAATGCTATGCAAGAAGAGCTTGTTCAATTTGATAAAAATGAGGTTTGGACTTTGGTTCCACGACCAAGCGACGGTAACGTCATTGGTACAACGTGGATTTTAAAAAACAAATCTGATGAATATGGAAATGTTATTAGGAATAAAGCTCGTTTAGTTGCCCAGGCTATTCCCAAGTTGAGGGTATAAATTTTGATGAAATCCTTGCCCCCGTAGCAAGGTTAAAATCTATAAGACTCTTGCTTGCTATTGCATGTTGGCTCAACATCACCCTCCACCAGATGGATGTTAAGGGTGCGTTCTTAAATGGTTTTATTGATAAAGAAATTTATGTTGCGCAACCGAAAGGTTTCGAAGATCCTTACCATGATGATCATGTGTTTAAATTGCAAAAAGCTCTTTATGGTTTAAAGCAAGCTCCTCGAGCTTGGTATGGTAGACTAACATCGTTTCTCTTAGATTTTGGATTTGTTAGAGACGAAGCCGATAGAACTCTTTTCGTAAAAAGAGTTGGTAATGAAGTATTAATCTCTCAAATTTATGTGGATGATATAGTCTTTGGATCAACATCTCGATCGATATCGGATGAGTTTATCCAAGCTATGAATTCCACATTTGAGATGAGTATGATCGGTGAAGTAACTTTCTTCCTAGGTCTACAGGTGAAACAAAGTAGGGATGTCATATTTATGTCTCAGGAAAAGTACGCGAAGAATACAGTGAAGAAGTTCGGGTTAGACAATGCCAAGGTAATGAGAACTCCTATGGGGTCTACGCAGAAGGTAAGTAAAGATTATGTTGGGGAGAATGTTGACCCAACATTATATCGTTCTATGATAGGTAGCTTATTATATCTTTCTGCAAGTAGACTAGACATTATGTATAGTGTTTGTGTGTGTGCGAGATATCAGGCTGAACCAAAGGTTTCTCACCTTAACGCTGTCAAAAGAATTTTGAAGTATGTTAGTGGTACATGTAACCTTGGTTTATGGTTTTCAAAAGATACTAACATTAATTTAGTTGGTTTCAGTGATGCTGATTGAGCACGTGATGAAGATGATCGCAAGAGCACAAGTGGTGGCTTCTTCTTCTTAGATAATAATATAGTGTCTTGGTTTAGTAAGAAGCAAAATTGTGTTTCTCTCTCTACGGTCGAATCTGAGTATGTGGCAAGGGGTAGCTGTTGTACACAACTCATATGGCTTAAGAGTATGTTGAGCGATTATGGGTTAGAGAGTGAAACCGTGCTGATGTATTGTGATAATCTAAGTGCCATAAACATTTCGAAAAATCAGATTCAGCATTCTAGGACTAAGCATATAGACATTAGACATCATTTTGAGAGATATAGTTGAGAAAGATTTAGTGAAAATAGAGCATATAGATGCTAAGAATCAGCTAGCGGATATTTTTACTAAAGCCTTAGACTTCGAAAGGTTCTCAAGCCTAAAGAAGTTTATAGGTCTCTGTCAGTGTCTGTAAATGTTAGTCCAATATCTGGATCAACATTGACATATGTCAAATATGACTGTTTCTGTTTTGATATTTGGTCTAATGTTCTCTGTGTTAAATTCTTGAAATGATTTGACTCACCTAGACCATTTTCTGAAATGACTCACTCCCTAGCACTAATATGCTCATGATCCTTTTCAAGATGTAGGTTCAGAATATTAAGAATCCTTAAGATACACGGCATTCGCGGTGACGATGTATTCTTTCGTGCAAAAAATGCTGAACCTTGATGAAATAGAAATCATTTTATAGCAATGCACAATATTTTCTATCTATAATAGAGGTGACATAAGGGCAGCAAATTAAAGAAAATTGTGATCTAGGGCGTTGAACAAAAAATGAAGGAAATCATTTTTGAGAATGTTGGGTTAAATGTTGAGCAACATTTGTGACTAGTCATTTTGATCATGCTATATTTTCTGTTTATATTCTATGTGTTATAGATTTTTGGTATAAATATAAATTATATGTCGTGTCTAGTATCTATATCTCTCATTTTGCATTAGTAGAAGAATGACTATCGTCACTTGGTTCATGCATTCATCGGAACACCTAAAAGGTTAGTTTCACTTGATCTCGACTTAATTGTTGTTATGATCATGCTTTGCACGATATTTTGTAATGTCACACGATATGCACTCTCCACATTTTTTTTCAAATCGTAACGGTTAGTGCACGTGTTTTACTCATTTTAATAACGAAAATAAAAAAATTACATAGATAAGAAATTTTTTTATTATTTTATTCAAGCACTCTAACGGTAATTTGTTTCTCTCTCTCATCATCACACGTTTTTTTACCATTACACTCTTCATCTCTATTTACTTAGCCTGAATCACCTCTCACATCGCACAAACCCTACATACATTCTCTCTGTTTTTCTCTCTGCAAATTTGCGAATTCCTAGTTCTCAAATCGCTTTCTTCTATTTTCTCTACTTCAATATCTTCTATGGAAAATTCACCTAACTCTGAGACACATAATGTTGATTCATCATCGAGCGTCAGTATAATCAATACAAATGATACTGACACCTCTGAATTCCAACCGCAGGAAGCTGCGACGAATCCAAGCCCAACACCTCCGATGAGTCCAATGTCTGATTTACTTGTCGATCAGCACACGTTTTCCAACGACGATTCTCAAAGCTCGAACGAGGATTTCGTCCCTACCGCGGTGGAGTCTTCAACCAGCTAAGAAGAAGAAGAAGAAGAAGAAGAAGAAGAAGAAGAAGAAGAAGAAGAAGAAGAAGAAGAAGAAGAAGAAGAAGAAGAAGAAGAAGAAGAAGAAGAAGAATTTCCTGATTCAGTTCCGTTGAGTAACATCTTCAACAAACTAAAGAAGAAGGTGGATAAGAGGCCGCTGTGTTCTGACCCTCGACCCACGAAGAAGTCCACAGTTGCGGATCCTACCCCACAAGAGGATGCTGCTAATGTCGATGCTGAGACGATTCCAACTTCAACATTTCTGGCAGAGACGAATTGCCCGAAGGTTCAAGCTGGGAGATCACTCAAACTCCCAAGAAATTCTATTTCGAGAAACACGAAGGCCTATGGTCCTCCTTCAGCTCGAGAACTCTTCGAGTTGAAAGGATCACTGATGTCAACAGTTTTAGGAAGTACGAAGTGCTTCAAGTCCTAGGATCCAGGCATTCGGGAAGGCCGTTCGAAGTATGGGGACCTATTCTGACAATGTGGTCCGTGAGGTATACGATAAGCTCTCTCCCTACTTGAATGAGCCCGATTATAAGAAATGTGGTAGGATTTTCTTGCGCAATAATCTTTACGAATTCTCTTTCCAGCTTATAAACGAACTCTTAGAAACCCCAGAGGTAGACCATTTTAGTGAGAGTGACATATATGAGGTTGTTACTTTCATTACTGGAGGTAGGATTACAAAGTGGGAGAAGAACTTTTTCGCCACTTATTTGACCTCACTCTACTCGGTTCTTTTCAAAATTGCTATATTCAATTGGTTGCCTACGGCAAATGATAGTAGAGTGATGGAACCGATTGCACAACTCTTGTATGCTTTGGGTCATAACATCCCCATCAATTGGGGAGAGTATATTCTCAACCAGATAGCCTATCAAGCCGAAAGAGTTGGAAAAGGTATTCTCCCCTTCCCTTCTGTCATCTGGTTTGTGCTGATACATGGAGGGTTCAAGCCGCTGCGAAGAGACTATGTGGAGCACAAGAAAGTTCCTTTCACCATTTCAGCTAACCATGTGACGTGGCACAACAAAGTGATCGATCTGCCCTGGATTGGAGCTCAAAATGTTGAACCTAATCTTGGTTCAACATCATCCTCAACATCAGACTTAGAGAAGGAGATCAAGTGTTTGAACGACACTATTGCTTTTCTGATCGCTCAGAGAGAAGTTCTTCGAAAGTTGCTCTCTTCCCAAAATGGGGGAGATGGAGCTGGTGCAGAGGAGGGAGCTGACCATGAACCTGTCATGGATGCTAGAGCTGGAGGATCAAATATGGGGAGCTGGAGCTGATCAAGAAGGAGAGGAAGCTAGTGCTGGTGAAGAGGAAGCTGCTGCAACAGGAATCGGAGAAGGAGATGGAACGGACAAGGAAGCTGGAGCTGAAAAGGGAGCTGCTTCAAATGACTCTATTCAGAGTCTTCAATTTTAGCATTCTTATTGCTTTCATGTTTTTGCATGCAGACTTCTATATTTTGTTTTGTGTGTGATTTTTTGTTTTTGCAGATGTGACTAAAGACCTCTAAATGCTATCTATTAACGTTTTACTATTTTGATCCATTTTTTGTTCTAAGTTACTTGATTCGTTCATGGGAGTTCTATGGATGTATCTCTGCACTGGTTTTGGGAAGAAAGATAAAAGGGGGAGATTGTTAATGTTGACATTGTTGACATTGACAATATGGACTCAACATTTGAGTCAACATCAATTGACTCAGACTTGGTCCAACCTTAATTTTGTCTTTCAAACCCAAAAATGGTTTTCCCTATTATTACGGTATTTTTTTACGATGTGCAGAAGTTACTTACGAGTTGGACTTGTTCAAACAAGAGTGGAGTGAAGTGGATACTAAAAATAGGAGGCTCACTCAATGGATATAAAGTGCTTACTAAAAGTAGGAGTGATGGAGTTAATGGCTGAATAAGTCGAGACACTTTCTCAGACGTGGAGTCATGGACATCATGGTGAACGTGAAGAGGATTGGGGTCAAAGCTATGAAGAGTATGAATAGAAGACTCCGATACCGATCACGTAACGAGTGGCGAACAAGAAGAAAACGAAAACGAGAGAGCTCTCACCATATATTCGTCAAACAGTTCTTTACCTAGTGTTTTACCTTTGCATAGATCGTACATTATCTGTGTGAAATTTAGAAGAATTGATAGATTCTTTACTAGGTTGTTTTTACTATCTTTCGATAGTTCGAGTTTTTGTAATCCATTCTTTGTAGTGGAATTTTGCCCTGAAGGCGTGTAGCAAGTTATTTAACTTGCTGCATAGTTTCAATTGTGTCTCCATTGTTTTTACTGCTAAGTTTTAAACTTTTCCTTGTGCTAAAACTTTTTGATCTCAAATGTTGGTTCAACATTAGGGACAACATTTCTGATTTACTTTTAACTTAGTTATTTCCATATCATTTTACGGGACCTCCCGCACAGACATTATTATATACTAGGCGAGATTCGCTGCACGTGGTTCTCCTTGATGAGATTGCAACCCGGAGAAGGAATCATACAAAAATAGAAAATGTATAAGCAGAAGGTATAACATATAATTTGTGCATGATATTTATCGCTGACTTCGCTTTTAAAGGTGGGAACTATATTAGTCATTCATAGCTCAATATCAAAGTCAACATATAGGAAATACTTTGTGCATGATATTTATCACTAACTTCGCTTTTAAAGGTGGGAACTATATTAGTCATTCATAGTTCAATATCAAAGTCAACATATAAAGTCATCAACATGTGACTAGTGTAATGAAAAAGGCATTAAATGCTTCTTTTATGAATTGGAGGATCCTATGGATCTAATCCTAGCAATCTAAGCAATAATTTGGGTAAGTGAATGATGATGTCTAATAAGGCTTGTTGTTTTCCGGTTTTCACATTGGATCTATAGGTGTGCTATTACCGACGAAAAGACATCGAGGATGTATCGGTCAGTACAATATCCTTCTTACAACAGTCAGTTTTGCTTACCCGATGATTCTGTCGTGATATTAGTAATGTTAGGTCCTGATTCGTCAATCAACAAGCAATCTAAGCACGAATTCTCGGTATTCGAGTAAGAAAACTTACGATATACGATCTGTCGAATATCCGCGTTGAAGATCTTGAGAGGTTGTTAGCTTTTTCCGAGTTTCTCGAGCGTGATCTCTCGTTTTAAATATGAATTCGATACTTGTGTTTTCTTAATAATAAAACTCTTATTAAACTTTGATAGTGTACATCATATTTATCATATATCTAAGTTATAATTACTCTTAAGTCCTACACTATCAAAACTTCTAATTTACGCCCCTAATTACAAGGATAATGAAATAATAAAGCACAATTCTAATATTCTCTTCAATCTCCCCCTTTGTGATTGTCTTCGTTTCAGCTCCTTTTAACCTTGTCGGGCGTAAAAAGACTTCCTCAATCCTAATGTTGTCTCGTAGCGTCGATCAACATTCCTCAACTCCAATCTCTCATTTATTGCATCTAGAAGCTCGTTCAGGAGTGGGGCCTCTTCTTCACAAAGATTGTCTCTTCGGTGATCTCTCCCAATCTCTTCTGAATGTTCTTCCTCACTAACTTAAGAGTCCCGTCGCAGAACTTATGGACTTCTGACTTCATCATAGCCCTTGTCTTTCCAATGACTGGATTTAGATAGGTTATGGCGAGGCCAGGGGTCTTGAAGATGTAGTTCTCGGGAAAGTTGTTGAGTGGGAAGCCCTTCATGAGCGGAGATTCCATGTTGACCTTCTTCATGTTGTTCTCTATTGCAATTTGAAGGTCGTGTGCGGTGTGATATTTGATCTGCCGCACCATGAATCTTTTCAGCCCCTCGAGTCATTCAGTCTTGATATATCCAGGATGTGTCTTATACTTTCTCTTGTACATTTAATATAATTGGTAGACTTCATCCGGTGGAAGGAATGGGAGATAGCTTTCATCTATCTCTTCTCGAGTGCGGTTGATGTCCGCTCGCTCAATGATATAGATAGGAGTTGGATATCTTCCAATCCTATGAGAGACTCCGACAAGTTGGAGAATCGGTAGCTTGTTCTTGAAGTTTTCCTTCAGTTGATCAGCTGGAATGCCACTACGATCGGGTCCGAGATAATTGAGCATGAAGATATGCTCCATTTTCTTCCTATCTTCCCAGTGTAAGATGCCCCTCAAATTAAGTTCATTGAGCTTCTTGATCTTGTTTGGAGCCCTCCAAATCTGCTTTCTTATGTCTTCAATGAAAGGGACTTCAATTCTGACGTTCTCCCATGGCGTCTCGACTCTAACTGTCCCTTTTGATAGACGGGGAGGAGAGTCGACTTTGAGCCGTATCATCTCGGGTAGCTCTGGGAGAGCAGAACTGTAGTTCTCGTCTTCTTGAAGTTCTTCTTCTTCTTCAAGCAGTACTAAGTCCACTGAAGCTTGTTGTAGGAAGTATTTGACGTTGGAGAGTCGAGCTTGAGCAGCTTCCTCTGGTTCCCATTCCGTCGTCCACTTCTCGTTTAGGATGTAGTCATCTACGATCAGATGTGGATCGTAGGCAACTGCTTCTTGATGGACTTGGGGGAGGTTTGAGGTTGGGATCGGATTTGGATTTGTAGGAGAGAGGGTTAGTATTTGGGATATGGTGGGAGGTGTGGTTGTTTGTTGGCGGGTTTGAGATTGTGTGGTTGGTGGGTGTGAGGACGATCCTCCAGCTTCTTGAGTCTTTGTCTGACTCAATCCACGACCGCTCCTTGTTGTTCATTGCCGTTTCTCCCCCTCATGACGATCCGAATCATCGGGATCGTCATGTTTACGCTTAGTGCGGGGCTTTCTTCACGGCACGATGTTTGTGCTGGCGGCTCTGGTTCATCTATTAATCTTTTGTAGAGATTTTCTTCTGCAGGAGATCTTGTCTCTAGAGCGAGAAGGCGTGAGATGAGGATATCATGAAGCTGGGTGATCGGGATGGTGTATGGATTGATAAGTGAGGGTGAGGGAGTTGGGGTGGTGAGGATTGGTTGTAGTGGGGTGTGTAGAGTGGTGGTAGGAATTGGTGAGGAGACGGGTGTGGTGTGTGTGTCGGTGGGAGCAGCTTCTGAGACTAGTGTTTTCCCGGTGTCTCTTCGGGAAGTCTTGAGAGCATGGAGCATTCGGTCCATCAGACGATCTTCTAGAGAAGTAGGGCTGAGGAGAGCGCTTCTTGTAGTCTGTGCTCCGTCACGAACATCGGTGGAGTGGGGCCAGGGAGGCGCTCCACTGTCACACGGAGTAGATTTCTGATGTGCCGCCTAGATTAGGTCTTGAGGGTCCGAAACGTCCAAGGACATCCGTTATCAACCCTAAAGTCACCACTTCAGAGGGTTGGCCTATTGTTGGCTCCGAAGATATCGAGGGTCCAATAGGGCTTCCACCCAATCCTTGAGATGATACGATGGGTATCACCTCTATGGGTGTTGAGACAGATTCAATTTGAATCTGTTCAGTAGGCTGATCGCTTGGTGATGGATGAGTTGGCTCCGAAGTCGGTATGAGTGAAGGCACTGCAGACGAGGCCGAAAGTTGTTGTCGGCGAGAGCCCCTTCGTTGGAGTCTGTGTGCTTCATCAGAGTCAGTTGCTTCAGGAGAGATATCTTGTGGGACACCTTCGGGTTCAATCTCCTGAGGCGTGACTTCGGGCTCCGTTGTTGTAACCAAGGATTCCCTGTGAAAAGGCGCTGGGGCTGGATCCATTGCACGTACCATCGCCTCCGTGATAGAGTTATTCTGGAAGTAATTTTGGTATGCCTCTTCAGTTGGATCAACTAAACGGAGCAGCTCCAATGGAATCAGCATTGATTTGAGTGCTAGATCGGCAGCCTTCGGGTTGTGGAAGAAATGAAGGCGTGGCGGAGTGTAATCCGCAACTGGTGATAGCTTCGAGATCTCTGGGTGGACTTCCATGAAATGCGAGATCATTACCGAGAACCACCGTACATATGGAAGAGAACTGGCCTTCGACTTTGTCTCCCTCTGACGCATCTGGTCGGCGAGATCGTTCCAGATCAGCTGAGCCACGTTATATCTTTTGGAGAAGACCACTCCGTGAAAAATGCAAAGGATGTTTCCATTCGCCTTGTCGAAGCCGGAGTGTTTTGGGGAGAGGCATTTGTTGATGATGCCGAACAGTGTCTTCCAGGGATGAGGAATCCCGCTATTTTGAAAGTTGGCCAGTTTAGTCAGCGGCGGTTTGTATCCCATCCGGAGCATGTCGTCTACGATCTCTGCATCCGTTGGAAGTCGGTCGTATTCAGCGTAGTGCGGGAGATCGAGCACCATGGCCATTAGATTTTTCGTCAGGGCGATGTGTCTTGTGTTGAGCTTTGTCATATAGTTCACGCTGTCGCCGGCGACAAAACTCTGCATGCATCCCCATAATTGCTGGAGATAGACCATTGATACTGTGGCCGTCATGGTCAAGGCTGGCCATAAAGGGTGTCCATTGAGGATTGATATTATGACGTCATCGGGACACCGAAACGTTGTTAAATCCAGTTGGAAGCTGTTGTCTTGGACTGACATATAACTTCCAGAGGAGTAAATATGAGGGTAGTTGGGAGTTGCCATATCTGCAAAAATAATATTAGGTTCATTAGTCGATAAAGTTTCATGAATGAATGAATTTGATTAAGAATGAATGTAGAGGAAAATTGTATGTTTAAAGACTTATCGCGGAAGACTTAGTGAAAATTTGAAATATTTGTAGAATTAACTAAGTCTTAGAAGCGTGTTTATATTCGAGTAACAATTTATTCGATTTTTAAAATTTGCGATTGAAAATTTTCTAAGTTTTGAAAAATTTTCAAAGTCCTTTTCAGGGTATTATTATTCGAGTAACAGTTTATTCGATTGATAAATTTTGCGATCGAATAAAATGTGTGGAATAACTCAAGTTTTCGCTGATGACTTTTACGATCGAATAAAATGTTATCAAAAACAATAGTTTTTCGCTGAATAAGTTTTCGATCGAATAAAAAATTGTCGAAAAACTTAAGTTTTTCGCCGCGTAGTTTTGCGATCGAACAAAAGAATATCGAAAAATTTAAAGTTTTCGCCGCTGACTTTTGCGATCGATTAAAATATAATCGAAAAAATAAGTTTTTCGCCGCGTAGTTTTACGATCGAATAAAAATATGTCGAAAACAAAAGGTTTTCGACGCTGAGTTTTGCGATCGAATAAAATTTTAACGAAAACTAAAGTTCTTCGATGACACTGTTTGCGACACCAACTTTTTCGATCGAAAATTTTCAAATCAAACTGTAAATACGTAAAATTTAATCTTCGATTTCTGGGTAAATCATGAGTTTATCTGGGTTCGGAATGTTCAGAGAACAGTGGCGAATTCAAATATCATGATTTTAACCCAAGAGATTGAGTTTAAACACTTTGATTTGAGGCTCGAAAAATCAGTTTTCGTCGAAAATATAAACATGAACTTCTTCAAATATTTTTCGTGAAAATGATTGAGAATCGGATGTTTTTGAACAGAAAATGAATCGGAACAAGTTTCTACCTTCGAAATCAGCACGTTTAATCTAAAAATTCTGAGTAATGAGGAATTTAGTTTGAAATGCCGAAGTCGGTTCGAAGATGTTCTTAGAAGATGAAAGTTTTTCGATTGTGAATTTGTAGCGTGTGAGAGATTTTTTCGATTGATAAAGTGATATTAATACTTTACAATCGGGTAAAGTAAAAATTCTTTTGGGCCATAAAAAAAATATTCTTGGGCTTTTAGATAAATTGAGGTCTGAAGAAAATTTTTATGAATTAACCCCAAAATAATTTGCATAATACTCCCTGTATTTCTGAAAGAGATGAAATTATCTCATGATGTTGATGAAATTCAACATTTGACTCCTCAGATGAGCTCTAAGTTTTCTGCGAGGCTTAAAAATGTTAGAATTCAAGTTTCTACGAATGTAGAAGATAATAACAAAATCTCAGATAAAAACTCCCCCTCAACAATTGCATGAATAAACATTTCCGTACCTACACATATTTTCGGTACATATGAAAATTTTCGATTTAAGTGCAATTAACGCATTCAAACAATTCAGCATAGTTTCTTTAAAAATTTTGTGTTTTACAAAATAGTTAATCGCATTTTAGCAATTCTGAACCAATTATTTATGCATTTAAAATGTGCGAAAAAAATATTTTTGTTTCGGGGTCAGATTTATTTATTTTGAATATTGTCACACAAAAATTTCGAAGACATATATACATTAATTTGCCATAAAATCAGGTAACTAAACTAGTATTCTAAGAGCGTAGTATGAATCACTTTGACAACTATCGCAAGTTTCGCTCATATCACTCAATTTAGTTTTATCAAGTAGATTTTTAGTAGATATATCACTCTTATCATCACAACAAAATTATATCAATTAATTTGTTATCGTAGTATTTTTAATCAACTTACCAAGTGAGAGTTCGTCATTTTGAATCAAAGGGACTTTTAAGGGATTATTTTTAGGCTCTGACTAAAGGGTAGAAATTTTGGGTTAGTGAGCTTAAAAATTCTTCTCTTCAAGGGGCCCTTTTTGCGAGATTCTATTCTGATCCTTTTGCTTTTCCTTTCTATAGTAATTTCTTTTTAGGGCTTTGAGAGATAAGATCTTCTTTGATTTTGGGTCGAGACTGTGTTCCTTTAGAAAGTTTCACAGTTATGGAGTTCGAACCCAAGACTGTGCTTCTCTTCTCGTTTTCTCTACATAAGATCTAGATTATCATTGGAGAAGTTCACTTCGAGGTGCTTCACTTCTAGGAGTATACGAGATAATCTAGGAGAAGTTCACAGTGAGATCAGTGTTTCTCTTCTATAATGATTGATAAATGTGTAATGTACATCACTTTAGCTCTCCCCCTCTTTTTCTTGATTGAGTAACCCCGAATCATTTGAATAATGTTGAAGGCTTAATCGGGTGTTTGATAAAGAAAAGGAATGTCGGAGAAGGCTCAAAGGGGATCTCTAGATGAAAAAGTAAAGGATTTATAATTTAGGCCAAGTGAGGAATTTCCTAGTATGCCCTTATCATTTTCATGACAAATTAAACACAAAAGCGAGATGAAGCTACGAAGGACAAACCAAAAAATAGTCATTTGAAGTGTGACACTCAATTGAGGTTCAAATTCTTACATGTATGATGTGGCTTTGTGTCGTGTGAGACAAACAAAGTTCTTTTGAATAAAAGAATGTCATATGATTTTTTAGGCAAAGAATTTAATCATATATATCGAAGAAACATTTTTGTGAGTAATTTCAAAAATGGTCAAAATCATCGTCATCCCCCATTTTTTTATTTATACTATTTATATATATGTATTATTATATATTTTGTTATGTAAAAATAAAATAAAAATAAAATATATTTATATATAATATATTATTTTTAATTTTAATTTAAAAAAATCTTAAAAGATAGAGTCACTCAAAATAATCAAGAAATATTAAGAAGCACATAGAATATCAAATTGAAACATAGTAGAGCATGTAAAGCACATTTCAAGTAAAATTGAGATTCAATATGCCTAATTTAGCAATAAGGAATTGAAATCATTTTTCATCCAATGCCTTAGTGAATAAGTCGGCAAGTTGAAGCTCCGTTTTAACAAAATACATATATATCGTGCCTTTTTCTACATGATCTTTTATAAAATGATATCGTATGTCTATGTGTTTCGTGCGTGAATGATGAACAGGATTGCAAGTAATGGCTATAGCACTTTGAGAATCACTATAAATGGGAATGTTATTGAAATCAAACCCGTAATCGCGTAGTTGTGTCCGCATCCATAGAATTTGCGAGCAACAACTGGCAGCCGCAACGTATTCCGCCTCGGCCGTCGATGTTGACACACAATTTTGTTTCTTTGAAGACCAGCAGACCAACTTTTCGCCTAAAAATTGTGCTCCGCCAGACGTGCTTTTTTTGTCCATTCGACAACCTGCATAGTCAGCATCAGTATAGCCAATAAGTCGAAATCAGTATTTTTAGGATACCAAAGCCCTAAGTTTGGAGTTCCTTTGAGATATCGTAGAATCCTCTTGACCGCATTCATGTGGGACTCCTTTGGGTCGGCTTGAAAGTGGGCGCATAGGCAAGTTGCAAACATAATGTCGGGTCAGGTGGATGTCAAGTAGAGAAGAGATCCGATCGATAGGTGGTGATGTTGACAGCCTTTCCAGACGGATTAACATCTAGTTTGCAATTAGTAGACATATGAGTGTTCATCGGTGTGCTCTTGTCTTGATTAAATCTCTTCAGAATATCTCGGATATATTTGGTCTGACGGATGAAGATTCCGTCATCGAGTTGCTTGACTTGTTATCCAAGAAAGAATTGGAGTTCTCCCATTAAGCTCATCTCGAATTTGGTCTTCATGAGATTACCAAATTTCTGACAGAGACATTCATTCGTCGATTCGAAAATGATGTCGTCAACGTAAACTTGAACGATCATCAAGTCTTTGCCTTGCCTTTTGATGAAGAGGGTCGTATCGATTGTTTCTCTGATGAAGTTGGATTTGACCAAAAATTCGCTCAGAACATCATACCAAGCACGAGGGGCTTGTTTTAGTCCATAGAGAGCTCTGTCCAATCGATAGACATGATCAGGATGATTCTCGTATATGAACCCTTCGTGTTGAGCGACGTAGACTTTTTCTTTTAAGACGCCGTTAAGAAAGGCAGTTTTGACGTCCATTTGATAGACTTTGAAGTCTTTGTGAGCCGCATATGCTAGAAATAAGCGAATAGCTTCAATACGTGCAACCGGAGCATACGTCTCGTCATAATCAATTCCTTCTTGTTGATTGTATCCCTTAGCAACGAGTCGTGCTTTATTCCTGATTACTTCACCGTTCTCATTTTTCTTGTTCTTGAAAACCCATTTTGTTCCAATTATGGTTTTGCCTTGTGATCGAGGAACCAATGTCCAAACTTGTAGACGCTCGAACTGGTTGAGTTCATCTTGCATCCCAATTCGGGTCTTTAAGAGCTTCGGCTACCTTAGTTGGTTCGTTTTAGCTTAGAAAGCATGTGAATAAACCGTTTTGTGTAGACGTCCTATTACGTACGCCACTTGAAGGATCACCGATAATCTGATCAGTAGGGTGAGCTCGAATCCATTTGCGTTCGTGAGGAATAACTGAAGTAGATTCGTCATTGGATTGGAGATCGATATATCCTGAATTAATTGGTTGATCATTCAAAGTTGGAAAATTCAATTAAGATGTTGAGTCGATAGGAATTTCCTCATTTATATTTGTAGGAACTGCAGTACTAGATGAAGATTCTGAATAAGTACATTCTCCAACACTTTTCGGATTTTGAAGATTCTTCCTTCGACTGTAAACGTTGTGATTAATAAAGATTACGACAAGCCGGGTAGGCGAATCCCGTTGTCCCCAAAACTAGAGTGCTTTATTTTTACGTTTCCGCATAGACAAAGCAAGGGTGGACGTGTGAGAGGTTTATTACGGCAAAGCAACGAATTGGGCGAGCGCGGAGGGCTTTGACGCGTGCCGGTTGTGAAGCGCGCGGGGTTAAGAAATTTTGAAAAAAAATTCTCTGTCCCGAATTTACAACAAAGTTGGTATCAGAGTCATCGTTCTACACAATGGCTGACGGAAGCCGAACGACGGGAGAACGTTTGGCGGACTTGGAAGCTAGGGTGACTACCTTCCAACAGCAGTTCGACGCGATGCCGAACATCGAACAGATGGGAGCCGAGATCGTGACACTCACGCAAGCACGGGCGGCGTTCAAGGCCAAGGTCACGTGACTCGAAGCCGAGACCGCGGCCCTTCGGGTCTTGGTGGCGGGCGACGGCGCCTGTACCACGGCTGCACCTAGGAGATCCGCACGGAGCCGCGGGTCTTTACGGGGGTTTGCAACGCAAAGGAGTTAGACAACTTCCTTTTCGACGTTGAGTCCTATTTCGATGGGGCGAGGGTAGCTGATGAGGAGAAGGTGAGCACGGTGATAACGTACCTCGACGGGGATGCGAAGCTGTGGTGGCGAATGAGAATTTCACTTGGCGCTCAACTCAACCGGCCGAGGTTGGCCACATGAGACGAGTTCAAGTGGGAATTGCGGGCGCAATTCATGCCGGGCAACTCGGCGTGGCGAGCACGCGAGGCGGTTCGGAGATTGCACCAGACGGGGTCGGCGGGCGACTACGTGAAGCAATTCACCTCACTGATGCTGGACATCATGGAGATGTCGGAAGCAGATCAGCTTTTCAATTTCATGTCGGGACTAAAGGGTTGGACATAGGCGGAGCTGGCCTGACAGCGAGTCCGAGACCTCACATCGGGCCGAAAGTGCCCGAAGCGAGCCAGTCGGCTGTAATAGGTGGACGATGACTCGGATGATTCCGAGCCCTCTCGGATGAACCCGCTTCGAATATTGGGAGCCATTAGACGAGGACCCACGACGAGGAACCTCATGTTCGTTAGGTGTGTGCTCAGCGGCACAGAGATATTCGGGCTCGTTGACACTGGCGCAACTCACACATTCGTGTCAAGTCCTCTGATCAGAGATTTAAGCCGGAGGTGCGCTACCATGGAGGGACGATGAAGGCCATTAACTGTCGACCAGCGAGGACAACGGGCTTGGCGCACGCGACGCTAAGCAACGGGGCGTGGTCGGAGAAGATCGATCTCACGCTGACGGAGTTGGACGATTTCGATTTCATCTAGGGGCTAGACTTCATGAAAGTTGCGAGGGTCCCGGTGGACCCTTCTAGCAACCTTAATCGCATTGGCCAGGGAAGTGCGGGAGGAGTCGAGTGCGAGCCGAGGAGGGTCGAGGCCAGACGGGCGAAGTACACCGTTTCAGCACTACAACTGCGCGATGGGCTAAGGAGGGGCGAGCCAACGTAAGTGGCTACGTTGTTCACGGAAACGGGCAAAGGCGAGGCAGCAGTGCGAGCAAGCTGGTGGAGGTGCTATCCGAGTTCGAGGATTTGATGCCAGCCAAACTTCCCCGGGAATTGCCGCCCCGACGAGCCATAGACCATTGCATCGAGCTGGAGCCAGGGGCCAAGGCGCCTGCACAAGCACCATATCGGATGAACTCGGTAGAGTTAGCCGAGTTGAGGGGGCAACTGGACGAGCTCCTGGAGGCCGGACTGATCCAACCGTCCAAGGCGCCTTATGGTTCACCAATTCTGTTCCAGAAGAAGAATGGTTCGATGCGCTTCTGTGTGGACTATCGCGCGTTCAACAAGGATACAGTGAAGAACAAGTACCCCATTCCGAACGCGCTAGACTTGTTCGATAAGCTAGCTCAGGCGGAGTAATTCTCAAAGGTGGACCTGAGATCGGGGTATTGGCAGGTGCGGATTGCGGAGGGCGACGAGCCGAAGACGACTTGTGTGATGCGTTATGGGTCGTACGAGTTTTTGGTGATGCCTTTCGGGCTCACCAATGCATTAGCCACGTTTTGTAACCTAATGAATGATGTGCTCTATGATTTTCTGGACAGGTTTGTCATCGTGTACCTAGACGACATAGTCATCTACTCGCAAAGCATGGCGGAGCATGCAGGACATTTGCGGGCGGTGTTCGATGCTTTGCGAAAGCATCGACTCTTCCTCAGGCAGGAGAAGTGTGACTTCGGGCTAAGGGAGATCACCTTCTTGGGCCACATTATATCGAGGGGTTAGATCCAGATGGACCCGACAAAGGGGAGATCGTTGATCGATTGGGAGAGGCCAAAGAACATTACAAGGTTACGTTCTTTTCTCGGCATGGCGAACTACTACCGGCGCTTCATCAAGGGCTACTCGCAGATCGCTAGTCCCTTGACTGATATGCTGAAGAAGGGAGCTTAATGGCATTGGTCGGAGAAGGCCGTGGAGGCTTTCGAGAAGTTGAAGAAGACGCTAGCACCGGAGCCCGTTTTGAGGCTCGCGGACTACACCAAGCCATTCCAGGTGTATTATGGTGTGCCAACATCGATCGTGAGCGATCAGGACGCGGGTTCACGGGACGATTCAGGACGTTCCTATTCAGACTTCTGGGGACGAAGCTGAAGTTCTCGACGTCATTTCGCCCACAAACGGATGGCTAAACGGAACGTGCGAATCAAAAGCTTGAATAGTACATGAGACATTTTATTACGGCGAGCCAGACGAACTGGATCAACTTGCTCGGCGCGACGCAGTATAGCTGCAACATGCACCGAGCCTCAACTACGAAGGTCAGCCCATTCAAGATGGTGTATGGCTTTTAACCAAACCAGCCAAGAGTGACGTATACGTGCATGATCGGGGAGTACCCAGCAGCGTATATGTTCGCGTGGTCTAGACATGAGTTGTGGACCGCAACTAGAGATAGCATGACCAAAGCTCAGAAGCGCATGAACACATATGCTGACAAAGACCGGCGAGAGGTCGAGTTCGAGGTGGGCGAGAAGGTGCTTCTGAAGCTTAGGCTGCATATGTGGAGACCATGTAACGTGGGCAAAAAGGAGCAGCTAGCGCGGGGGCTCATGCCAAAGTACGATGGGTTGTTCGAGATCGAGTCTCGAGTGAGGCGTGTGGCCTATCGACTGAAGTTACCGGAGCACATGAAGTTACATCCCGTTTTTTACTTGAGCTTCCTGAAGAAGTTTCATCCAGGCGATACTTCTACGGAGCAAATGAGGCGTGTACCACCGGGCACCGCGGCGAAGGTGTTCGACAAGCGGATTCAGAGGATACTCGACCATCGTCGATGGGGCGGTATGAACGAGTTCCTTGTCCAGTAGGAAGGCGAGGATGCGTCCGAGACTTCGTGGGAAGAGTTCACGGACATAGCGCAATTCGATGATGTGGTGGCGGATTATTGGCAGTAGAAGTAGGATGCTGGTTACGGGATTCCGTCAACGAGGACGTCGACTTTCTCCGGAGGGGAGGGGAGAATATCACAACCTTGAAGTGCCACGTCATCGGCTCATTCATTTCCGAGCCCAACCCGAGGAATGATGCCCGATTCAAAAGGCACGAGTTGGAGCGGTTCAACACTGGACACATGGGGCCTAAACATCATTACATGGGACGCGCGGCCAAGGCAGCATCGGGCGCGTGGCATTGGGACAAGCAAGGCAGACGCGCGGACCATGCTGGCGACAGCGTGCGCGACACGATGGCCCGCCCCAATGCTTCGGCACTTGGGCGCGCGGTGTGCCAAGGCAAGGTGCGAGGCCCTGCTGTATGCCCAACATCGGCAGGCGGCTCTTGATGGGGCCTGGGCGGCCGAGCCAAGCCAGCGACGGGCGGTGGCCCAGCGAGGGTCGGTCGAGCACGGTGATGCTCGGCGCGGTCCAACGGCAGTTGCTCCGGCGAACAGCAGTGGCGGCGGCGGTGCCGGGAGGAACAAGGCCGAGTAGCGGCTCGGCCAAGCGAAGGTGGTCGGCGGCGCACGCACGCGGCAGGCTGACGAGGTTGGCGATAATCTCGGGCAAGTTGTTGGTCAGGATCAAGACCCGTCTTCGATCCGCGTGAATGTTGACCAAGCTTTGGGCTATTGAGAGGATTTGGGGCGCCAAGTCAAACAGGAGAAAATCTCGGGGAGAGATTCTCGCAACAGCCAAATTCGAATTTGAATGAGGTCGTTGAGAAAATCTCTCCGAGCAATATTCGCTCGACTCCTATATAAAGGAGGCAGCCGAGAACACCAAAGGCATTCGATCGACATCCACCTTATACGAGAGACACACTCTAGAGAGAAGAGTGAGTTTGGGGCGCACCATGACTTCGAGCGATCGAGCCACATCATCGAGTTTGGGGTGCCGAATTCGGAAGGGATCCTGGGAGGGTTTCGCGAGCGGGTAGTGCGAGCGATTAAGATCCCGATAGGGGACGTTAGGAAGATAACCGTGTTAGGTTTTTCGGGGTTAGGCGAGGCCGAGACTTGTTCGGACCCGCGGGATTGAGTGTTCTTCCTTCGACTATAAACTTTGTGATTATTAAAGATTACGACAAACCGGGTAGGCGAACCCGGTTGTCCCCAAAACTAACCATGCCTTTTTTTACGTTTCCGCATAGACAAAGTAGGGCCGGAAGTGGGAGAGGCGTATTGCGGCAAAGCAACGAATCAGGCAAGCGAGAGGCTTTGACGCGTGCCGGTTGTGAAGCGCGCAGGGTTAAGAAAATTCGAAAAAAATTTCGAAGTCCCGGATTTGCAACAATGCTCGTGTCAGGTGAACTACTTCTTTTATAATAGTAATAAAAATAGATAATGAGCGGGTTTAGCTAAATTCCGACCCGCAACTGGGTTTATATTCGATCCGCCAATCGGTTTTCGGGCTGGAGCTGCCCTTAATAATAAGATATTCACTTACAAGTTGTTTCATGTTTCCCCATAACTTTTTTAAATGTTTTTATGGAACGGAAGCAAATGTTTTGCGATGATTAAAAATGTCTTTAAAATCCGAGAAAACAAAGAAACTAAATTATATTATTAAGATTTATGGATTTAAGCAATACATATACGGCATATGTAATTACAGAAATCATAATCCTAGAGAAAATATTAAGTAAACATTCCACTATCATTCTATAAAAAATAAGTCGCTTAATTACGAAAATACATTATGTACTTAATTATAGAATTCTATCCAATTATAAAATATCTTAGCTAAATCTCCTTGATTATCTAAAACCAAATACTTAATCGTATAATTAATATCTTCATCAACATAAATTGGAGCATATGCTTCTTGTCCTACATCATTCTCCAGCGCTTGAAAAGAACTCAACATCACCTCTGCTGCTCCTCAGACGCGTGATGCTTAAATAGATCAGAAACATTAAGGGGGTGTTTGTTTTGGGGTGATAATCCAAAACATCACGGTGATCCCGCCATCACCTCATCATCACCGCGTTTGTTTAGCGGGGGTGATGAGTCATCACTGTAATGGATGATCACATAGGTGATCAAAATGGGGTGATATTTCAGCTTTTGGATCACCTCCAAAAAGCAGGGTGATCCTCCATAACCCCGGTTAGGTGATATTTTCAGAAATATTTTAGAAAATATTACCCCTTATATTTTAATAGTCATTCCTCATATACTTAGGTAATCAAAATGTGGTGATATTCTAATTTTTGGATTACTCCAAAAACCTAAGTGAAAAGAACTCAACATCACCTCTGCTGCTCCTCGGACGGATGATGCCCAAATAGACCAGAAACACTAAGGGGGTGTGTTTTGAGGTGATCCTCCAAAACATCACGATGATTCTCTCATCACTGTTTTAGTTTGACGTATGTGATTAACCATCACCGTGATGAAGGATTACCTAGGTGATAAAAATGAGGTGATATTCAAATTTTTGGATTACCCCAAAAAACATAGGTCATCCCCCATCACCTTAATGGCCTCCGATATTGTTTGGAACAAAATTACCCCTTATATTCTAACATTCATTCCGTATACACCCTCATTCCAATTTAAAATTACATAATTAACATATTTAAATCTTAAAAAATATTTTTAATATTTTTAGATTTAATAGAATTATACTGAAGAATAATATAGAATAATTATAATTAATGCTTGATCTAAAATTATATGTTTAAAGCGTAAAAATACAAGATTTATATAAAACGCATTAAAAAGTAATAATATTCAAAGATTATCATTATTACGCAAAATATTACCTCAAAAATGAATATAACCCCAATTATCTACATATAATATACATAGAGTGTGTTTGCTTTGGGGTATTGGGGTGATTATGGGGTTAAGATTAGTTAAATTGGTGTTGTGTTGGAGGGTTTATTTCAAGGTGAGATTTAGTTTATACCTCCTTTATACCTCCAACCATCGGCGACATCATCCGACGACATTCACCATCCGTGAGCATCCAATCAACGATAAAAATCCTTCTAACACAATATCTAAAGATTCCATCTTAAACCCAAATTTCCGAATTCTGTGAAATTTTTGTTGAAATCTTCATACCTATGGCTTGCTTTAAGATGTGTCGTGGGATCTTAAACACGATTCTGTGGCTAATTGTTGCTTTAAATTATTCTTCCGCTTTAAGATGTGTCATTGTCCGAAAGTTGATCTATGTTCTTAGATTTGTGGAAGTAAAATTGATCGTTACCATTGGTCATTGTGTCAGTCTTTCCCAAAGATTATTGTGATAATACTCCAAACAATTAGATTTAAGTCATATAACTTAACTGGGTTTCAAGTTTTTTGTGGTGATAGGTTGTTGTGCCAACGTATTGATCTAATCAGGGCAACGAGAAGGGGATTAGGGAATGTTCAGTCGTCTGCCGGCACGCCTCATTTGTGCTCGTTTTGCTCGATGGGTGGAAGCATATTCTCATGGAACTCAAGGATCTTCGTAAAGATCTTTCTACTTCATGCTATGTTGGTCTTTATCCTTATTGTTCTCGTACGTGTTATTTGAGCTTATGGGTTTTTGCCGTGGTGCTTTTGCGTGAAAGTGAAGTAAAAAACCATGCTTGTGATTTGCGTCTGTCATAACTTTACAATGCTTTGGTTGTGAGTGTGAGTGGTCTTTTGCCTGCGAATAGGGAAAAGCAAGCGAGGTTTGGTGTTGGGAACATGATGATCATCATCATAGTTCATGAATGAAGATAATGTTAGAATTAGATTAAACAGTGTAATTGGCTGAGAAGTCTGGCTTGTAAGGTCCCTCCCTTTTTTTCATTTCGGATATTATAATCCAGTATAATAATGAAATTGAAGAAGTTCAAAAATAAGGGTGATTTAATTAAACCTAATACCATCTAAACCCGTCTACCAAACATATGAGATATCATTACTTAAATCCATTGCAAGGATTACTTAATTCCGTTGCGTGGATTTCATGGTACAATTTCATCTTCATCCAAAGATGTATGGGTTGCTTTCATTTCCTATTCTAACTAATACCACCAAATCGCCGCCCCACCTTTTCAAATAATAGGCGACAAACTAAACATGCTTCTCCTTTGTAATTCTAGTATAACTAAAAAGCATTTCAACGTAAGATTCTCAGTCCAAACATTTCTTAATGTTCAGAGCTGTATCTCGTAGGGTCGTTAGAGTCGGGTACTTCAGGCCAACCATGATGAGGGATGACATGACGTTGTGAAAAGGTGTGACAGTTGCCAGTGATACAGGACTATATTCGTACCAGCGGAGAAGATGGGAACGATGCTTGCTCCATGCTCGTTCGATATGTGGAGAATAGATCTAGTAAGACCACTTCCGACAACCAAATGAGGGAAGAAATTCATTGTGGTGGCGATAGACTACTTCAGCAAATGGGCAGAGGCCAAAGCGATTGCCAAAATTGACGAGACAAACATGATCGATTTCCTCTGGCACATGATATATTGTCGATTTGGGGCACCTACGGTGCTGGTCTCGGATAACGGAACTCAACAGTGGAGCAAAAGTGAGGGAACTCTTTCAAGGCAAAAAGATTCAGCGGAGGTTCATCTCTGTAGGACATCCGCAGGCGAATGGACAGGTGGAAGTCACTAACCGAACTATACTCAGAGTCATCAAGGCCATGTTGGCTCACGAAGAGAACCATTGGTTGGAGGCGTTCTATCCCGTGCTCTAGGCATATCGCACGAGGCCCCGCGAAACCAGGGGAGAGTCCTCCTTTCAGCTGGTGGATCTGCTACTGTAATACCCCCAGAGGTTGGAATGGAGACGTATAGGGTCCTCCACTACGAGGAAGAGCAGAACGCGCAACTCTGAAGAGAAAACCTCGATTTGGCGGATGAACTGCGGGAGATTGCCTTTTGTGGATGGAAAAGTACAAGAGCCGAGTGAAGGCTATCTATGGCCGACATGTCAGGCCAAGGGAGTTCAAGGAAGGGGATCTGGTGCTGAGCAAAGCTGATGTTCTGAAGTCATGCCGGAAGATGGAACCGCTATGGAAAGGTCCCTAAAAGATCAAGCGAGTGATGGGGGAGGAGCTTATGAGCTGGAAGATGAGGAAGGCGAAAGGCTGTCACGACCTTGAAATGTAGCGACCCTCAATGAGTATTATGCGTAGAGAGCTAAGTCTGATGTACATAAATAAGTGAAGTGTACTCTTTTTCCTTCGTCGGGATTTTATCCCTTGAAGGATTTTGCTCGGCAAGGTTTTAACGAGGTACTATCTCCCTTGGAACATTGAAGAATTTCTCAATGAAAGTACTTTCGACGACATAAGGAAAGCAAGTAAGAATCCCTAACCCCTCTAGCTCTGCAGCTTTTAATATATTCCGACGGTTATACTGTATGACGTAACCAGCGTTTAATACGAGGTCGACGGACCTGCTGAGGATCTTTAACCCATTTTGCTTTGCAGCATCAACAAAGGCCAACGGGTCTGTTGCATGAGGCTCCAACACAAAAGGTCGACAGACCTGCTGATGACCTTTAATCACTTTAGCTCAGCAACGTTTAATATAGGTTGGCGGACATGCTGAAGACAAACGCCCCAGCTCCGCATTGCTAATAGATCGACGAATCTGCTCTATGACACCTCCAACGTTCAATATAGATCGACAGATCTCCCATAGGCCTGCGACGCTAATATAAGCCAACGGGCTTGTCGTATGACATATTCCAGCATTCAATATAGATCGACTGATCTGTTAAAGGTCTGCAGCACAAATATGGGTCGCCGGACCCGCTGTACGATAACATCCAGCGTTCAATATACATTGACAAATCTGTTGTAGGTCTGCGGCATTAATATAAGCCGACAGGCTTGCCGTATGACATATTCCAGCATTCAATTTAGATCAATGGATCTGCTGAAGGTTTGTAGTACGAATATGGGGTGAAAGACCCATTGTTGATAGCATCCAACGTTTAATATAGGTTGACGGATCTGTTGTAGGTCTGCGGCGTTAATATAAGCCGACGAGCTTGCCGTACGACACATTCCAATGTTCAATATAGATCGACGGATCTGTTAAATGTCCACAACGCATGAAAAGTCGACGGACTCGTTGTAGGACAACATCCAGCATTCACAATAGTCGATGAACCTGCTGAAGATATGCAGTGTTAATATAGGTCGACGGATCAACCGTATGATATTGCCGATGTTAATATAGGCTGTTGATCATGCCGATGATGTCTTGGAAGACTTCCTAAATTCAGAGATCTCTGAATTTAGGATTTAAATTGGGGAGGGTGTTTGAATAAGCTCGTTTCAAGTATCTTTCGGCCATACCTTTACGTCTGGGAGGATTTCAGCTACGCTACAAGATAATCGTGGAATAAAGGTCGTCTGTAGGATAATCGGAGTAATCTGACTCCAGTACAAAAGGTCAATAGTGCGTCTGGATGCAATGAAGGACAAAAGTACCCCCAAGGGAAATAAAAGTCGCGTCGCATTAAACAGATAAAGGATTATATGCTTTCAGACAACAGAGGACAGAGTTACATTTCAGGAAACTAGGAAAGTAAAGCATATCTTCTACAAAGTACATAAAAAAAAAGAACGTCTCTTAAGGAGCTATGGAAAAGGAAAACTTGTTAGCCCAGCAGAACGGTGGAGCAAAGAAGCCTCTGATTGGAATACCGACGGCGAGCTTGAAGTCTCTCGGGAAACAACCGGCCCACCCCAAGGCCCAGTGTCGGTGGTAGCGCCAGGGAGAACTAGCAAACCAGAGAAGAGAGCAGGTGGGTCACCTCCGTCAAGACAGACCAAAGATTTGCACCACTATGATGTGGTGCTCCTGCCGAGGTCGCTGTTCACTGCCGCCAGCAAGGACTATCGTCCTGCAAAACGGGCTGATGGTGCCTGAACCCTTCATGGAGGCGAACTAGGAGCGCGGGGGTTCGGGAGGCGGAACGGGCTACCGACCCCCAACAAGACGAAGGCGGAGAAAAGAATGGAGGAGCAATGTTGCGGGTCTGCAGGTGCACCACCACTGCTTTTCTCTGAGCCATTTTTTGGATAAGTTGAAGAAAACACACACTAACACACCAAGAACACACGTAGAGATTCTTTCTTTCGTCTCTTTATCTTTTGGTGCTTAAAATCATATGTAAAGAAGAGAGAAACATGAGTTCGAGTGTTCTTTCTTCCGTGATAGTAAGAATATTCTTCGGTGGCCCGTGGACATAGGATTCTCCCGAATCCGAACCACGTAAAATCGGCGTCCTGTTTTCTTGTTATTCCTTATTTATATCTGTTACAACTCTTCCAACAACCTTAATCACGCGTAATCCGTTCTAATCTCACCGTTATGAGTTTTCCGGACTATAAACTTTGTTGATCAGGACCACACCCGCATCAGTGCTATTCGATTTTCTGCCGACTCTGATTGGATATGGAGCTAGAGGGCAACTGCAAACATGTAATTCATATGCTTGCCACCAGATGTGAATACTCATGCCCAATTCGTTATGTTATTGCGGATTGCATGACGTATTTTTTTCATCGTTTCACTAAGGTTCTATTTTGTTAGAAGATTACGCAATAGTGTTGTTCGTAACTTAGCTAAGAAGACCCTTGTCTTATGATGGTGAGGGGCGAACTACCCCGACCTTAGCCAAATATTCTAGTTATTTTGGGATATGCATAATAAAAATCTGCCTTTTCCCTAAAAAAATGTCCAAATTTGCAAAAATGCAATATAAAAGTGAAGTCAAAATCCATCCGAAAAACAAAAGTTAAGTCAAAACTAGGTAAAATGCGCCAATTTGACTGTGCTTTTGGTCAAAGAATCAGATCCCAGTTAGAACGACGCTTCATTATTTTGGGAATAGAGCGCTCTCCTCTCAATATTCGAACAAATGCTATCGTTTTTTTTTATTATTCGAACAAATGCTATCGGCGTTTGAAGAAGTGCCATTGAAAGTTGTTCTTCTTGAAGTGCCATTGAAACCGATCCTTCCTATTTTGGCAACATATGACAATGACATTTCTTATTTTTGCAATCTCAAATAAAAAAAACATTAAAGTTGTAAAAGCCTGGGGTACGTGATGGAGGCTAGGCGCAACGCAACCATGTTAATCAGCACAAGATTGAATCAAATTGAATAAAAAAACAAGGAAAAAAAAGTTGCTCAAAGAAAGAAATGTATAACTTTAATGATATTGGGTTGAAATATAAAATGAACCGTCAAGTCTGATGTTAGAAATTAATTTAAAACTAGTATACCTACGCACACCCCAACGTGTGCAAAAAAATAATACAATAAAAATTAATAATGTGTAATTTAAAAAAACAATGAAAATTAGATTTATTTGAATCATTCCTCAATAATAGGTATGTGGTTATGCTTGTAATAACTTTTTTATTTTATTATTAAAATAAAAAGGAATAAAAGACCAATTCAAACTTCTAACGTGGGTTCATTAATTTTTTTTCTTAATTATTAATTGTAGCTAAAATCTGATTGGCTAATTATGTTACACCATTGACGGTTTTTAAAGGATGATGACGCTTAATAAAAGAGTATAGATAATTCGTGATTTAAATTGAGTTAAAAACGGGTTTCATAAAAATGAATGCTTTGTGGTTTTTATTTTTTTATTTTTTTTAAATACAGGATTAGCTTCTATATTGTGATCCTCTTGTTCATGTGGAGCGCATCCATCCTATTCTATGAAATATTTCCATGTACTTATTAGTACCCTCTAAAGCCACACGTCTAGCTGTTAAGGCTGTAATAAATGTACTCTATCGGATAATTACAAGTTCAAATTTGGAATGAAAATGAATAAATGAAATTAAACGACAAAACCCTAACCAACATATCCCTTGCCTTGTGTGATCGTCTCTCTATCTCTCTCCGTCTCGTGGTGGTGGCTGATTTTTCGTATCCCTTCCCTCTGATCTTTGCTCGCGTATCTTCCGTTTCAATAGATATTACTTGGTGATTCCACTCGAGATCATTTATTCGTTTTCATTGGCCATTTGGAATTGTGATTTATTACGCCTCGTTCATTCTCCCGCCCCGTAAATTTTCGGACCCTGATTTTTGCCCCCAAAAATCGCAAACCCGACCCAACCTGTTCTTCCCCATTCCACGAATCGACGCCCGGCTTTCCAGATAGAACTTTCGTAGTTGCGATTTCGGTTGCGCGCATTTCCCAAATTTTAATCTTTCTTTGTTTTTTTCCGTCTCAAGCATCGGGGAATTTGATCTTTGGTCCTACAAAATTTTCGTTTCGTCGGACGTAATAAATGGCCCAATGGGAATGCAAAGTGTTGCTTGCTCGGGGGCATATTTAAATTTTTGCAATAGGGCTTATAGTGTTTTCTGTTATTGAGAGGCATTATTAGATTGAATAATTTTCCTTCGATTATTTCTTGGCATTTGGCTTCCGGTCTCCATTGACTTCGGTGAAGTAAAAAAAAGGGGAAAATGTTTAACAAAATCATGAAAAGAGGGCAACGTAAGCCTTCGAAATCCGAGGCAATCGAGCCACCTATACCCACCTCTTCGGCTTCCGACGTCACCGTCAATCATGCCTTGCGCCTCACCGGTGGTGCCGCCGCCACCACTGTGCCACCGCAAATGGCGGAACAGACTATCGTGGCACAAAATCACAGTTCTGTTGAAGTCTTGCCTATGCTGAAGGACGTGCCTTTGTCAGAACGGCACGGAGTGTTCATCCGTAAACTTCAGATGTGTTGCATCGTGCTCGATTTATCGGATCCCATGAAATCTGCTCGGGAGAAGGAGCTCAAGAGGCAAACCCTGGCTGAGCTTGTTGATTTGGTGCAGTCCGGTTCGTGCAAGATGAACAAAATAATGCAGGAGGAGTTGGTGAAGATGATATCTGTGAATATCTTCAGATGTTTGCCGCCGGCATCTCACGAGAATACGGGGTTGGAGGCCGGAGATCCCGAGGAGGACGAGATGTTCATGGACCCTTCGTGGGCCCATCTGCAGCTCGTATACGAGCTCCTTTTGAGATACGTAATATCTTCAGACACGGACACTAAGGTTGCGAAGAGGTACCTTGATCACTCATTCGTGCTGAAGTTGCTTGATCTGTTTGACTCTGAGGACATAAGGGAGCGGGAATATTTGAAGACTATCCTCCACCGTATTTACGGGCGGTTTATGGTCCACCGACCCTTTATAAGGAACGCGATAAACAATATATTTTATAAGTTTATATTTGAGACGGAAAGGTATAATGGGATAGGTGAGCTGTTGGAGATTCTTGGTAGTATAATTAATGGTTTTGCGCTTCCGATGAAGGAAGAGCACAAATTGTTTCTCGTTCGAGCCCTAATTCCGTTGCACAAGCCTAAATGTGTGTCTTCGTATCATCAGCAGTTGGCTTACTGTATAATCCAATTTGTTGAGAAAGATTACAGGTTGGCTGATACTGTTATCAGAGGTGTGCTGAAGTATTGGCCGGTTACAAACTGTGGGAAGGAGGTTCTTTTCCTGGGAGAGCTTGAGGAGATTTTGGAGGCTACGCAGTCTGCGGAGTTTCAGCGCTGCATGTTTCCTTTGTTCAGACAAATTGCACGAAGCATCAGCACCTCCCATTTTCAGGTTTTTAGATACTTTTCTACCTTTTGGCACTTTTTTTTTTTGTAATATCCATGCAATAGTCTTTAGGAATGTAGTTTTTAGTGTATAAATTCTCTTTTCTATATTTATTTCTATAAGTAGTTCAACAACGTAAGTTGGTTTCGAGTATCTAACTCGAGTTATTTTGCTTGTGGAAATGCGTTGGAACAGCTGATTTGCCACCGTCAAACGTCAATTTTAAATAAAACTATCGGTGACTTGGCGCTATTTCTGAAGGAATGATTCTATCTATTTCTTTGAAAACTTTGGCTAAGTTATTCTTTCATTTTATGTTTGTTTACTGCGCTAATTATTAACATCAAGCATTCAATGTTTGCAAGCATTTTTCTTGTCAATGCACGAAGCTGATCACAACGCCATGTCGCTAAAGAGGTTTTTTTTTTTATCCTTATTGACAATACAATGCTTAAAATTTAGTTAAACTATACTTCGTCATCTAAAACTGATGAAACTAGTGGACCCAGATCTCATGCTTCTTCGTTTGGTCCCTATTCTCAGGACTCAGGAGTTCTCAGAGAATCTAATGGTGGTAGAAATTGTGCACAATTATAAATGCTATCTATGTTTTTTTTTACGAATAGAAACTGTTATTGTTATATATCTCTTCTTGATACTTGAAACTCTTAACTGTCTCGTGTCTTGATTCAGACCTGCAATGGTTTTCTTTTTTTCTTTTTGGTTAATATATATGTGCGTGCCAGGTGGCGGAACGAGCTTTGTTCCTGTGGAACAACGAGCACATAGTTGGGCTGATTGCTGAAAATCAGTGTGTTATTCTACCAACCATATTTGAGGCCCTGGAGAAGAACATACAAAGCCACTGGAATCAGGCGATCATTGGCTTGAGTTCCAATGTTCGAAGAATGTTCCTTGAAATGGACTTTGAGCTTTTTGAAGAGTGTCAAAGGAAGCATGAGGAGAAAAAAGCCATGGCCTGTGAGTTGGAAGAGAAACGAGGACTGAAATGGAAGAGACTTGAAGAAGCTGCCTCCTCTGATGGAGATTATATGCTCGAAGATTAGTGGCTGATTTTGAAATCAACACAGCTGGAGATATATGTGCTCTACGAAGAGATGGAGAAAGGCATGTGAACAGTTTTGAAATTGGCTTATTTTGATGGTTGCATTAAGAGCTATATGAAGTGACTGTGAGAAACAAAAGGGAAGCCAAGGAATGCACGAGGAAAGAATCGGGGCCGGGCCTTTATCTCGGTTTTGCTCTTTCCAGTCGAATTGATTATTTGCTTTTTTGGCATTTCAATAAGTGATGAAGATATCTGTAACCTATGGAAACAGTTATTTCCCAGATTGATCATGTTGTTTTACCTATTGATCATGCTGCCCTTTTCTTTTGTTTTTTTTCCCCTGGAAGAATATAGGGAAGCATAATGTTGTTCAATTTGCTATTAATGATGTTGCTGCTACTTACTCTTTTTTGATGTGTTGTTTTTAAGCAATAACACGCACGCGCGCACACACTCAGACAATCGCATGGTCGGAAATCAAATTTTTTTTTTCTCCTTCATGATAGTAGAAAAATTAGAACGGGTCAGCCAGTCAGAGCACAATAATCAGTTGAAAGTATATAATAAATATATTACAAGATACGGCAAAATCATCAAAAACATAGTAGCATGTAGTTGTGAGTATGATGGTGGTCGTGTTAGCTTTGTTGCATCTCCTGCAAATATCATTCCAAACAACTCATTACCACCACCGCCACCACGGTTGTTGTTAGCTCCGGTTGTTGTGGTCGTGCTCCCTCCACCGTAGCCTCCTATGTTCTCGCTATTGTCCCTGCAGGCATGTACCATTTTCAAATAATCAATCCAAAAAAAGGCAGACTTTGATGGAGGAGTTATTAATAATCCCCACCTAGGGTCACCAAAGACACCAGCATTCATGGTGAGTTGGTCGATTAAGGTTGCTGACTTGGGCTCGAGGAGGTTGGAGGAGGATGCCTTTGAATTTTGCACACCGCCACCGGATGGCACGAAGAAGGCTCCATTTACCATTATGTCCCCATCCGAACTCCAATTCCAATCCGACCATTCACCTTCGTTTGTGTCCTCACGCTTCGTAACCTAATTAATTTATACAAGAACGTTTTTATCATATTGATTGATTCATTTAGATGCGTATGTAGGTAGGTAGGTACGTACGTACCTCCTTAGCACTAGGATCAGCGGGTGCGGTGTAACGATTGCCCTCGCTCTTAACCGTAGGGCTCGCGCTTCCCCCGATGGCATACATCTTCCACTCGAAGAAGTCGTTGTTCACCACATGCACGTAACCCCTCCTTATCCTCGGCATCCTCTGGACGAGCCCTTCTCCGAACCGATTAAACGCTATTGTCACCTTTTTTTATTTTATATTTTTTTTCCAAACAAAAATAGAAAAAGAAAAACAAAGTGATCAACTTCCATTTCAGTAGCAGATGGATAATATTTCAGCAGGTACGTACCTACATATTATCTGGGAATTAAATTCCCCTTTAGTCCAAACACAATAACCCAACATATAAGTTCCTGGAGTTCCACCATAAAACTAATTGGCAATAGAGGGAGTAGCCCGCGAGCTCATAAGCAGCTCTAAAACTTATTGTCTAATCGATGTGGGACTTGGGGTTAGATACCCAACAGAATCTCACCTGCATTCCCGAGTCCGGCAAGTAATTATCGTCATGCCCCAGCAACATAACCTCATCATGACGGCTAAAGTAGTTGTTGGATATCGTGATGCCTGTGGACCCCATGATCACGTCCACCAACCCATCCGTGCAGTGCGAGAGGGCGCAGTGGTCGATCCACACGTCGCTCGACCCGAAGATGGAGATGGCGTCCCCGTCCGACCTCCCCCTGTACCCCAGGTGGGTGGGGCTCGACCTGATGTTAGGGATGGGAAAACTGCCAATTAAAGGCCCATTTGAAGATCCAATGAGTCTGAGTCTATAGACCACAAACATTAACATTTCTAGGGCAATGACTCCGATCTATACCAATTATTTAACCGAGTCAGGGTATAGATTTAAGTGGGTCTGCCCATTGCCGCCGCTTCCTAACCTGATGTTCGTGTTCCCCGAGGGGGTACAATCGTAAATATGCATGTTGTGGACGATCACGTTGCTGACGTACTGCAGGGTGAGGCACCCGTTCCCGGTTATCCTCACGTCGGCCCCGCGCCCGTCGACGGTCTTGTAGCTGTTGAAGATGAGCTCGTGCTTGAGCTTTATGACCATATCGGTCTCGAACACGATCCACAGGGGCTCGTCCTGGATCACACCGTACCTTAGGGTCCCGGGCTTGGGGTCCACCGTGTCGTGGTCAGAGGAGTCGGTGACGGTGTAGTAGCGGCCGCCCTTTCCGCCCACAGCGGACCGGCCGAACCCGATGGTGCAGTCCGCCAGGCGCTGGCGGTCGTTGGCCCAGTTTGGGTCGCACCGCCAGCAGTCGTCGATTGGGTTGCCCGTGAGGCACTGTTGGGATTGGGACTGTGATGAGAGGTGGCGCCTTCTCCATATCGATTCGTTCACTCTCCTATACAAACAAGATAACAACCATACTTTTCTTATTATTATTATTATTATTATTATTATTTGAATGACATTTAAATACATTATTCTTGGAAAATGGTAAAATTTGGAGGACTTTGAAGTGTAACAAACAGTAAGGAGGCATAAAAGTCAAGATGGGAAGAAAATGCAGAACAGCAATGGCTTGACCCCACTGCTCACATGGGATATGAGTGTGTAGACAGAAAAGCGAATATGTGAAAAGTAACACCAAATCTGAAACACGAACAAGGAAAAAAGTAAAATAAAAGCTCAATACAATTCAAGCTGAAAGGAAAAGAACAGATCTTGAGCAGAGACGTTCAAGTCCACCAGCTATGTATGTAGCAAAGCACATCAGCGAAGTGCAATGAACATACAAAAAAAAAAAAGAAAGAAAAATGCAGATAAAGACAGAGCGATTCGAAAAACACCCATTTTCAAGGTAATAAGATTTCAGTTGAGTAGAGACACTCTAGATGGATGCGTTGTACAAGAGCATAGGGCGAGCAAAACCTCACCAAGGAAATTGACAACGAATCAAATTAAGGATCGGGCTTTTTCCCCTTTTCTTACCCTTTTGGCAAATTGTTGCGAAACAAAGCACAAATTGCTTACCTTTGCACATCTTGAGTAACAAGTTCAAGGCTTGGGTGTTGATGAGAGAGCGCCACAGAAACTAAGAGAGAGGAGCAAAATGTGAAGAAAAAGAAGAGAATGCAGGTAAGGCGAAGCATTCTCAGAGGTTAGACTACGAGCTGCAGTGCAGGGGGTGTTCTCTGTGCGAGTTCAATTAAGCGCTTTTAAAAGAAAGGAAGAAAATAAAGAAATGTGTCTTTTCTTGCTTTTCTGGAACTCAAGATTATGCGGAAATGCGATTATGGTTAAGCAAATGTGAACCAGATTGGATTTGTACAGTACAGTGGTTTAATCAAATATTTTCAACAGACGTTAAAGGAAACCTGTGATCTAGGGAAGGCTGCTCGATAATTGAAGATGGCGAGTGTGTGTGAGAGAGAGAAGGTGCCATATAAAAGAATAATAGTTATTATCTGTCCTATTAGATTATTTCTTTGGCTTGGTCGCGAAAACATATAGACTTGCCCAACCGCTTGTTTCGGTTAACCGGCGGTTGCCGGTTGGTTACGGCCACAACCGGCAGGAGACGGATGCCGGTTGGCCGTCTCCGGTTGCCGGTTGACCAACCGGGCGGTCAAAGGGTATCCGGCGGTTACCATCCGTCGGTTTTTTTTTAATTTTTTTTATTTTTTTTTAATTTTTTAAATTTATAGTGTATATTTCGATAGTTTTCGACTTTCGGGACACAATTATGTTTTTTTCAATATATAACAAGGGTTTCGATTTAAAAATATTAATCATCATAAATTAATTTCATTACAAAAATGAAGTTACATTTACAATAAAATTTACAAAGTCGAAAATACAAAGTAAGAAAAAAAAATTTATTCGTTGTTCGTTGAATACTTGATTCGCAATCGTCATTTGCCATCGCCAGTCGATAATCGGTTTCTGAAAAAAAATGTACAATAGAAGTTAGTTAGATAATATTTTTTTGTACAATCGCCATTAAAAAATGAAATTAGTTTATCTTTTTCGGACTTTGTCGTTGGCTTGGATGTCGTCACGCGAGCGATTTCTTGAAGAAGTTGGCTGAAAAATAAGATTGTATGTGTAAGTAATTATTTAAAAATATAAAATAAAAAATTAACACAATGAGTTTAGTATTAAATTTAAGGACTTATCTTTTTTCGGGCTTGAATCTTTCGCCACTTTCGGAGATTCTCTATTCTCTCTACTCTTAGTCGCCGCCGCCATTGCCGCCACCACTAGTCTCGGTGCTGGTGGTGTCGTCGAATACGTCGTCGTCCGAATCGGTATTCGTGAAATCTTGTGTCCGATGTTCGGCTCTCGTCCAATCATCGAGAAGGCATTGGTATTCGACGTTTTCTACCATCAACCTCGAACGCTTTTCACTTAAAGTTAAGCCGCTCATGCTAAAAGCTTGTTCAACCGCGACGGTTGAAAGTGGGACGATAAAGATTTCTCTAGCGATCTTCGCCAACGTTAGATACGTTGGCGACATCTTCGACCACCATCTGAGGACGTTGAACTGATCCTCGTCCTCGGCGAACTCAAAAGTGGTCGACAAGTAGTTATCTAACTCTATGAACGGGTTCGTCGACCTTTGGCGTTTGCTCGTGTTGAGGAGGTTGTAGTAGGAGGCTAAGCGATCACTACCGCTAGCACTACTACTACTAGTGGATTGACCCGAACGCGATCGAGTTGGGTCTTGGCCAATATCGGTCTTATACGCTCTAAAGACTGCCTTTAGAGCGTCATACCCTATATTCCTAACTTGAATATTGTAGTTATCGGGGATAACACTAGAATCAGCCGCAATGGACTGGTAGTATAGTGCCCGAAAATTATCTGTCCCCTCTACGCGTATTCTGGGGTCTAATATCTGCGCAATGATGAAGATATCGGGTAGTTCCCAAAAGTATTTCAGCCATTTAGCCTTCATGGCTAAAACGGCCGGACCCGCAATCTCGTCATTGACAAAAGCGTTTAGATTGCATGCGACTTTAACGCAATGATCTAATGCTAAGATTGATGTCGGGTAATATGTTCCCGATATTTCCTTCGTGGCATCGTGAAATACTTGAAGTATTTCACATATGCCGTTGCATCCGTCCCACATCGTAGGATGTAATGCTACCCCGAATTCGGGGTTTTCGTCGTAGAAATCGCTCAAGATGTGGCGATATTCGTACGACGTATCCAACATCTTGTAGGTGGAATTCCACCTGTTGCGTACATCTAAGGCAAACTTCTTGGGCGTGATTCCCAAAATTTTACAATGACGCTTTCACTTCTTCAGTACAGAAGAGTGGGGCACCTGTAACTAATTGCCGTTCGTATCGACGTAACGTGTGCCTTTAGATGCGTGAGTGCGTCCTGAACACATATGTTAAGTATGTGGCAGAAGCACCGCACATGAAAGAATCGACCGCCAAATGACGGTCGCAATACTTAGTCAAATCTTCAATGCTCGCGTTATTAGCGCTAGCATTATCAAAGGATACCGAGAAAATCTTCTCGAGTATCCTATATTCCGATAAGATACTCCTAAGCTTAAGTGCGATGTTTGAGCTGTGTCAAATTCCCTATACCCAATTAAGCGTTTCTGTACTTGCCAAGAGTCATCAATCCAATGGCATGTAACGCCCATGTAATGATGATCTTGCCAGTGATCGCTCCATATATCGGAGGCAATGGACATTTTACACTCTAAATTTCCTAATTGATCTATTAACTCGCGTTTATACGCGAGTACCTGTTAGGGATATGCCCTCGAATGCTATACGAGGATTGGATATGTATAGGACATTAGCTTATTTATCATTCGATTGTCAATGTAATCAAACATTGTTTTGCGTATTAATAAAGGCATTATTCGTTTATTGGTTATATGAGTTCTTTACTTAGCATCGGGTAAAGCAATAAATGAATAAATCCAAATGTGTCGAGTTGAGTCACTGTTCTCGATGGGTACGAGAGAGGAAGGCACTAGTGGACTCTTAACCTCGAACATAAAATGTCCATATGCCTTAGGTTTCAGTTGGGTGCTGGCAAAACCAATCATGGCTTATTTGTATATGACTTATCGTGTGCCGATATACCGCTTGGAAGCGGAAGTCATGACTTGTGATACGAGTCGAATCAAGGGATTGAATCGTTTCATGGACACTGACTCGCAGGTCGTACGATCAAACATGGCTTATTACTCAAGGAGTGTCAATGATCGACGACAAAAACTATAGTAGTCTGCTTGAACCTTAGACCGAAAGGGGCTTTGACGGAGTTGACTTTGAAGTCTTGACTATCACTGGTTTCGCTAGATCCGATTTGCTATTGCATGGGTCAGCGGGACAGATGCGGTCTTGATGGATATTTGTGATTGCCGGGCTTAGACCGCCGAGTACGGATTCACAGTCTCGCAAGTAATCGAGACAAGTGTCCTATGAGAATGACGACGGGAAATTAAAAATCCTTGGCCAAGGTATTAAACTAACTCATGTTAGACATGGAGGGTAGTTTGTAATTTGCCTCGTGTCATTTTATCATAGTATCGAGTTTAGTGAGTTTGACAAATACCATGGCTCTCACTCGATCGGGACACAGCTGAAGGGTTTGTACGTAGTACTATAATCTATAGTTAGGTTCTGGAATGAGACTAGTTCGAAATTCGTGCTCAAGTCGGGATCTGTCCGGTACTGCGGGATTGACTAGGCACCTACCGGACTCTTGGATTCCTCCCTTGCCGATTGAGTCGAACCTAGAGAGTCGGGCTTAAAAAGGATCATCAATGTGTACCGAGAAGGAGAGATTGTGTTTCGGGCCTTAACGGGCCTCGGGTCGTTATGCCACGCCTTATTGGGCCTCGGGGTCATTAAGTGGACCGAAGTCGGACTTCATATGAAACTAACTTTAAGACATAGGCTTGGCTAAGTGCTTAGAAAGACTTGAGGGAAGAATTGGAATTCAACCCTAAGCCGAGAAATTCGAAATATGCCTTAAAGGGTATTTTCGTAATTTACAAATATGGTAATAAAAATATTTGGAATATTATTTAATAAAACTAAAATTTGAATTTATATTTTATATAAATTTCGAAATTTATTTACCATATTTGAAGATATTTTAATATCTTAGTTAGTTTTCTATTTATAGTATGTTCCTTTAATAGAATTTTGAATTCAATTAGGAGAGATATTTTGGCAAAATATCTCTCATATTTAGGAACAAATATTTCGAGATTTTAGCCTTGTTTAGGGCTGAAAATTTCGTCCTCCCCTACTATAAATAAGGGTGAGACCCTCGTCAAAGAAAAGGACACGGGAAGAGAATCGACGCGAAATTTCTCGACCCGAGAATCGAAACACGAACACACAAACGCAAACCACTCTCCCGAGCGACGGATCAATTCTCTCTAGCCATCTTCGGAGAATCGAAACCGTGGTACATTGCGAGGTCGGCGTGACAATCTAGACGATACCCAACACGACCGCGGCCGACGACGCAATCGACGAGGAGCTGCCACTCGCTTCAAAGGTAATCTCTCACGGATATGACACGCCCTATTACGTGTCAAAGTGATTAGAGTTTTCGATCCGAGCTGCGTAGGAACCCGAAAAAAATTTTATTCCGCACCGTATCCCGGGGCGTTGCGTCTGGGTACAAACCGGGTACCTTTCCCAACACATGGATAGGAGTATATAGCCCTTGACCTTTGGCTCGTCTATTTGCCACTTGACATACGCAGCCCGGTCGTCGTCACTCGCATCAGTTCCTCGTCTATTTACCACGGTTTCGATTCTCCGAAGATGGATAGAGAGAATTGATCCGTCGCTCGGGAGCGTGGTTTGCGTTTGTGTGTTCGTGTTTCGATTCTCGGGTCGAGAAATTCGCGTCGATTCTCTTCCCGTTTTTTTTTTCTTTGACAAGGGTCTCACCCTTATTTATAGTAGGGGAGGACGAAATTTTCAGCCCTGAACAAGGCTAAAATCTCGAAATATTTGTTCCTAAATATGAGAGATATTCTTGCCAAAATATCTCTCCTAATTGAATTCAAAATTCTATTAAAGGAACATACTATAAATAGAAAACTAACTAAGATATTAAAATATCTTCAAATATGGTAAATAAATTTCGAAATTTATATAAAATATAAATTCGAATTTTAGTTTTATTAAATAATTTCCAAATATTTTTATTACCATATTTGTAAATTACGAAAATACCCTTTAAGGCATTTTTCGAATTTCTCGGCTTAGGGTTGAATTCCAATTCTTCCCTCAAGTCTTTCTAAGCACTTAGCCAAGCCTATGTCTTAAAGTTAGTTTCATATGAAGTCCGACTTCGGTCCACTTAATGACCCCGAGGCCCAATAAGGCGTGGCATAACGACCCGAGGCCCGTTAAGGCCCGAAACACAATCTCTCCTTCTCGGTACACATTGATGATCCTTTTTAAGCCCGACTCTCTAGGTTCGACACAATCGGCAAGGGAGGAATCCAAGAGTCCGGTAGGTGCCTAGCCAATCCCGCAGTACCGGACAGATCCCGACTTGAGCACGAATTTCGAACTAGTCTCATTCCAGAACCTAACTATAGATTATAGTACTACGTACAAACCCTTCAGCTGTGTCCCAATCGAGTGAGAGCCATGGTATTTGTCAAACTCACTAAACTCGATACTATGATAAAATGACACGAGGCAAATTACCAAACTACCCTCCATGTCTAACATGAGTTAGTTTAATACCTTGGCCAAGGATTTTGTAATTTCCCGTCGTCATTCTCATAGGACACTTGTCTCGATTACTTGCGAGACTGTGAATCCGTACTCGGCGGTATAAGCCCGGCAATCACAAATATCCATCAAGACCGCATCTGTCCCGCTGACCCATGCAATAGCAAATCGGATCTAGCGAAACCAGTGATTGTCAAGACTTCAAAGTCAACTCCGTCAAAGCCCTTTTCGGTCTAAGGTTCAAGCAGACTACAAACGATTCAATCCCTTGATTCGACTCGTATCACAAGTCATGACTTCCGCTTCCAAGCGGTATATCGGCACACGATAAGTCATCTACAAATAAGCCATGATTGGTTTTCCAGCACCCAACTGAAACCTAAGGCTTATGGACATTTTATGTTCGAGGTTAAGAGTCCACTGGTGCCTTCCTCTCTCGTACCCATCGAGAACAGTGACTCAACTCGACACATTTGGATTTATTCATTTATTGCTTTACCCGATGCTAAGTAAAGAACTCATATAACCAATAAACGAATAATGCCTTTATTAATACGCAAAAAAATGTTTGATTACATTGACAATCGAATGATAAATAAGCTAATGCCCTATACATATCCAATCCTCGTATAGCATTCAAGGGCATATCCCTAACACCATGAGCAATGAGTTGCAGCGAAGCCACTCGGAAATGGAAGTGGGCGCCATTTTGCTTCATTTGAAGGAGCTCTTTGGTGAACACTCCAGAAGTGCTCGCTACTCTTTGACAGAGCAACTGTTTCATTGCAAAATGGATGAGGGCAGCGACGTTAGAGAACATGTGCTGAAAATGATCGGTTTGATCGAGAGACTCGATGCACTCGACTTCCTCATGGACAATGAGCTCCAAAACGATCTCGTGCTCCAGTCACTGTCGGCTTCCTTTAATCCCTTCATTGTGAATTTTAATCTGAATAGGGTCGAGATGACATTAACTGAGTTGATGAACCAGTTGTCAACGGCCCAAACTCAGATGAAAAAGATAAAGGGAAAGGAAGTGGCTCTTCTTGCGACTTATAAGACTCGGAAGTCGATTAGAAAGAAAAATCGGACAAGCCCATTAAGCCCAAGGGAGGAGTTTCAAAAGGCAAGGCCAAGAAAAACGTGTCTAAAGGCGCCAAGCCCACGGACAAATGCCTTCACTGCAATGAGCTCGGCCATTGGAAGCGCGATTGCCCGAAGCTAGCCGCCTCAGGTAAAGAACTTTATGTTTTAGAAACTAATTGTTCTATGACTGTGTACTCCACTTCATGGATCCTAGACTCAGAAGCTAGCGCTCACATTTGTGTTTCAAACCAGGGTCTGGAACGAAGTAGGAGGTTGGCGGATCGAGAGGTCATGATCAACGTTGGAAGCGGACATAGTGTGCCGGCGACCCACATTGGATCAAGAACTCTTGTTTTATCTAGTACACATAAGTTATTGCTTTCTGATTGTTTAGTATTGCCCAGAGGGCTTAAGAAATTATTTCTATTCCCGTTTTGAGCGGAAACGGATATGAGTTCCGCTTTAGTAATAATATTTGCGATATTTATTTTGGAAATAAATGCGTCGGAAGTGCAACTTTACTTAACGGATTATATTATCTAAATGTCAAAGATAAAACTGAATCTGTGAACACAATTACCAACAAACGAAAATTAGAGACCAATATGAGACAATTATGGCATCTTCGACTTGGTCATGCAGGATATCAAAAAATTCGTGAGTTGGAGAAAAATGGCATGATTATGCCGTTGGGTTCGGACCCTTATCCGACTTGCGAATCGTGTATCCTTGGAAAGATGACTAAGTCTCCATTTACCGGGACTTTCCAAAAATCCACAGAACTTCTCACTTTGAGTCATACAGACGTTTGTGGGCCATTCGGGGAAGCGGCTCGAGGTAATTTCCACTACTTTATTACCTTCACCGACGATCATTCAAGATTTGGGAAGGTATATCTTATGAGATACAAGTCTGAAGCCCTTGATAAGTTCGAGGAATATAAGGCATTAGTAGAAAAACAAACTGGGAATCATATAAAGGCCATTCGATTTGATCAAGGTGGCAAGTACATGAGTCTCGAGTTTGACGAGTTCTTGAAAGAGAACGGGATCATTTCACAGATGACACCGCCGGGAACACCACAATTAAATGGTGTGTCCGAACGCAGAAATCGAACGCTGTTGGACAAGGTTCGATCAATGCTAAGTTACACAGACCTGCCACTGTCGCTGTGGGGTCATGCGTTATTAACCGCAACACACGTTTTAAACCGAATCCCTTCTAGTTCTGTCGACCAGATCCCTTATGAAATATGGACTGGTAGAAAGCCGAGCTTGAACCACATAAGAATATGGGATTGCCCCGCTTTTGTGAAAAAGCTCAAGACAGAAAAATTAGAATCGAGAGCTGTGAAAGGACGTTTTGTCGGGTATCCTGAGGATTTCATGGGATACCAATTTTACTTCCACGACGATCAGAAAATCGTTGTAGCCCTTCAGGCTCACTTTCTCGAAGAAGAGTTCGTTTGAGAAGGTGGAGTGGGTCGTGAAGTAACTCTTGGAGAAACGACAGAAACGATTTCACAAACTCCAGTGTTAGAAGACACCGTAGAGCAGTCCAAGACGCAATCAGAGTTGCGCAGGTCTGGTAGAGTATCTCGCCAGCCTGAGAGATATGTAATGGTACACGTCGAGCACGGGGATGCTGCGACGGGGGGTAACGTCGGGGACGACCCCGCTACCTATGACCAGGCAATGACGGATATAGACTCCGTAAGAGGACTTGAAGCTATGTAAGTCGAAATGGATTCAATGCACGAAAATCAGGTCTGGAAACTTGTTGATCTCCCCGATGGTTTTAGACCCATTGGGTATAAGTGGATCTTCAAGAAAAAGATTGGATCAGACGGACTGGTGGATACATACAAAGCTAGGCTTGTAGCGAAAGGTTATAGTCAAAAAGAAGGAATTGACTATGAGGAAACCTTTTCGCCCGTTGCGATGATGAAGTCCATTCGGATATTACTTGCGATAGCAACGTATAACGATTATGAGATCTGGCAGATAGGATGTGAAAACCGCGTTCCTAAATGGATACCTCAAGGAGGAAATAAATATGGAACAGCCAAAGGGTTTTACATCGCAAAATGATGCTCATAAAGTATGCAAATTGAATAAGTCAATTTACGGACTTAAACAAGCCTCTAGGAGCTGGAATCTTCGGTTTGATGAAGTAGTTAAGAGCTACAGATTCATAAAGAACGAAGATGAACCATGCGTCTACAGAAAAAGCAGTGGGAGCAAGATATCGTTCCTCGTATTGTACGTCGATGACATCCTTTTGATAGGAAACGATTTTGGGATGCTCTCGATGGTGAAAGCATGGCTTTCGACCGAATTCTCCATGAATCACTTGGAAGAAGCGACCTACATCCTAGGAATTCGTGTCTATAGGGATAGAACGAATAAGATGTTAGGGCTCTCCCAAGCCCTATACTTAGAAAAGGTCCTGAAACGATATAACATGGACAATTCTAAGAAAGGGTTATTACCTATGGGGCATGGGATACATCTCTCCAAAGCTATGTGTCCTCAAAGTGAGGCAGATAGAAAAGAGATGAATGGAATCCCTTATGCATCCGCAGTGGGTAGCTTGATGTACGCGATGCTTTGCACGCGATCGGACATAGCATACGCTGTGAGCGTAGTCAGTCGATTTCAAGCCAACCAGGGTAAAGAACACTGGACAGCAGTCAAGAATATCCTCAAGTATCTTAGAAGAACAAAGGATATGATGCTGGTCTATGGAAATGGAGAATTAGAAGTGGAAGGATATACGGATTCGGATTTCCAGTCAGACGTGGACGACCGAAAATCCACTTCAGGTTTCGTCTTTACACTCAACGGTGGAGCAGTATCTTGGAAAAGTTCCAAGCAGAGCACAACTGCTGATTCCACCTGCGAGGCTGAGTACATAACCGCCTCAGAGGCAGCTAAAGAAGGAGTTTGGATGAGAAAGTTCTTGGAAGAACTGCAAGTGGTTCCGATTGCCGAAAAACCACTGCCACTGTGGTGCGAAATAGTGGTGCAATCGCGCAAGCGAAGGAACCAAGATCTCACAGTAAATCCAAACACATAGAAAGAAAATACCACGTGTTACGTGGATTCGTTGAGAGTGGCTACATAGCCGTCCAGAAGATTGCGACTGCGGACAACGTGGCCGACCCATTCACCAAGCCTTTATCTCAGGCAGTGCTGAACAAAGATCTCGAGAAGATGGGTATTAGATACAACAACGCATGGCATTGAGTGCAAGTGGGAGATTGTTAAGGATATGCCCTCGAATGCTATACGAGGATTGGATATGTATAGGGCATTAGCTTATTTATCATTCGATTGTCAAATGTAATCAAACATTTTTTTGCGTATTAATAAAGGCATTATTCGTTTATTGGTTATATGAGTTCTTTACTTAGCATCGGGTAAAGCAATAAATGAATAAATCCAAATGTGTCGAGTTGAGTCACTGTTCTCGATGGGTACGAGAGAGGAAGGCACCCGTGGAATCTTAACCTCGAACATAAAATGTCCATAAGCCTTAGATTTCAGTTGGGTGCTGGAAAACCAATCATGGCTTATTTCTAGATGACTTATCGTGTGCCGATATACCGCTTGGAAGCGGAAGTCATGACTTGTGATACGAGTCGAATCAAGGGATTGAATTGTTTCATGGACACTGACTCGCAGGTCGTACGATCAAACATAGCTTATTACTCAAGGAGTGTCATTGATCGACGACAAAAACTATAGTAGTCTGCTTGAACCTTAGACCGAAAGGGGCTTTGACGGAGTTGACTTTGAAGTCTTGACTATCACTGGTTTCGCTAGATCCGATTTGCTATTGCATGGGTCAGCGGGACAGATGCGGTCTTGATGGATATTTGTGATTGCCGGGAAGAGAATCGACGCGAAATTTCTTGACCCGAGAATCGAAACACGAACACACAAACGCAAACCACTCTCCCGAGTGACGGATCAATTCTCTCTAGCCATCTTCGGAGAATCGAAACCGTGGTACACTGCGAGGTCGGCGTGACGATCTAGACGATACCCAGCACGACCGCGGCCGACGACGCAATCGACGAGGAGCTGCCACTCGCTTCAAAGGTAATCTCTCACGGGTATGACCCACCCTATTACGTGTCAACGTGATTAGAGTTTTCGATCCGAGCTTCGAAGGAACCCGAAAAAATTTTATTCCGCACCGTATCCCGGGGCGTTGCGTCTCGGGTACAAACCGGGTACCTTTCCCAACAGTACCGTCTTCGTAATGTCTCGCGTAAGGGTGCTACGTGAAACTTTCTTCGCTTGGGGGTTATACGACTTTCTGATCCACTCTTCGTAGATCGGATCGTCGGCAAACCAAAAAGGAATATGTTTCGCTCAAACAAATTTTGCAAGTTGTTTGCGCGCGACGTCTTCGTTGTACATGAACAAAGACATCGGACTCGCACTGGGTCCTTGTCCGGTAGCGGACGAACCCGTACCCGTAGCCCCGTGCATTTGACTTTGACTTTGACTAATTCCTATCTTAGTAGGATGTTTTGAGCGAATATTGCCGGTAAAATTCCCATATCCGCCCCCCTTCTTGAAAGGGTACTCCTTACCACAATAATTAAATATAACTTTAAAAAAATCTTTATTTTCGGATGGTACCTTCTTGAAGTGTACCACGAAAATATCCGAGCGTAGGGCGGCGGCGGCGGCCCGTGCTTGGGTCTCGATCGGCGGCGAGTCGGCATCAGAGTTTCTTCCGGTTAGTCCCGTTGCGTGTTGCTCGCCGTTCCATCCATGTCCTAGCCGAGGACGTCACTTAGTTCGAGCATAATTTCGGGAGAGTCGTCATATTGGTAGTAGTCATCTTGCGATGAACTACCAACAATATGTTTCCCCCTCGATCTCGAACTCGATCCTCGACGACGGCTATCCATATCTAAAATAAAAGATTAGAATAAACGTTCGATAAAAATATGTGTAAACTTACGAAAAAAGAGCCGAGTAAAATTCGGAGCGCCGTGTAGTAGAGCCGGGCGGGGATTGATGAGTGTAGTAAAGCCGGACGGGGATTGAGGGACTAGTATTTTAATTAGTTTATTTTTAATTCGTGGACTACAACGAGGCTGAGAATTACGCGTTTTGAGAGTGAATAATTGAGAGAAAGAGATAGAATTGAGTTGTGATTTTTTGAAGAGAGGTGGGAGGTATTTATAATTTTTTGGGGTAAGTAGCCGTTGCAACCGCCGGTTCCCGGTCAACCGCCGGTTGCAACGGCTAGTTCTTTAATTTTTTTTGTTTTTTTTTCTCTAACTGTTATTTTTGTCAGAATTTTTTTTCCATCTCTAATCTAACGGATATATTAATTATAATATTATATATTATATTTTTTTCGTATTATATTATATATATTATATATTAAATATATAAATATATATATTATACATACAACCGCCGGTTGAACCGGCCAACCGCCGGTTTTCAACCGGCGGTTTGCGGTTTGGGAATTTCCCAAACCGCGTGGAACCGGCCACCCGCGGCGGCCGATTGCGGTTGGTGGCCGGATCGGTTTAGAAGCGAGCATATAGACAAGTCGCGAACATGATATCTTATTGACTGGACGTGAGATAGAACAAGGATCCTACGATCCTACGTGAGATAGAACAAGGATCCTACGATTTCCTGAGGTATCCGCATCTAGCTTGGATGAAGGAGACATAGGAGTACTAGCAGGATTGAAGTCCAAGTTGTACTTGTTGACGATGTAGTGAATGTATTTGGACATGAAGATTTCGTCGTAAAGCTGCTTGATTTGAAGACATAAGAAGAAACTTTTACCTCTCATAATACTCATTTCGAATTTATGCTTCATCAGGTCTCCAAAATTTCTGCAGAGTTTCGCGGCCGTCGAGCCGAAGATGATGTCATGTCGATTTTCCCTTTCATCAGATCATTTTATGTGATCCGCTTCTTTTGGTGAAGAGAGTCGTGTCGATCTTTCCTTTCGTGAAAACGTAGGAGACGAGAAAATCCGAGAGGACTTCATACCCATCTCGGGGAGCTTGTTTGAGTCCATATAAGGGTTTGTCCAGCCGGTACACGTAGTCAGGGTTCTCTTCTCTCACAAAACATTCAGGCTGAGAGACGAAAACTTCTTCCTTCAATACTCAGTTGAGGAAGGCCGTGTTGACGTCCATTTGGTACATCGCAAAGTTTTTGTAGGGCAGCAAAAGCTAGGAAGATCCTGATAGCTTTAATTCCGGCGATAGGTGCATAGGTCTCGTCATAATCGATTCCTTCATGTTGATTTTAGCCTTTTGCCACCAGCCTAGCTTTATTCCTGATCATGACCCCTTGTTCATCCTTCTTGTTTTTAAAGATCCACTTAGTTTCAATAATGGTTTCCCTAATGATTAGAGACTTTATTCGTTGCAGAAGCGCGAGTGGTAACACCACTGGAGGGATCCTCAATGATCAGTGAGTTCGGATGAGCACATGTCCACTTTCTTCCGTGTGTTTGCAACGATTCAGCGACATCTTTACCCGCAGAAATTTCCTGATTTGGGATAATATGTGGTATTGTAGGCTCAACAGGTTGGGGTTCTGACTCTTCTGAAGACAATTCTGTCGTAGAGTCAGTGGATTGAAAGGTGTCGGCTTCTGAGCTTGTAATGACATCAGAGTCAGTTGGAGGTACGTTATCTTCGCCGAAGTGGAGATTTTCCATCGTAGGAGGCGAAAGGTCATCATTGCCTGGGGCTGCAGAAGAAGTAGAACGATGGATTACGGTGGTCGTGGATAGAGATGCTTGAATAGCATATCAAGATCTACATCGCTTGAGGTAAGAGCATTTGAAGTCTTGCCCACCAAAGAGGTGCGAGGTTGTTCTTTCGTCTACTCTCGTAAATGTCCGGGTTCTGGGCTGGTTTGTGCAGAATCCAGTTGGTCTAGTTTGTCGAACGTAACATTGATGCTCAGATCTTCTCTCTTTTAGGTATACTCGATTGGCTTTGGAATATGTCTAGTATCCCACAAGTACGCCTTTAAAAGCCTTTGGATCAGTTTGCCCCGATCTTCGCGGTCGTTGGCAACATAGCACTTGCATCTGAAGACCCTGAGAAAGGAGACACCTGACACTCTACGGTTGATCATCTCGTAGAAAGTCCTCATAAATCTTCTGTGAAGCGAAGCATGATCCTGAGTGAAGCACGCCGTATTTAGTGCTTCATCCCATAAGAAGTGTGGCAGTCTAGAATGAATCAGGAGAGTCCTGGTTGCTTTAACTAGGGTCCTGTTCTTTCGTTCGACATCTCCATTATGTTGGGGTGTCTTCACAGCTGAGACTGTTAGGTAATACCAAGCGATGCGTAGAAGTCTCTGAGCTTTTTGTTCTTGAATTTCGTCCCATTGTCAGTTCTGATTATTTGGACGCTCAGCTAGTAAAAGTTCTGTGCGGTCTTCACAAACTCGATGATGATATGCGATGTTTCGTCCTTGGTTCGGAGAAATTTGGTCCATGTGAAGTGCGAGAAATCGTCCACGATTACCAGCACCTATCTTCGCCCATTGATGGTCTGAGTGCACATAGGTCCACACAAATCCATGTGAATGAGCACAACAACTTTGGAAGTCAATTCTGTGTGTTTGGTGTTGTAAGACGCTTTTCTCATCTTCCCCATTTCACACGCCGAGCAAAGATGCTCTTTGTAGTATCTAAACGAGAGGTGCCCTTTAACCAAGTTATCTGTGCGGAGCTTTTTTTTTAGATCCTTGAAGTTGAGATGTGAAAGGCGCTGGTGCCAAAGGTCGTTCTGATGTAGAGATGCTCAAGAGATGAGACATGTCGGTCGAGTAGTCTTCAGATCAATGGAGCAGAGGTCCGTCTTTCTGCGGCTAGTGAGCAGCTCTGATCCTTTATCATCGATGACACTACACTTGTTAGATTCGAAAAGAACCTTGAAGCCTTTGTCACAGAAGTGCCCAATGCTGAATAGGTTGTAACTTAGGCCTTCGACGTACGAAACTCCTTTGATGTTGAGTCTGTCATAAATGAGATCGCATGTTCCTAGCATAGGCGCAGAGTCATCGTTCCCGAAGTAGACCTTCTCGAGATAACCCTCGTAAAATTTGCTCAACATCTCTTTATTTCCCGTCATATGTGAGGAGCAACCTGAGTCTAGATACCACACACGACGTACCTACAAAATAAGTTAAGCAAGCTTAGGTACCCGTATGAGGACGGGTCCTTCTTTAATTGCATGTGATGGTTTCAACCTTTTTGTTGTTATATTGAGTTCTAAGTCAACTTTTTGAATGACGTACTTAAGAACCCGACCTCGATTATAGCCTAGTAGATGCAGTAGGGATTTTGAAATCCTCATTTGCCTATGTGTTAACAATTTATTGCGCTTGTTTTTGTCCTAATTTTCGGGTGATGTGTATCTCTTTCTCTCTGCTTTGTGAGATTGCATGTATTGCATTGGAGATACACCATCATGATGAGAGGAAGGTAAATACATCTTTCCAAAGTGGAAGCATTTTTGCTGAAACGATTGGTATGAGAACGTGGAAGTACATCATAGTTTTCATAACAAGACTTAGACACCTTAGCTGAAAACAAAGAAACACGGTCTGCGACATTACAAGACGACTTTTTGGAAAAAATAAACAATGGAAAACAGGAGAAACAAGAGTTGAAGATAGCTTCTTCTTTTTATCAAAGAGAGTTTCCTCCTTTACTCGACCAGACGTAACTTTCTTCGTCTCTCTAGAACTCAGTCTTTTGTCTGTAGGCACATGCAATACGGAGTTAGTACGAGACAAGGAAGTTTTCTTTTCTGTTTTCTTGCATTTACACGTAGGTGTTTCGAAAATAGAATAAGAGGTGGAAGATTTGTACACGTCAATAATGTTTTGAAGAGTATAAATTTTGCTTAAAAGAACATCTGTTTCTTTTGAATAGGCTTTCTTTTCATATTCCACTGATGCAGTTAGATCGCCTATTTTGCAAATTATCTATGGAATATAAATGGAAGAATAAATGGGTATGGCCTGTTCGGAAATACATTCCTAATTTTTGGGTCCGAAAGGCGAAATGAAGTTTGTACTTAGCATAGTGTTTCAAAGTTTTATAACTATTATCTTTCAGCTACGCATAACTAAATTCAATTTAGGCCCAATTTTTGTTTCTCCTTTTCTGTTCTTCAGATTTGATCACCTTTGTCGATTCAACAAAAGGCATAAACTTTTCCAAGCTTAAGCCAAAGTGTTTAATGTTATGTAGAGGAAACATTTCATCTTTCCGTGGGTTCGTTTACTTTGGAACCCCAAACCTTCGCGAGTATTGGAGAATTCTACATCTTTCTGTTGGTTGAGAAAGATGGTTTGATCGGTTTGACCTCTTTCGATAAGAAGGTCCTCTAGTTATTTGACCTTCTTATAGAGTATAAGCGTTCTGAATAGGCTAATGATTCCTTTAGAATAGCTATCTCTTCCTGTTGTTTGTTTAGTAAGGCGTAATTATTGTAAATTTTATTTTTAGTCCCGAGTAGTCCCTACGTTGCATGGAAAGCTTGTGTATTCTATGTTTCAGCTTAACGAAATATTTAGGGGATGGAGTGTATACTCAAAGTCGGAAGCGGAGAGATCATCTCTGTCGGAATCGGAGCCTTGCTTCTTCATCTGAGCCATAGTCTTTGCTCTTGACCATGAATGATTTTTCCTTCTTCTCTCATCAGATGTGTCCTCAAGCCAATCCTCTTCCTCAAGTACCAGAACAATTCATGCATCTTTGCGCTGGGAGAACTGAAGCTTCCTCTTTAGTACTCAGTGTCCTTCGTCTTAGGTCTGTAGCAGTCCTTAGCAAAGTGACCCAGTTTCCCACAGTTGAAGCATTTCTTTGGAGCTTCAGTTTCCTTAGTCTCGGTTTCCTCGTGAGCGATGGTTTTTTGTTTACCGCTGGAGGTTTGGTCATCCTTAGGTAGATGATGATTTCTTGGAGAATTTCTTATTCATCATCTTTGAGAGCATGACCATTTGGTTCCTGTGATCGTTGAGTTCTTTCTCAAATTAAGAGTCCGAGTCAACATTTTCTGAAGAGTCGGATAAGACGACTTCCTTTAGAAGCCTTCGATCTTTTGTTGGTAGGCTTGTTGGTCACGAGAGCAACGAGTTCCACATAAGCATTTTCCTTTCCTTCGTTTCTGATTTCTTTGGCGTACTCGATGTATTGAAAGAGGTTATCCTTGATTTTTATTCTAAATGTTACAAATAAAACCATTTTCATTCGATCGATCAATAGAGAAAACAAAAGAAAAATAACACAGATCCAAATTCGGAGGAAATTCGACGTTGCCGGCTTTGCCCAGGTCCGTCCGCTGTCGAAATTGGTGTCGTCGTCGTCCTCTAGGTGAAGTCGTTCCGTCTTCGCTCAGGTAAGTTTGTCTTTGACACCATGTCTGACTACGGGAAGCTCATGGCGATGCACTCGACCTGTTGAGAAGATAAAGGTGGTCGTTTAGCTGTTGAGCAGACGACGGTGAGCAGAAAAATGCAGGTAACGAACCCTGTCCACCCGTCCAATAATAAATAACCCTATATACCTTGTACTTAGGTATTCATGGGTTTGGCTAAGCTGTAAACGTTGGAAAATATATTTGGTAGTAAATGAGTTTACTATGTCGAAACCTCTGATTTATATGCGTTTTATTAATTCATTATATATTACGTACCCTTATACGTGCTGTTAACGTATCATATTTTGTTGTTTGATCCGTCTCCGATCTATATATTGTGGGAGATTCGTATTTGTTATTAATGAGGTTTTTCTAATTGTGTTGGTTATTTTGTTTATTGTGCACTCGTTTACGTGTGGATAAGCTACCAATTTTTCTTTATATGATATGACATCGAGCTTATAACGGTGTGAAACCATATTATGTGGTAATAAATTAGGTTGATTTAATGTCTAACCATGTTTGTTATGTTGTATCAATTTAATATATATATATATATATATTGTGTACCTATGTACTTTGTGTACCATATTTCCTTATGTCGTGTATCAATGTCAATGGTTGTTGAATTATTTGTAGGAGATACAAAAAATATGATGTCTACAAGTGTAGTTCATGGGGGCATTTTGTTTGGGTTGTGTTCATGGAGCAACATACTCACTTGGTGTTGACCAATGAAGCCACAATACTTACTGATAAATACATATCCCTTCAAAGAAGGTGGACATGTATCGATTCACGACGTAAATCGATAAAGTATATCGCGTGAATATGTACTGGCTCTTTATTCGAATGAAATTATGTATGATAAAAATGAATGTTGAACGTGATGACGATAGTAGAGGGGGTCAAAGTAGGCGTTCCTGTTTTTGTACCAATGATTGATAATGATTTTGATTTGTATTGTTATGGTATGGAAGAGGACGACGAATACTAACAAGTGCAAAATATGTGAAAAATACGGGCACAATCATCGTACGTGTAGAGGATCCGTATCTACATAAGGTATGCGTATTTTTTTTTGGCTTTATGTTCAGATGGTGGTGGCATCTTTTTTTGCCATATTAAACATATATGTTAGTTGCTTGTTCCATTCTTTTGTCCATATGTTGTATATATGTTATGGAATAACTTTTGTATATAGATATCTCGATTACGAGCATGTTTCTGAACACTAGTGTAATGTTGAATTTATCATGGTAGCATTCAGCTATGGCCAAGGTGTTTGTTTGGAATTGTTACAATAACATTAACAATCAAGATATAGTAACCGTGAGACCAAGGTACCCTAAACATATATTACATGGTACGCTAAATGTATTTAAATATATAAAGCTATACAAGTGTAGGCAAAATAAAACAACCGAGAAGATGTAAAGAAAAGTATATTTCTAACGGCATGAGAGATTCTGACACACACAAAACTCATAAAATTCTGACACGCACAAAACTGATAAAGTTCTGACGCGGACAGAACTAGTATTCTGACACGGAATGTTTTTCCAACTCAACAAGGTATATGTCCAAGGTACAATATCTGTACATGTTTCGGTACGGTCACTGGGAGCTTCAATGTACGATTACTTACATGGCACGGTACATTCATGCACTACTGTAAGGTAGACTAATGTATGTTTTGATACATCATATTTAGGAGAGAGTTTTTCCTGGCAATTTGAATCTTATTGTCTGCGAAAACAATATTACTGTATGTATAGTAGCTATATGTTTCATTTGACCACATTTGGTGGAGTTGCCAATACACTCATAGTCTTATATTACAAAGCCCTGTGTCACTCGAATATGATGGAACAATGTAACGAAAACATACTACAACATAATATGAGTGTTTGCTACATTGAAAATGTTGAAATTATTATATATTTTTTTCGTTCAATAGTCTGCTTATTGTTTTCAAGGTTCACAACTGTCACTTGACGCTATGAAGTCGTAATTTTACATATTAATTGGACCGATTGAACTTGGTACAATATCGGACCTTTGTGTGGTACGGTTACTTAGAATGTTCATGTACTATGTTTATGCTTGTTAAGGTACATCATTGCACTACTGTAAAGTACACCATAGATGCGTGTTTGGTACATCGGAGTGGGAGCGTTTTTCGTGGAAATTCAAATTTTATTTTCTTCGAAAACAATATTTCTGTATGTATAGTATATATATGTTTCATTTTTCACCATAATTTATGGAGTAGCCCCTACAACTCATGATCTTATATCACAAAATCTCGTGTTACTCGAAGATGATGAACAATGTAGGGAAATCTTATCACAACATAGTATGAGTGTTTGCTACATCGAAAATATTCAACTTATTAGAGATGTTTGTTCACTATTCTACTTATTGTTTTTAAGGCTCACACTTGTTACTTGAAACTCTGAAGTCGTAATTTAGATATAAATTGGACCGACTGATGTACGATTTCAGTATATATCGTGGTAGGGTTACCTAGAGTTAAAAGGTACATTATACACGGATATGTTGGTACAATAAGTAGTGCATATCCAAAATCGTACATATCCAAAAGTGTACACATCGGCACAAAAGCGTACAAACCAACTAGTTCGTAAAGCACAACAAACCATGTCCAATTTCAAACCAATAAGTTGAGCATGCAACTATGCTGGTCATACAATACCCGGGAACCCATAGTAGCAGGATGCACATCTATATCAACACACTGTGATATTGGTTAAACTCAGCACTGTCAACCATTATTGTTTCCACTGTCAACGCAACATGAGCCCCGCAGTTGATGCTGTCGTCCTTTTGGTTTCGGGACATCATGTTGTTGATTTTCACTTTAGTTACAATGTTCGTACTTCGTGCTCCAGTACAAGCAGAATATATGGAAATTAGTTACATACGAATACTTCATCTGCAAACTTCATGGAAATTAGTTACTTCTAGAAAGAAATAGAAATGAGTTTTCCTGAGAGTTGCATGGTGCTCTTCGGTCATCGTATCATTTATCTCGTTCGTCTTTAATTGAATGGTATGCAGATGACACCTAGACGATAGTTTGTAACCCTTCGGGTTGGTCTTTTTCTTTGGAATCATTCCTGCATTAAATGAACTTAACCATACCATTAAGCACATATATATTTTTACCAATAAAATCATATATAGTGTAGCATATGCAATGTACCAGTGAACTCTATATAGTATACCAAGAACATTGACATAGCATACCAAGAACACACACTTAGCTTACCTAATCGATCTAACGCCTAAACTCATATCTAGGGTACAAAAATGCGGAGCATTTTTAGTGTACCAAACTCAATTTAACCATCACAACAATAAGCGCCCAGAAAGAGCCTAATCGAGCATGTAATATCGCTAAACTTGGTCCTTAGTGTACCAAAAAACTTTTACAGACCGTTCCCAAACCCCCCACATACCGTACTATTAGATATTTAAGAGTGTCCAGTGTATTTTATTTATGATAAATAACATATAAGTTGTTTGAAAAATAAGCATCAAAACCCATATGGTTCGGAAATAGCGTAAATTCCCTTCCTTGTCATTTCACTCCATAATTGGGGGGTACAATGCAATGTTTTTAAAAACACATGGGGTACATGGCTAAGTTTTAGACAACACGGGGGGTCGGTGCTAAGTTTTAAATAGCACCAGGGGTACGAAGCTAAGTTTTAGATAGCACAAGGGAGTTTCACGCAATAAAAAAAGCATATGGTATATTTGCGAATTCAATCCAAAAACGATCACGATCTTCTTTGATGCCAATTGTTGTGTCCTATTATATCCAACACGATTAAGTTCTATGAAGAATTCGATAGAAAATGTAAAACTTACGAAGAACACGTTTGAATTTTGGCGTGGAAGCTTGAGAGCGTTCTTCACGTTGTAAAGCTCGGTTTTCTATTAAAATGAATTCTTAAACCTAATACATCACACTAGGGTTCCTGATATACCAAACAAGTTTGGTATATTTGCTAACTAGTCCTAATCTATGTCTTAATTACAACTAAGCCCAAACTACTATTTTCACCACAAGACTAAGATAACATATACATTTGAACAAAATAAAAATGTCCTAACATCAAACACCATCGCAGCTTGTGACACGTTCAAGGCTAAGCCCGGGGAAGAGCTCAAAGATACCTATCAGAGGTTCGTCAATCAAATGAACGAATTGAAGAAAATAAGTGTTCACAGATCAAACATGGAAGTTAACATATGTTTCCTCACATCCCTGCTCTCCGAGTGGAAGAAGATTGCTACCTTGATCAGACATAACAAGGAGATCCACGTGCTTGATATCCACTGCATCTACGAGAGTTTCTCACAACATGCTGACGACATCAGCAAGATCGAGAGCAGCATGAAGGGATAGAAAGTGGCAAACCCACTTGTCTTAGTAACCGACATCAGAACGAAGAGGAGCATGAGATCCTCCAAAGGCTAGTCAGTGAAGCTCCCTAGCTCCTCGGATGACGATGCCTCCGACTCTGACTCTGATCCTGAATTCAGAGACTTTGAGAAGCAGATAGCCCTAATGACGAAAGCTTATGAAAATTAAATTCTTCCAAAAGAAGTCGTCTATCACTTGCAAACAAAGGACATCCTCAAATTCCAGACAACCACTAGCAGTTCCTCAACACATCGAGCCCAAGAATGCCTCCGAACCAACATAGTTCTAATTGTAGCAAGCTAGGGCATTGGGCAAGGGAGTGCTACTTCCCAACGAAGAGGGATGGGGACTACTACGCCAAGAAGCTACAACTTGTGAGGCAGAAGAATGCTGGCGTAGTCTTGATGGCGTCCGTTGAGGAAGCTGAGCATAAAGCGGAGGACAAGGAGCCCAAAGCCTCGGATAACGATGAATGATCATCCATTGAGAAGGAGGTAGAATAAATTGACCTTAGCGTACTTTTAGAACTTAAAAGAAAATATAAAGTGTTCCATAAAGAACGTAAATGCGTTAAGTCATTAGAGAGAAGGTTAGCTAACAATGAATCCACATTAGCTACTGCTCAAGAGAAGGTTAGTGGTTTAGAAAATAGTTTAGCTAAATATGAGGCTATGGTCCATGCTTTGACCAAACGGGTCAACGAATCAGAGCAAGTTAAGAATAACTCTATAGATCACAAAAAGACTATAGAAGAACTAGAAGCAAGCTTAGAAAACAATCATCAAAGCTTGCTCAGAAACTTAAGAGAGAAACACACTCTTAATTGTGAGTTACAAGCTACACAAGAAAGTGTATCAAGTCATGATACAAAAATAGTGAAGTTCAGAGCTCAAGTTCTCGAACTTACAACCTTGAAAACTTGTGAAAGGGAGCGAAAAACAAAAACTAGCGAGTGAAACCTTGCTAATGAGGAATGTAGGCAATTATACTCTAAGATTAAAAGCTTAGAGGATATTCTTACGAAAAGAGGACAAACGGATCAAATCATTTTACTGAACAAGCCCAAGGACACGAGATTTTATAATCCACGAAAAGTCCTATGCTTTAAACCATCCGACCAATTGATTGAGAATAACCCCTAACCTCATTAAATACTTAGGCCTAAACATACTTAATCTAATGTCCTTCAAGAGAGCATCATATGTAGATGCTCTCGAGGAAGAAAAAGAAAAGTGTGAAGCTAAAGTAAGGGCTGAAATTCTTTTTGATTATGCTAGATTGAATGATAGTTACAAACAAGGAAAATCCCGTTGTCTTCGGACTATCAACCAAAATGCTCGATCTCTACCGAAAGGTACGTCTATTGAAGAGAACTATGCCACAGGAAAACCTGGTACCACAAGTGCCTACATTCCAACGATAAGAAATAACGGATTTACGCTCAACCCTAGAGTCAGAGTGAAAGGACTTTCCAGTAGCAAAGGAGAATCTACTTAGTAGAATCTCATCGTTTGAAAAGCCTCTCGAAACAAACGAAGCTTCTACCTCACACTCTGCCTCTCTAGCTAAAACAGGAAATGAACTCCCCATTCAAGCTAGACAGCCAGAAAAGAAAGTTACGACTCGCAAAAGCGACTTGACTAACCCATCTTTACGTATGCCCACATGCAAGTACCTAAGTAAGAAGGGGGACATGGAAGCTACAGGGACTCAGAAGGAGGATGCTAATCTCTTTTCTAAAAAGAAGAAGCTACCCTTACCTAGTGTTCCTGTTTTTACATCTTTCTCGAATTCATGTAGAAAGACCTCTTCATGGATATCAGACCGTGTTGCTGCTTTCTCTTCATTATTTTCTAAAGTTGGGCATGTAAAGACTGTTATGCACATTAATTGCTACGATCGACGTTTTGATTCAAGTGTTAATAATTCTAGCCATAGGAATGCATCTCTTAAGAAAAACAGGACTAAAAAATCGTCTCATACTAAGTCAAATCCAAAACTTGACCAAAAGGGAGAACATCCTTCTAAAGTGTCAAAGCACTGTAAAACTAAGGACAAAGCAAAAGTTTTAGACACTAAACAAATTTGAGTGACAAAAAAGGAGCTTACATCAAGCACTAAGCTTTGCTATCCCCTAGGAATAAGAAAGATATGGGTTCCTAAGTCCGAAATTAAGACAAGCAATACATCTGAAACGCCTTCTACAAACAAGGGAGGACCCGTCCTTAACGGGGTACCTAAAACTCTGTAATTTGTTTTGCAGATCCATCATGTGTGGTACTTGACTCTGGTTGCTCCACACACATGCTGAAAGACGAGGGCTGCTGAGCAACTAAATCGAACGTTTCGGTGGACAAGTATGTTTCGGGAATAGTCACTCCGCACCCATTCTAGGGTACAACGATCTCATTCATGACAATCTCATAATCAAGGATGTGTCCTTCGTTGACGGTCTAAGCCACAAACTTTTCATCATTGGGCAGTTCTGTGATAAAAGACGAAAACTCAATTTTCATGCTGAAGGATGTAGTATTAGTGATGGGAACGGAAATGAGCTTCTCACTGGATCACGAGCATCAAATCTGTACACTATCAACCTTAGGACCGTCTGACCTTCGACTGCAATCTGTCTGTTATCAAAGGCTTCTCTACTTCAGAGCAATCTTTGGCATCCCACCTCAACTTTAAAACGCTAAATCAACCACACTCAGACAAGTTAGTCATACGACCACCAGCGTTAAAGTATTACAAGGAGCATATATGTTCTGCGTGTGAAATGTGGAAGATGAAGAAGTCATCACACAAACCAAAATAGGTCGCCTCAACCTCTCGGCTACTAGAATTACTACACATGGATCTATGTGGACCAATGAAAATTGAGAGCATTAGTCGACGTAGTTATGTCCTCGTGATCGTGGATGACTTCTCTCACTATACATGGATAAGATTCCTACGCACGAAGGCCGAGACACCTGATTTCATCACCGCTTTTGTGAGACGACTCAGAATCTGTTGGGTTGCAACATCCGTATGATCCGCACAAATAACGACATTGAGTTCAAGAACAAGATGCTCAGTGATTTCTACCAAAAACTCGGGATTACCCAATAATTCTCAGCTGCTAAGACTCCAAAACAAAATGGAGTAGTGGAAAGAAGGAATAAGACTTTAGTGGAAGCAGCTCGCACGATGCTAATCCACGCACAACTTCCCCACTTCCTTTGGACCAAAGTAGTCAACATAACCTGCTACACCCAAAACAGGACAAGCATTCACATGAAATTTGGGAAGACTACTTACGAATTGATCAACAAACGAATACCAAACATAGGGTACCTTTGGGTCTTTGGATGCAAGTGTTTCGTTGCAAATGATAGAGAAGATCGAAGCAAGTTCGACCTTAAAGCACAAGAAGCAGTATTTATAGGGTATTCCACAGCTTCCAAAGCGTATAGAATCTACCTCAAAAATAAAATAATTGTCATGAAGAGCACCAACGTCACTTTCGATGAAACCCCAACAATGGCTTCTATACAAATCAGTCAAGAACCTGGACTGATTAGAGTGTTGATAAAAGATCAACACAGTTCTACACCCGTGGAAGGGACATCCACTTCAAAGAAAGTAATAGACAGGGATCTGGACACGTTATTCAAACACTTCTATATTACTCATCGCCAACGTACAGTTCCTCCACAAACCATTCCCGACAGTGATGCATCTGTACTACAAGTAGAACAACCAATCGTGGACGATGAAACTCCTCAAACTCAAGAACCAGACATCACTGTAAATGCCGAGAACAAAATATACATCGGGAATGAAGTGAACGAAAATAATGAGGAAGAATCTGAAGACCCCCCCATGATAGAGATCTCCACTTCGCATGAAATGGAGTTCGTAGATCCACGAGAGAAAGTGGACTCGAGCTCATCTTACAACTCATATTATAGGAGATCCAAACCAAGGAGTAAGCACACGATCTTCAAATACCCAAGAACCAACCAGGGAAAATAGATGAGGCACTGGCCGATCCCGATTGGATAACATCAATGCAAGAGGAAATCAATCACATCGAGAGACTAAAAGTTTGGAGATTTGCCCCAAGACCAAAAGGGAAGACCATTTATCGGCACCAAGTGGGTCTTTAAAAACAAGAAGGACAAAGCGGTGTCATTATCAGGAGTAAGGCTTGATTAGTGAATAAGGTTTATAACCAACAGGAAGGTATCGACTACGACGAGACCTATGCCTGTTGCGCGGATCGAAGCCATAAGACTCTTCCTTGCTTACAGAAGCTTCACCATTTGTCAAACGGATGTCTAGACGGCCTTCCTCCACGGAGTCTTGAAAGAAGAAGTTTACAAGGTTCGTTAGTGAATCTCACCCCGACTACGTCTACTACCTAGACAAACACTCTACGGACTAAGCTCCTCGAGCTCTGGACCATGTCCTATCTGAATTTTTGGTCAGGTCAAGTTTCGCAAAAGGGAAGATCGATACCACTCTCTTCATCCGACGAAAAGGGTCAGACATTCTCCTAATTCAAGTCTACGTTGATGATATCATCTTCGGGTCTACAAATCCAAGGTTGTGCGAGCAATCTGAAGACTTCATGAAGACTAAGTTTGAGATGAGCATGATGAGAGAGCTAAACTTCTTCCTCGGATTACAAGTCACACAACGCTCGGATGGAATCTTCATCAACCAATCCAAATACATCCACGATATCTTGAAAAAGTATAAAATGGAGAATTGCACTACGAAGAGCACGCCGATGTCATGACGTGTCACTGTCACCGTGATTCAGACCCTTTCGGAAACCAGTCAATCAAACCACGTATCGAGGATTCACCGGCTCACTACTATGCCTCACTGCTAGTATGCTCGATATCATGTTCTCTACGTGCCTGTGTGCTTGCTTTCAAGCTAATCCTAAGGAGTCACACATGCTTGCTGTGAAGAGAATCATGAAGTACATCAAAGTGACACCAAATCTCGGACTGTGGTACCCAAAAAATTCAGACTTTAGTTTAATTTATTATACCGATGCTAATTATGCCGGATGCAAGATGGACAAGAAAAGCACCTCGGGTGGAGCGCAATTATTGGGTAACAAACTAGTAAGTTGGTCATCCAAGAAACAAAATTGCGTATCAACCTCCACTGCCGAGGCGGAATACGTTGCCGCCAGTAGTTGCTGTTCTCAAATCCTGTGGATGCGTACGCAACTACGAGATTATGTGTTTGATCTTAATAATATCTTATTTATAGTGACTCTAGAGTGCAATAGCTATCACATGCAAGATTGTACACCATTCACGCACCAAACACATAGACCTTAGGTACCACTTTATAACATACCATGTGGAAAAAGACATAATAGATATGTATTTCATTTGCACACCATTCACGCACCAAACACATAGACCTTAGGTACCACTTTATAACATATCATGTGGAAAAAGACATAATAGATATGTACTTCATTTGCACCGAGCTTCAGCTAGCCGGCTTATTTACCAAGGCTTTGGATGAAAAACGCTTCCATTTCCTTGTCTCTAAGTTGGGAATGCTAAATCTCGACATTTGATCGATTGTGCTTCACGAACCTTTTATATTGTAAATAATATATATGTGCGTTTTTATTAAGTGAGAGTTAATTTCTCGTAAAATACAATGGGAGAAACAATTATTTATTTTAGGGGGGAGCTATCTTTATAATGTTGAGGGGGAGTTTCTGTTGAATTTTCAAGAGGGAGTAGAAAAACTATTTTGATATTAGAAAATTAAATAATTACTTATATGTATATAACTTACGCATTTATTATGAATTATTTTAAATCCTTTACAAATTTTATATTAAAAAAATTTATTTTAAAACTAATCTTCTTCTCGTTTTTAAAAGTACTTAGAAACTTTTTGTTGTCTGAGTTTTTGCAGTGGTGGGCCTTTTCGCTAAATGAGCTGTTTTCGCAAACCTACTTGAAAACATGTTCTGAAAACCCGACCATTACGAAAACCTAAAGTTGCGAAAACTCTACTACGAAAACTTTCTCAACTGCCGAAACAAATCTTTCAAAATTTCATCAAGTTTCGGTAAATCTAAGGTAGTTCTCCCACAAAATCTTATGATTTCGATGATTACACTCTACCTACAAATGGAATCAACCTAGATTTCAAACAAATTCATCCCCAACATCGATTTCTCGAAACCCCCAGTTTTTTGCAAAATTGCCCGTTTTAATTAATTCGATTTAGGGTTTAAAAAGTTGTTTCATCGCGTAATCACGCTTCGGTTTTCGCTAAATCATCCTTCTTGTACAAATGTTTTTCAAAGATTTTTTTTACTTAAGGATAATTTTTCCTTTTCGGAAAAATAAGTTTTCGGAGTTTACGTAAATTGCAGTTGCAAAAATCCACTACGAAAACCTCATTTTCACAAGCCGATGTGAAAACCTCGTTTTCGCACATCACAGTGTAAACTTCATTTTTCACAACTTTTTTGCATCGGACACAGAAATTTTTCCCAACTTCGAAAACCTCATTTTCGTACTAACCACGCAAACCTTGTTTTCAAAAGTCGGTTTTCGCAACAGACAATTAGAAAATTTTCCTACTTCGAAACCCCATTTTTCGCACTAACAACAGAAACCTTGTTTTCGAAAGTCGGTTTTCGCAACAAACACTTAGAAAAATTTTCAATTTCGCGAACCTGAAAACATTTGTTTTCGAACTAAAACACTTCGAAAACCAATGACTACAAAAACGATTAAACCTTTTGGTTGCGAAAACGACTTAGACAAACTTTCCAAACACAATTTTATCCGAAAAACTTAGTCTACAATCTCGAAAAATATATTATCACGTACATACTACGAACAAAAACCGCAAGCTACATATTCAATCCCAAACATCTAAGTCCTAAATCAACATAAACAATTCTTGATCTTTGACTAATCATCTCTATTTTGTCCACATCTCAAAATGATGACATCTTCTTCAAACTCCACATATCCTCAAGAAAAATGGATCCAAATCAAAGAGAACAACTTCGGCATCGACCTTGCAATATTCAAATGCAAGGTCGAGGTCGTAGGCCATTGTCAAAGGGCACCCTCTCTGGCTGGCATTCTACCTCACAACTCAAGTCCTCGAAGTCTATCTTCAACAATTCTGTGGGACGCTCATGTATGCCAAGAAAAATAACTCGCTCAAACTAAAGGCCACCCGCAACACAATAACTGTGGTTCTAACAAGGACAATTCTTCGACGAGTTCTGGGCTGCCCGTGAGTAAAGACTACGAGCCCTCGCCCACCGACGATGAACTACGACAAGACCTCAAACGCGTCGGATACGCCACGAAACTCAAAATGCTCTCCAACTACCAACTGGGTGGCATCTCTCAACCATGGAGAACGTTTTTCGGGCTCGTCAACAAATGCCTGTCACCCAAGCATACCATGTTCGACAGAGGGAACGTCAACGTTGCGCGCATCTACCTCAGACTAACGTTGCCGCAACGTTGACTACGCACAACTAATCTGGAATGATCTCCTGGACCAGATTCAAATGCGGGACAGCCCGAAGAAGGTCCAAGTCGTTTCGTATCTCTGGTGGCTCCCGCTTCTAATCAGCTATTTCATCACAGTCAATCCGGAGATCCCACCACTACAAGACGCACAGAGTTATCCACCGCCCATATTTAAGTACTTCCAAAAGGTATAAGAGAACTCTCGAGAGTCGTTCTACCCGGTCGGGCCCACACCATGGTTACTCCTACGGCTCGGGCAGACCAGCCGAGCCGAACCCCGGAGCACCCCCGAGTGGACTTGAGGGTCCTGAGCAATCGCCAATCGTGGAATCCTCCGAAGCAACCGAATCAGAGGATGACCAACGTCCTCTCACAAATGTATCAGGCATCTGTCAAGAGAAAGGACAGAAGCACGTCTTCGTGAACAATCCATAGACGTGGAAAATGGATCGTGGACGTGGACGTCTTCGTGAACAATCAGAGGATGACTTAAGTCTTCGTGAGCTAACAGGAACCTCCATAGATGCATCCATTATGGATGTCGTTCGAGGATTGGAGGGTCAGGGAAGTCCCACCACTGCAACATCAACTCCAGCAGCGGTAACGGGCCATCCGTTCAACCCTCTTATTAGCGGGATGTCAACGGGAAGCCTAAGTGGCCCCGGTACGGTGATTGCCCCCACAGGTCTAAGTGAACCTGCTACAACAAAGTAGTGACACTTCCCCCAATCGTGTTACTAGGATCGGTTGGAAGTCCTGCCAGGGTAAGTGCAGGCCACGCACCGATAACTTATTCTGACGTCGTGACAACAGAACGCCTTAGTCACTCTCGATGGTTATTTCCCATCTCCCGTACGTCACTAAGGACACCTTGTCCCAAATTGTCCAAGTGTCGGTCAAGAAGGCTATCGATGCAATTGTCCCTTCTCTTGAAGAGAGTCTCTTGGGACAAAGGTGATCGATGATCGAACATGCCTTATGGGACAAGGGCAAAGCTCTTATGACGGACGCACCACCACCTCCGCCACCATCACCAACACCTCGCCATCCCAACAACCATAACCTTCATCTTCCGCACGACCATCATCCTCCGTCCCTCCTTTATCATCCCAACCACAACCTGATACCGCACTAATAAACCCTTTCATGGTCTCCATAGACTATCTCCACATGTACTCCTCTCCCGACTCCTTCAACTGCCTACATGCACCCCCACCGAGTAGCGACTGTTCAAGCGCCTCGTCAACCGCCCAAAAGATCACCACCACTGACCTGCCGCGAAGAATTCTCACGCTCAAAATGAAGATATGACGATCCTGACGATCACGATCGTCCTGAAGGGGAGAAACAACAGAAGACAAGAAGGGTCCGAAGACGAGGAAAGGAGAAGACACCATCGCGAGGAGCAAGATCTTCCTCCACACAACCTCCACCCACCACATCATCCAAACAACCACCACCAACACAAACTATATTGAGTTTTTGGTCTATATGATTTGAAGAGTTTTGATGATTTACGTAATTAGGGTTATAACTTGAGCATTTCGATTCAGATGTATTACCTCTAAGTATATGATAATATTCGTCTATGCATATTTTATGGGCTACATCATTGAAGAATATCGAATATTTGATCTATATGTGCTTAACTGGTAAAACTATGCGATCACATGTTATAGATGTCTCACATGCTAGGGAATATCTGATTGCAGATATGCTGTACTTTTTATGTTAAAAACGTGTGAGATATATGCTGAGCTATATATGGAAAATTATGTTGTCTAAATATGAAATATGTTATATCCGTTTGAATTTATCTATTCTGGGAAGAAATCATGTTGATAATTTTTGCATGGATCTTACTTGATCTTAAATGAAAAAAATCGATTAGGATATCTTCTTGCTGAAAATAAAGAACCACATAAGGAAAAGATTCTGATTGATTGATTTTGTAAGATGCTAGCTGGATATCACATATGAAAAGTGTTGTTATGGAAAATATCATCTCGAATAGAAGTATATGCCTTGATTTTGATATGTGCTTTTACATGGAATAAAAACATTCTATTATTATCTAGTGACCATTGTGATATTATATGATTGATATGATTTGATTGGCATATTAATTGCTCGATAATTACATGGATTAGGTGCCTATTTTGGATATTATCTTGTGATTGACTTTTCATGTAAGTGTTGGTTGAAAGGACCCTATAAATACAGAACAACCCTTAGAACGTCGAGCTAAGAGAGAAAAAGCAGAAGAAATGAGTTTTAGAGTTTGAGCTTACACTTGAGAAAACCTTCTGATGTTGAGCGGCCATAGTGATAACCTTCTGCTGACTGCCCCCACACTTGCGATATCCTTTTGTAATCTTAGCTTATACCTGCAAATTCCATCACCGACGGAGTGATCATTTCCATATCCCTCCACCATATATTTTGTCTCCGGACGTGATGTCTTCTCACGTGATCGGTACACGAAGGAGGCAAGATCGACGTTTATGCGCATGTGAAGGGAAGGACTATGTTCCGGGGGCCCTTCAGTAGCGAGCTGTTTCCGGTCGAGAATTGGAGATTCCCTAGAGCGAAACTCAGCGTGCGGTAACTAGGGTGTCTAGAGTTCGACCTGTTTCGGTTTGTGTATTGGGCTAAATCAACCAGTTTTGTAACCAACTAAGGTAACATTATAGTGATTGATTTAAACTCTTGGGGAGCAAACCTCAAGAAGAGGAGTAAACTTCAATTGAGGATATAACCTCTATAAAATCCTGGTCTCACTTTACTTTTCAGTACTTTATATTTTATGTGAGACATATCTGATACACATTCCACGACACTTAGAGATAACCTACGAAACATCTTTGATAAGTGGTTACTTAGAAAGACTAAACGTTTCTAGGTTATAACACACAAATGTTCTTGAAAAAGAAAAAGCAAAATTTTTCAAGCCTAATTCACCCCCCTCTTAGGCACATTTTTTACTTCATTTGGTATCAGAGCCAGGTTACTCAAATGACATGCCTAACAAACATACCTGAGTAAAAGATCTAATGGCTTCTTCGAGTTTTGATGTGTTTGCATAGGGACATTCACATTCTAGGCCACTACGCTTTGATAGAACGAACTATGCTATATGGAAGAATCGCATGAAGGAGTTCCTTCTGGCGGTTGACTATGATATATGGGATATCATTACCACCGGGTCATACATACCTACAAATAAAGATGGAACCTCAAGGACATGTACTGAATATGATGTAACAGACAAGCGTGAAATCTCATTGAATGCTAAGGCTAAAAATATGATCGCTTGTTTATGACGAGGGAGGAATACAATCGTGTGAGTTCATGCGTATCGAAAGACATGTGGGATATGCTGCAAGTCACTCATGAAGGAACCACTCGAGTTGAACAAGAAAGAATAGTGCTCCTAACTCATTAATACGAGTTTTCACAATGGAAGCCGATGAAACTATAAGTCACATGTATTCAAGATTCATGACCATCATCAATTAGATGTTTTCTGTTGGCAAGATCATTCCCGATAACTAGAAGGTTCGAAAAATCTTGAAATCACCTCCGAGAGAAAGGAATCTCAAAGTGATTGCTATCTACAAAGGCAAGGATTTAGATGAGTTATCTATCTCCGAGTTAATCGAGTCTCTAACCTCATATGAGATGACTCAAATATCCATGAAAGAAAAGCCGCAAGCTAGGAATAAAAAAACATTGCTTTCAACGTTAAACAAGAAAGTGATTCCGATGATCGATGAGGAAGAGGACATGATGAAGCCATTAGTCATGCTGACCAAAAGATTTGAGAAGTTCCGGCAAAGAAGAAAATTCAAAGGGAACTCCAAATTCAACCAGAAGAACAAGGGAATATCCTCATCCGGGAATAATATTCAGAAATGCTTCAGGTGTAATAAGTCAGGCCACTTTGCTTCAAGCTTCCCATTACCAAGCGATGATAAAAAGGCAACGATGGAGAAGGCCATGGTGACATACTGGGAAGATTCCGAGAACGAACACACGGAGGAGGAAAACCTTGATGATGATGATCAGATATCTTCTTCATCTACTATTAAGAAAATTAATACTCTAAATGAGTTATATGCGAGTATGGAAGAATCTCATGATAACGCCTCTTCAGCTTTTGAAGTAGATGAAAGTCAGGAAGAACTATGTGAAATAATTCAAAATGCTCATGAAAAGATCGAGTCGCTTAATTCGCTAACGAAAAAGTTCGCTAAGCAACGGGATGACTTATCGAGAGAAAAACATCAGGCTGGTCTAGAAATCTCACGCTTAAAAGCAGATATATATACGTCTAAGAAAGAAAAAGTTCAATGCAATTGCAAAGAACTTGAAAAACAAACAACGATATGTCTAAAGATATCACTGTACTTAGACATTCCCTAAAGGAAAAAGAGCGTACCATTCATAAAATTCTCGAAGGGAAGCAAAACCTAGATATGTTACTGAACATTTCTAGAAATACTGGAAAATCAGGGTAGGATATTCCATCGTAGAAGAACATATTGCACCAGTTGTACGAAAACCAAAATGGTTTTCATGTGATCGTCATGGTCATTATTCATACAACTGTTTTCTGAAGAGAGATGATAAATCGAAAAATGTTTGGAGGCCAAAAAACTGATAACCATGTTCCTAAAGCTGGTCTACCTAAGTTCGTGAGATCACAGTCTGAGATGAATGATATATCACGTGTCAACATGAGTTACTTTGCTACTAACATGTTATGACCCAGCCAACATTGGGTACCTAAGAAAAGAACTCATTCCTGCAGGTACAACAAAGTAGTTCCAGCTAGAAAAACAGGTGATACCTCGACAGCGGATGTTCCCACCATATGACAAGTAATATCAGCGAATTCGTGTCGTTGAAGGCATATGACGAAGGATATGTTTCATATAATGACAACACCAAAGCTAGGATCATTGGACTTGGAACTGTAGGTAACAATTTACATACCACTATAGATGACGTATGACTAGTTAAAGATTTATAACATAATTTAATAAGCATAAGTCAATTGTGTGATAAGGGTTATATCATAACTTTTGTAAATGACAAATGCGTAGCTAACAAGGATGATGAGGTTATATTTAGTGGATCTAGGTATGTCAATATCTACTGCATCACTCTTGATGATATCACTAACCAAAATGTCAAATGGCTAGCAGTTACACATGATATCACATGGTTATGGCATAGACGCTTGGGACACGCCAATATGGAGCTGATATCTCATATAACCAGCAAAGAATTGGTAAGAGGTGTTCCCGACATGAAATTCACCAAGGACAGAACGTGTAAGGCATGTCAAATGGGTAAGCAGACTAAGACATCCTTTAAGGTAAAGAATGTGATATCTACTTCCAGACCTTTGGAACTACTTCATCTCGACCTTTTTGATCCGGTTCAAACAATGTCTCTGCGAGGTAAAAGATATGCCTTTGTTATTGTAGATGACAATTCTGGGTATACATGGGTGATATTTCTTGCACATAAGAGTGAAACATTAGATAACTTTGCACCGCTAGTGACGAGACTTGATAGTAAATCATTTGAATCTTTTTGTCATCAGTATGGGTATATTCATAACTTCTCTGTGTTGGGAAAGGTACCCGGTTTGTACCCGAGACGCAACGCCCCGGGATACGGTGCGGAATAAAATATTTTCCGGGTTCCTTCGCAGCTCGGATCGAAAACTCTAATAACGTTCACACGTAATAGGGTGGGTCATACCCCGTGAGAGATTACCTTTGAAGCGAGTGGCAGCTCCTCGTCGATTGCGTCGTCGGCCGCGGTCGTGTTGGGTATCGTCTAGATCGTCACGCCGACCTCGCAGTGTACCACGGTTTCTATTCTCCGAAGATGGCTAGAGAGAATTGATCCGTCGCTCGGGAGAGTGGTTTGCGTTTGTATGTTCGTGTTTCGATTCTCGGGTCGAGAAATTTCGCGTCGATTCTCTTCCCGTGTCTTTTTTTTTTCTTTGACGAGGGTCTCACCCGTATTTATAGTAGGGGAGGACGAAATTTTCAGCCCTAAAACAAGGCTAAAATCTCGAAATATTTGTTCCTAAATATGAGAGATATTCTTGCCAAAATATCTCTCCTAATTGAATTCAAAATTCTATTAAAGGAACATACTATAAATAGAACACTAACTAAGATATTAAAATATCTTCAAATATGGTAAATAAATTTCGAAATTTATATAAAATATAAATTCGAATTTTAGTTTTAATAAATAATATTCCAAATATTTTTATTACCATATTTGTAAATACGAAAATACCCTTTAAGGCATTTTGCGAATTTCTCGGCTTAGGGTTGAATTTCAATTCTTCCCTCAAGTCTTTCTAAGCACTTAGCCAAGCCTAAGTTTTAAAGTTAGTTTCATATGAAGTCCGACTTCGGTCCACTTAATGACCCCGAGGCCCAATAAGGCGTGGCATAACGACCCGAGGCCCGTTAAGGCCCAAAACGCAATCTCTCCTTCTCGGTACACATTGATGATCCTTTTTAAGCCCGACCCTCTAGGTTCGACTCAATCGGCAAGGGAGGAATCGAAGAGTCCGGTAGGTGCCTAGCCAATCCCGCAGTACCGGACAGATCCCGACTTGAGCACAAATTTCGAACTAGTCTCATTCCAGAACCTAACTATAGATTATAGTACTACGTACAAACCCTTCAGCTGTGTCCCGATCGAGTGAGAGCCATGGTATTTGTCAAACTCACTAAACTCGATAGTATGATAAAATGACACGAGGCAAATTACCAAACTACCCTCCATGTCTAACATGAGTTAGTTTAATACCTTGGCCAAGGATTTTGTAATTTCCCGTCGTCATTCTCATAGGACACTTGTCTCGATTACTTGCGAGACTGTGAATCCGTACTCGGCGGTCTAAGCCCGGCAATCACAAATATCCATCAAGACCGCGTATGTCCCGCTGACCCATGCAATAGCAAATCGGATCTAGCGAAACCAGTGATAGTCAAGACTTCAAAGTCAACTCCATCAAAGCCCCTTTCGGTCTAAGGTTCAAGCAGACTACTATAGTTTTTGTCGTCGATCATTGACACTCCTTGAGTAATAAGCCATGTTTGATCGTACGACCTGCGAGTCAGTGTCCATGAAACGATTCAATCCCTTGATTCGACTCGTATCACAAGTCATGACTTCCGTTCCAAGCGGTATATCGGCACACGATAAGTCATCTACAAATAAGCCATGATTGGTTTTCCAGCACCCAACTGAAACCTAAGGCTTATGGACATTTTATGTTCGAGGTTAAGAGTCCACTGGTGCCTTCCTCTCTCGTACCCATCGAGAACAGTGACTCAACTCGACACATTTGGATTTATTCATTTATTGCTTTACCCGATGCTAAGTAAAGAACTCATATAACCAATAAACGAATAATGCCTTTATTAATACGCAAAACAATGTTTGATTACATTGACAATCGAATGATAAATAAGCTAATGCCCTATACATATCCAATCCTCGTATAGCATTCGAGGGCATATCCCTAACAATCTCCCTCTTGCACTCAATGCCATGCGCTGTTGTATCTAATACCCATCTTCTCAAGATGTTTGTTCAGCAATGCCTGAGATAAAGGCTTGGTGAATGGGTCGGCCACGTTGTCCGCAGTCGCAATTTTCTGGACGGCTATGTAGCCACTCTCAACGAATCCACGTAACACGTGGTATTTTCTTTCTATGTGTTTGGATTTACTGTGAGATCTTGGTTCCTTCGCTTCCGCGATTGCACCACTATTGTCGCACCACAGTGGCAGTGTATTTTCGGCAATCGGAACCACTTGCAGTTCTTCCAAGAACTTTCTCATCCAAACTCCTTCTTTAGCTGCCTCTGAGGCGGCTATGTACTCAGCCTCACAGGTGGAATCAGCAGTTGTGCTCTGCTTGGAGTTTTTCCAAGATACTGCTCCATCGTTGACTGTAAAGACGAAACCTGAAGTGGATTTTCGGTCGTCCACGTCTGACTGGAAATCCGAATCCGTATATCCTTCCACTTCTAATTCTCCATTTCAATAGACCAGCATCATATCCTTTGTTCTTCTAAGATACTTGAGGATATTCTTGACTGCTGTCCAGTGTTCTTTACCCGGGTTGGCTTGAAATCGACTGACTACGCTCACAGCGTATGCTATGTCCGGTCGCGTGCAAAGCATCGCGTACATCAAGCTACCCACTGCGGATGCATAGGGGATTCCATTCATCTCTTTTCTATCTGCCTCACTTTGAGGACACATAGCTTTGGAGAGATGTATCCCATGCCCCATAGGTAAGAACCCTTTCTTAGAATATGTTATATCGTTTCAGGACCTTTTCTAAGTATAGGGCTTGGGAGACACGAATTCCTAGTATGTAGGTCGCTTCTCCCAAGTCTTTCATGGAGAATTCGGTCGAAAGCCATGCTTTCACCATCGAGAGCATCCCAATATCGTTTCCTATCAAAAGGATGTCATCGAGGTACAATACGAGGAACGATATCTTGCTCCCACTGCTTTTTCTGTAGACGCATGGTTCATCTTCGTTCTTTATGAATCTGTAGCTCTTAACTACTTCATCAAACCGAAGATTCCAGCTCCTAGAGGCTTGTTTAAGTCCGTAAATTGACTTATTCAATTTGCATACTTTATGAGCATCCTTTTGTGATGTAAAACCCTTTGGCTGTTCCATATATATTTCCTCCTTGAGGTATCCATTTAGGAACGCGGTTTTCACATCCATCTGCCAGATCTCATAATCGTTATACACTGCTATCGCAAGTAATATCCGAATGGACTTCATCATCGCAACGGGCGAAAAGGTTTCCTCATAGTCAATTCCTTCTTTTTTACTATAACCTTTCGCTACAAGCCTAGCTTTGTATGTATCCACCAGTCCATCTGATCCAATCTTTTTCTTGAAGATCCACTTACACCCAATGGGTCTAAAACCATCGGGGAGATCAACAAGTGTCCAGACCTGATTTTCGTGCATTGAATCCATTTCGACTTGCACAGCTTCAAGCCATCTTACGGAGTCTATACCATCATTGCCTGGTCATAGGTAGCGGGGTCGTCCCCGACGTTACCCCCCGTCGCAGCATCCCCGTGCTCGACGTGTACCATTCCATATCTCTCAGGCTGGCGAGATACTCTACCAGACCTGCGCAACTCTGATTGCGTCTTGGACTGCTCTACGATGTCTTCTAACACTGGAGTTTGTGAAATAGTTTCTGTCGTTCCTCCAAGAGTTACTTCACGACCCACTCCACCTTCTCGAACGAACTCTTCTTCGAGAAAGTGAGCCTGAAGGGCTACAACGATTTTCTGATCGTCGTGGAAGTAAAATTGGTATCCCATGGAATCCTCAGGATACCCGACAAAACGTCCTTTCACAGCTCTCGATTCCAATTTTTTTTTGCCTTGAGCTTTTTCACAAAAGCGGGACAACCCCATATTCTTATGTGGTTCAAGCTCGGCTTTCTACCTGTCCATATTTCATAAGGGATCTGGTCGAACTAGAAGGGATTCGGTTTAAAACGTGCGTTGCGGTTAATAACGCATGACCCCACAGCGACAGTGGCAGGTCTGTGTAACTTAGCATTGATCGAACCTTGTCCAACAGCGTTCGATTTCTGCGTTCGGACACACCATTTAATTGTGGTGTTCCCGGCGGTGTCATCTGTGAAATGATCCCGTTCTCTTTCAAGAACTCGTCAAACTCGAGACTCATGTACTCGCCACCTCGATCAGATCGAATGGCCTTTATATGATTCCCAATTTGTTTTTCTACTAAAGCCTTATATTCCTTGAACTTATCAAGGGCTTCAGACTTGTATCTCATAAGATACACCTTCCCAAATCTTGAATGATCGTCGATGAAGGTAATAAAGTAGTGGAAATTACTTCGAGCCGCTTCCCCGAATGGCCCACAAACGTCTGTATGAATCAAAGTGAGAAGTTCTGTGGCTTTTTCGAAAGTCCCGGTAAAGGGAGACTTAGTCATCTTTCCAAGATACACGATTCGCAAGTCGGATAAGGGTCCGAACCCAACGGCTTAATCATGCCATTTTTTCCAACTCACGAATTTTTTGATCTCCTGCATGACCAAGTCGAAGATGCCACAATTGTCTCATATTGGTCTCTAATTTTCGTTTGTTGGTAATTGTGTTCACAGATTCAGTTTTATCTTTGACATTTAGATAATATAACCGTTAAGTAAAGTTGCACTTCCGACGCATTTATTTCCCAAATAAATATCGCAAATATTATTACTAAAGCGGAACTCATATCCGTTTCCGCTCAAAACGGGAATAGAAATAATATTCTTAAGCCCTCTGGGCAATACTAAACAATCAGAAAGCAATAACTTATGTCTACTAGATAAAACAAGAGTTCTTGATCCAATGTGGGTCGCCGGCACACTATGTCCGCTTCCTACGTTGATCATGACCTCTCGATCCGCCAACCTCCTCCTTCGTTCCAGACCCTGGTTTGAAACACAAATGTGAGCGCTAGCTCCTGAGTCTATGATCCATGAAGTGGAGTACACAGTCATAGAACAATTAGTTTCTAAAACATAAAGTTCTTTACCTGAGGCGGCTAGCTTTGGGCAATCGCGTTCCAATGGCCGAGCTCATTGCAGTGAAGGCATTTGTCCGTGGGCTTGGCGCCTTTAGACACGTTTTTCTTAGCCTTGCCTTTTGAAACTCCTCCCTTGGGCTTAATGGGCTTGTCCGACTTTTTCTTTCTAATCGACTTCCGAGTCTTATAAGTCGCAACAAGAGCCACTTCCTTTCCCTTTATCTTTTTCATCTAGGTTTGGACCGTTGACAACTGGTTCATCAACTCAGTTAATGTCATCTCGACCCTATTCAGATTATAATTCACAATGAAGGGATTAAAGGAAGCCGGCAGTGACTGGAGCACGAGATCGTTTTGGAGCTCATTGTCCATGAGGAAGTCGAGTGCATCGAGTTTCTCGATCAAACCAATCATTTTCAGCACATGTTCTCTAACATCGCTGCCCTCATCCATTTTGCAATGAAACAGTTGCTCTGTCGAAGAGTAGCGAGCACTCCTGGAGTGTTCACCAAAGAGCTCCTTCAAATGAAGCACAATGGCGCCCACTTCCATTTCCGAGTGGCTTCGCTGCAACTCATTGCTCATGGATAGGAGTATATAGCCCTTGACCTTTGGCTTGTCTATTTGCCACTTGACATACGCAGCCTGGTCGTCGTCACTCGCATCAGTCCCTGGGCTTGCGGTGTAGGGGAATCGAGGACATAAGTCAAAGACTCCATACCTAGAACTATCCTGAGGTTACGGAGCCAGTCCACGTAGTTTGGTCCTAACAAACGGTTCTTTTCAAGCAGCATGTTTAAAAGATTCGTCATAGTAACTAGAAAGAAAATAACTCTGCAGAAGATAAAGATCACATAGTTAGGTTTATTCTATCATTCATCAAGCGCAAACACGGACTCATCGGTTCTCCGTATGGGCTTTGAAGTCGACAATCGCCCTTCATCATTCGAACGGCCTCCAAGTCATCGATCGTCCACCAAGTCATCTTCTCCCGGGGAGTCGTCAACCGTCGAACAGCTTCGTGTATTCTAAACTAAGCCTAATCTAATAAAGACTTTGAAGTACAACATGGGGGGATCGTCAGTCGCAAACAACCCGTAAAAGACAAATACAACCCGGGGGACGAGGCGCTTAACAAATAACCCGGAAAACCAAATAGAAATCCTAAACCCGTAAGTGTGCCTTAAATCATAATCATAACGAGCACGTTGACAATTTCATGAATTCTAACCGAAACCGACAATTTGGGCCTTAAATGGGTCAGGCCCGATAAAAAAGGCCCGTTAGGGTTTTTGGGCTAAAAACCCTAGGCGGCCGTCGTGTCCGGAGGCTGCAGTTTCGTGCGGGTACGCGGCTGTCCGCGCGCCGCTGGCGCTGCCGTCAGAGGTGACACCACCATCGGACAGCGGTGGGCAGCTGCCCGAGGCAGCGGCGCGGTGGTTCGGGTCTTCGTTGCCCGAACCCGCGGCAGCGGATACGCCGTCGCACGGCGCGGTTGCGCGTGCGGCTGTCTGCGTGTCGCAGCGTCTGGGCGGTGGTGCCTTCGACCCCGTCGAGTGGTATGGTGGTCGTGGGTAGGCAAGCGATGCATCGAGCAGCCCACGCGCCTAGTGTGTTGGCTTTTCGATCGTCTCCCACGAGCCTCGTTTCGATTTAATCATGTTATGATTCCGATCACGAGCCCTGGCTCTGATACCACTGTTGGGAAAGGTACCCGGTTTGTACCCGAGACGCAACGCCCCGGGATACGGTGCAGAATAAAATTTTTTCGGGTTCCTTCGCAGCTCGGATCGAAAACTCTAATCACGTTGACACGTAATAGGGCGGGTCATACCCGTGAGAGATTACCTTTGAAGCGAGTGGCAGCTCCTCGTCGATTGCGTCGTCGGCCGCGGTCGTGTTGGGTATGGTCTAGATCGTCACGCCGACCTCGCAGTGTACCACGGTTTCGATTCTCCGAAGATGGCTAGAGAGAATTGATCCGTCGCTCGGGAGAGTGGTTTGCGTTTGTATGTTCGTGTTTCGATTCTCGGGTCGAGAAATTTCGCGTCGATTCTCTTCCCGTGTCTTTTTTTTTTTTCTTTGACGAGGGTCTCACCCTTATTTATAGTAGGGCAGGACGAAATTTTCAGCCCTAAAACAAGGTTAAAATCACGAAATATTTGTTCCTAAATATGAGAGATATTCTTGCCAAAATATCTCTCCGAATTGAATTCAAAATTCTATTAAAGGAACATACTATAAATAGAACACTAACTAAGATATTAAAATATCTTCAAATATGGTAAATAAATTTCGAAATTTATATAAAATATAAATTCGAATTTTAGTTTTAATAAATAATATTCCAAATATTTTTATTACCATATTTGTAAATTACAAAATACCCTTTAAGGCATTTTTCGAATTTCTCGGCTTAGGGTTGAATTCCAATTCTTCCCTCAAGTCTTTCTAAGCACTTGGCCAAGCCTAAGTCTTAAAGTTAGTTTCATATGAAGTCCGACTTCGGTCCACTTAATGACCTCGAGGCCCAATAAGGCGTGGCATAACGACCCGAGGCCCGTTGAGGCCCAAAACACAATCTCTCCTTCTCGGTACACATTGATGATCTTTTTAAGCCCGACTCTCTAGGTTCGACTCAATCGGCAAGGGAGGAATCCAAGAGTTCGGTAGGTGCCTAGCCAATCCCGCAGTACCGGACAGATCCCGACTTGAGCACAAATTTCGAACTAGTCTCATTCCAGAACCTAACTATAGATTATAGTACTACGTACAAACCCTTCAGCTGTGTCCCGATCGAGTGAGAGCCATGGTATTTGTCAAACTCACTAAACTCGATAGTATGATAAAATGACACGAGGCAAATTACCAAACTACCCTCCATGTCTAACATGAGTTAGTTTAATACCTTGGCCAAGGATTTTGTAATTTCCCGTCGTCATTCTCATAGGACACTTGTCTCGATTACTTGCGAGACTGTGAATCCGTACTCGGCGGTCTAAGCCCGGCAATCACAAATATCCATCAAGACCGCATCTGTCCCGCTGACCCATGCAATAGCAAATCGGATCTAGCGAAACCAGTGTTAGTCAAGACTTCAAAGTCAACTCCGTCAAAGCCCCTTTCGGTCTAAGGTTCAAGCAGACTACTATAGTTTTTGTCGTCGATCATTGACACTCCTTGAGTAATAAGCCATGTTTGATCGTACGACCTGCGAGTCAGTGTCCATGAAACGATTCAATCCCTTGATTCGACTCGTATCACAAGTCATGACTTCCGTTTCCAAGCGGTATATCGGCACACGATAAGTCATCTACAAATAAGCCATGATTGGTTTTCCAGCACCCAACTGAAACCTAAGGCTTATGGACATTTTATGTTCGAGGTTAAGAGTCCACTGGTGCCTTCCTCTCTCGTACCCATCGAGAACAGTGACTCAACTCGACACATTTGGATTTATTCATTTATTGCTTTACCCGATGCTAAGTAAAGAACTCATATAACCAATAAACGAATAATGCCTTTATTAATACGCAAAACAATGTTTGATTACATTGACAAACGAATGATAAATAAGCTAATGCCCTATACATATCCAATCCTCGTTTAGCATTCGAGGGCATATCCCTAACACTCTGCCCCTATAACACCCCAACAGAACGATGTAGTTGAGCGGAAAAATAGAGTGTTATAGGAGATAGCTAGATCAATTCTACACGAGTATGATATTCCCAAACAATTTTGGGCGGAAGCTGTTAGTATAGTATGCTATGTGTCTAATCGTGTTTCCTTAGGTCAATATTGAAAAAGACCTCCTATGAACTTTGGAACGGTTAAGGATATTTCATGTGTTTGGTTGTAAGTGCTTTATTTTGAATGATAGAGAGGCAAGAGGAAAATTTGACTCTAAGTAGATGAAGGGATATTCCCTGGGTACAGTGTTAATTCCAAAGCTTATCACGTCTATAATTAAAGGAAAAAGACTGTTCAGGAGTTTATATATGTAACATTTGATGACATTATTACCCCTGATGCTACTAATGAGGAAGGTATAGATTTGCCTCGTGCAGAGATACATGTTTATGAAGGAACGAAAGATGATATTCCAAAAGACGAAAACACTGATACACTGGAACCAGAAGCTTCAGATGAACGCATCGCCGAAAGTTCAAGCATGCTTCCAGTCATCCGACAGATCAGGTCATAGGAAATATCACCTCTGCAATCAAAACACAAGCAGCTGCACGAAATGAAGATACAGAGGAATCCCATGATGTGTTGCTCTTAATGGTAGAACCAATGACCATCCATGAAGCACTAGATAACAAATCATGGATCACTGCTATAGAGGACAAATTACAGTAGAAACTCGATAAATTGATACTCGATTATTTAATAAATTCTTTAAGATAATATTTTTGCCCGGTCCTGACTCGGGGAGAACGTGCTAAATTAATAAATCGCTAAAATTATAAGATAATTCATTTTCGATAATTTCTATAGGTCCCATATAAAATATAAATTAATATTTCCTTATATACTACACAATACTTTTAGGAAAATTACGGCTGATAACTCTGTGTTTAAGGCTTTTACAGTTAATGCCTAAACTATTTTTTTCTAGGTAGGTACTCGTGTGTTTAAGGCTTTTCCAATTGGTGTCCAAACTATTTCAATTCCTGTAGTTACTCATGTGTTTAAGGCTTTTCCAGTTGGTGACCAAACAAATTGAGCAGTTACTATGTGGTGCTCAGGATTTATATAGCAATCAACAATGACGGATGATGACTTTTATACCACAATTATACTATATATAAAACGTGACCACCATATAGTAACTGCTAAATTTATTTGGACACCAAATGGAAAAGATTTAAACAGTGGGATAACTATCGAACTGAAAAATAGTTTGACACCAATTGATAAGCTATAAACGCATGGGGTACTAGTGAAACCGAAAAATGGTTTGAACACCAGTTGGAAAAGCCTTAAATGCAAGGTTACATACCGAATTTTCCATTTTTTTTAATATTTCCTGAAAAATACCCAATTGTCTTTTGTTTTTGTTTAAATAAATTTAAATTCGAATCTCGTCTCTAATAAGGTAGGGAATTTAATGCTTTTGTCAAATCGAGCCATTCGTTTGATATATGCACATGGTATGATAATTAAGTAGAAATTTGAAAGGTGTTTGAAAATTGAACATTTCATTATAAGTTAATAAAATATTAAAATTATCGATTAATTAATAACTATTTTAATTAATAAATTTATGCGGTCCCAAGAATATTAATTTATAGAGTTTCTATTGTATCACAATTCGAAATGAGCTAAGTATGGATGCTTGTAAAAAGGCCGGACGAAAAATCCATTATAGGAACAAAATGGGTTTTTCGCAACAAACTCGATGAACACGGTAAGCGACCAGAAATAAAGCGAGGTTAGCTGCAAGAAGTTATTCCCAGGAGGAAAGTATAGATTTCGAAGACTCTTTTGCTCTAGTAGCTAGATTAGTATCTATACATGTTTTACTTTCATATGCATGTTTTAAAAGATTTAAACTTTTCCAAATAGACGTAATAAGTGCCTTATTAAATGGTTTTATAAATGATTAAGTTTACGTCGAACAACCTCTCGGTTTTATTAAAGAAGGATTTTCAAATGATGTTTTCCAACTAAATAAAGCGTTGTATGGTTAAAGCAGGCCCCTAGGGCATGATATGAAAGATTGAGCAAATTTTTAATAGATATGAGATTTACTACTGGAACAATTGATAACACGCTGTTTATTAAGTATGAATGTGATCACATGCTGTTAGTACGGATTCACGTTGATGATATAATTTTGGAAGTACTAACAACCTTCTTTGTGAGGAATTTTCTAACTCCATGTAGAAGGAATTCGAAATGAGTCTAATGGTGAGCTGAACTACTTCCTTGGGTTGGAAATTAAGCAACTTAACTTGGGAACCTTCATATCTCAGATGAAATACATCAAGGAACTGATAGTCGATTTTGGAATGAGTAATTCCGAGGTGCTTTCTACTCCTATGCATCAGACCACCAAAATCGATAGCAATGAATCAGGTACCCAGGTTGATCAAACTCAATATCGAGGTATATCGGAAGTCTCCTTTATTTAACTGCAAGTAGACCTGATATCATGTTTGCTGTTGGCATGTGCTCGAGATATCAATCGAATCCTAAGGAATCTTTCTTGACAACAGTACTGGTTGTAGGGAAGATATGAAAAATACTAGTGGTATATGTCAGTTACTTGAGAATTCCTAGTAACTTGGTCTAGTGGAAAACAAAAATTTTGTCGCCCTTTCCACAACCGAAACTAAATATATGGCATTAGGAAATTGTTGTCAACAAGTTCTTTGGATGAAACAAACCCTTAGTGATTTTGGGTTAGGTTATGACAAAATTCCTATTCTTTGCGATAGTACTAGCGCCATAAGTATTACTAAGAATCCGGTGCATCATTCTCATACTAAGTATATAGAGGTTAAACACCACTTTATACAAAATCATGCTTAGAAAGGGAATATCAGCGTGGAGTTCATAGGGACAAATGATCAGCTTGCTGATATCTTCACGAAGCCCTTAATCGAGACCAGATTCTGCGATATCCGTGATCGACTGGGAATCACCGAGCTAAATAAGGTTTAATAACTTTCCAAATTCTGCCAGTTATTCTAAAATGCTAGATTCCGAGTCTAGAATTATTTTTGGTAGAAATTTGCATTAATTTCTAAGATCTCATCCTCATTTCAGCTTTTAGAATTATTTTAAGAAAATAAGACCTTTTCGATTTCTTTCTAATCAGCCTTTAATAATCCTTCCTTATTTAAACGAAATCACATCAAATCATTCTGAGATCTCTGATTCCTTGATTGAGGGTTTAATTTTTGAAATTTAAATTTCGAAATTTGATATCATTCATATCTCTTCCTTGTATAATCGTCGGCTTCTTAAAAGCTCTTCGAACCTCTTCATCTCTGAGAATGGTGAAATGCTGGAATCAAAGGAGTCCGAATTTAACCGAGTACGAGCAAAAAACGCAAAGAGCCTACATTGGATGAATCGATGCCCGCTAATATTCTTAGAAACCATTAGTCCATAAGATAAGCGTGCCTTCTTTCTTGAAATCACTCATGAATATTCTTTCCTTAAAACTTCTGAGTTATTAGCGGTTCATTTTTTTATTTCAAATTGTCTTGGAACCATTCAAGTTGCATCCCACAATTGCCTGGTGATCACTGCGTTCCACACTTTATTCTGCCTTAAATTCTCATTTTCTAACTTCATAGGTCTAAATAGCTGGTAAGAAGAACGCTGAAGCAGATGTGAAAGGAATCTATGTCTGGCGAGTTGATATAACCAAGCTTCTGAGAGCTCTGACAGGGAATTCCATATGAAATACCGAAACCACATTTTTAGCTGAAAGGGATCACACTGCCACCAGACTGGGAACGTCGTCATAAACACGTTATGGATGTAATCACGTTGGAGATAATTGTTATATATCATACGGAAGAAATTAGGGGGAATATGTTCCAAATCTGCGAAGTAAGATAGTGATTCCAGCTAGTAGAACGTTTTCTGCCAAGATATCCCATCCTTAGTTCCCATCTAAGTTTTTAGCTATTTCCGCATTAAGATTCTATTTTCAGCCTTATAACTCTTGGTATCCCCGTTTTGATGATGAAGGGGGAGAGTAAGGTAATTAATGTGGAGTCGTAGTTTGAGTCGTATAGTCGTCTGTTGGGTTGGTACATTGGAACCCATTTTATTTTGATGATATATCGTACGGTTTGCCTGTTATGATACTTATTGTGTTTAGTAATTGCCTATGTTATATCCTAATAAGTATTTGCTGCCTGAACCATGTTTGGAAATATGCGCACTTAGGCAGGGGGAGCACACGAACTGGTAACTTCGAAATTTCATCTATCATATATCAATGCATGTTATATGAGATATCTGCATTTAGGCAGGGGAACATACATACTTTGATGTTTGAGATTTTATAGAAAAAGTTTTTTTGGTACACTTTCGAAGTATTCGACACTTAAAATTTTCGAAAAACTTCACAATATTTCACAACTTGCCAAAACTTTTCTCAAACAGAAAGTTCAAAAGTAAAAAATTTCTCAAATACACACTACGCGTTAACGATCACGTATCCATCTAATATTTTTTAAGAATTTTTTTTAAGAAAATATGGACTTCAACGCAACGACTTCTGCCTCTGCTCAAAAACAAAGTTTCTTTATAGATCTCAAAGACTAAACAAAACTTAGAAATTAGGTTAGAAACTAATCATCAAGCCTTACTTAGAAACCTAAGAGAAAAAGGCACCCTAATGTGACAGCTAAAAGCTGCACAAGAGAGAGTTACAAGTTGTGATGCTTACATGAAACAATTCAAAGCACAAGTTCACGAACTCACAACTAGCTTGAAGGCTTGTGAACTTGAGCGAAATACGCATCTGAGTACATATATTTCTTAAGGAAGGGAATATCTATGATGTTGAATCCGGAGATCTTCACAAAGCTGCTCAGCACCAAATTCCACCAGAAATAGCTTAAGAGAAGGTGCTCAATGACACAGCTACTTGGGAGAACGTCAAGATAGTAGCCCCGTTTCAAGAGGAGATTAGACGACACATCAGGCGACAGGAAGACAAGATCAAGCAGTTTGACGAGCTGGAACTCCGAGGTCTCTTGCACTTGAAAGGAACAGAGGGTTCTGGACACCTGTACATGTTAAGAAACATGACGGGTGACCGAAAATCGGGATAAGAAAGAGAAGTATGACACTGAGCGAATGAGACAAGCACCGTCTATTGGCAAAATACTCAGCGTTGATTTACTCAAGATCGGACACCGCACCAAGTATTTGGTCTATCTTATCGAGCGTAAAGATAGATCGACTGATTGAGTTGCTGAGGGGGAGCTTCCAATGCTCGAGCCGGATGACATCTTCCAAATGCATTATTTGTTTCGGGACTTTGAGTCGCTTCAGAAGAATGAAGCCCTCAAATTCGGATACAATGTCCTGAAGCGCTTCATGCACAGACAAGTCAGATGCTACATGGCTCAAGACCTTCAGATCGATTTGGAACATAATATGAAGAAGATCAACCTCACAAAACCCCAAAACTACCGTTCAGATGCTGCTGATCGCACGATGACCTCCATAATCGACGATCCAGAATTAGGTGTCACTTACCTAATTTACAACGGTCAAGAAAGGATCCTTTTCGTTTCTGAACTTTCTAAGTACTCGGATGGAACCCTAGAAATAATCCTTCAGAACTTGATCTACAAGGAAAAATGAACTAGAAAAGAATACTAATATTTCTGAAGAAGAAGAATTGGAACTTCTACAATCCGACAAGTTGATTGACGACCGTTTGTTAATGAGGAACATAATCAGACACTACGAGGTAATTCATGGAATTAGGAAATCGATATAGAAGAGCAAAGACAACTAAAGAGCTAACACGCGCAAAGAACATGAATGAGGTGATTAATAGCCAACCTTTTATTGTGTGTTTTTTACTGTCCCGGGGTATCCCCACTCGACCCGGCTATGGGCTAGCCCCTAAATACCGGCGTTGGCTTTTTTTTGCACCACACATACCTGGAGGAGGGCTTAATTGCGCCACACATTCCAGAGGTGAGACTAATCCTCGGGGCCAGATGGATACGTCCCAAACCCACCTGACAACGATAGTCATGGCCCATAAGGCCCATGGGGACTACTGAAGGAATTGTGGGAGGGGTATTCGATCCCATGATCTACTTTAACCATAAGACCTTAAAGCCTCCTCCTTGACCACTAGACCAAGGCCTCATTAGCTATTGTGTTCTACTTTTAGTTGTCGTTGTAATGTACTTAATTGTAATTTTCCTAAGTCTAGGGTGACCCGAACTGAAACATTAAGTATAACCAAAGTTCTTAATACTTCCAATGGACGAAAGAAACACAAGAAAGAGAAAGGAAAATCACCATTATCTTCCAAAATAAAGGTCGGACATGTTCACGATTTTCCCTCTCCTACCCCTATTAAAAGGGAAGATGCGAAAGAAAAATTTACAAGCTCAAGCAAGCGAACTTCTCAAGCTTCCTATAGTTACCATTATAAAGTAAATTGTGTGAAGTCTTATCGTAGGAATTCACCCGCTATACATGCTTACAATGCTATAGCCTCGTATTCTTACATGAAATATCTAGTCACAGTTCATTTGGAAAATCACCTTATGCAACTGGTCAAGGAGAAGATCTTCTCATTTCGTAAAGCTAGACACACATTCACTGGGCTGAAACATCTTTTTCGTGTCAAATTGCTCCTAATTGGTTACCTACAGCTACATCAATAGATGATTTAGGACCAAATTTGACTCCTTTTATGCCTAAATCGTCTTCTTCTAATAAGGTTGGACCCATCTAAAAATGAGTACCAAAGTGCCATAAAGTTTTGCATATTTTCCTGCATGGGTACGTATTGAGAGATAGTTGCTCCACACCCATGACTGGTATGAGACGAGAGCAACTACACAATCCCAGCACGCATGGTATCTCAGGTTGCTCAACATACGTGACTGGTAAGACATACGAGCAACCAAACAAAGGTAAAATCTAATTATGCGTATGTTAAAATAACTTTCAATGTTTTTAAAATTGCATACGCATACGAGCCGAATTGAAAAAAATACCAATCTTTTCCAAAATGGTACTTTTTAAATATGCATTTTAAAAATTTTACACGATTTTGAAATTCAAAATTGCATGTGACGCACTGAAATGATAAATACCATTTTCTTTCTAAAACGAGTCTAAGTTGAGGAGGAGCTACTCTTTAAGTGTAAACAAAAGCAACTCTTATATTTGTTTTTGAAAGGAGCATTAATTACATTTTTTAGGGGGAGCGAACTTTAAATGCATGAATTTATGGAAAGAGATTCGAAATTCTTTTTCTATTTGACTATGCATCTTTTGAGGGGGAGCAATACTACTTGGAAGCAGGATTTAAGGGGGAGGAACTAAATATATTTGTATATATATATACATATATATCATATAATATATTATTCTATTACTAATACAATATATTTATATATACTATAATATATAAGGAAAAAGGGAGAAAATGAAAAAAGAAGAGAAAAAGAGAGAAAAATACAACAAAAAAAAACGAAAAGAAAAGGAAAGGAAAACCCTTCTCCTTATCTAGCTTTATGGACATCTCATCTGACATCAAAAGACGGACTTCAATGGAGAATATCGAGCTCACAAGTTAAAAAATTTCCATACGGAAAATGTGGCTTACTTACACTACCTCGATGCTCACCTCAATCGACCTGCTCCAACTTGCTGATATAAATAAAAGCAGCACTCACTACTTTCTACCGGATGCACAGATACTTCATTCTCATGCTTCAGTCGACCTAACTGAATCTAATCCCGGAACCAAACCGAGCGTTAGTCCCAAATTTTACGAAAATAACCACATATCCTACATCATCCTAACACACCACGTTAAATGATTTCGATGATGACATGAAAATTTTGAAGATACATAAATTTCCTTAACTCACAAATCATTCGGACCAACCCCTATAAGTACATGTGCAAATTTTATTAGCTCTCGGGTAGAAGACGCCACATTAGGTCCAACGGCGCATGCACATCCGAGCCTTACTCACTCGTTTGTCTCACAGAAGGCAGGTGTTTCAAGAAATCAGGGGGAGCCTTGTCTAAGATCACCACTTCACTCGGAGGCGGGGGAGCCTTGTCTACTATTACCGCTTCACTTGGAAGAAGGAGATATTGAATTAAGTGGTACTCAGCCGCAGAACCACACTTTCTTGAGCATGAAAGAGTCTAGTGTGTCCTCACTTCTCACATTTTTAATATTTTTCTAGGACACATACACTTTTATAACACCTGATCATTGTTATCAAGTTAGAAGTTCTGTAGACGTGTCACTCGTAGACATGCTTCGAAGATCGGAATGAAGTTATGTCGTTGCAACATCAAAGCAACAACGGTTTCAGGCCATCGTTTATAAGCATACCTCCTAGATCGATGCAAACAGTAAGTCTTTGTGACCCCAATTTTTCGTACACGACGGATAGTCTTACCTTCTTCGTCAGGTTATTACCCAACCTGAGTCCCTACAATGCGTAGCATCACCATCCTCTTGTCCGGACGACGCAAAAATCTCACCACACTCGTGCCCCATTTTCATCCACCGTCATGATGGTCTCCCCAACTCGATCATCACGAGGGGGAGTAGTATTTAATAAAGAAAATGAGAGTCGTACCACGACGAAACTGCAAGATTGATCGAAACGCTATATCCTCAAGCGTCGTCGAAGAATCGAGCAAACCACTACCTTCAAAAACGAAGTTGCTGCCTCGTGTACGCCTCTCCAAATTTCAAAGAGAACTCCCCAATCCCAACACAAGGTTGAACAAATTTAGGGGGAGTTGTGCCACTGTCAAAGTGGGAGATCGAACATAAAGAGAAGAAATCCGGCAAGCAACTTCAAATTCCTTACAGCCTCCCGAGACAAGCTTCAAGAGAAGAGTTGAAGAAAGAGAAGGTCAAGAAACGGTGAGCTTGGAGATCTCCTAAAGAAGAAATCACAAGACAAGACAAAGGAGGAGATAAATGAAGAAGAACACACACTCGCACGCTTCTGCCGAAACGTACGCTGATACGTGTTCTTCGAGGACCCAGGACAACATTTTTACAAGACCAAGATAACCAATGATGAATTGAAAATTGAACACAAAGGGGGAGGTTGTTAGGATTATTTTATTGTTAATTATGTTATCTTAATCTTGTAGTTTATTAATTGAACTAAACTTTAATTTTGTCAACTTTAGTGATATACTTAATGTAATTTGGCTAGTTAGGGCCCAAGTATATATACCAAGATGTGGTATAAATACTAAAACCCTAACACACACTTTAGTGTGTATTGTATGTAAAAACTAAATAGAGAGAATCTTTTTGGATAGAGGAGCCGTCCCCAACCGTGTCCCTCAAGAACACAAGCACCCCACGCATTTTAATTCGTCCGATCTTAAACCATGGTAAAATCGCTTTAAATATGATGTAGTTGGATAATCTGGCGTTTTCATATGCTTTATTGAATATTATCCTCGTTCACCTCCGACAACTACTCTTTCACATTCAGTATCGACGATGCTGCCTCTACTTCGACGATCGAAGAACCTCAAGTGAATGATGACGGATTAAGCCCATCTCATGCCAACAATACTCCAAGTACCGACACATCCACAACATCAAATACATCAATTGGTTTCACGCCCACAATTGATGAAAATATCTCGAGCTTATACCGTGTCAAACGACGATCCATCGCCTAAGAAATTCATTGATCCATCTCTTAATGACTACTCGGTGTCACCCCAACCTCATGAAAGGAGATGGACTAACGATCATCCTTCAAGTCTTATCATAGGTGATTCGTTTAGTGGAGTACACAAGAGAGCATTCACGGCTAATAATTTATTATATACGTGCTTCTTGAGCCAAATTGAACCAACAAAAGTCGGAGGCTCTTGCCGATCCCGAATGGATAAATGCTATGCAAAAGGAGATAAGCCAATTTAAAAAACTACAAGTTTTGAAGCTAGAACCTAGACCTCAAGGAAAAACTATCATCGGAAACAAATGGTTTTTCGAAAATAAGAAGGATGGAGATGGTGTTATACTCATGAATAAGGCACGCTTAGTGGCCAAATGCTACAATCAACAAGAGGACATCAACTACGATCAAACCTTTGTCCTTGGTGCACGCATTGAAGCTATATGTCTATTTTAGCGTATGCGGCACATAAAGACTTCACCGTTTCAAATGGATGTCAAATCTGCCTTTCTCCACGTCATTTTGAAATAAGTAGTCTATGAAGCTCAACTTGCGGATTCATTAGTTATCTAGAACTTGACTATGTTTATCGCCTCGAGCACCTTGAGTTTTGTACGATGTCTTGTCGGAGTTCTTAGTTAAATCAGGATTCACTAAAGGACAAATGGATACCACTCTCTTAATCAAGCGTCAAGGATCAGATATTATGCTAATTCAGATATACGTGGACGATACAATTTTTGGTCTACAAATTCTAAGCTTTGCAAAAAATTTAGTGACTTAATGAAGACAAAGTTCGAGATGAGCATGATGGGAGAGTTAGGCTTCTTTCTCGGATTGCAAGTCAAACAACTAAACAACAGAATCTCCATAAGTCAATCCAAGTACATCCATGATATCTTGAACAAGTACAACATAGAAAAAAACACATCGATGGCCACACCTATGTGTACCACATGTAAGCTTGACTTGGATCCTTACGGGAAACCAGTCAACGTTACACCCTATAAAGGCATCATCGGCTCGCTCTTGTACTTGACTTCTAGTAGACCAAACATCATGTTTCTCTTGTCTCTGCACTCGGTTAGAAGCCAACCCGAAGGATCCCATAGGGTTGCTCTCAAACATATCTTGAGATATCTCAAAGGCACTCTAAATCTACGTCTATTGTATCCGAATAGTTGGTTATACTGATGACGATTATGCATGTTGCAATATATTGTTAGGATTATTTTATTGTGTTCAATTAATTATTTTATCTTAGTCTTCAAATTTATTTAAGTGAACTAGATTCTATTTTATAGCGTTTAGTGATCCTTTAGCTGTAATTGGGCTAATTACGGACCAAGTATTATATACCAAAATGTGGTATAAATACTAAAATCCTAACACACACTTTAGTGTGTCTCATGTGTGAAGTTTATCCACTTTAGAGAAAAATCCAACCCTCTCAAGAACCCACTCGCACACTCCAGGGTGAATTAGTTCTTCCCATCTAAATCATGGTAAAATCTCTTTCAATCTTAATTAATCGGGGGGCACTTCCTATCCTTTTTAGGGGGGAAACTTTAGAGAGACCCGTCGAAGACATCATCGACCATTTTTTCCATCGATCCAGCGCGACCATATTCCCGTCGAGATCATTGTTCGACTAATTTTCTGTCGAGGCTCAAGTGTTCGACGAAAGTCCCGTCGAATATTAGTTTTTGAAAAGGTTTTTGCAAACGTTCTAAGAGAGGTTTACGCAAGTGTGTTCCGAAAAATGATTTTCGCAAAGCCTATTTATCGCATTCAACGATTTTTGCAGCTTTGATTTTCGCAAGGCCTGGAATTCTCAACTTATAAGTTTTCGCAGCGGGCTTAGTTTTTGCAAGAAACAAGTCTTCACACTGCTTAAACTTTTCGCAGTCACCAACTTTTCGCACCGCTTAAACTTTTCCCGGCACCTGTTACGAAAACCTCTTTTCGCAGTCCCCAATTTTCGCACTCACCTACACCGAAAATCTAATTTTTTGCAGTCCAAGTTCGAATTTTTTTTTTTGCATCCGAGCACTTTGAAAAATATATTTTCGCAGTTTACACTCCGAAAAACTATTTTTGCATCCTAACACTTCGGTTTCCCATCCTATCACTACAAAAATCTAACTTTTCGTACTAAACACTCTGAATATTTAGTTTTTACACTTAGACTTCGAAAATCTCTATTTTCGAACTCTAGACTTCCAAAATTAATGTAAGCACTACGATAATTTACTTTTCGCTTTCATTATCAAAAATTAATTTTTCGAACCCAAAAAACTTTTTTTGGCACATTCCAGAAAAGTTTGGTAAATTTTCAATGTTTTTTAACTGTAGTTTTCGGTACACATAAAAAATTTACGGACCTGAACTCTTCGAAACTTCACAACATCTCTCAATAAACCATACTTTTCAGCAGTGAAATTTTTAAAAGCCATTTTTTTATTTATTTCATAACATTATAGGCACATTCTTGAAAAGTTTGGTAAATACACGAAGTTTTCGCCATCACCTCAAAAATTTTCGGTACACACCAAAAATTTTCGGAAATGAAATATATTGTTAGGATTATTTTATTGTGTTCAATTAATTATTTTATCTTAGTCTTCAAATTTATTTAAGTGAATTAGATTCTATTTTATAGAGTTTAGTGATCCTTTAGCTCTAATTAGGCTAATTATGGCCCAAGTATTATATACCAAAATGTGGTATAAATACTAAAATCCTAACACACACTTTAGTGTGTCTTGTGTGTGAAGTTTATCCACTTTAGAGAAAAATCCAACTCTCACAAGAATCCACTCGCACAACGGTGAATTGATTCTTCCCATCTAAATCATGGTAAAATCTCTTTAAATCTTAATTAATCGAGGGGCACTTCCTATATTTTTTAGGGGGGAAATTTTAGAGAGACCCGTCGAAGACATCATAGACCGTTTTTTCCGTCGATCCACCGACATATTCCCGTCGAGATCATTGTTCGACTAATTTTCTGTCGAGGCTATAGTGTTCGACGAAAGTCCCGTCGAATATTAGTTTTCGAAAAGGTTTTCGCAAACGTTCTAAGAGAGGTTTTCGCAAGTGTGTTCCGAAAATTATTGTCGCAAAGCCTATTTTTCGCATTCAACGATTTTTGCAGTTTTGGTTTTCGCAAGGCATGGATTTCTCAACTTAATAAGTTTTCGCAGCGGGCTTAGTTTTTGCATGAAACAAGTTTTCACACTGCTTAAACTTTTCGCAGTCACCAACTTTTTGCACCGCTTAAACTTTTCGCAGCACCTGCTACGAAAACCACTTTTCGCAGTCCCCAATTTTTGCATTCACCTACACCGAAAATCTAATTTTTACAGTCCATGTCCGAAATATTTTTTTTCGCATCCGAGCACTCCGAAATTTTTGCAGTTTACATTCCGAAAAACTATTTTTGCATCCTAACACTTCGGAAAATTAATTCTCCCATCCTATCATTACAAAAATCTAACTTTTCGTACTAAACACTCTGAATATTTAGTTTTTACACCTAGACTTCGAAAATCTCTATTTTCGAACTCTAGACTTCCAAGATTAATCTAAGCACTACGATAATTTACTTTTCGCTTTCACTGTCAAAAATTAATTTTTCGAACCCAAAAAACTCTTTTTGGCACATTCCAGAAAAGTTTGGTAAATTTTCGAAGTTTTTTACCTGAAGTTTTCGGTACACATAAAAAATTTACGGACCTGAAATCTTCGAAACTTCACAATATATCTCGATAAACCATACTTTTCAGCACTGAAATTTTTAAAAGCCAATTTTTATTTATTTCATACATTTTAGGCACATTCTTGAAAAGTTTGGTAAATTCACGAAGTTTTCGTCATCACCTCAAAAATTTTCGGTACACACCAAAAATTTTCGGAACCTAAAAGTTTGGATACATCATAATATTTCTCGATAAACCAAACTTTTCGACACTGAAATAAAAGCCATTTTTCTTACTTCAAACTCTTTTGGCACATTGAAGAAACATAGAAGTTGTGCTTTGTTAATTAGTTATCCTTGTAATTAGGGGCGTAGCTCGTATTTTTGTTAGTGTAGGACTAGTTTGTAAATATACCATGTATAGAGGTATATATACCATGTAACACAACAAAAATCAATACACAAGAATTTCAAAAAATTACAAAGTATAGAATTCACATTCTAGAGAGAGAAATACAATCGAAAACTTCCACTCAATCGTTTCTCTCTCCCGATCTTCAAACTCGATATTCGACAGAAGGTAATTCTCGAGATTTTTTATTCGAATATCTAGAATTCATACTTAGATCGATCGTTAGTTGATAAAATATGACCTATTAATTGGTATCAGAGCAGATCGTGATCGCTTTTGGATTGAATTCGGTATTTATTTTCCAGATTTTTCGATCGAAAAATTTACGTGAAATGCATTTTGATTTATATGCTTAATTTTGCGAATTTTATTGATGATCTTGCTGTTAAAGTGATAGATTATATGTTAGGAATGAATTACGTATTGACTTCAATCGTTTAGAACATCAAATTATTTCAGATTTTTATTTCGATCGATATTTGTGTTTGCGATTGAGTTTTGAATACGATTTGATTTTCTTCATAGTCGATATATTTTGCAGTAAAACGTGGTTAATCTTGTGTTTGTTAATATTCAGAACTCATATTCGAGTGATTATCCAGAATCTCAGCATCTAACTTAAGTTTTTTAGTTGAATCTGGATTTTCACTGTTACATTGAACTCGAACTGTGTTCTTCGATCGTTTTTCGATCGAAAAACTTGGCTCGAAAAATATTTTTCGAATCAAATTACAGGCGAAAAGTTTTTCGATACTCACACTGTTTTCGTGAGTTTCACTTAAATATAAGACTCGAAATACTTTTTTTTCGATAATTAGTTTTTCGATTCATACATAAATATCTTTTCGAATAAATTTACAGGCGAAAATTTTTTCGATACTCACTGTTTTCGTGAGTTTCGCTCAAATATAAGACTCGAAAAACTTTATTTTCGATAATTAGTTTTTCGATTCATACATAATATCTTTTTCGAGCGAAACAAAGCGTAAATTTTTTTTCGACGGATATTGTTTTCGCTAGATACATATCTATTTTTGACACAAAAAACTTGTTTTACTATTACAAGTTTTTCGATCTCAAGATTTTCAAGCATCTAAATTTTCGAGTCAAAATTTAGCGAAAACATATTTCAATTGAATAATTCACACTCGAAAAAACTTTTAGTCAACAATTTGAGTCAAACTTAACGAAATATTCTTTAAGTTTTCGATTACAAATCCGATAAAAATTTTTGCATTCAACAAAATTATTCGACAAACTACTTTTCGATAGAAAATTTTCCTTCCAAAACTTATACGATCAAAAATCTTTTTCAATTATAAGGTTCGAAATTTTTCAAATCGAAAAACTTACTGCTCGAAATTTTTTTCGACTACTGAACTTTCAAACACACACACATTTTACACTAATCTTAATTTTTTTTGGAAAATAAAAAATCGTTATTTTCAAAACTTACGAAAAATATTTTTCTCCGAATAATCTTCTTCGATACTCAAAATTTTTTATCATAAATTCAAAATCATTAGTAAAATTTTGAAGTATCAATTCTTATATCAAATATTTTTCGAAATCAAAATAATTTTTCTTTCAACCGAAAAAAAGGCCGAAAAGGAAATTGCTTAAAGTACGAGCCAAACATTACTAACTAAGTTTGTCACTTGTGAAACACTTTTACCATTTCAATTCCAAACTTTCACGAGGTCCTATCAGTCAACTACAAATGGATGCTTACTCACTTGTAAACGATGCCCGCCCTCTAATTCTACGAAGAGACGAATACACCATATGGAGAAGCCGATTCATGAACTTCTTGGAGACAAAAGATCAAGCCACAAATTCGATAGCTTCTCTTCAAGAAGGTCCCGCTCAATTTTGGCTTATCCAAGAACGTGATGCCACTAATAATCCTCCCATTCCCGCCACTAGAAGACTCAAAATTCCTGGTGAGTACACTAAGGGGGAGCAATTAAGAGCTAAAGCAGATCTCAGAGCTAAAACTTTCCTGATGCAAGGCATCCCGAATGACATCTATATGCAAATAGATAGTCTATCAAGTGCAAAGGCGATGTGGGACGAGCTCCACAAAATGATGCAACGGACCGAAATCGGAGTCAATGCTAAGAAAGCGAACATTCTCACTGCATACGACTCCTTCAAAGCAAAGACGGAGGAAAATGTCTACGAACTCTACCAACGCTATTTAACTTTTTTTAACGAGATAAGGAAAATAGAAATTTTCAAGACCAATATGAAGGTCAATATCTGATTTCTTTCTTCTCTTCAACCGGAGTGGAAGAACATATCCATGCAAATCCGTCAAAACAAGGATTTAGACTAAATGGATATCCACGCCGTCTTTGATAATCTCGCTCAACACGAGGAAGATATTAGCGAGATACAAAAAGAACTAAAGGGCAAACAGATCGAAGACTCTATAGCTCTAGTTTTCATAAAGAAAAACTAGTCGATCTCGTAAAGATAAAAGCATCAAATTGCCGAAATCTTCCGAAGATGAAGATGAATCAGAATCGGATTCCGAGCCCGATATGAAAGAGTTCAAGAAACAATTGGATCTCATTACTAAAATGATGAGCAAAAAGTTCTATAAAAAGAAATTATCCTCTTCGTCTAATAGACTTCGGACCTCAAGCTCTAAGCACAAGGAAAGATCGGTCGAGTCATTAGAATCCAAAAACGCCAAAGAACCACAAAAATGCTACAATTGTGGAAAGATAGGACACTTCGCCAGAGAATGCAATCTTCCTAAGAAGAAAGACGCCAATTACTACTCCAAGAAATTTTAACTTACCAAACAAAAAGAAGCTGGAGTAGCTCTAATGGCCAAACAAAAGCACTGGCTAGAAGACACAACGGATTCTGACAACGACAATCTAGCTCTTATGGCGTTTCTTGATGATGCCTCAGACGAAAACTCAATAAGGAGGTCCGACGACGACGACAAAGCATCAACCTCATCTCAAGAGGTAGCTACACCTGAATCTACATTATTAATCATATTAGAATCTTTACAAATTAAATATAACAACATGAAACATGAGCGGAAAAATACAAAAGAGTTAGAGGAGATACTAGCACTTAGCGATCATAATTTCAGAAAGCAATTAGATAGAACAATTCAATTAGAAATTCTCCGATCTAATGCTAAAGAAACCATAACTAGTCTTGAATCTAGGGTAGCTACTTCTGAGACACAAATCAATGACCTTAGTAAAACTCTTAGCATTAATCAGAGAGATTTAGAAATTTCTAGAAATAATTTTAAGGAAATCTCTGACGAACGTAAGAAGCTTTACTCTAGGATTAAAACTTTAGACGATCTTCTAACAAAAAGGGGACAAACATATTAGACTATTTTTCTAAATCAACCCATGATATAGAATTTTATAATCCTATTGAAGGCTTAGGTTTTAACAATCCATGTAACTTGAAAAGGTAAAGGTTAAACAATTATATGATATCAAGTACATGGGTTTAGGATTAACTTCTTCATTGGCTTTTACTAACCCTTCCGAAATAAATGCCTTAGAAGAATCCATAAGAAAAGAAACAAATAGGATTGACATCTCATTTAACTACACCGATTTGAAGAATAGTTACCAGACACGGGAAATAAACCTGTCTAGTGACTATAATTCATTATATCCTTTAGAAGATATCCCTAAAGTTGAGGAAGAAAATTTTGATCATTCTAAAAATTCTCCTTTTTGTTATATTCTCGCTGTTATTAAGAAAATATTTGATTTGAACTCTTCCCTAGAAAAAGAAAGAAAGAATTTTGAAGCAGAAAAGAATGATCTTTTATTGGAGATTTCTAATCTAAAAAATTCATCAGTTTTAAAATCTTGTCCTGATTTAATTTTAAAAGTAAATTTATTAATCAAGGACAAGACAAAATTTAAAAAAACTTCTCCCTTTATTTTACAAAATATTTCAAAAGAAGAAAAATTTTCTTTAAAAAGCGTAAAGAGAGGAAAAGAGTCCTTAAATGGTTCAAAGACGAATTTTTTTTACTAATTCTTTTTCTACTCCATCCACAGGTAGAGTAGTAAAAGAGTTGAAGCATGCAAAGGAGAGAGTGTCTAGCATAGAACTTAAGAAGAAAAATGATAGAAATGACTTATTTTCTAAACTTTCTACTTTATCAGAAACTGAGGACACTCGTAAGAAGGCGAGTCGTTTCTAATTTTCATGTTGTAGCTTGAAGTTATGCTTTAAAGTCTATTAATTTTGAAAGCACAAATTTTGAAAACGATTTTACTTCTAAAAAAAAAACCATCATTCTAAGACAAATGCAAGTCTTAAGTCTCGTATGAAACAAGATCTGGCTATTACTCAAGCTTATAGCTCGATACATTCTTGCCCTCATCTAAGGTACCCAGTGTACACTCGGCTAAATAATTTAGGAGACTAGTTAGAGAAAAGATATTCTCATGCACTAAGACTGATAAGACATTTGTCCGAGCTAAAATTAATTTCTCATGTAAGGTTCACCCTCAATGGGTTCCTAAAACACCATTTAGGCCAATACAAGCCAACAAGGCCAAGTTGCCTAAAGAGGTACCACTTAAACCAACTACTTCGAAGTTGGTTTGGGTACCTAAGAGCACCAATGGTTTAGGAACAAAAAATGAACAAACCTTACCTACTAAATCTGTTAATCCGAGTGGACCCATTAATAAGTGGGTACCTAAGTCTCTCTAAACCTTTCTATGCGGATACATCGTGTGTGGTACCTAGATTCCGGTTGCTCCACACACATGACTGAAAATCAAGAACTGTTGAGCAACTAGCAAGACCGTTACAACAGAAAAGTCAGATTCGGTAACAACGATTCAGCTCCAATACTAGGCTTTGGAGATATTCTTCTGAAGAATCTGACAATCAAAGATGTCTCTTATGTCCAGGGTCTTAAACACAACATGTTCAGCATAGGACAATTCTGTGATAAAGGGTTTTAAGTGGTTTTCTAGCTGATTAATGGAGAATCTTAAATAGTCAGAATCAAGAACTTCTTACAGGATCTCGAAGATCTAACTATACACCATCAATTTGACAACAGTACGACCTTCGACAGCTGTTTGCCTCATATCACAGACTACAATCAAGAGGAACAAATTTTGTCATCAACGTCTATCTCATCTAAATCTCAAAGCTCTTCACAAGCTCTTTAACAAAAAGTTGGTCAAAAGTCTACCAACTATTTCACATCATCAATAGCATCATTGTTCGGCTTGTCAAATGGGAAAAATGAAGCGAGCGTCACACAAACTCAAGCAAGTAGCTTCCATATCTCGACCTTTGAAATTACTACACATGGACCTTTGTGGACAAATGCGAACACAAAGTATCAACGCTCGTAAGTATGTGCTAGTAATTGTAGACGATTATTCTCGCTACACTTGGACAAGATATCTCTGAAATAAAGATGAGACTGGAGACTTGATAATAAGCTTTGTGAATACAACTCAAAATCTCCTGAAAAAGAAGATCCAAGTAACCAGGACTGACAATGGGACTGAAATCAAGAATCAGCGTCTCAGCAATTACTATCAGTCACTTGGAATTATTCAACAATTTTTAGCCGCTAAAACGCATCAACAAAATGGCGTCGTAGAACGGAAGAACCGGACTTTAGTTGAAGCTGCAAGAACAATGCTAATCCATTCCGGTCTCCCTCATTTTCTATGGGCTGAAGCAGTGAGTACAGCATGCTTTACGCAAAATCGAACGATTATTCACAAACGCTTTGAAAAGACGCCGTATGAGATAATAAATCTAAGGATTCCGAATATCTCTTTCTTCAAATTCTTTGGGTGCAAATTCTTTGTGGCGAATGATCGAGAGCATCGAAGCAAGTTCGACTCTAAAGCGTTCAAAGCCGTGTATGTTGGATATTCATCCACTTCTAAAGCATACCGTGTCTATATCAAGTCTTCTAGTACAATTTTAGAAAGCTACAACGTTACTTTTTAACAAGTGACCGATTTGGCTTCTGAACAAAACAGTTCGGAACCCGGGCTTATAGGTGTGTTGGCACAAAGTCAACAAATTCCGACAACATCTACCTCAATGTCAAAAGAAGCAATTCCCGCTAATTTAAAAGATTTGGATTTTCTATTTGAACATTTTTATCGAAATGAGTCTCAAATGCCAGCTTCATCTCATTCTATACCAAGCAGCACACCTTCTCCTTCTACGGTGGAAATTACAATGGAAATTCCGAACCCTCATACTCCAACAAATGTTCCCGATTCTCGAAATTCTGAATCTTCAACTAGTGCTCCAGCTCCTACTAATCCCGATGCGGAAATTCCTTCCAATTCAACTTTAGAAATGAATTTCTCTATTACGAATAATCAACCTAATAATTCAGGATAGCTCGACCTACATATCAACGATGGATCTATTTCGGTTCTTCCTCATGAACGTAAGTGGAATCGAGCTCATCCTGTCGACCAAATAATTGGTGATCTTTCAAGTGGAGTACACACTAGGACATCTACACAAAGCGGACTATTCACGTGCTTCTTCAGCCAAAACGAACCACTTAAGGTAGTCGAAGCCCTTAAAGACACATATTAGGAGATCGCAATGCAAGATGAACTCAACCAATTCGAGCGTCTACGAGTCTGGACACTAGTTCCTCGACCGCATGGCAAAATAATTATAGGAATTAAATGGGTTTTCAAAACTAAGAAGAACGAGAACGGCGGAATTATCTCGAATAAAGCACGACTCGTAGCCAAGGGGTACAATCAACAAGAAGGTATTGACTACGATGATACGTATGCTCCGGCTGCTCGTATCAAAGCTATTCGATTATTTCTAGCAAACGCGGCTCATAACGACTTCAAAGGCTATCAAATGGACGTCAAAACTGCCTTTCTCAACGGTGTGTTAAAAGAAGAAGTCTATGTCGCTCATTCCGACGAGTTTGTGCACGAGAATTATCCTGATTATGTCTATCGATTGGGAAACGCTATCTACGGACTAAAACAAGCCCCTCGTGCTTGGTATGACGTTCTGAGCGAATTTGTAGTCAAATCCAACTTTATAAGAAGAACAATCGATCGACAATTTTCATCAAAAAGCAAGAGAAGGACTTGATGATCGTTCAAGTTTATGTTAATGACATCATCTTCGGCTCGACATAGGAATGACTCTTTCAGAAATTTGGTGATCTGATGAAGACAAATTCGAGATGAGCTTAATGGGCGAACTCCAATTCTTTCTTGGATTACAAGTCAAGCAACTCGAAGATAGAATATTCATCAGTCAAACCAAGTATATCCGAGATATTCTGAAGAGAGTTAATCAAGACAAGAGCACACCTATGAATACTCTCATGTCAACAAGCTGTAAATTGGATGTTGATCCTTCTGGCAAGGCAGTCAACATCACAACCTATCGGAGTATTATCGGATCTCTTCTCTACTTAACGTCAAGCCGACCAGACATCATGTTCACCACTTGGCTCTGTGCTCGTTTTCAAGCTGACCCGAAGGGGACCCACATGCACGTGGTCAAGCGAATTCTACGCTAAACTGATGCTGATTATGCCCGTTGTCGAATGGACAGAAAAAACACGTCTAGCGGAGCACAATTTCTAGGCGATAAGTTGGTCTGCTGGTCCTCAAAGAAATAAAATTACGTGTCAACGTTAACGGCCGAGGCGGAGTACGTCGCGGCTGCCAGCTGTTGCTCACAAGTTCTATGGATGCGGACACAACTACGCGACTACGGGTTTGAATTTAATAACATTCTCATTTATAGTGATTCTCAAAGTGCTATTGTCATTACTTGCAATCTTGTTCATCATTCACGCACGAAACACATAGATATTTGCTATCATTTTATAAAAGATCATGTAGAAAAAAGACACTATAGATATATATTTTGTTAAAACGGAGCTTCAACTTGCCGACTTATTCACTAAGGCATTGGATGCAAAATGATTCCAATTCCTTATTGCTAAACTAGTCATGTTGAATCTCAATCTTACTTCAAATGTGCTTCTCATGCTCTATTATGCTTCTATATGATACTCTATGTGCTTCTTGCTCTTCCTTACTTTATCTTGCGTGACTCAATCTTTTAAAAAAAAAATCTATATATATTGAAGAGGCTTTAGAATTGTGCTTTATTTTGTTATCCTTGTAATTAGGGGCGTAATTAGTAGTTTTGATAGTGTAGGACTAAATAGTAAATATACTATGTAAATAGGTATAAATACAATATACACTATCGAAATCAAAATACAAGTTCATTTTCGGAAAAACAAAAAGCATTGAATTCACATTCTAAGAGAGAGAATAGCAATCGAGAAACTCTCTCTCTCTCTCTCTCGAGATCTTCAAAGAAGATATTCGACCGAATGTATTTTGTAAGATTTATCATTCAAATATCTAGAATTCGTGCTTAGATCGATCGGTAGTTGATATAAGAGGACCTAATAATTGGTATCAGAGCCGATCGTGATTGTTTTTGGATTGAATTCGCGATTTTAAGATCAAAATAATTTTCCAGATTTTTCGATCGAAAAACTCACGTGAGATATATTTTGATCAATGCGCTTAAAGTTCGCGAATTTTGTTGATGATCTTGCTGATTAAGTGATATATTATATGTTATGAATGATTTACGTACTGATTTCAATCGCTTAGAATGTCATATTATTTCAGATTTTCGATTTCGATCGATATTTGCGTTTGCGATCAAGTTTTGGTTACGATTTGATTTTCCTCATAATCGATATATTTTGCTGTAAAACGTGGTTAATCTTGTGTTTGTTCATATCAAGAACTAAGAAACGAGTGATTATCCAGAATTTCAGCACCTAACTTGAACATTGGGTTGTATATGGAATTTTCACTGTTACATTGAACTTGACTGTTCTTCGATCGTTTTTTCGATCGAAAAACTTGGCTCGAAAAATATTTTTCGAATAAGTTTGCAGCCGAGAAATTTTTCGATGACAAACATTGTTCTCGTGTGTTTTACTCAAATATAAGACTCGAAGAACATTATTTCGATAATTTGTTTTTCGATTCATATATAAATATCTTTTTCGAGCATAATAAAGCGTATTTTTTTTCGACGAATATTGTTTTCGCTAAATAAATATCTAAATTGACTCAAAAAACTTGTAATAGTACAACATATTTAAATTTGATCACAAGATTTTCAATCATTTAAATTTTCTAATCAAAATTGAGTGAAAACATATTTCAATCAAATAATTCACACTCGAAAAACTTTCAGTCAACAATTTGAGTCAAACTTCACGAAAATTTTTTCGATCACTCTTAATTTTTCGATTACAAATTTTCGTTAAAGGTTTTTGCAATCAACAATTATTCGACAAACTATTTTGCGATAAGATATTTACTATGCAAAACTCTTACGTTCGAAAAATAATTTTCGATAAATACATTGAAAAACTTATACAATCGAAAATCTTTTTCGATTAAAGGTTCGAAAATTTTTAAATCGAAAACTTGATTGTTTGAAAAACTTTTCGATCACTGCTCAAACACACACACATTTTACACTATTTTGAAAGACATCAAAATTCGTAATTTTCAAAACTTAAGAAAATATTTGTCTCTGAATAATCTTCTATGATACTAAAAATTTTCGATCTTAAATCAAATTTCTTCAGCAAAATTTTGAAGTATCAATTCTCATATCAAATATTTTTCGAAATCAAAACAATTTCTCTTTAACAACCGAAAAATAGGTACGAAAGGGAAATTGCTTAAAGTACGAAACAAACATTACTAACGAAGTTTGTCACTTGTGAAACACTTTTATCAAACTTTCACGAAAGATCCTACCAATCAACTACAAATGGATGCTTACTCACTCGGAAACGACGTCCGCCCTCTAATTCTACGAAGAGGCGAATACACCGTATGGAGAAGCCGATTCATGAACTTCTTGGAGACAAAAGATCAAACTACCAATTTGATAACTTCTCTTCAAGAAGGTCCGCTCAATTTTGGCTCATCCAAGAAGGCGATGCCTAATTATCCTCCCATTCCCGCCACTAGAAGACTAAAAATACCTAGTGAATACACCGAGGGGGAGCGATTAAGAGCCAAAGCGGATTTAGGAACCAAAATTTTCCTAATGCAAGGAATCTAACGACATCTATATGCAAATAAATAATCTATCTAGTGCAAAAGCTATGTGGGATGAACTCCACAAAATGATGCAAAGAATCGAAGTCAGAGTCAAAGCCAAGAAAGATAATATTCTCACCGCTTACGACTCATTCAAAGAAAAGTCAGAGGAATTTAACTCTTCTCAATGAGAAGAGGAAGATAGAAATTTTCAAAACCAACATGGAGGTCAACATCGATTTCTCTCTTCTCTTCAACCGGAGTGGAAGAAAATATCCATGCAAATCCGTCAAAATAAGGATTTGGACGAAATGGATATCCACGCCGTCTTTGATAATCTCGGTTTCTGAAAGAACTTGAAGACAAGCAGACCGAAGACTCTATAGCTCTAGTTTCTGAAATAAAAACGAGTCGATCTCACAAGGATAAAAGCATCAAGTTGCCAAGTTCTTCAGAAGATGAAGACGAATCCAAATCGGACTCTGAGCCAGATATGAAAGAGTTCAAGAAGCAATTGGCTGTCATTACTAAGATGATGAGCAAAAAGTTCTATAAAAAGAAATCCTCCTATTTTTGCTAATAGACTTCGAACATCAAGCTCCAAGCACAAGGAAAGACCGGTCGAGTCATCAGAATCTAAAAACGCCAAAGAACCACAAAAGTGCTATAGTTGTGGAAAGATAGGACACTTCGCCAGAGAATGCAAACTTCCCTAGAAGAAGGACGGCAACTACTACTCCAAAAAATTCCAACTAACTAAACAAAAGAGGCTAGAGTAGCTTTGATGGCTGAACAAGAGCATTGGCTGGAAGATACCACAGATTCTAAAGACGAAAATCTTGCTCTAATGGCATACCTTGACGACATCTCAAACGATAACTCATCAAGGAGGTCAGATGATGAAGAAAAAGCTTCCACATCATTACAAGAGGTAACGATGCCTAATTCTACATTATTAAACATGTTAGAATCTTTACAAATGAAGTATTCTAACATGAAGAATGAACGTAAAAGTAAAATGGAATTAGAAGAAGACTAGCCCTTAGTTAAAATAATTTTCAAAAGCAATTAGATAGAACAATTTACTTAGATGTTCTCTTATTTAATGCTAAAGAAACCATAACTAGTCTTGAATCTAGGATAGCTACCTCGGAGATAAAATAAATGACCTTAGTAAGACTCTTAGTGATTGTCAGAGAGATTAAGAAATTTCTACAAATAATTTTAAGGATATCTTTGACGAACGTAAGAAGCTTTACTCTATGATTAAAACTTTAGACGATCTTCTAACGAAAAGGGGGCAAACGGACCAGACTATATTTCTAAATCAACCTCTTGATATAGAATTTTATAATCCTAAAGAAGGCTTAGGTTTTAACAATCGTTGTAACTTGAAAAAGGTCAATGTCAAACAGTTATATGATATCAAGTATATGAGATTATGATTAACTTCTCTAATGGCCTTTACTAATTCTTCCGAAATAAATGCCTTAGAAGAATCTAAACGAAAAGCCACTAATAGGACTGATATCCCCTTTGACTACACCGAATTGAATAATAGTTACAAGACACGGGAAATTAACCTGACTAGTGACTATAATTCAATATATCCTTTAGAAGATCATCCTAAAGTTCAGGAAGAAAATAATGATCATTTTCAAAATTCTACTTTCTGTTATATCCCTGCTATTATTAAGAAAATAACTGATTTAAATCCTTAGAAACAGAAAGAAATTTCAAAGCTGAAAGAATGAGCTTTTACTGGAGATTTATAATTTCAAAACTTCCTCAATTTTAAAATCTTGTCCTGATTTTACTCTGAAAGAAAAATTATTAATTAAGGACAAGATCGAATCTATGAAAACAATTCCCTTATTTTACATAATATTTTAAAAGAAGATAAATCTTCTTTAAAAAGCATAAAGGGAAGAAAAGAGTACTTAAATGCTTCAAAAAGGAAAAAGATTTTTACTAACTCTTTTCTACTCCATCCACATGTAGAGTAGAAAAGAGTTGAAGCATGGAAAGGACAGAGTGCCTAGAATAAAATTTCAGAAAAAATGATAGAACTGATTTATTTTCAAAATTTTCTTCTGTATCAAAAACTATGAACACTCGTAAGAAGACAGTCGTTTCTAATTTTAATGTTGTTGCTTCCACTTATGTGTTAAAGCCTATTAATTTTCAAAGCACAATTTTGAAATCGGCTCTACTTCTAAAAACATAAACCATCATTCTCACACAAATGCAAACCTTAAGTCTCGTAGGAAACAATATCCAGCTATAAAGAAAGCTTATAGCTCGATACATCTTGTTCTCATTTGAGGTATCCGGTCAAAGTACACTCAGCCAAACACCTTAAGAGACTTGCTAGAGAAAAGATTTTCTCATGCACTAAGATTAATAAGACATTTGTCCGCACTGAAATTAACCTCCCATGTAAGGTTCAACCTCAATGGGTTCCCAAGACACCATCTAGGCCAACACAAGTCTACAAGGCCAAGTTGCCTAAAAAGGTACCACTCAAACCAACTACTTCCAAGTTGGTTTGAGTACCTAAAAGCATAAATGGTTTAGGAACCAAAAATGAACAAACCTTACAAACCAAATCTGCTAATCCGAAAGGACCCATTACTAAGTGGGTACCTAAGACTCTCTAAAATCTTTTATGCAGATCCATAATGTGTGGTATTTAGGTTCTGGTTGCTCCACACACAAGACGGGAAATCAAGATCTGTTGAGCAACTACCAAGAACGTTACAACGAAAAAGTCATATTCGGCAACAATGATTCAGCTACAATACTAGGCTTTGGAGATATTCTACTGCAGAATCGACAATAAAAGATGTCTCTTACGTCCAAGGTCTTCAACACAACCTGTTCAGCATAGGACAATTCTGCGATAAAGGATTTCAAGTGGTGTTTTTAGCTGATCAGTGCAGAATCTTAAATAGTCAAAATCAAGAACTTCTAACATGATCTCGAAGATCTAATCTATACACCATCAATCTGACAACAGTTCAACCATCGACGGCTGTATGCCTCATCTCACATATTACAATCAAAAGGAACAGCTTATGGCATCAACGACTGTCTCATCTAAACCTCAAAGCTCTTCACAAACTCTATATCAAAAAATTGGTAAATGGTCTACCAACGATTTCCATACATCAAGAGCATAATTGTTCGACTTGTCAAATGGGAAAAAGAAAGTGAGCATCACACAAACTCAAGCAAGTTGCTTTTACATCTCGACCCTTGAAATTACTTCACATGGACCTTTGTGGATCAATGCGTACACAAAGTATCAACGGCTACTACGTGTTATGTGTTAGTAATTGTCGATGATTATTCTCGCTACACATGGACAAGATATCTCCGAAAAAATATGAGACTAGAGACTTGATAATAGCTTTATGAATACGACTCAGAATCTCCTGCGAAAGAAAATCCAAGTAATCCAGACTGATAACGGAACTGAATTCAAGAATCTACGTCTCAGCAATTACTATCAGTCACTTGGAATTATTCAACAATTTTCAGCCGCTAAAACGCCTCAACAAAATGGCGTCATAGAACGGAAGATCCGGACTCTAGTTGAAGCTGCAAGAACAATGTTAATCTGTTCCGGTCTCCCTCCTTTCTATGGGCTGAAGTAGTGAGTACCGCATGTTTTACGCAAAATCGGACGATTATTCACAAACGCTTTGAAAGGCGCCGTATGAGATAATTAATCAAAGGATTCCGAATATCTCATTCTTCAAAGTATTCGGGTGCAAATGTTTTGTGGCCAATGATCGGGAGCATCGAAGCATTTGAAGACGTCTTTGTTGGATATTCATCAACTTCTAAAGCATATCGCATCTATATCAAGTCTTCGCGTACTATCTTGGAAAGCTACAACGTCCGAAGCTCAAACCACCCCCGTTTCTTCACCACCTCTAACCACCACCATACACACTCCCATACAACCCACCCTCACCACCCAAACTCCATCCCATTCACTCATCAACCCCTATACCATCCCGATCACCCAGCTTCATGACATACTCATTTCCCGACTCCTCGCCTTAGAGACCAGGACACCCGTTGAGGAGAGTCTCTAAAAAAGGTTGATCGATGAACCCGAGCCGTCCGCTTAAACAAGGTGTCGTGAAGAAAGCTCCCGCACCAAATGAAGACATGACGATCCTGATGATCCGGATCGTCATAAGGGGGAGAAAAGGCAACGAACCACACGTAGCGGCCGTGGTTTGAGTCGAGAGCAAGCAACAACAACTCAAGAAGCTGGAGGATCTTCCTCAAACCCACCAACCACACAACCCACAACCCGCCAACAAACGACCACATCCCACACACTACATTCCTCTCCTATAAATCCAAATCAAATCCCGACCTCTAACCATCTCCAAAACCAACTAGAAGCAGTTGTCTACGATCCACATCTGATTGTAGACGATTATATCTTAAACGATAAGTGGATGACGCAATTAGAACCAGAGGAAGCTGCTCAAGCTCGACTCTCAAACTTCAGATACTTCTTACAACAAGCTTTTGTAGACTTGGTGCTGCTTGAAGATGATGAACTTCAAGTAGGCGAGAACTACAACTCCGCTCTCTCATAACTACCAAAAATGATCAGGCACAGAGTCGACTCTGCTCCGTTCCGTTCATTGAAGATGTTAGAAAGCAGATATGGAGGGCTCCTAACCGGATAAAGAAGCTCAACGAACTAAATCTACGGGGTATCTCACATTGGGAAGATATGAAGAAAATGGAGCACATCTTCATGCTCAACTATCTTGGTCCAGATCGAAGTGACATCCCAACGGATCAACTCAAGAAAAACTTCAGGGACAAGCCACCGATCCTCCAACTCGTGGGGGTTTTGCACTCGCTTGGAAGCTTCCCTATCCCAATCTACCACATTGAGCGAGCTAACAACAACAGCACTCGAGAAGAGATAGATGAGAGCTATCTCCCCTTCCTTCCACCGAATGAGGTCTACCGTATATATCAGATATACAAAAGAAAATCTCAGACGCCCTCCGGATACATCAAGACAGAAGGACTCGAGGGATTGAAGAGATTCATGGCGCGGAGATCAAGTATCACACTGCACACGACCTTCAAATTGCTATAGAGAGCAATATGAAGAAGGTCAACATGGAGTCTCCGCTCATGAAGGGCTTTCCACTCAACGACTTTCCCAAGAACTACATATTCAGGAAACCTGGCCTCGCCATAATTTATCGGAATCCAGTCATTGGAAAGACGAGAGCTATGATGAAGTCAGAAATCCACAAGTTCTGTGACGGGGTGTTGAAGCTAGTGAGGAAGAACATCCAGAAAAGATTGGCAGAGATCACTGAAGAGACAATCTTCGAGGATCTTGGTGAAGAAGAGGCCCCACTCTTAAATGAGCTTCTGGATGCAATTAATGAGAGGTTGGAGCTGAGGAATGATGTCCGACGTTATGAGACAACATTGTGATTACGGAAATCATTCTACGCCCGGTAAGGACAAATGGAGCTGAAATGATGACAAGCACAAAGGGGGAGATTGAAGACACTTTAGAATTGTGCTTTGTTATTTTGTTACCCTTGTCATTAGGGGCGTAGTTAGTAGTTTTGAAAGTGTAGGACTAAATAGTAAATACACCAAGTCCACCGAAGCTTGAGCAGCTTCCTCTGGTTCCCATTACGTTATCCACTTCTCGTTTAAAATATAATCGTCTACGATCAGCTGTGGGTCGTAGACGACTGCTTCTGTTGGGCTTGGAGGAGGTTAGAGGTCGGGATTGGATTTGGATTTGTAGAAGAGGGAGGTAGTGTGTGGGATATGGTGGGAGATGTAGTTGTTTATTGGCGGGTTGTGGGTTGTGTGGTTTGTGGGTTTGATGATGATCCTCCAGCTTCTTGACTCTTTGTTGTTTGCTCTCGACTCACACTACGGCTGCTTCGTGTGGTTCGTTGCCTTTTCTCCCCCTCATGATGATCCAGATCATCGGGATCATCATGTCTTCTTTTGGTGCGGGAGCTTCTTCTCGGCACCTTGTTTGAGCGGGCGGCTCGGGTTCATCTATTAGTCTTTTGTAGAGACTCTCCTCAGCGGGGGTCCTGGTCTCTAAGGCTAGGAGTCGGGAGATGAGAATGTCATGAAGTTGGGTGATCGGGATGGTATAGGGGTTGATGAGTGAAGGGTGATGGAGTTGGAGTGGTGAGGGTGGGTTGGATAGGGGTGTGTACGGTGGTGGTAAGAGGTGGTGAGGAGACGGGAGTGGTTTGAGCTTCTGACGGAGCGGCATCGGAGACCGATGCTTTCCCGATATCCCTTTGGGAGGTCTCAATGGCCTGGAGTAGTCTGTCCATCAGGCGATCTTCGACAGAAAAAATGGATGTGGAGAGTGCTTCTTGTATGAGTTGCTCCGTCACAATCATCGGTGGAGTGGGGACAGGGAGGCGCTCCACTGTCACAACATCGCAAAAGGTTTCCGATGTGCCGCCTTGAACAGGTCTTGAGATTCCGGAACGTCCGGGGACATCCTTTAACAACCCTGAAGTCACCACTTTAATATATTGGCCTATTATTTGCCCCGAAGATATCAGGGGTCCAATAGGGCTTCCATCCAATCCTTGAGATGATACGGTAGGTATCACCTCTATGGGTGTTGAGACAGATTCTTGTTGAATCTGTACGGTTGCTGATTCGTTGGTGGTGGAGGAGTTGTCACCGAAGTCGGTAGTACTAAAGGGGACACAGACGGGGCCGAGATTTTCTGTCGGCGAAAACCCCTTCTTTGAAGTCTGTATTCTTCATCTGAATCTGTGGCCTCAAGAGATACATCGTGAGCAACACCTTCGGGCTCGACGGCCGGTGTCTCTGTCGCTTGAGCCGTGGCTTTGGGCTCGGTTATTACCACTAGAGATTCCCTTTGAGAAGGCGCCGGAGCTTGATCGAAGGCCCGTACCATCTCCTCCGTGATGGAGTTATTTTGACAGTAGTCTTGGTAGGCCTCGTCCGTTGGATCAGCTAGTCTGAGCAGCTCCAATGGGATCAGCATCGGTTGGAGCGCTAGGTCGGCTGCCTTCGGGTTGTGAAAGAAGCGAACGCGAGGTGGAATGTATCCTCCAATTGGTGGTAGTCTCGGGATCTCTGGATACGTCCATAAAGTGTGAGATCAACACCGGGAACCACCGTACATATGGGAGGTACTTGGCCTTCGACTTGGTCTCCCTTTGACGTATCTGGTCCGCTAGATCATTCCATATCAGCTGGACCACGTTGTATTTCTTTGAGAAAACCACTCCATGGAAGATGCGAAGGATATTCCCGTTCTCCTTATCGAAGCCGGGGTGTTTTGCGAGAGGCATTTATTGATTATGCCGAACAAGGTCCTCCACGGATGTGGGATCCTGCTGTTTTGAAAATTCGCCATTTTGGTCAGCGGGGGTTTGTATCCCATCCGGAGCATATCTTCCACGATCTCCGCGTCCGTTGGAAGTTGATCATAGTTTTCGTAGTGCAGGAGATCGAGCACCATGGCCATCAGATTTTTGGTCAGGGCGACATGTCTTGTATTGATCTTCGTCATGTATTCCATGCTATCGCTGTTGACAAGACTCTGCATACTTCCCCAGAATTGCTGGAGATAGACCATTGGTACTGTGGATATCATGGTCAAAGCTGGCCATAGAGGGTGTCCTTTGAGGATTGAGATGATGACTTCATCTGGACACCGAAATGTAGCAAGGTCAAGCTGGTAGTTGTTGTCGTGGACTGACATGTAACTTCCAGAAGGGTAGATGTTTGGGTACTTTGGAGTTGCCATTTCTATAATGAATGCAATAAACTTCATTAGATAAAATTTTCATATACGAATTGATCGAATCAAATGTGCACTTAGAGAAATTTAAAAAATTTCTAAGTGTAAAGGTTTATTTGCGAAAGACTTGGAGAAAAAGTTGTAAAGTTTACTAAGTCTCGTAAGCGTATTTTTATTTGATCTGGAATTTATTCGAACGTTAATTTATGCGATCGAAAATTTTCTAAGTCTTGGAGAAAAACTTGAAAAATTTTCTAAGTCCTTTTCAGCATGTTTTTATTCGAGTAACAATTTATTCGATCGTTAAATTTTGTGATCGAATAAAAATGTGTCGAATAACTCAAGTTTTTCGCCGATGACATTTACGATCGAATAAAATGTTATCGAAAACAATAGTTTTTCCCTGAGTAATTTTGCGATCGAATAAAAAGTAGTCGAAAAACTAAGTTTTCGCCGCTTATTTTTGCGATCGAATAAAATGTTATCGAAAACAATATTTTTTCGCTGAGTAATTTTGCGATCGAATAAAAAGTAGTCGAAAAACTAAGTTTTCGCCGCTTATTTTTGCGATCGAATAAAATGTTATCGAAAACAATAGTTTTTCGCTGAGTAATTTTGCGATCGAAAAAAGTAGTCGAAAAACTTATGTTTTTCGCCCCGTAGTTTTGCGATCGAATAAAACTTAACGAAAACAAAAGTTTTTCGATAACACTTTTTGCGATAAGAACTTTTTCGATCGAAATTTTTTCAAATCAAACAGTAAACGCGTAACACGTAAATTTCGATTTATGGGTAATCATGAGTTAATCAGGATTCAAAACGTTCAGAAAACAGTTGCGAATCCAAATATCATGATTTTAACCCAAACAGTCGAGTTTAAACACGTTGATTTGAGAGTTTAAAATCGTTTTTAGTCGAAAAAGTATGAAAATGAAATTTCTTCAGATGTTTTTGAGAAACTGTTTGCGAATCGTGTGTTTTTTATCGGAAAGTGATTCAAAACGTGTTTCTACCTTTGAATCGGCGAGTTTAGGAAGAAAATCACTGAGATTAGTGAAGTTTTGGTCAAATCGCCGAAGAGAGTTCGAAGAGTGTTTGGAAGTCGAAAAGTTTTTCGATGAAGATAAGTTGCGTGTGAGGGAGTTTTCCCATCGATAAAGTGGTATTAATACTTTACGATCGGGTAAGGTAAAAAAATACTTTGGGCCGTAAAAATATTTTGGGCTTGCGTTAAGATTCAGGTCTGATTAAACTAAAATTTAATCTTTTATGAAATAATCCAAAAGTAAATTCCATTATGCTCTCTGTATTTCTGTAAGAAATGCAATTATCTCCTATTGTTGATGGAATTCAACACTTGACTCATCGGATGAGCAGGAAATTTTATGTGATGCTTAAAAAATATATTAGAAGTCATGTTTTATATGTAAATCATATAGGAGATAATAACAAATTCTCACATAAAACTCACCCCCAACAATTGCATGTTTGAACTTTTCGTCATCTAAGCACATATTTAGTACTTACATTTATTATTTAATTACAACGCATTTTAAGCAATTCAGCATAGATTCATTAAAATTTTGCGTTTTTCAAAAAAATTTCGCCTTTTATCAATTCGGAACCAATGCATGTATAATGCATTTAAAATGTGCGATCAACATTTTTAATAATAAAAAAATTTGTTTTGGGGTCAGGTTGGACATTTTGAACATTATCACGCAAAAATTTCTCATGACATATAAAATAATAATTTGTCGTCAAATCATGTAACTAAACTAATATTCTAAGATCTTAGTATGAATCGTTTTGACAACTCTCGCAAGTTTCGCTCTTAGCACTCAATTTATTTTTATCATGGAAATATTTAGTAGATATATCACTCATATCATCACGACAAAATTATATCCATTTGTTTGTTATCATAGCATATTTAATCAACTTACCAAGTGAAAGTTCATCATTTTGAATCAAAGGGACTTTAAAGGGATTATTTTTAGGCTCTGACTAAAAGGGTAGGGTAATTTTGGGTTTAGTGAGCTTAAACAAATTCTTCAATTCCAGGAGCCATTTCTAAAATTTATTTCTGATCCTTTAGCTTTTCTTGCTCAAGATGAGTCTCGTCTTCTTTACAAAACTTTGAGAGATTAGAACTTATTTTTGGGTCGAGACCATGTTCCTTTCGAAGGTTCCACGGTTATGGAATTCGAACCCAAGGCCGTGCTTCTCTTCTCGTTTTCTCTATTTATAAGATTTAGATTATTGTTGGAGAAGTTCAGTTCGAGGTGCTTCTCTTATAGGAGTATACGAGATTATCTAGGAGAAGTTCACAGCGAGATCCGTGTTTCTCTTCTATAATGATTGAGACTTGTATCTCTTTTTCTCCCCCTCTATTTCTTGATTGAGCAACCCCGAAGCTTTGGAAATAATGTTGAAGGCTTGATCGGGTTTCAAAAGAATGTCGGAGAAGGCTCAAAGTGAATATCTAGAGGTAAAAAAGTAAAGGATTTATATTTTGGGCATGGTGAGGAATTACCTAAGTTGCCCTTATCATTTTCATGACAAACTAACACAAAAACAAGAATGAGACAAACCAAAAGATAGTCATTTAAAGTGTGACACACTCAAACAAAATTTTGAGGCTCAAATTCTCACATATATGATGTGGTCTTTTGTCTAGTGAAACAAACTAGGCTATTTGAATAAGAGAAAGTCACATGCATTTTTAGACAAAGTACTTAATCATATATCAAAGAAATATTTTTGCGAGTCTTTCAAAATAGACAAAATTATCGTCGTCCTCCATTTATTATTATTATTATTATGATTATTATATTTATATATTATTTTATTTTTATTTTTCTTTGTAAAAAAAATTTGGGATAGAGTCACGCAAGATAATCAAAGAATATCAAGAAGCACATAAAATATCACATAGAAGCATAATAGAGCATGTAAAATACTTTTCAAGTAAGATTGAGATTCAACATGCCTAACTTAGCAATAAGGAATTGGAATCGTTTTTCATCCAATGCCTTAGTGAATAAGTCGGCAAGTTGAAGCTCCGTTTTTACAAAATACATATCTCTAGTGTCTTTTTCTACATGATCTTTTATAAAATGATAGTGAATATCTATGTGTTTCGTGCGTGAATGGTGAACGGGATTGCAAGTTATGGCAATAGCACTTTGAGAATCACTGTAAATGGGAATGTTATTAAATTCAAACCCGTAATCGCGTAGTTGTGTCCGCATCCATAGAACTTGCGAGCAACAGCTGGCAGCCGCGACGTACTCCGCCTCGGCCGTCAATGTTGACTCGCAATTTTGTTTCTTTGAGGACCAACGACCAACTTTTCGCCTAAAAACTGTGCTCCGCCAGACGTGCTTTTTCTGTCCATTCGACAAGCTGCATAATCAGCGTCAGTATAGCCAATTAATCTAAAATCAGTATCTTTAGGATACCATAGCCCTAAGTTGGGAGTTCATTTGAGATAGCGTAGAATTCGCTTGACTGCGTGCGTGTGGGACTCCTTTGGGTCAGCTTGATGACGAGCACATAGACACGTGGCGAACATGATGTCGGGTCGGCTGGACGTCAAGTAAAGAAGAGATCCGATAATGCTCCGATAGGTTGTGATGTTGACTGCCTTGCCAGACGGATCAACATCCAATTTGCAGTTTGTTGATATGGGTGTATTCATCGGTGTGCTCTTGTCTTGATTAAATCTCTTCAGAATATCTCGGATATATTTGTTTTGACTGATGAAGATTCCATCTTCGAGTTGCTTTACTTGTATTTCAAAAAAGATTTGGAATTCTCCCATTAAACTCATCTCGAATTTGGTCTTCATGAGTTCACCAAATTTCTGACAGAGACGTTCATTCGTCGAGCCGAAGATGATGTCATCAACGTAAACTTGAACGATAATCAGATCTTTTCCTTGTCTTTTGATGAAGAGTGTCATATCGATGGTGTCTCTTATGAAAGTTGGACTTGACTCAAAATTCGCTTAGGACATCATACCAGCACGAGGGGCTTGTTTTAGTCCATAGAGAGCTTAGTCCAATCGATAGACATGATCGGGATGATTCTCGTGCACGAACCCGTCGGGTTGAGCGACGTAGACTTTTTCTTTTAACACACCGTTGAGAAAGGCGGTTTTAACATCCATTTGATAGACTTTGAAGTCTTTATGAGCCGCGTATGCTAGAAATATTCGAATTGCTTCGATATGTGCAACCGGAGCATATGTCTCGTCGTAGTCAATTCCTTCTTTTTGATTGTACCCCTTGGCTACGAGTCGTGTTTTATTCCTTTACTTCATCGTTCTCGTTCTTCTTATTCTTGAAAACTCAATTAGTTCCAATTATTGTTTTGTCTTGCGGTCAAGGAACTAATGTCCAAACTCGTAGACGCTCGAATTGGTTGAGTTCATCTTGCAGTGCGATTACCCAATCCGGGTCTTTAAGAGCTTCGGCTACCTTAATTGGTTCATTTTGGCTTAAGAAGAATGTGAATAAGCCGCTTTGTGTAGATCCTTCGTTGGTTTGTAGATCGAGACATCCTAAATTGATGGGCTGATCATTCGTAGTTGGGAATTCAATTCTGAGGTTGAATTGGATGGAATTTCCTCATCTGCATTTGCAGGAGCTGCAGCACTAGTTAAAGATTCAGAATTAGGAGAATCCGTACATTTGTCGGAGTTTGAGGATTAGGAGTCTCAATTTGAATTTCTTCCATTGAGAGAGAAGGAGCACTGCTTGGTATAGAATGAGATGAAGCAGGCATTTGAGACTCGTTCTGATAAAAATGTTCAAATAGAAAGTCCAAATCTTCTAGGTCAGCGGGAATTGCTTTTCTTGACTTTGAGGTGATGTTGTCGAAAGTTGTTGACTTTGTGCCAACATGCCTATAAGCTCGGGTTCTGAACTGTTTTGTTCAGAAACCAAATCGGTCACTTCTTGAAAAGTGACGTTGTAGCTTTCCAAGATAGTACGTGAAGACTTGATATAGACGCGATATGCTTTAGAAGTGGATGTTATCCAACGAAGACGGCTTCAAATGCTTTAGGGTCGAACTTGCTTTAATGCTCCCGATCGTTGCCCACAAAACATTTGCACCCGAATACTTTGAAGAATGAGATATTCGGAATCCTTTGATTAATTATCTCATATGGCGTCTTTTCAAAGCGTTTGTGAATAATCGTTTGATTTTGCGTAAAGCACGCGGTACTCACTGCTTCAGCCCACAGAAAGTGAGGGAGACCGAAATGGATCAACATTGTTTTTGCAGCTTCAACTAGAGTCCGGTTCTTCCGTTCTACGACCCCATTTTGTTTGAGGTGTTTTAGCGACTGAGAATTGTTGAATAATTCCGAGTGACTGATAGTAATTGCTGAGGCATTGACTCTTGAATTCAGTTTAATTATCAGTCCGGTTACTTGGATTTTCTTTTGCAGGAGATTTTGAGTCGTATTCACAAAGCTGATTATCAAGTCTCCAGTCTCATCTTTCGTTCAGAGATATCTTGTCCATGTGTAGCGAGAATAATCATCGACAATTACTAACATGTATTTACGACCGTTGATACTCTGTGTACGCAATTGTCCACAGAGTCCATGTGAATTAATTCTAAGGGTCAAGATGTAGAAGCAATTTGCTTGAGTTTGTGTGATGCTCTCTTCATTTTACTCATTTGACAAGCCGAACAATTATGCTCTTGATGTATGGAAATCGCTGATAGACCGTGTACCAACTTGTTGATAGAGAGTTTGTGAAGAGCTTTGATGCTTAGATGAGACAAACATTGATGCCATAAGTTGTTCCTCTTGATTGTTGTCTGTGAGATGAGGCAAACAGTTGTCGAAGGTCGAACTGTTGTCAGATTGATGGTGTAAAGATTATATCTTCGAGATCCTGTTAGAAGTTCTTGATCCTGACTATTTAATATTCTGCACTGATCAGCTAGAAACATCACTTGAAATCCTTTATCACATAATTGTCCTATGCTGAACAGATTGTGTTTAAGACCTTGGACGTAAGAGACATCTTTAATCGTCAGATTTTCCAGTAGAATATCTCCAAATCCATGTATTGGAGCTGAGTCTGTTGGGAAAGGTACCCGGTTTGTACCCGAGACGCAACGCCCCGGGATACGGTGCGGAATAAAATTTTTTCCGGGTTCCTTCGCAGCTCGGATCGAAAACTGTAATCACGTTGACACGTAATAGGGTGGGTCATACCCGTGAGAGATTACCTTTGAAGCGAGTGGCAGCTCCTCGTCGATTGCGTCGTCGGCCGCGGTCGTGTTGGGTATCGTCTAGATCGTCACGCCGACCTCGCAGTGTACCACGGTTTCGATTCTCCGAAGATGGCTAGAGAGAATTGATCCGTCGCTCGGGAGAGTGGTTTGCGTTTGTGTGTTCGTGTTTCGATTCTCGGGTCGAGAAATTTCGCGTCGATTCTCTTCCCGTGTCTCTTTTTTTTGACGAGGGTCTCACCCTTATTTATAGTAGGGGAGGACGAAATTTTCAGCCCTAAACAAGGCTAAAATCTCGAAATATTTGTTCCTAAATATGAGAGATATTCTTGCCAAAATATCTCTCCTAATTGAATTCAAAATTCTATTAAAGGAACATACTATAAATAGAAAACTAACTAAGATATTAAAATATCTTCAAATATGGTAAATAAATTTCGAAATTTATATAAAATATAAATTCGAATTTTAGTTTAATAAATAATATTCCAAATATTTTTATTACCATATTTGTAAATTACGAAAATACCCTTTAAGGCATTTTTCGAATTTCTCGGCTTAGGGTTGAATTCCAATTCTTCCCTCAAGTCTTTCTAAGCACTTAGCCAAGCCTAAGTCTTAAAGTTAGTTTCATATGAAGTCCGACTTCGGTCCACTTAATGACCCCGAGGCCCAATAAGGCGTGGCATAACGACCCGAGGCCCGTTAAGGCCCAAAACACAATCTCTCCTTCTCGGTACACATTGATGATCCTTTTTAAGCCCGACTCTCTAGGTTCGACTCAATCGGCAAGGGAGGAATCCAAGAGTCCGGTAGGTGCCTAGCCAATCCCGCAGTACCGGACAGATCCGACTTGAGCACGAATTTCGAACTAGTCTCATTCCAGAACCTAACTATAGATTATAGTACTACGTACAAACCCTTCAGCTGTGTCCCGATCGAGTGAGAGCCATGGTATTTGTCAAACTCACAAACTCGATACTATGATAAAATGACACGAGGCAAATTACCAAACTACCCTCCATGTCTAACATGAGTTAGTTTAATACCTTGGCCAAGGATTTTGTAATTTCCCGTCGTCATTCTCATAGGACACTTGTCTCGATTACTTGCGAGACTGTGAATCCGTACTCGGCGGTCTAAGCCCGGCAATCACAAATATCCATCAAGACCGCATCTGTCCCGCTGACCCATGCAATAGCAAATCGGATCTAGCGAAACCAGTGATAGTCAAGACTTCAAAGTCAACTCCGTCAAAGCCCCTTTCGGTCTAAGGTTCAAGCAGACTACTATAGTTTTGTCGTCGATCATTGACACTCCTTGAGTAATAAGCCATGTTTGATCGTACGACCTGCGAGTCAGTGTCCATGAAACGATTCAATCCCTTGATTCGACTCGTATCACAAGTCATGACTTCCGCTTCCAAGCGGTATATCGGCACACGATAAGTCATCTACAAATAAGCCATGATTGGTTTTCCAGCACCCAATGAAACCTAAGGCTTATGGACATTTTATGTTCGAGGTTAAGAGTCCACTGGTGCCTTCCTCTCTCGTACCCATCGAGAACAGTGACTCAACTCGACACATTTGGATTTATTCATTTATTGCTTTACCCGATGCTAAGTAAAGAACTCATATAACCAATAAACGAATAATGCCTTTATTAATACGCAAAACAATGTTTGATTACATTGACAATCGAATGATAAATAAGCTAATGCCCTATACATATCCAATCCTCGTATAGCATTCGAGGGCATATCCCTAACAATCTCCCACTTGCACTCAATGCCATGCGCTGTTGTATCTAATACCCATCTTCTCGAGATGTTTGTTCAGCACTGCCTGAGATAAAGGCTTGGTGAATGGGTCGGCCACGTTGTCCGCAGTCGCAATCTTCTGGACGGCTATGTAGCCACTCTCAACGAATCCACGTAACACGTGGTATTTTCTTTCTATGTGTTTGGATTTACTGTGAGATCTTGGTTCCTTCGCTTGCGCGATTGCACCACTATTGTCGCACCACAGTGGCAGTGGTTTTTCGGCAATCGGAACCACTTGCAGTTCTTCCAAGAACTTTCTCATCCAAACTCCTTCTTTAGCTGCCTCTGAGGCGGCTATGTACTCAGCCTCGCAGGTGGAATCAGCAGTTGTGCTCTGCTTGGAACTTTTCCAAGATACTGCTCCACCGTTGAGTGTAAAGACGAAACCTGAAGTGGATTTTCGGTCGTCCACGTCTGACTGGAAATCCGAATCCGTATATCCTTCCACTTCTAATTCTCCATTTCCATAGACCAGCATCATATCCTTTGTTCTTCTAAGATACTTGAGGATATTCTTGACTGCTGTCCAGTGTTCTTTACCCGGGTTGGCTTGAAATCGACTGACTACGCTCACAGCGTATGCTATGTCCGGTCGCGTGCAAAGCATCGCGTACATCAAGCTACCCACTGCGGATGCATAGGGGATTCCATTCATCTCTTTCTATCTGCCTCACTTTGAGGACACATAGCTTTGGAGAGATGTATCCCATGCCCATAGGTAAGAACCCTTTCTTAGAATTGTCCATGTTATATCGTTTCAGGACCTTTTCTAAGTATAGGGCTTGGGAGAGCCCTAACATCTTATTCGTTCTATCCCTATAGACACGAATTCCTAGGATGTAGGTCGCTTCTCCCAAGTCTTTCATGGAGAATTCGGTCGAAAGCCATGCTTTCACCATCGAGAGCATCCCAATATCGTTTCCTATCAAAAGGATGTCATCGACGTACAATACGAGGAACGATATCTTGCTCCCACTGCTTTTTCTGTAGACGCATGGTTCATCTTCGTTCTTTATGAATCTGTAGCTCTTAACTACTTCATCAAACCGAAGATTCCAGCTCCTAGAGGCTTGTTTAAGTCCGTAAATTGACTTATTCAATTTGCATACTTTATGAGCATCCTTTTGTGATGTAAAACCCTTTGGCTGTTCCATATATATTTCCTCCTTGAGGTATCCATTTAGGAACGCGGTTTTCACATCCATCTGCCAGATCTCATAATCGTTATACGCTGCTATCGCAAGTAATATCCGAATGGACTTCATCATCGCAACGGGCGAAAAGGTTTCCTCATAGTCAATTCCTTCTTTTTGACTATAACCTTTCGCTACAAGCCTAGCTTTGTATGTATCCACCAGTCCGTCTGATCCAATCTTTTTCTTGAAGATCCACTTACACCCAATGGGTCTAAAACCATCGGGGAGATCAACAAGTGTCCAGACCTGATTTTCGTGCATTGAATCCATTTCGACTTGCATAGCTTCAAGCCATCTTACGGAGTCTATATCCGTCATTGCCTGGTCATAGGTAGCGGGGTCGTCCCCGACGTTACCCCCCGTCGCAGCATCCCCGTGCTCGACGTGTACCATTCCATATCTCTCAGGCTGGCGAGATACTCTACAGACCTGCGCAACTCTGATTGCGTCTTGGACTGCTCTACGGTGTCTTCTAACACTGGAGTTTGTGAAATCGTTTCTGTCGTTTCTCCAAGGGTTACTTCACGACCCACTCCATCTTCTCGAACGAACTCTTCTTCGAGAAAGTGAGCCTGAAGGGCTACAACGATTTTCTGATCGTCGTGGAAGTAAAATTGGTATCCCATGGAATCCTCAGGATACCCGACAAAACGTCCTTTCACAGCTCTCGATTCCAATTTTTTGTCTTGAGCTTTTTCACAAAAGCGGGGCAACCCCATATTCTTATGTGGTTCAAGCTCGGCGTTCTACCAGTCCATATTTCATAAGGAATCTGGTCGACAGAACTAGAAGGGATTCGGTTTAAAACGTACGTTGCGGTTAATAACGCATGACCCCATAGCGACAGTGGCAGGTCTGTGAACTTAGCATTGATCGAACCTTGTCCAACAGCGTTCGATTTCTGCGTTCGGACAAAACCATTTAATTGTGGTGTTCCCGGCGGTGTCATCTGTGAAATGATCCCGTTCTCTTTCAAGAACTTGTCAAACTCGAGACTCATGTCCTCGCCACCTCGATCAGATCGAATGGCCTTTATATGATTCCCAGTTTGTTTTTCTACTAAAGCCTTATATTCCTTGAACTTATCAAGGGCTTCAGACTTGTATCTCATAAGATATACCTTCCCAAATCTTGAATGATCGTCGGTGAAGGTAATAAAGTAGTGGAAATTACCTCGAGCCGCTTCCCCGAATGGCCCACAAACGTCTGTATGAATCAAAGTGAGAAGTTCTGTGGCTTTTTGGAAAGTCCCGGTAAAGGGAGACTTAGTCATCTTTCCAAGGATACACGATTCGCAAGTCGGATAAGGGTCCGAACCCAACGGCTTAATCATGCCATTTTTCTCCAACTCACGAATTTTTTGATCTCCTGCATGACCAAGTCGAAGATGCCACAATTGTCTCATATTGGTCTCTAATTTTCGTTTGTTGGTAATTGTGTTCACAGATTCAGTTTTATCTTTGACATTTAGATAATAAATCCGTTAAGTAAAGTTGCACTTCCGACGCATTTATTTCCAAAATAAATATCGCAAATATTATTACTAAAGCGGAACTCATATCCGTTTCCGATCAAAACGGGAATAGAAATAATATTCTTAAGCCCTCTGGGCAATACTAAACAATCAGAAAGCAATAACTTATGTCTACTAGATAAAACAAGAGTTCTTGATCCAATGTGGGTCGTCGGCACCCTATGTCCGCTTCCTACGTTGATCATGACCTCTCGATCCGCCAACCTCCTACTTCGTTCCAGGCCCTTGTTTGAAACACAAATGTGAGCGCTAGCTCCTGAGTCTAGGATCCATGAAGTGGAGTACACAGTCATAGAACAATTAGTTTCTAAAACATAAAGTTCTTTACCTTAGGCGGCTAGCTTCGGGCAATCGCGCTTCCAATGGCCGAGCTCATTGCAGTGAAGGCATTTGTCCGTGGGCTTGGCGCCTTTAGACACGTTTTTCTTGGCCTTGCCTTTTGAAACTCCTCCATTGGGCTTAATGGGCTTGTCCGACTTTTTCTTTCTAATCGACTTCCGAGTCTTATAAGTCGCAACAAGAGCCACTTCCTTTCCCTTTATCTTTTTCATCTAGTTTGGGCCGTTGACAACTGGTTCATCAACTCAGTTAATGTCATCTCGACCCTATTCAGATTATAATTCACAATGAAGGGATTAAAGGAAGCCGGCAGTGACTGGAGCACGAGATCGTTTTGGAGCTCATTGTCCATGAGGAAGTCGAGTGCATCGAGTCTCTCGATCAAACCGATCATTTTCAGTACATGTTCTAACGTCGCTGCCCTCATCCATTTTGCAATGAAACAGTTGCTCTGTCAGAGTAGCGAGCACTCCTGGAGTGTTCACCAAAGAGCTCCTTCAAATGAAGCAAAATGGCGCCCACTTCCATTTCCGAGTGGCTTCGCTGCAACTCATTGCTCATGGATAGGAGTATATAGCCCTTGACCTTTGGCTCGTCTATTTGCCACTTGACATACGCAGCCCGGTCGTCGTCACTCGCATCAGTCCCTGGGACTTGCGGTGTAGGGGAATCGAGGACATAAGTCAAAGACTCCATACCTAGAACTATCCTGAGGTTACGGAGCCAGTCCACGTAGTTTGGTCCTACCAAACGGTTCTTTTCAAGCAGCATGTTTAAAAGATTCGTCATAGTAACTAGAAAGAAAATAACTCTGCAGAAGATAAAGATCACATAGTTAGGTTTATTCTATCATTCATCAAGCGCAAACACGGACTTTTCGTTTCGCTTGACTCCCACTATTTTTCTCAAAATTCTATTCTCCCGATTTAAGAATTTCGGAAACTTCGTTGAGTAGTTTCATAGTGGAGTTGAGGTCCCCGACTCGATTAGACATGCTCAGCCTTTAACGCAATATTTGGCCTGCCTAATCGATCGAAGTCGAGTTTCACTCGAACCCATCCTATGAGTATTTCAACTATCTTTGTCTCAGTCAGTGACCCTCACGGCTAACCCTGCATTTTGGGTATAACTGTCTAAGTGCAACCTAATCAACTTATGCTCTAACCGCACATTTGAATTCCGCCTTGCTGCCTTACGCTTCGTGGGGCGGAATATGCTATGGTGAGCGTCGTCAAACGAACCCGAAACACTAATGTTAGGGCTTGATGTACGGCGCCAACTTACTCGGAACAAACCGTACAAACTCCCTAACACCAGACATCTCAAGCATGATAGAAGACAGGAACCAATTCCTTTTCTCACTTAGTATTTATCAAACGGGAGAAAAAACCTTTTTCACATAAGAGCACATAAAGCATGCATATCATTTCACAAATCGACACGCACGTAAGTAGTAAATAAACCCTAGGAAAATAAACTACAAGGCAACACAACGGGTTATTTATATTCTAGCCCTATTACGTGAATTATGTATGTGGCTTCAAAAAATCATCGGTTCTCCGTATGGGCTTTGAAGTCGACAATCGCCCTTCATCATTCGAACGGCCTCCAAGTCGTCGATCGTCCACCAAGTCATCTTCTCCCGGGGAGTCGTCAACCGTCGAAGAGCTTCGTGTATTCTAAACTAAGCCTAATCTAATAAAGACTTTGAAGTACAACACGGGGGGTTCATCAGTCCCAAACAACCCGTAAAAGACAAATACAACCCGGGGGGACGAGGCCCTTAACAAATAACCCGGAAAACAAATAGAAATCCTAAACCCGTAAGTGTGCCTTAAATCATAATCATAACGAGCACGTTGACAATTTCATGAATTCTAACCGAAACCGACAATTTGGGCCTTAAATGCGCCAGGCCCGATAAAAAGGCCCGTTAGGGTTTTCGGGCAAAAAACCCTAGGCGGCCGTCGTGTCCCGGAGGCTGCAGTTTCGTGCGGGTACGCAGCTGTCCGCGCGCCGCTGGCGCTGCCATCAGAGGTGGCACCACCATCGGACAGCAGTGTGCCGCTGCCCGAGGCAGCGGCGCGGTGGTTCAGGACTTCGTTGCCCGAACCCGCGGCAGCGGATACGCCGTCGCACGGCGCAGTTGCGCGTGCGGCTGTGCGGCTATCTGCGTGTCGCAGCGTCTCGGCGGTGGTGCCTTCGACCCCGTCGAGCGGTATGGTGGTCGTGGGTTGGCATGCGACGCATCGAGCAGCCCCACGCGCCTAGTGCGTTGGCTTTTCGATCGTCTCCCACGAGCCTCGTTTCGATTTAATCATGTTATGATTCGGATCACGAGCCCTGGCTCTGATACCACTGTTGGGAAAGGTACTCGGTTTGTACCCGAGACGCAACGCCCCGAAATATAACTGTTTGACATTGACCTTTTTCAAGTTATAGGGATTGTTAAACCTAAACCTTCTTTAGGATTATAAAATTCTATATCATGAGGTTGATTTAGAAAGATTGATCCGTTTGCCCCCTTTCCGTTAGAAAATCGTCTAAAGTTTTAATCATAGAGTAAAGCTTCTTACGTACGTCAGAGATTTCCTTAAAATTATTTCTAGAAATTTCTAAATCTCTCTTACAATCCCTAAGAGTCTTACTGATTTTTATCTCAGAAGTAACGATTTTTGATTCAAGACTAGATATTGTTTCCTTAGCATTAGATAAGAGAATTTCTTGGTGAATTTTCTTATCTAGGTTCTTTTTGAAATTATTTTCACTAAGGGCTAGTCTCGCCTCTGATTCTTTTGTACTTTCCACTCATTTTTCATGTTAGTATACTTAATTTGTAAAGATTCTAACATGATTAATAATGTAGAATTTGTAGGGAAAGGTACCCGGTTTGTACCCGAGACGCAACGCCCCGGGATACGGTGCGGAATAAAAAATTTTCCGAATTCCTTCGCAGCTCGGATCGAAAACTCTAATCACGTTGACACGTAATAGGGCGGGTCATACCCGTGAGAGATTACCTTTGAAGCGAGTGACAGCTCCTCGTCGATTGCGTCGTCGGCCGCGGTCGTGTTGGGTATCGTCTAGATCGTCACGCCGACCTCGCAGTGTACCACGGTTTCGATTCTCCAAAGATGGCTAGAGAGAATTGATCTGTCGTTCGGGAGAGTGGTTTGCGTTTGTGTGTTCGTGTTTCGATTCTCGGGTCGAGATATTTCGCGTCGATTCTCTTCCCGTGTCTCTTTTTTTCTTTGACGAGGGTCTCACCCTTATTTATAGTAGGGGAGGACGAAATTTTCAGCCCTAAACAAGGCTAAAATCTCGAAATATTTGTTCCTAAATATGAGAGATATTCTTGCCAAAATATCTCTCCTAATTGAATTCAAAATTCTATTAAAGGAACATACTATAAATAGAAAACTAACTAAGATATTAAAATATCTTCAAATATGGTAAATAAATTTCGAAATTATAATAAAATATAAATTCGAATTTTAGTTTAAATAAATAATATTCAAAATATTTTTATTACCATATTTGTAAATTACGAAAATACCCTTTAAGGCATTTTTCGAATTTCTCGGCTTAGGGTTGAATTCCAATTCTTCCCTCAAGTCTTTCTAAGCACTTAGCCAAGCCTAAGACTTAAAGTTAGTTTCATATGAAGTCCGACTTCGGTCCACTTAATGACCCCGAGGCCCAATAAGGCGTGACATAACGACCCGAGGCCCGTTAAGGCCCAAAACACAATCTCTTCTTCTCGGTACACATTGATGATCCTTTTTAAGCCCGACTCTCTAGGTTCGACTCAATCGGCAAAGGAGGAATCCAAGAGTCCGGTAGGTGCCTAGCCAATCCCGCAGTACCGGACAGATCACGACTTGAGCACGAATTTCGAACTAGTCTCATTCCAGAACCTAACTATAGATTATAGTACTACGTACAAATCCTTCAGCTGTGTCCCGATCGAGTGAGAGCCATGGTATTTGTCAAACTCACAAAACTCGATACTATGATAAAATGACACGAGGCAAATTACCAAACTACATTCCATGTCTAACATGAGTTAGTTTAATACCTTGGCCAAGGATTTTGTAATTTCCCGTCGTCATTCTCATAGGACACTTGTCTCGATTACTTGCGAGACTGTGAATCCGTACTCGGCGGTCTAAGCCCGGCAATCACAAATATCCATCAAGACCGCATCTGTCCCGCTGACCCATGCAATAGCAAATCGGATCTAGCGAAACCAGTGATAGTCAAGACTTCAAAGTCAACTCCGTCAAAGCCCCTTTCGGTCTAATGTTCCAGCAGACTACTATAGTTTTTGTCGTCGATCATTGACACTCCTTGAGTAATAAGCCATGTTTGATCGTACGACCTGCGAGTCAGTGTCCATGAAATGATTCAATCCCTTGATTCGACTCGTATCACAAGTCATGACTTCCGCTTCCAAGCGGTATATCGGCACACGATAAGTCATCTACAAATAAGCCATGATTGGTTTTCCAGCACCCAAATGAAACCTAAGGCTTATGGACATTTTATGTTCGAGGTTAAGAGTCCACTGGTGCCTTCCTCTCTCGTACCCATCGAGAACAGTGACTCAACTCGACACATTTGGATTTATTCATTTATTGCTTTACCCGATGCTAAGTAAAGAACTCATATAACCAATAAACGAATAATGCCTTTATTAATACGCAAAACATTGTTTGATTACATTGACAATCGAATGATAAATAAGCTAATGCCCTACACATATCCAATCTCCGTATGACATTCGAGGGCATATCCCTAACAGAGTCGGTGTTGCCAAATCTGACTTTTCCGTTGTAACAGTCTTGGTAGTTGCTCAACAATTCTTAATTTCCCGTCATGTGTGTGAAGCAACCAGAATTTAAATACCACACATGATGGATCTGCATAAAAATTTTAAAGAGTCTTAGGTACCCACTTAGTAATGGGTCCTCTCGGATTAGCAGATTTGGTAGGTAAGATTTGTTCATTTTTTGTTCCTAAACCATTTATGCTCTTACGTACCCAAACCAACTTGGTATTAGTTGGTTTAGGTGGTACCTCTTTAGGCAATTTGGCCTATTGGGCTTGTGTTGGCCTAGATGGTGTCTTGGGAACCCATTGAGGTTGAACCTTACATGAGAGGTTAATTTCAGCGTGGACAGATGTCTTATTAGTCTTAGTGCATGAGAGAATCTTTTCTCTAGCTAGTTAGTCTCTTAAGGTGTTTGGCTGAGTGTACTTTGACCGGATACCTTAAATGAGGACAAGAATGTATCGAGCTATAAGCTTTCATTATAGCCAGATCTTGTTTCTTTCGAGACATGTGATTTGCATTCTTCTTAGAATGATGGTTTAATTTTTTAGAAGTAGAGCCGATTTCAAAATTTGTGTTTCAAAATTGATAGACTTTAACTCACATGTGGAAGCAACAATATTAAAATTAGAAACGACTGTCTTCTTACGAGTGTCCATAGTTTTTGATACAGAAGAAAATTTTGAAAATAAATCTTTTCTATCACTTTTCTTTTGAAATTCTATCTTAGGCACTATTTCCTTTGCATGCTTCACCTCATTTTCTATTCTACCTGTGGATGGAGTAGAAAAAGAGTTAGAAAAAATCTTTTTTGTTCTTGAAGCATTTAAGGACTCTTTTCCTCCCTTTACTATTTTTAAAGAAGATTATCTTCTTTTAAAATATTTTGTAAAATAATGGGAGGTGTTGTCTTAGATTTGATCATGTCCTTATTTAATGATTTTTCTTTTAAAGTAAAATCAGGACATGATATTAAAATTGAGGAAGTTTTGAGATTAGAAATCTCCAATAAAAGCTCATTCTTTTCAGCTTTGAAATTCGTTCTTTCTGTTTCTAAGGAAGCGTTAAAATCAACTATTTTCTTAATAATAGCAGGTATATAACAGAAAGTAGAATTTTGAAAATGATCATTATTTTCTTCCTAAACTTTAGGAAAATCTTCTAAAGGATATATTGAATTATAGTCACTAAACAGGTTAATTTCTCGTGTCTTGTAACTATTATTCAATTCGATGTAGTCAAAGGGGATATTAGTCCTATTAGTGACTTTTCGTTTAGATTCTTCTAGGGCATTTATTTCAGAAGAGTTAGTAAAGGCCATTAGAGAAGTTAATCCTAATCCCATATACTTGATATCATATAATTGTTTGACATTGACCTCTTTTAAGTTACATGGATTGTTAAAACCTAAGCCTTCTTTAGGGTTATAAAATTCTATATCAAGAGGTTGATTTAGAAATATAGTCTGATCTATTTGCCCCCTTTTCGTTAGAAGATCGTCTAAAGTTTTAATCTTAGAGTAAAGCTTCTTACGTTCATCAGAGATTTCCTTAAAATTATTTCTAGAAATTTCTAAATCTCTCTAACAATCGCTAAGAGTCTCACTAAGGTCATTTATTTTTATCTTGGAGGTAAATATCCTAGATTCAAGACTAGTTATGGTTTCTTTAGCATTAGATAAGAGAATATCTAAGTGAATAGTTCTATCTAATTGCTTTTGAAAATTATTTTCACTAAGGGCTAGTCTTTCTACTAAGTCTTTTTTGCTCTTCCGCTCATTCTTCATGTTAGAATACTTAATTTGTAGAGATTCTAACATGTTTAATAATGTAGAGTTAGGCATCGTTACCTCTTGTGATGATGTGGATGCTTTTTCTGCATCATCTGACCTCCTTGATGAATTACGTTTGAGGCGTCGTCAAGGTACGCCATTAGAGCAACATTTTCGTCTTCAGAATCGGTGGTATCTTCGAGCTAATGCTCTTGTTCCGCCATCAATGCTACTTCAACCTCTTTTTGTTTAGTTAGTTGGAATTTTTTGGAGTAGTAGTTGGCATCATTTTTCTTGGAAAGTTTGCATTCTCTGGCGAAGTGCCCTATCTTACCACAATTATAGCACTTTTGTGGTTCTTTGGCGTTTTTAGATTCTGATGACTCGGCCGGTCTTTCCTTGTGCCTAGAGCTTGATGTCCGAAGTCTATTTGCCGAAGAGGAGGATTTCTTTTTATAAAACTTTTTGCTCATCATCTTAGTAATGAGAGCCAATTGTTTCTTGAACTCCTTCATGTCTGGCTCAGAGTCCGATTCGGAATCATCTTCATCTTCTGAAGAACTTGGCAACTTGATGCTTTTATCCTTGCGAGATCGACTTGTTTTTCTTTCAGAGACTAGAGCTATAGAGTCTTCGATCTGCTTGCCCTTAAGTTCTTTTTGTATCTCGCTTATATCTTCTTCATGTTGAGCGAGATTATCAAAGATGGCGTGAATATCCATTTCGTCCAATTCCTTGTTTTGACAGATTTGCATGGATATTTTCTTCCTGTCCTGTTGAAGATAAGAGAGAAATCGTATGTTGACCTCTATGTTGGTCTTGAAAATTTCTTCTTCCTCATCTCGTTGAGAAGAGTTAGATAACGTTGAGAGAGTTCATAAACGTTTTCCTCTGACTTTGCTTTGAATGAGTCAGATGCCGTGAGAATATTGGCTTTCTTGGCTTTGACTCCGACTTCGTTTCTTTGCATCATTTTGTGGATATCATCCCACATAGCTTTTGCACTAGATAGACTATCTATATGCATATAGATGTCGTTTGGAATTCCTTGTATTAGGAAAGTTTTGGCTCCTCAATCCGCTTTTACTCTTAATCGCTCCCCCTCGGTGTATTGACTAGGAATTTTGAGTCTTCTAGAGGCGGGAATGGGAGGATTATTGGTGGCATCGCCTTCTTGGATGAGCGGAACCTTCTTGAAGAGAAGCTATCAAATTTGTAGCTTGCTCTTTTGTTTCCAAGAAGTGCATGAATCGGCTTCTCTATACAGTGTATTCGCTTGTTCGTAATATTTGAGGGCAGACGTCGTTTTCAAGTGAGTAAGCATCCATTTGTAGTTGATTGGTAGGATCTTCGTGAAAGTTTGGAATCGAAATGGTAAAAGTGCTTCACAAGTGACAAACTTCGTTAGTAATGTTTGTTACGTATTTTAAGCAATTTCCCTTTCATACCCATTTTTGGTTGTTAAAGAGAAATTGTTTTGATTTCGAAAAATATTTGATATGATAATTGATACTTCAAAATTTTGCTAAAGAATTTTGATTTTAAGATCGAAAATTTTGAGTAACGTAGAAGATAATTCGGAGACAAATATTTTTCGTAAGTTTTGAAAATTTCGTATTTTGATTTCTTTCAAAATAGTGCAAAATGTGTGTGTGTTTGAACAGTAATCAAAAAATGTTTCGACCAATAAAGTTTTCGATAAGAAAAATTTCTAATCTATAATCGAAAAAGATTTTCGATTGTATGAGTTTTTCGTCGTATTTATCGAAAATTATTTTTCGAACGTAAGAGTTTTGCAGAGTAAATAGCCTGTCGAAAAATAGTTTGTCGAATAATTATTGATCGCAAAAACCTTTATCGAAAAAAATTTGTAATCGAAAAATTAAAAGTGATCGAAAAATTTTTCGTGAAGTTTGACTCAAATTGTTGACTAAAACTCTTTCGAGTGTGAATTATTCGATCAAAATATGTTTTCGCTAAATTTTGACTTAAAAATTTGAATGTTCTTGTGATCGAAAATCCTGTCTTGTGATCGAAAAACTCGTTTTAATATTAAAAGTTTTTCGTGTCAAAATTAGATATTTATTTAGCGAAAACAGTATCCGTTGAAAAAAATACGCTTTATTACGCTCGAAAAAGATATTTTTATATGAATCGAAAAACTAATTATTGAAAATAATGTTTTTCGAGTCTTATAATTGAGTAAAACACACGAGAATAGGGTTTTGTCATCGAAAAATTTCTCGGCTGCAAACTTATTCGGAAAATAATTTTCGAGCCAAGTTTTTCGATCGAAAAACGATCGAAGAACAACCTTCAAGTTCAATGTTACAGTAAAAAATCCAGATTCAACCAAAAGGTTCAAGTTAGGAGCTGAAATTCTGGATAATCACTCGTTTCTTAGTTCTGAATTTGAACAAACACAAGAGTAACCACATTTTACAGCAAAATATATCGATTATGAAGAAAATCAATTCGGAATCAAAGCTTACTCGCAAACTCAAATATCGATCTAAATCAAAAATCTGAATTAATGTGACGTTCTAAGCGATTAAAATCAGTATGTAAATTCCTAACATATAATCTATCACTTAATCAGCAAGATCATCAACAAAATTCGCAAACATTAAGCACATTGATCAAAATCTATATCTCGTGAGTTTTTTTCGATCGAAAAATCTGGAAATATTATTTTGATCTTATAATCGCGAGTTCAATCCAAAAGCGATCACGATCTGCTCTGATACCAATTGTTAGGTCATTATCTATCAACTAACGATCATCTAAGCATGAATTCCAGATATTGAATGATAAATCTTACAAATCACCTTCGGTCGAATATCTTCTTTGAAGATCTTGAGAGAGAGTGTTTTTCGTTTGCTTTTCTCTCTCTTAGAATGTGAATTCAATGCTTGTGATTTTTCCGAAAAATGAACTTCATTTTTCTTTCTCGATAGTGTACATTGTATTTATACCTATTTACATGGTATATTTACTATTTAGTCCTACACTATCAAAACTACTAATTACGCCCCTAATTACAAGGATAACAAAATAACCAAGCACAATTCTAAAGTGTCTACAGCATTCGAATAAATTCACGCTCGAATAAAAACACGCTGAAAAGACTTCAAAAAAATTTCAAATATTTTTTGCCTAAATCTTTCGATAATAAACTCTAACACTTAGAAAAAAATTTCTAACTCATTTTCGTCATCCAAAAGTAAAATTTGCATGTTATTTCAATCTAATGAATTTTATTTCTTGTTTTCAAAAATGGCTCATCAAGAGTACTCCCACATCTACTCTTCTGACAGTTGGCTGACGGTCCACGACAACAACTACCAATTTGACCTCGCCACTTTCCGGTGTCCGGATGAAGTAGTAATTCCCATCTCAAGGGATATCCACTATGGCCCTCTCTGACCATGAAAGCCTCCGTCCAAAAGGTTTATCTCCAGCAGTTCTGGGGATGCATGAAGAGCTATATCGTCGGCGATGACGTGCAATACACAACAAAGATAAACCAAAAGCACGTCATCATTGACAAGAACCTTCTGGCCATGGTGCTCGATATACCGCATCGCGAAGTCTACGACCAACTACCAACAGATGCGGTGATCGTGGAGGATATGTTTCGGATGGGATATAAGCCACCGCTGACAAAATTGGCCAACTTCCAGAACAACAGGATCCCACATCCATGGAGAACATTGTTCGGCATCATCAACAAATGTCTCTCCCCGAAGCACTCCGGATTCGACAAGGCGAACGGGAACATTCTCCAAATCATCCACGGAGTCATCTTCTCAAAGAAATACGACGTGACCCATCTAATTTGGAACGACTTAGCGGACCAAATACGTCAAAGGGAAATGAAGTCGAAGGCGAAGTTTCTCCCTTATGTCCGGTGGTTCCCAATGCTGATCTCCCACCTGATGGAAGTACATCCGGAGATCACGTCTGCCACCCGTTGGAGGTTATATACCGCCGAGGCTGCAGTTCTTCCATAACCCGAAGGCATCCGATCTAGCACTCCAACCGATGCTGATCCCACTGGAGTTGCTAAGCCTGTTGATCCCACCGACGGCCTACCAAGACTATTGCCAAAACAACTCCATCACTGATGCAATGGTACGGTCCATCGATCAGGCTCTGGAGGAGACACACAAGCCTGAAACGGTGGCTCAGGAGACCGAAACACCGACTATTGAGCCCGAAGGTGTCCCTCTACAAGCCGAATCTCCTGAGGCCACCGAATCTGATGAGGAATGCAGACTACAACAAAGGGGCTCATGCAGACATCAAATCTCTGCCCCTTCTGCATCTCCTTCCACACATATGGCTTTGATGACATCTCCTCCACCATCATCGATACAGACAACCACACAGGTTCACATTGAACTAGTTCCAAGATCCATAGAGATGATACATTCAGTATCATCTCAAGGATTGGATTGAAGCCCCGTTGGAACCCCGACATCTTCGGAGCAAACAATGAGCCAACCCACCGAAGTGGTGACTTCTGGGTTGTTAACGAATGTCCTTGGACGTTCCGGCATCACAAGTCCTCTCTCAGGCGGAACTTCGGAGATCTTCTCCGATGTTGTGACAGTGGAGTGCCTTCCTAGCCCCACTTTGACACCACCCATAATAGTGACGGAGCAACGACTGCAAGAAGCCCTCTCCACAGCCATCAATTCTCGTGAAGACCGGCTGATGGAAAGGATGTTACACGCCATTGAGACTTCCCGATGGGATACCGGGAAATCACCTGTCTCAGAAGCAGCTCCGTCTGAAGCCTACACCACACCCTTATCCTCACCACCACTAACCACCACCATACACACCCCCATACAACCCATCTTAACCACTTCATCCAAATCGCCTTCCATTATCAACCCATACACCATACAATTTACCCAACTTCACGACATCCTCATCTCTGGCCTACTAGCCCTTGAGACGAGGACCCCTGCTGAGGAGAGTCTCTACCGAAGGCTAGTAGATGAACCCGAGCCGCCCGCCCAAAAACATTGCCGTGAAGAAAGCTCCCGCACAAAGCGAATACATGACCATCCCGATGATTCGGATCGTCATGAGGGGGAGAAACGGCAAAGGACTACAAGAAGCGACCGTGGTCAGAGTCGAGAAAAGCAAACATCGACTCGTGAAGCTGGAGGTTCATTCACCAACCCACCAACCACACAACCCACTACCCGCCAACAAACAACCACTACATCCACCACATCCCACACACAAACACTACCTCCCACTCCCAAAAGTCTAAATCCAATCTCGACCTCCAACCTCCTCCAAAATCAACCAGAAGCAGTCGTCTACGATCCACATGCGATCGTAGATGATTACATCTTAAACAAGAAGTGGCTGACGCAATGGGAACAAAAGAAAGCTGCTCAAGCCAGGCTTTCCAACGTCAGATACTAACTACAACAAGCTTCGGTAGATTTGGTGCTGCTTGAAGACGAAGAACTTCAAGGTGGCGAGAACTACAACTCCGCACTCCCTGAACTACCAGAGATGATCAGGCATCGAGTCGACTCCCCTCCTCGCTTATCAAAGGGGACTGTCATAGTCGAGACGCCTTGGGAGAACGTACGGATCGAAGTTGCGTTTATTGAAGACATAAGGAAGCAGATTTGGAGGGCTCCAAATCGCATCAAGAAGACAGATGAGCTAAACTTACGGGGTAATTCCCATTGGGAAGAAAGGAAGAAGATGGAGCACATCTTCATGCTAACCTACCTCGGTCCGGATCGAAGTGGCTTCCCAACGGATCAGCTTAGAAGAAATTTCAGAGACAGACCACTGATCCTCCAACTCGTGGGCGTATAGCACACGATTGGAAGCTTTCCAACCCTGATCCACCACATCGAGCGAGCGGACAACGACCACACTCGAGAACAGTAGACGAAAGCTATTTGTCGTTCCTTCCACCACACGAAGTGTATCGTCTGTTCCAGATGTACAAGAGAAAATACCAGACGCCCACTGGTTATATCAAGAAGGAAGGACTCGAAGCGTTAAAGAGATTCATGGTGCGGCAGATCAAGTTCCACACCGCACACGACCTTCAAATTGCCGTAGAAAACTATATGAAGAGGGTCAACATGGAGTTTCCGCTCATGAAAGGTTTCCCTCTCAACGACTTCCCAGAAAATTACATCTTCAAGAAGTCAGGCCTCGCCATCACATATCGGAATTCAATTATTGGAAAGACGAGAGCGATGACAAAGTCTGAAGTTCACAAATTCTGTGACGGGACGTTAAAGCTCGTGAGGAAGAATATCGAAAAGAGGTTGGCGGAGATCACTGAAGACACGATCTTCGAGGACCTTGGAGAAGAAGAGGCTCATCTCCTAAATGAGCTTTTGGATGCTATAAACGAAAGACTGAAGTTGAGGAAAGGTGTCCGACACTACGAGACAGCATTGGGATAGAGGAGATCATTCTAGCCCGACGAGGATAAACGGAGCTGAAGAGAAAACAAGCACAAAGGGGGAGATTGAAGAAACATAGAAGTTGTGCTTTGTTAATTAGTTATCCTTCTAATTAGGGGCGTAGCTCGTATTTTTGTTAGTGTAGGACTAGTTTGTAAGTATACCATGTATAAAGGTATATATACCATGTACACAACAAAAATCAATACACAAGAATTTCTGAAAAATTACAAAGTATAGAATTCACATTCTAGAGAGAGAAATACAATCGAAAACTTCCACTCTCTAATCGTTTCTCTCTCCTGATCTTCAAACTCGATATTCGATCGAAGGTAATTCTAGAGATTTCTTATTCGAATATCTAGAATACTTACTTAGATCGATCGTTAGTTGATAAAATCGAACATATGACAAATTCTATAAAATTTAGTAAATTCACGAAGTTTTCATCATCACCTCAAAAAGTTTCGGTACACAACAAAAATTTTGGGAACCTACAATTTCGATACTTCACAATATTGCTCGATAAACCAAACTTTTCGACACTATTATTAAAAGCCATTTTTTTATTTCAAAATCTTTTGGCAAATTATAGAAAAAGTTTTTGGTAAAATTTTTCGAAGTTTTCGACATCACTTCAAAAATTTTCGGTGTACACCAAAAAGTTTTCGACACTTAAAATTTTCGAAACGTCACAGTATTTTACGACATACCAAAACTTTTCGGCACCGAAATTTGAAAAGCCAAAAATTTCTCAAATCAACGCAACACAACACGTCAACAATCAGATATCCAACTAAAACTTTTAAAGAAAAATTTTACAAAAATAAAAAATAAAATAATTATGTTGTCCGCAAGTCACAAAGCCTCTGAGAAAGTGAAGAGTGCCTCCGTAGACTACAAAAAAAAACTATAGAGGACTTGGAAGCTAGATCAAAAAAATAACTATCATAGCTTGTGCAGGAGAGAAACATGAAGAAACATAGAAGTTGTGCTTTGTTAATTAGTTATCCTTGTAATTAGGGGCGTAGCTCGTATTTTTGTTAGTGTAGGACTAGTTTGTACGTATACCATGTATAGAGGTATATATACAATGTACACAACAAAAATCAATACACAAGAATTTCTGAAAAATTACAAAGTATAGAATTCACATTCTAGAGAGAGAAATACAATCGAAAACTTCCACTCTCTAATGGTTTCTCTCTCCCGATCTTCAAACTCGATAATTGACCGAAGGTAATTCTCGAGATTTTTCATTCGAATATCTAGAATTCATACTTAAATCAATCGTTAGTTGATAAAATCGGACCAAACAATTTGTATGAGAGCAAATCATGATCGTTTTTGGATTGCATTCGCTATTCTTAGATCAAAATTATTTTCCGAATTTTTAGATCGAAAAACTTACGTGAAATGCATTTTGATCCACGTGCTTAATTTTGCGAATTTTATTGATGATCTTGCTGCTAAAGTGATAGATTATATGTTAGGAATGAATTACGTACTGATTTCAATCGCTTAGAACATCGGATTATTTCAGATTTTCGATTTGGATCGATATTAATGTTTGCGATTGCGTTTTGAATACGGTTTAGTTTTCTTCATAATAGATATATTTTGCTGTAAAACGTGTTTAATCTTATGTTTGTTCATATTCAGAACTCATATTCGAGTAATTATCCAAAATCTCAGCGTCTGACTTGAGTTTTTCAGTTGAATCTGGATTTTCGTTGTTCCATTGAATTCGAACTGTGTTCTTCGATCGCTTTTTCGATCGAAAAACTTGGCTCAAAAATATTTTTCGAATAAATTTACAGGCGAAAAGTTTCTCGATACTGACACTGTTTTCGTGAGTTTCACTCAAATATAAGACTCGAAAAACTTTATTTTCGATAATTAGTTTTTCGATTCACACATAAATATCTTTTTCGAGTGCAACAAAGCGTAAAAAATTTTGACGAATACTATTTTCGCTAGATAAATATCTAATTTTGACACGAAAAACTTGTTTTACTATTACAAGTTTTTTTATCTCAAGATTTTCGAGTCAAAATTTAGCGAAAACATATTTCGATTGAATACTTCACTCTCGAAAAACTTTTAGTCAACAATTAGAGTCAAACTTAAAGAAATTTTCGATCACTCTTAATTTTTTTCTTCGATTATAAATTTTTCGATAAAAGTTTTTACGATCAAAAAAATTATTCGACAATTTATTTTTCGATAGAATATTTTATTTGCAAAATTCTTTCGTTCAAAAAAAAATTTCGATAAACATACTTGGAAAAACTTATACGATCGAAAATCTTTTTCGATTATAAGGATCGAAATTCTTTTTAAAATCGAAAAACTTACTACTCGAAAAAAATCATAATCATAATCTTCAAAACTTACGAAAAATGTTTTTCTTCACATAATCATTTTCGACATTCAAAATTTTCGAGCAAAATTAAAAGATTCTTTCCCAAAATTTTGAAGTATTAATTTTTATACTAAATATTGTTCGTACTAAAAAAACAATTTCTTTTTGAATCAAAAATAGGTCCGAAAAGGAAATTGTTTAAAGTACGAGCCAAACATTACTAACTAAGTTTGTCACATGTGAAGCACTTTTACCATTTCGATTCCAAACTTTCACGATATCCTACCAATCAACTACAAATGGATGCTTACTCACCTGGAAACGATGTCTGTCCTCCAGTTCTACGAAGAGGCGAATACACCGTATGGAGAAGCGGATTCATTAACTTCTTGGAGACAAAAGATCAAGCCACAAATTTTATAGCTTCCTTTCAAGAAGGTCCCGCTCAATTTTGGCTTATCCAAGAAGGCAATGCCAGTAATAATCCTCTCATTCCCGCCTCTAGAAGTCTCAAAATTCCTAGTGAATACACTGAGGGGGAGCGATTAAGAGCTAAAGCAGATCTCGGAGCTAAAACTTTCCTGATGCAAGGCATCCCGAATGACATCTATATGCAAATTAATAGTCTATCAACTGCAAAGGCTATGTGGGACGAGCTCCACAAAATGATGCAACGGACCAAAGTCGGAGTCAAGGCTAAGAAAGCAAACATTCTCACCGCTTACGACTCCTTCAAAGCAAAGACCGAGGAAAATGTCTACGAACTCTATCAATGCTATTTAACTATTCTTAACGAGATGAGGAAAATAAAAAATTTCAAGACCAATATGGAGGTCAATATCCGATTTCTCTCTTCTCTTCAACCGGAGTAGAAGAAAATATCCATGCAAATCCGTCAAAACAAGGATTTGGACGAAATGGATGTCCACGCCGTCTTTGATAATCTCGCTCAACACGAGGAAGACATTAGCGAGATACAAAAAGAACTAAAGGGCAAACAGATCGAAGACTCAATAGCTCTAGTTTGGGAAAGAAAAACTAGTCGATCTCGTAAAGATAAAAGCATCTAATTGCCGAGTTCTTCCAAAGATGAAGACAAATCAAAATCAAATTTTGAGCCCGATATAAAAGAGTTCAAGAAACAATTGGCTCTCATTACTAAAATGATGAGTAAAAAGTTCTATAAAAAGAAATCTTCCTCTTCGGCTACTAGACTTCGGACCTCAAGCTCTAAGCACAAGGAAAGACCGGCCGAGTCATCAGAATCCAAAAACACCAAAGAACCACAAAAATGCTACAATTGTGGAAAGATAGGGCACTTAGCCAGAGGATGCAATCTTCCGAAGAAGAAAGACGCCAATTACTACCCCAAGAAGATTCAACTAACCAAACAAAAGGAAGCTGGAGAAGCTCTAACGACCGAACAAGAGCACTGGTTAGAAGACACAACGGATTCTGACAACGACAATCTAGCTCTCATGGCATATCTTGACGATGCCTCAGACGAAAACTCAATGAGGAGGTACGACGATGAAGATAAAGCATCAACCTCATCTCAAGAGGTAGCTACACCCGATTCTACATTATTAATCATGGAATCTTTACAAATTAAATATGCTAACATGAAAAATGAGCGGAAAAGTACAAAAGAGTTAGGGGAGAGACTAGCACTTAGGGAACATAATTTCCAAAAGCAATTAGATAGAACAGTTCACTTAGAAATTCTCTTATCTAATGCTAAGAAACCATAACTAGCCTTGAATCTAGGATAGCTACTTCTAAGAAAACAATTAACGACCTTAGTAAAACTATTAGCGATAGTCAGAGAGAATTAGAAATTCTAGAAATAATTTTAAGGAAATCTCTGACAAACGTAAGAAGTTTTACTCTAGGATTAAGACTTTAGACGATCTTCTAACAAAAAGTGGACAAACGGGCAGACTATTTTTCTAAATCAACCTCATGATATAGAATTTTATAATCCTAGAGAAGGCTTAGGTTTTAACAATCCCTGTAACTTGAAAAAGGTAAATGTCAAACAATTATATGATATCAAGTACACGGGTTTAGGATTAACTTCTTTAATGGCTTTTACTAACTCTCCTGAAATAAATGCCTTAGAAGAATCCAAAAGAAAATCCACAAATAGGAGTGACATCCCATTTGACTACACCGATTTGAATAATAGTTACAAGACACGGGAAATAAACATGTCTAGCGATTATAATTCATTATATCTTTTAGAAGATCTTCCTAAAGTTAAGGAACGAAATCATGATCATTCTAAAAATTCTATTTTCTATACTCCCGCTATTATTAAGAAAATAGTTGATTTGAACACTTCCCTAGAAACAGAAAGAAAGAATTTTGAAGCAGAACATAATGAGCTTTTAATGGAGATTTCTAATCTAAAAAATTCCTCATTTTAAAATCTTCTCATGATTTTATTTTGAAAGAAAAATCATTAATTAAGGACAAGATCAAATTTAAGAAAACACCTCCCATTACTTTACATAATATTTCGAAAGAAGAAAAATTTTCTATAAAAAGTGTAAAGGGAGGAAAAGAGTCCTTGAATGCTTCAAAGATGAAAAAGATTTTTACTAATTCTTTTTCTACTCCATCCACAGGTAGAGTAGTAAAAGAGTTGAAGCATGCAAAGAAGAGAGTGTCTAGCATAGAACTTAAGAAGAAAAATGATAGAAATGACTTATTTTCTAAACTTTCTTTTGTATCAAAAACTAAGGACACTCGTAAGAAGACATCCGTTTCTAATTTTCATGTTGTTGCTTCAACTTATGCTTTAAAGTCTATTAATTTTGAAAGCACAAATTTTGAAAACGACTCTACTTCTAATAATTAAAACCATCATTCTAAAACAAATGCAAGCCTTAAGCCTCGTAAGAGACAAGATTCGGCTATTAAGCAAGCTTATAACTCGATACATTCTTGCCCTCATCTAAGGTACCCAGTCCAAGTACACTCGGCTAAACACCTTAGGAGACTAGCTAGAGAAAAAATTTTCTCATGCACTAAGACTAATAAGACATTTGTCCGAGCTGAAATTAATCTCTCATGTAAGGTTCACCCTCAATGGGTTTCGAAGACACCATCTAGGCCAACGCAAGCCAACAAGGCCAAGTTGCCTAAAGAGGTACCACTTAAACCAACTACTTCTAAGTTGCTTTGGTACCTAAGAGCACCAATGGTTTAGGAACAAAAAATGAACAAACCTTACCTTCTAAATCTGCTAATCCGAGAGGACCCATTAATATGTGGGTACCTAAGTCTCTCTAAAACCTTCTATGTAGATCCATCATGTGTGGTACCTAGATTCCGGTTGCTCCACACACATGACAGAAAATCACGAACTGTTGAGCAACTATAAAGACCGGTACAACGGAAAAGTCAGATTCGACAACAACGATTCAACTCCAATACTAGGCTTTGGAGACATGCATATGACAATTCTGCTATAGAGGATTTCAAGTTGTGTTTCTAGCTTATCAGTGCAGAATCTTAAATATTCAGAATCAAGAACTTCTTACAGGATCTCGAAGATCTAATCTATACACCATCAATTTGACAACATTACGACCTTCGACAGTTGTTTGCCTCATATCACAGACTACAATCAAGAGGAACAACTTATGACATCAACGTCTATCTCATCTAAATCTCAAAGCTCTTCACAAGCTCTTTATCAAAAAGTTGGTCAACGGTCTACCAACTATTTCCCTTCAACAAGAGCATCAATGTTCGGCTTGTCAAATGGGTAAAATGAAGCGAGCGTCACACAAAATCAAGCAAGTAGCTTTCACATCTCGACCTTTGGAATTACTACACATGGACCTTAGTGGACAAATGCGAACACAAAGTATCAACGCTCGTAAGTATGTGCTAGTAATTGTAGACGATTATTCTCGCTACACTTGGACAAGATATCTCCGAACTAAAGATGAGACGGGAGACTTGATAATAAGCTTTGTGAATACAACTCAGAATCTCCTGCTAAAGAAGATCCAAGTAATCAAGACTGACAATGGGACTGAATTCAAGAATCAACGTCTCAACAATTACTTTCAGTCACTTGGAATTATTCAGCAATTATCAGCCGCTAAAACGCCTTAACAATGCTAATACATTCCGATCTCCCTCACTTTCTATGGGCTGAAGCACTGAGTACAGCGTGCTTTACGCAAAATCGGACGATTATTCACAAATGCTTTGAAAAGACGTCGTACGAGATAATAAATCAAAGGATTCCGAATATCTCTTTCTTCGAAGTCTCCGGGTGCAAATGCTTTGTGGCCAACGATCAAGAGCATCGAAGCAAGTTCGACCCTAAAGCATTTGAAGCCGTCTTTATTGGATATTCATCCACTTCTAAAGCATACCGCGTGTATATCAAGTCTTCTCGTACAATTTTAGAAAGCTCCAACGTCACTTTTCAAGAAGTGACCGATTTGGCTTCTGAACAAAACAGTTCAGAACTCGGGCTTATAGGCGTGTTGGCACAAAGTCAACAAATTCCGAAAACATCTTACCTCAACGTCAGAAGAAACAATTCCCGCCGATTTGGTGGATTTCCTATTTGATCATTTTTATAGGAGCGAGTCTCAAATGCCTACTCCTTCTCCTTCTACGGTGGAAATTACAATTGAGATCTCATCCCTCAAACTCCAACAAATGTTCCAGTTTCTCCAAATTCTGAATCTTCAACTAGTGTTGCAGCTCCTACTAATGCCGATGCGGAAATTCCTTCCAATTCAACTTCAGAATTAGATTTCCCTATTACGAATGATCAGCCAAACAATTCAGGATGTCTCGACCTACAGATCAATGATGGATCTACTTCGGTTCTTCCTCATCAATGTAAGTGGACTCCAACTCATCCTGTCGACCAAATAATTTGTGATCCTTCAAGTGGAGTACGCACTAGGACATCTACACAAAGCGGACTATTCACGTGCTTCTTAAGCCAAAACGAACCACTTAAGGAGTCGAATCCCTTAAAAACACGGATTGGGTGATCGCAATGCAAGATGAACTCAACCAATTCGAGCGTCTACAAGTTTGGACACTAGTTCCTCGACCGCATGGCAAAACAATTATAGGAACTAAATGGGTTTTCAAAAATAAGAAGAACGAAAACGGAAAAATTATCAGGAATAAAGCACGACTCGTAGCCAAGGGGTACAATCAACAAGAAGGTATTGACTACGATGAGACGTATGCTCCGGTTGCTCGTATCGAAGCTATTCGAATATTTCTGGCATACGCGGCTCGTAAAGACTTCAAAGTCTATCAAATGGACGTCAAAACTGCCTTTCTCAACGGCGTGTTAAACGAAGAAGTCTACGTCGCTCAACCCAATGGGTTTGTGCACGAGAATTATCCTGATTATGTTTATCGATTGGAAAAAGCTCTCTACGGACTAAAACAAGCCCCACGTGCTTGGTATGATGTTCTGAGCGAATTTCTGCTCAAGTCCAACGTCATAAGAGGAACAATCGATACAACACTTTTCATCAAAAAGCAAGTCAAGGACTTGATGATCGTTCAACTTTACGTTGATGACATCATCTTCGGCTTGACAAATGAACGAATCTGTCAGAAATTTGGTGATCTAATGAAGACCAAATTCGAGATGAGCCTTAATGGGAGAACTCCAATTCTTTCTTTGATTACAAGTCAAGCAACTCAAAGATGAAATATTCAAGAGTCAAACCAAGTATATTCGAGATATTCTGATGACATTCAATCAAGACAAGAGCACACCTATGAATACTCTCATGTCAACAAACTGTAAATTGGATGCTTATCCTTCTGGCAAGGCAGTCAACATCGCAACCTATCAGAGTATTATCGGATCTCTTCTCTACTTAACGTCAAGCCGACCCGACATCATGTTCGCCACTTGCCTCTGTGCTCGTTTTCAAGCTGACCCGAAGGAGTCCCACATGCACGCGGTCAATGGAATTCTACGCTACCTCAAAGGAACTCCCTACTCAGGGTTATGGTATCCTAAAGACAGTTATTTTAGATTAATTGGCTATACTGACACTGATTATTCAGGTTGTCGAATGGACAGAAAAAGCACGTCTAGCGGAACACAATTTCTAGGCGATAAGTTGGTCTTCTGGTCCTGAAAGAAGCAGAATTGCGTGTCGACGTCGATGGCCGAGGCGGAGTACGTCGCGGCTACAAGTTGTTGCCCACAAGTTCTATGGATGCGGACGCAACTACGCGACTACGGGTTTGAATTTAATAACATTTGAATTTACAGTGATTCGCAAAGTGCTATTGCCATTACTTGCACGAAACACATAGATATTCGCTATCCGATCATGTAGAAAAAGGCACTATAGATATGCATTTTGTTAAAACAGAGCTTCAACTTGCCGACTCATTCACTAAGACATTGGATGAAAAACGATTACAATTTCTTATTGATAAGCCAGGCATGTTGAATCCCTATCTTACTTGAAATGTGTTTCACATGCTCTATTATTCTTCTGTATGATATTCTATGTGCTTCTTGCTCTTCTTTAATATATCTTGCGTGATTCTATCTTTCAATTTTTTTAGTATATATAATAATAATAACATAAAATGGGAGATGACAATAATTTTAAATATTTTAATTTACTCACAAAAATATTTCTTTGATCTTTGTCTAGTTCTTTGCTTAAAAATTCACGTGACATTCTTTTATTCAAAGATCTTCGTTTGTTTCACTAGACACAAAGTTACCTCATATATGTGAGATTTTCAAGCCTCAATTTTTTTTGAGTGTGTCACACTTCAAAAGCCTCTCTCTTGATTTGTACTTCGCAGCCTCATTCTTGCTTTTGTGTTAGTTTGTCATGAAAATGATAAGGGCAAAATTAGGAAATTCCTCACTTGGCCCAAATTATGAATCCTTTACTATTTCCTTTAGTAATCCACTTTGAGCCTTCTCCGACATTCTTTTTCTTTTGAAGCCCGATTTAGCCTTCAACCTTATTCATAAGTTTCGGGTTGCTCAATCAAGAAAAAGAGGGGGAGAAAAGAGATGCACATGATGAACTTCTCAATCATCATAAAAGAGAAACACAGATCTCGCTGTGAACTTCTACAAGATAATCTCGTATACTCCCTAGAAGAGAAGCACCTCGAAGTGAACTTCTCCAACGATAATCTAGAACTTTTATCGAGAAAACGAGAAGAGAAGCACGATCTTGGGTTCAAATTCCATAATTGTGAAACCTTCAAAAGGAAAATGGTCTCGGCCCAAAACAAAAGAAGATCTCATCTCTCATAGCTTCGTAAAAAAGAAGAGACTCATCTTGAGCAAGTGCATAAGAAAAGAAAAGAAAAATGAGCATAAATGAATTTTAAAAGGGGGAGTTTACATGAAAATATGTTCTTATCTCCTAAATGATTTACTTGCAATCACGACTTCTATTTTTTTAAGTGTCACAGAGTATTTCGAGCTCATCCGAGGAGTTAAGTGTTGAATTTCATCACAATAGGGAGATAATTGCACTTATTTCAGAAATACATGGAGCTTTATGAAAAAAAATTTGGGTGTAAAAGTAAACGATTAAATTTTTTTCGTTAACCAGACCTGATTTTTAACGAAAGCCCAAAATATTTTTTCGGCCCAAAGCCCTTTCAACCAAATACTATCGCAAAACTTTTCGGATTCTCAAACTCTTCGGCGATTTCAAAACTCTCTTAAATCCTCACCGATTTTCCATCACAACTCGCCGAATTTAAAGGTAGAAACCAGTTTCGGGTCTTATTTCCGTTACGAAACACACGAATCGCGACAGTTTTTCAAAATCGTTGGTCGAAAATTTTCAACTTCGCGACTTTTTCGACTGAAACATCTTAAGAACTCAAAATTAACGTGTTTAAACTCGACCATTCTGATTAAAAGCATGATATTTAGATTCGCAACTGATTTCTGATCATTACGAGTCCAGATTAACTCAGGATTTACCCAGAAATTGTCAGTTGCGTTTTTAAGCATTTACTGTTTCGATCGAAAATGTTCTTATCGCAAACAGTGTCATCGAAGAACTTTAGTTTTCGTTAAGTTTTATTCGATCGCAAAACTCAGCGGTGAAAATCTTATGTTTTCAATATGTTGTTATTCAATGTAAAACTTCGCGGCGAAAACTTTAGTTTTGATAAAATTTTATTCGATCGCAAAAATAAGCGGCGAAAACTTTAAGTTTTTCGAAACATTTTTATTCGATCGCAAAACTACGCGGCAAAAAACTTACGTTTTCGACAACATTTTATTCGATCGCAAAATTACTTAACGAAAAACTTTAGTTTTCGATAAATTTTAGTCGATCGTAAAACTCAGCGGCGAAAATCTTGAATTTTCAATAAGTTCTTATTCGATTGCAAATATTAGTGTACGAATAAATTTACGCTCGAATAAACTCACGCTGTAAGGACTTAGAAAATTTTTCAAATTTTTTTTGCCTAAGTCTTTCGATAATACACTTAAACACTTAGAAAAAAATTTCAAAATTTTTCCAAGTCATTTTCTATACACATAAACACTATTTGTGCCTTAACAACAATTTAAATTACAAAATTTAAATCTTTTCGCCATCCAAAATTCCTTAATACAATTTGCATATGATTATATCGATCTAATGAACTTTATTCATTTTTTTTTAGAAATGGCTCATCAAGAGTACTCCCACATCTACTCTTCAGACAGCTGGTTGACAGTCCACGACAACAACTACCAACTGGACCTTGCCACATTCTGGTGTCTAGATTAAGTGATTATCTCCATCCTCAAAGAACATCCATTGTGGCCAGCTCTAACCATGACTGCCTCCGTCCAAATGGTCTATCTCCAGCAGTTCTGGGGATGCATTAAGAGCTACATCGTCGGTGATGACGTGCAATACACAACAAAAATAAACCAAAAGCACGTTATCATCGATAAGAATCTTCTGTCCATGGTGCTCGATCTACCGCATCACGAAATTTACGACCCACTACCAACAAATGCGGTGATCGTGGAAGACATGCTTTGATGGGATATAAGCCACCGCTGACAAAATTGGCCAACTTCCAGAACAGCGGGATCCCACATCCATGGAGAACATTGTTCGGCATCATCAACAAATGTCTCTCACCAAAGCACTCCGGATTCGAAAAGGCGAACGGGCTCAGAATCTTCCTCGGAGTCGTCTTCTCGAAGAAATACGACATGGCCCAGCTAATTTAGAATGACTTAGCGGACCAAATGCGCCAAAGGGAAACGAAGTCGAAGGTGACATTTCTGCCTTACGTACGGTGGGTCCCGGTGCTAATCTCCCACCTGAAGGAAGTACATCTGGAGATCCATCATCTGCCACCCGTCGGAGGTTACACACCGCCGAGGCTGCGGTTCTTCCATAACCCGAAGGCATCCGATCTGGCAATCTAACCGATGTTGACCCCATTGGAGTTGCTAAGCCTCGCTGATCCCACCGACGTGGCCTACCAAGACTATTGCCAAAACAACTCTATCACGGAGGCAATGGTACGGTCCGTCGATCAGGCTTCGATGTCTTCCCGACGCGAATCCCCGGTGGAGACACGAGCCCGAAGCCGCGGCTCAGGAGACAGAATCACCGGTTATTGAGCCCGAAGGTGTTACTCAACAATCAACACATCAAGTCTAATCTCCCGATGCCACCAAATCTGATGAGGAATGCAGAATACAACGAAGGGGCTCACACAGACAACAAATTTCTGCCCCTTCTGCATCTCCCTCTACACCAATGGCTTCGAGGACATCTCCTCCACCACCATTGGGATAGACGACCACACAGGTTCACATTGAACCTGTTCCAACATCCATAAAGATGATACATTCAGTATCATCTCAAGGATTGAATGGAAGCTCCGTTGGACCCCCGACATCTTCGGAGCCAACAACGGGGCAAACCACCGAAGTGGTGACTTCTGGGTGGTTAACGGATGTCCTTGGACGTTACGAAATCACAAGTCCTCTTCGAGGCAACACGCCGGGGATATTCTCCGATGTTGTGACAGTGAAGCACCTCCCTGGCCCGACTCCGGTGGCACCGATCCTCGTGACGGAGCAAAGATTACAAGAAGCCCTTTCCACATCCATCACCTTTCTTGAAGACCGGCTAATGGAAAGGATGCTACACGCCATTGAAACTTTCCGATGGGATACCGGGAAAGCACCAGTCTCAGAAGCAGCTCCATCTGAAACACACACTCCACCCTTATCTGCACCACCACTAATCACCACCATACACACCCCCATACCCCACCTTAACCACTCTAACCCAATCACATTCCCTCATAAACCCATACACCATCCCTATAACCCAACTTCAGGATATCTCTCGCCGACTAGACCTTGAGACGAGGACCCCTGGTGAGGAGAGTCTCTATCAAAGGCTAGTAGATGAACCCGAGCCGCCCGCCCTAACGCGTTGCCGTGAAGAAAGCTCTCGCACAAAGCGAAGACATGACGATCCTGATGAACCGGATCTTATGAGGGGGAGAAATGGCAAAGGACCACAAGAAGCGGCCGTGGTCAGAGTCGAGAAAAGCAATCATCGACTCGTGAAGCTGGAGGTTCGTCCACCAACCCACCAACCACACAACCCACTACCCACCAACACACAACCACCACATCCACCACCTCTCACACATAAACTCTACCTCCCACTCCCAAAAGTCTAAACCAAATCGTGACATCCAACCTCCTCCAAAATCAACTAGAAGAAGTTATATATGATCCACATGCGATCGTAGATGATTACATCTTAAATGAGAAGTGGCTGATGCATTGGGAACCGGAGGAAGCTTCTCAAGCTAAGCTTTCCAACGTCAGATACTACCTACAACAAGCTTCGGTAGATTTGGTGTTACTTGAAGACGAAGAACTTCAAGAAGGCGAGAACTACAACTCCGCACTCCCTAAACTACGAGAGATGATCAGGCATCGAGTCGACTCCCCTCCTCGCTTATCCAAGGGAACTGTCAGAATCGAGACGCCTTCGGAGAACGTACGGATTGAAGTTCTGTTTATTGATGACCTAATAAAACAGATTTGGAGGGCTCCAAATCGCATCAAGAAGCTAGATAAGCTTAATTTACGGGGCATCTCCCACTGGGAAGAAAGAAAGAAGATGGAGCACATCTTTATGCTGACCTACCTTGGTTCGGATCGAAGTGGCGTCCCAACGGATCAGCTAGAAGAAATTTCGGGGACAAGCCACCGATCCTCCAACTCGTGGACGTATCGCACACGATTGGAAGCTACCCAACCCGATATACCAGATCACGCGAGCGGACGACAACCACACTCGAGAGGAGATAGATGAAAGCTTTTTGTCGTTCCTTCCACCAGACGAAGTGTATCGTCTGTTCCAGATGAACAAGAGAAAATACCAGACACCCACTGGTTATATCAAGAAGGAAGGACTCGAGGGGTTGAAGAGATTCATGGTGCGGCAGATCAAGTTTCACACCGCTCACGACATTCAAATTGCCGTAGAAAACAATATGAGGAAGGTCAACATTGAGTCTCCGCTCATGAAAGGCTTCCCGCTCAACGACTTCCCAGAGAATTACATCTTCAAGAAGCCAGGCCTCGCCATCGCATATCGGAATCCAATTATTGGAAAGACGAGAGCGATGAAGTCTGAAGTTTACAAGTTATGTGACAGAGCGTTGAAGCGCGTGAGGAAGAATATCGAGAAGAGGTTCGCGGAGATCACTGAAGAAACGACCTTCGAGGACCTTGAAGAAGAAGAGCCCCGGCTCCTAAATGAGCTTCTGGATGCTAAAAACGAATGACTGGAGCTAATAAATGTTGTCCGACACTACGAGACAGCATTGGGATTGAGGAGATCGTTCTACGCCTGACAAGGATAAACGGAGCTGAAGAGAAAACAAACACAAATGGGGAGATTGAAGAAACATAGAAATTGTGCTTTGTTAATTAGTTATCCTTGTAATTAGGGGCGTAGCTCGTATTTTTGTTAGTGTAAGACTAGTTTGTATATACTATGTATAGAAGTATATATACCATGTACACAACAAAAATCAATACACCAGAATTTCTGAAAATTAACAAAGCATTGAATTCACATTCTAGAGAGAGAAATGCAATCGAAAACTTCCACTCTCTAATCGTTTCTCTCTCCCGATCTTCAAACTCGATATCCGACCAAAGGTAATTCTCGAGAATTCTTATTCGAATATCTAGAATTCATGCTTAAATTGAACGTTAGCTCATTAACTAGGACCTAACAAAACACACTCAACTATAAACTCGAAGCTGCACAAGAGAGGGTGTCTAATAGTGATGCTCAAAAAGAAAAACTCAAAGCTCAAGTTCTCGAACTTACTACTCGTTTGAAAACTTGTGAAGATAAGCTACTTATCAAAACTTGTGAGTACAACTTTATGTTTGAGGAACGCCGTAAGTGACACTCTAAAGCTCATCACTTACAGTGCATTCTTGCGGAAAAGGGTCAGAAAGACCAAAGTTCCCAAATGCCTCAGCGTCCAAAGAGGAAGAAAATAATTTACATTCTAATAAACATATCTTTTGTTGGGAAATTCCAGACGTTGCTAGTAAAATAGCATAATTGAACGCAACTCTGGAATCGGAAATAGTGATTTCCGAGTGGAAAAGCAAATACTTCTCGGAGATTTCTAATCTCCAAAATTTTCCTTCCCTACATGTCTTAAATGATTCTTCTACAGAAATACCTTCTTTTAAGCATGATATGGGAACACAAACGGACGCCTTTATTCCCAAAGCTAAAAAGGCTTTTATTAATAATTCTAAGCCAACGGTCACGAAAGCTCAAAATGCGAATATGCATGCTAAGTCACCTTTGACTGGAGCTGAAAAGAAAAGTAAAAGCAAAGCACTGAAAAATGTTAAGGAACATAAGAAACATAGGAGGGAGAAAGGAAAATCAACATTATTTATCAAAATAAAGGACAAAAATGTTAAAGATTTTCCCTCTCCAGGTCCTATTAAAAAGGAAGCTTGTAAAGAAGAAGTTCCAAGCTCAAGCAATCGAACTTCTCAAGCTTCCAATAATCATCCTTATGATGTGAATCTTGTGAATTTCCCTCGTATGACGAAGAACTCATCTACTAACGATGCTTATAATTCTATATGTTCTTATGCCTACATGAAATATCCAATCAGTTAAGTCAGAGAAACATCTTATGCCACTGTCATCAAAGAAATTTTTTAAATCTTCTCTGAAACACACGCTCACCTGCGGTAAAACGTCATACCCGTGTCAAATTGCTCCTAAATGGGAACCTAAAGCTACATCAACCGATGATTTAGGACCAAATTTGACACGTTTTATGCCAAAGTTGTTTTCTGCTAACAAGGGAGGACCCGTCCAAAATGGATACCAAAGTTCCGATAAAATTTTGTAGATATTCCAGCATGGGTAGCTATTCCGAGTAGTTGTTCCACACCCATGACTGGAGTGTGAACAACTACATCATCCCAGCATGTATGGTATCTCGGGCTCCCCATACACGACTGGTAAAAGATGCAAGCAACCAAACAAAGGTACATTCTAATTATGCATTGTAAACACCAGATTATCCAACTAAACCAAATTTAAAGCGATTTTACCATGATTAAATGGAAAGAATTAAACTTACCGTGGGGTGTGCGTGCGTGAGTTCTGAGGAAGAGGTTGGGTGGCTCCTTCTCTCTAAAATTTATCTCTCTTATTAATTTCACACACAAGACACACCTAACTATGTGTTAGGATTTTAGTCTATATACCACATGTTGGTATATTATACTTGGGCCCTTGTATGCCTAATACAATTAAAAGATAATAGACTTTACAAAATAAAGCCTAGTTCATTTAATTAAACTACAAGACTAAGATAACATAATTAATTGAACATAATAAAATAAACCTAACAATCTCCCCATTGGTGTTCAATTCGCAATCCAACGTTGCTTATCTTAGTCTTGTAAAAATGTCCTCGAAGAACCAGAAAGAAAAAGAGAAAAGGGAGAAAAACACAAAAAGAAAAAAGAAAAAAAGAAAAAAGAAAATCCCCTCTACCCACGATCGACAAGTTTTGAATTTTAACACAAATCAGTTTTAAACATTCGATTGAACCTAATTAAAAGCAAAACGCATCAAATTTTGAAGAATTAATCCAAAATTGACATGAACACCGTGAAATTCAAACCAAAAAGTTCGAACCAAAATCTTCAAAATTTAATCCAACTTTAACACGATTAAGCTCTCATACCAAATATAGGATCCCGATATTCCAACTGATTATGAAATTACGAAGAATCGTTAAGGATTACCGATTGGATATTGTGGAATACGTCTAGAGTTCCTTTCGATGAGTGTAGAGAAAGAAAGGCTTTGATGGAGTGCTTAGATTTCACAAATCTTCTCTCGAGAAAGCTTCGATTCTTCGAATTGTAATTGTATTAATTTTTCTCATAGTTACATTATTAACTCACTTCAAATGTATACCATCTCACTATGTCATATTTCTCCAAGTAGTCCAAACTATAAATAATTACAATTAAGCTCAACTACTTATTTATATGTACAAAACAACGATAACCTTAATAGTTTGAACACAATTCAAAGATCCATCATTAATTTCTATAAAATTAATATTTCCAACAGAAGTTGGTTTTGCTTAATTACTACAGCAATGTTTCATTAATGAGTTAAAAATATTTGAGTATTTCATAAGTTATACTCTCGTGAACCGAATTATATATCTTTACATATGTTTTATTTAGTATCACAACAAGATGAAAAGTGATATTAATAACTATTTTCAGTTTTCAACTCCACACAAACTAATACGAAGATCATGTAAATCACGAATTGAAAATATTTAATCAAATACTCTTAAGAAAGATATTACATAGATTAGGCTTCCAGATATTCATGTTCAATCATAGTATTGGACCCGTTGAATATTAGTAAATATAATCTTACAAATTAAAAAATCATGTATCGTAATAAATGAGATGCTAAACCTTAAATAAAAAGAAATTAACCTTAATTTACTTTAATATTTCCGACAGAAATTAAGTTTTACTTAATTAACAATATTTCCTTATTGAGTTACAGATATTTGAGTATTTTTTTTCTTGGGAAATCTTTGAGTCTTTCATAAGCTTATACTCTCGTGAACCCAATTACATATTTTTCTTATACGCCATTTCGTGTCTCAAGAACAAACTAAATATTTTAAGTTTTCAACTCTACACAAACAAATAAATGAAGACAATGTAAATCACGAATTGAAAATATTAAATTAATTACTCTTCGAAAACGAAATCAGCCAAATTTAGCATTCCAGATACTTAAGTCAATCAGATTATGCCACCTGTTGAATAACAGTAAATATATCTTATAATTACAAAATCAAAATGATGAGATGCTAATATTTTCAGGATTTCCAATTGGAACATATATAAATTCAGTGAATTACGATTGTAATGATATTTTTATTAATTACCCTACATAATCATAGCTCTGCATGGCAATATACGAATGAAATATCATAAGTAGAAAATACATCACGAAATCTCAGTCATTTTCATGTATTTTTGTTTTGGTATGAGTCATTTTGATGTATTTATAGGGTGTCAGGTCCATTTTTTTTTTCACTCATCACCATGAACCTAACAACAAGAGCAAACCATCGTCCGATTCCTTACTTCTTGATAATCCTTGTATTCAGCATCATCTTCCCAGGAACAAAACGAATACAAGCAGAAAAAGCAAACAAATACTGTTCCGCAAGGTACAATGCTTATGTCGTTAACAAGCTTCCTCGAGGTTTGATAGATCTTCACTGTGCATCTAGAGACGATGATTTGCATAGTAAATTGCAGAAATTCGACCAAGAGTTCCACTGGACGTTTTGCGACAATTTTTGGCGTACGACATTATTCTTTTGCCATTTGTTTTGGGCCAATAAACACGTAGAATTCGAGGCTTACAACGCTAAGTGGGACGACCAGAGGTGTGACCCGACGGGGATATGTTACTACGAAGCAAGGGAAGATGGGATTTATTTCGCCAACGGTTATCGTCCAAAGTTGAATTTGACCAAGTCCTTTGATTGGAAAGGCCACGCTTGATATCTTTATGAGTTCTCTATCTACGTATTGAATACTCATTATGGTGGTATTATGATGATCAATATAATAAGTTGTTGACCAATGTAATTGTAACTTGGAGGAAACATTGTTTAAATTAATTCAGAAGTTATTGTAACATTGGTCGAAATAAAATTATTTTTTTCAACGAGGAAATAAAATTCTGTATTTTCATAAAAGATATGTTTCTCCTTACACACAAATTATTGTAAGAAAGAGTGCTATGCCAGATTATCCAACATATAATGAATTAACGAATATCTAGAGATTGATTATCGAGAAATGATTAGGCACGGAAACGTTTCGGTAATCTCCCGTAAACACGTTCTTCGTTTCTTTAAAGCCCAATACACTTTCTCTCTCTACAAATCTTACATTCAAGGCTAAATGACAGAGATCACCCTAATACATCACATTCTTTGTATACCAAACAAGTTTGGTATATTTACTAACTAGTCATAATATATGGCTTAGTTATGATTAAGCCCGGACTACTTATTACTTTACAACACTAAGATAACATTCTATATTGATCACAATAAAAGTGTTCTAACAATCTCTTCCTTTGTGTTCAATTGCTTGAATTGAATAGTTTGATTGTCCGGCTTGAAGTTCATGTTCAATTCTTCAATTCAACGCTTGTTGTCTTGGTCTTGTAAAAATGACTTCATGAGTCCTTGAAGAAAACGTATCATAATGTGTCGGCGGATGCGTTTGTGCGTGTTCTTCTTCAAAAATCTCCCCATTTTTTACAAGATCCACCCTTGGCGTGCCTTATAACCTCCCCAGTTGAAAAAAAAAATCTTTATAAATACTGTCTTGTGATATTTGAGAGTCTCCAACTTTGTCTTTGCACTAATAAAGAGAAGCCCCCCCTTTTTTGTGTGTTGAAACTCTCCCTTTGTGTTGAAGATTCTCCCCCTCTCAAGTTCAATATTCTGATATTTGGAGAATCTCCCCTTTAGATGGTTGAGAGTCGCACACGGACGACGTGGGTTCAAGTATAGGAGGTTTGAAGTGTGACGTGACAAGTGGATGAGATTAGAAGATATTCTAGGAACTCAGCTTTGGAAACAACCGCAACGGGGCCACTAAGGCGTTCCGTTGATACGAGGCCGGGGCCACATAGGCGTCTCGTTGATATCGATGTAGGAGCTTTGCTCGTAGACGATGGCCTGAATCCATTGATGTTTTGATGTTGCAACGACAATACTTCCTTCTGATCCTTGAAGCATGTCGAAGAGTGACATGTCTACAGAAGTTCTAACTTTATCCCAAAGACCAAGTACAAAAAAGTGTATGTCCTTGAAAATTATCTACATTTAGAAAGTGAGAACACAATAGACACGATGTTATCAATGAAAGCGTGGTTGGGGACGGGTTACCACTAGTTAAATATCTCCCTCTTCCGAGTGAAGCGATGATAGCATATGTGGTTCCCGGTGAGAAAATAAAACATCGATCGTTTGGGAGACGAAGTGTGGGTAAAGATCGGATGTGCACGTGCCGTTGGACCTAATGTAGCGTCTTCTACTCGGGAGCTAATAAAATTAACACATGTACTTATGGCGTTTGGTACGAATTATTTGTGAGATAAGGGATTATGTACCTTCAATAATTTCAAAGTTATCGTGCTTTTTGTTCGGATGATGTAGGATATGTCGTAGGTAGGATCAAGTTTAATTCTTACGGGATACATGATAACTGCTGCTTTATTTGAATCAGCAAGCCGGAGCAAGTCGATAAAAATGAGTACTTGGATCGTCACCTTCGCCTTTTGAAAATATTTGTCTGTTGTAAGCTTGGGATACTTCCGGAGTCCTTGAAGAACATGTATCAGAATGTATCGGCGGAAGCGTTCGTGCGTGTTCTTTAAATATCTCCCCCTTTTTAAATAGATCCACCCTTGGCGTGCCTTATAATATCCTCTCTTGAAAAAAAAGTATACCGTCTCATGATAGTTGAGAGTCTCCCCCTTTCTGTTTGCAATAATGAAGAGAGGCTCCTCCTCCTTTTTTGTTTGTGTTGAAACCCTCCCTTTGTGTTGAAGATTCTCTCCCTTTGAAGTTCAATCTTCTGAATATTTGGAGAATCTCCCCTTTACATGATGCAGAGTCGTATGCGGGCGGCATCATCAGTTAAAGTATAGGAAGGTTGAAGTGTGACGTGACAAGTGGATCAGGTTAAAGTATCGTAGGAACTTAGGTTTTGGTAATAACCGCAACGGAGCCAGTAAGGCGTTTCGTTGATACAAACCGGGGCCATGAAGGCGTCCCGTTGACATCGATCTAGGAGCTTTACTCGTAGACGATGGCCTGATACCGTTGTTGTATTGATGCTGCAACGGCATAACCTCTTTTCGATCCTCGAAGTATATCTAAGAGTGACATGTCTACGGAAGTTCTAACTTGATCACAATGACCAAGTACATAAAAAGTGTATGTGTCCTTGAAAATTATAAACATTTAGGAGGTGAGGACACACTAGACTCGATGTGATCAATTAAAGTGTGGTACGTGGTGGATACCACTAGTTCAATATATCCATCTTCCGAGTGAAGCGGTGATAGCATATGTGGTTCCCCGTGAAAAAATGAAACATCGGTCTTTTGGGAGATGATGAGAGGGTAAGGCTCGGATGTACACGCACCGTTGGACCTAATGTAACATCGTCTACCCGGGAGCTAAAAAAATTAGCACTTGTATCTATGGGTGTATGGTCCAAATATTTTGTAAGATAAGGGATTTATATACCTTCCGAAATTTCCAAGACGTCATCTAAGTCATCTTGCTTGTTGTTCGGATGATGTAGGATATGTGGTAGGTAGGATCGTCTCTAATGCTCGGACGCGTTCCGGGGTTAGTATCAGTAGGATTAGACCGAACCATGGGAACAAGAATTCCATGCTTCCGAAATACGGGATGAGTGCTGCTTGAATCAGCAAGCCGGAGCAGGTCGATGCAAAAGACCATTTGGATCGTGATGTACATTGTCTCCTTTGCCTTTTTGAAATATTTGTCTATTGTAAGCTCGAGATTCTTCCTTTAAGTCCGTCGAAAGATGTCGAAGGAAATATCCTCGAAGTTTAATGAAGATGGTTTCTGTTCTTTTTGTTTTTTTTTTCTCTCTTTCCCACCCCCTCCCCTTTTTTTTTAAATTTTCTCCCCCTTTTTTTACACACACACACACACATATATATATATATGTTGCAAATCCGGTACTTAGAATATTTTTTTTCGAAATTTCAGTCTCACGCGCTTCACAACTGTCTCGCGTCTAACTCGTTCCTCGCTCGTCCGATTCCCGAGTCACCCGCGATAAAGCCTCTCGCTCGACTCCGCTTTGTATATGCGAAAACGTAAAAATAAAGACACAGTCAATTCGGGGACAATCGGATTCGCCTACCCGGCTTGTTGTAATCTTTATTCACGCAAACTTTACAACGAAGGAGAACACTCAAACCCGTGTCACTGAACACGTCTTGGCCTAACGCATCTACACTACGACACGACACGCTTATCTCCTAATTTTTCGTGATTCTTAATCGCTCGCTCTCTCTCGCTCGCGAAACCCTCCGCGTGATCCCTCTCGATCTCGGCGCCCCGAGCTCGAATGCGTGGCTCGTTCGAAGTGTCGCGCCTTCAAATTCTCTCTCGGATTTATGTGTAGAATTCTCGTTTAAGGTGGTTTATGAGTTGAATGACTCGATCTCAGCAACCTCCTTTAAATAGGATTGGACTAGGAGAGATTTCCTCAACAACATTATTCGAATTCGAATTAGGCTGTTGCGAGAATCTTTCCCCGAGATTTTCTCCCGTTTGACTTGGCTCCCCAAATCTTCCCAACAGCCCCGAGACTTGGTCATCCTGCACGCGGATTGAAGACTTGGTCATCCTCATTTGACTTAGCCTCGATCCTGCCCAACGGTTCCCGAAATCCTCGCAGGACCTGATAACCCCCACATGTTGCCTGGCCGAGCCGCTGCTTGGCCTGGCTCTCTCTTCCGGCACCGCGGTCGACCACCGCCGCCGTCGCTGCCATCTGCCGGACCGCCGTCGCACACCACGATGCTTGGCTTGTTGTTCGCCGAGCCACCGCTCGTCGTTGTCTTAGACCTCAACGTCCACGTCGTCCCGCACGTGCTCGCCCACCGTCGTCCGCTTGGCCTTGGCACGCCTGGCCTGGCCCGCGTTGGCCGTTTGTGCGTGTCTCCAAGTACTTCCCGAGCCATGTGCCTTGATGACTTTGCACAACATTGTTTTCCCACCATGCAATGTTTAAACTTGCTGACGTGGCACTCGCAAAGGTGTAACAATATATATACATTTTTTAAACTTTATATATATATATATATATTTATTTTGAGTACTAATATATGTATTATTATATTCTATATTATATAAATACATGTATAATGTTGCGGGTGTGAGGATGTCGGGTCGGAGTTGAAAAGTGGAAATATCGAGAATATATTTTCGGATGAGATTTATCGAGAATTTTTGTCGGGATGAGGATTATCGATTTTTTCGGATGAGGTGTATCGAAAATTTTTTTCGGATGAGGTTTGCGGTAAGATATCTCGGTGTGTATGTCTTTATCAAAAAAAAATCTCGATAGTGTAAGTTTTCTCGGTAGTATGCCACTATCGAAAAAATTTCTCGATAGTGTAAGTCTTCTCGTTAGTATTCCTTCATCGAAAAAAACTTTGCGATATACTCTCTTTGAAGTCTAGTTGTAGTAGTTCACGTCTCTTTCCTTTATCATGTATGTGGAGCCACTACGTCAAATACCATACATGAGGGAATGTTGCTCACGGTTCATATCAGTCAGTGGTGAGGAGCAAAGAGATATCAACCATGTTGGGAATCAAAAAAGGAAATTATCGAGACTCGGAATCCACTTTTGAATGGATCCTTCCTTATTAGGAGAAGATGAGCTAAACACAAGGAGTCAAAATAAGAATTCAAAGTGGTGTTAAGAGAACCTTTTGGCTTATTTGCTGACTCGGAAAACCACACTTGTTTGACCTTAGGTGCAGTTGGCTTAGGTACCAAGACTTGTTTCTGTTAAGGGAGGTGTCGTTGGACCCAAGTCGATTTCACCTTTGGTGACTTTGGAGCTCTAAGGGGTTTAGACTTAGAAGGTGTCAAATTTTATTTGGTCCTAAATCATTCATTGGCGTACGTTTATGTTGATATTATTCGTCCCACATCGGGAAATTAACTTCATCCGAGTCAATATATAAATCAAAGAGGCCCCTCCTCCTAACACCAATTGGTTTTAAAAAGGAACCCTCAATTTAACAGTTTAGGTACCCAAATTTGTTTGGAATTTCCTAACTTAGTTGTAGACATATGAACCCATGTAAGTGTGATCTGACACGGAGAATACTTTTTAGTGTAGGTGAACGTGTATTTCAGAGAAGATTTAAATATTTTCTCCAAAGGCAGTCGCATAAGATATTTCTTAGAATGAACGTGGACTGGATACTTCATGTAGGAATACGAGCATATATAATTATAAGCATCACTAGCACATAAGTTGTGTATCATACGTTGAGAATTCACACAATTCACATTAGAATGATGAAAAGAATTACGAAAATTATTTTCAAGTCTAGGCTTCTTAAAAGAAAAATTATAAAATCATGTGATGCACACAATAAAGTTTGTTTTCTACATGTTGAAATATTTTCTTTATATGAATGGGCGAGGAAAACTTTTGTTCTGTAAATTTCTGTTCCGTAGCTTTTGAAAATAATGTAGTTTTTCCTTTCTCCCTTTTTCGTTTTATTTGTTCCTTAGCTATTTGAAGTTCTTGGCTTTTACTTTGAGTTTCAGCTTTGTTCAAAATTGACGTAAAATTATTAGTAAAAGTCTTTTAGATTTTACAAAAGCGTCCATTTGCGTTGACTTATCCTTTTTAAAAGAATATTTTTGTGTAGAAATATCGTTTAAAATAAGTAAATGAGGGGATATTTTGAGAATTGATATCTCCTCTAAAAGCTTTTTTTTTTTCTGCTCGGAAACCTACTTTTTCTGAATGCAGAGTTGTGCTTAATCAGCTATTTTATGAATAAGCTCCGGAATTTTCCAACAAGACCTAGGTTTATCAGAACGTAAACTATTTTTCCCGCTAGACGCTAAGGCTTTAGAGGAACTTTGGTCCTTTGGATCCTTTTTTCGCAAGAATGTCCTCAAAATATTTAATCTTAGAGTACATTTTACTGCGTTCTTCATATGAAATCGAAGGGCTTGTTGGAGAAATTTTAGGACTGATGTTTACGGTAGTGGAAAAATGGTTTTCGGTAGTGTAATTTGTTTTGTGATAAGACAAGTTTAGCGTAAAAATTTCTCGGTTAAGGATTTGTCAATATAGAATTTGTCGGTAGCGAGAAAGTATTTGGCCAGAAAGTATTTTCCGAGAAAAAATTTTCAATATGTATACCGAGAAAAAAAATTGCTTGTTGACCCGTTGACCAAATAATTTTTGTACAATGTAACTACGCAAATACGAGAAATACGATCCAAAAACTCTTAATTTTTTACTCAAAACACAAAATTAATTCAACATGTGTTATGGATCGAAATTTGTAGATTCACAAATTTTAATGCTCAATTAAATCAAAAAATAGCAAAATAGGTCGATTTTTTGAGAAATCTGATGAATTTCACGAAGAACACGATTTATCGGATCTTCATAATTCGCAAAAATTAGTTGTTCAATCAATCAAAATTCAGCCTAGACATGTTTAAAACACTCGACCGAACCTCAAAAACGACAAATTATATCGAAATTTGAAGAAACCGAAATTTGCAAATTGTCGTGCGAGTTCTTCAACAATATTTTCTTTCATACTAGCTTTTATAAATTTTTAATAGTATCCATATATAACTTTTCAAAACAGTATTTTACTATTATAAATATAAAAGCAAAAAAAAAAAAAACTTGTATGCAATTTGGAATAAATAAAAAATACAAGGGTTTGCATACAAATAAATTTTACAACCTTTTATATATCTTTATTTATTTTATTTTAGATGATTTATTTATTAATAAAAATAAATGAAAGAGTACATATGAAATTCTAAAAATAGCAAGGCAAATTTTTCGATGAAACCGCAAATATGCATTGAAATGATGATGACGGAAACGCATTTTCAGTTTTAATCATTGTTGTAAAAACGAGGCCTAGGCGCCCGCCTAGTCGTTGTTCGGGCATTGAATGCACCGAAAACCCACTAATCGGGTCTTTTATGCGGTATCATCGACTAGTCGGTGCCTACGCCGTTTTTTTACGTGAACTAATCGGTAAAAAATCAGACATGCTGAAATTTAATTTGTTACCCCTCGTTCAGACAACGATTTAATAGCGCGCGTAATTTTAAAAAAACTTATGAAAAAGCGGAAAAGGAGTCCCTCGGTCGGGATATGAAAGTTCTCCTAAGGAAATAAATTATCGATCGGAGGGCCCATGAGTAACCCCCTCGGCGGACCTCAGGTGGGTTTAGGAAATAAAGATCGAGAGGATTCCCAAGGGCGAAAGTTGAGTAGCTCGGGTGATCTCCCGAGGGAGAAGGCCATTATAAATCTCGAGAGAGAGAAAGCCCGAGGCCGAGGAGAGAACTATGGATCATTGCCGAAGAAAAGATGGTTACACAAACGTGGGGTCGCCAGGTAAACATGGGCGAGACGAGGAGGTTAATGCGCATAATGCATATCAGAAGTGCTGATCGTTGGTACGGTCCTATAAATAGGGGCGAGGCTCAACCGGGACGAGGTATCGAATTCTTGATCTTTTCTCCTTTACGCACAAATTAAACCGCCACATCAAAGACGAACTGACTTGAGCGTCGGAGTGGCGTCGCCGAAACGACGTCCACCATTAGTTCATTTACTCTTTGTTTTTCTCAGGGTCGTTGGGGAAGAAGGTAATCTTGAGTCATTCCGTCAACTAAAGAAATCCCCCACCGTTTTTTAGCCACCTTCTAGGCGGAGAACCGCAAATACTCTGGAGGGGCCATTTCTGAAAGCATCAAATTGGTGCCGTCTGTGGGACGAGATATAATATAAGAATGGTGAGTGTCGGAGATGGGCCGTTTGCTAATCGGTGCCTTTCACCATGGGTTAAAGGAGGGAGAGCTATACACGTCTCTGTGAAAAATACCCGGCAACGGTGGATGAATTGGTAAATCGGGTGGAGAAATATGTGAGAGTTGAAGAAGCACAGGGATACAGGAAGCCCGAGAAGAAGCGAATCGTGAATTTGTCGCATGAGGGAGAGAAGGCTCTAACTTCTAGAGGTGAAAACTTTCAAAGGGAAGCTCCCATTAACCTGAGGCTGAAGAATACCATATGGAAGGTCAACAAAATTCGAGCTTTGGAAATCTGTGATGATCGATATCCCCTTCGGAGGCCAGTTCGTAGTAAGGAGGGACCTAAAAACCCATTGTCGGGAGAATATTGCAGCTTCCATCGAGAGAATGGTCACACCACGGATGATTGTTATCATCTTAATGATGAGTTAGTGAGATTGGTAGAAATAAATCATGAGGCTAGGAGCGAGTTGGTGGAGGGTGAGAGGAACCCGATCCTAAGGTTCGAGAGGAAGGATGCAGAACGTAGTTATCAGCAAAGACGACCATATCCGCCCCCCAGACTCCCTCGGCATAGAGGAAGGTCCCCGAGGGTTGCAAAGAAAATCGAAGAGTTAATCGTGATAGAAGAGATCCCGAGCGGGTACAATCTCCCGAGAAACAGATGCCACCAGTAAGAAGGATCAACATGATATCGGGGGGACCTGCTTGTGGCGATTCTTATCGGGCTAGGAAAGCGGCAGTCAGGAAGCTACATATTTATGAAGTCAAAACGGTGGCAAAACGATCAAGTCCTCTTATTAGCTTTGGACCTGAAGACTTCCACGGAGGGGACGATTCTCATGAGGATGCCCTCGTGGTACGGTTTGAAATAGCAAACCACGACGTGGGAAGAGTATTCATCGACAATGGAAGTTCGGTGAATGTCCTATATAAAGAGGCTCTAGACCAGATGGAGCTCGGAAAATATCATATGGATACTGTGGAAACAACTTTATTCGGATTCACTGGGCATGTTATTGAAGCGATGGGCGTAATCCAGCTCCCGATAACATTGGGGAGTGGTAGCCTGAAGAAGACTCAAATCATTCCCTTTATGGTAGTACAAGTGTCTTCTTCCTACAATAGCATCATTGGAAGACCTGTCCTCAGCTCCTTCACGGCTGTGGCCTCGGCCTTACACCAGAAGATGAAGTTTCCCGTGGGAAACAAGGTGGGAGAGGTGCTCGGGGATAGAAGCGTAGCTCGTAAATGCTATGTGGAAGAAGTCAGGATGGAAATAAAATCTTTGAAGCTCCATAAAGGGGGTCGTTATTTACATCCTAGAAGGGAAGTTGTCCGAGCGATACACACCATCAGAAGCGAATGTACGATGGAGAAAGAGATGGTAGAGGCATCAAAGGAAGTAACCCCTGAGGAGGGTTCTCTAGAGGAAACAACCGGAAAATTCGAGGAAGGAACTGAGGAAGTGGTGATAAGACCCCCATCAAGAACAGTAAGGATAGCTCAGGATTTGACAGAGGAATTAAGAAGAGGCCCTATAACCCTGCTAAGACAGAATGAAGACGTGTTTTCCTGGTTGGGGAGCGATTTAAAGGTGATTATTAGGAACATTATAGAGCACCAGCTGAAAGTGTCTCGAGATTCCCGATCGGTGTTCCAAAAAAGGAGACACCTCGAGCTGGCAAAAGATATGACTGTTAAGGAACAAGTGGAAGGGCTCATAGCAGTAGGACACATAAGGGAGGTACAATTCCCAACTTGGCTTTCAAATGTTGTATTGGTTCCAAGTCATCGGGGAAGTGGCACATGTGTGTGGATTTTAGGGACCTCAACAAAGCATGCCCCAAAGATTGTTATCCCCTTCCTCTAATAGACCAGTTGGTTGACTCAACCTCGGGACACGAGATGTTATGTTTTCTAAATACCTTTCAAGGGTATCACCAGATCGAGCTAGCTGAGGAGGACCAACCAAAGACATGTTTCGTACTGGCGAGAGGAACATTTTGTTATGTGGTAATGCCCTTCGGTTTAAAGAACACTGGCGCTACGTATCAACGCTTGATGGACAAAGTATCCGAACACCAGATATGGAGGAACGTGGAAGTGTATGTGGACGACATAGTCATCAAATCTCGGGAACACGCATGTTTTTTGTCAGACGTTCGGGAGACCTTCTCTACGCTTAGAAGGTAAGGTGTAAAATTAAACCCTGAGAAGTCCACTTTTGGTGTTCGAACAGGAAAGTTCCTCGGATACATGGTAACTCGAAGAGGAATCGAGGCTAATTCAGATAAATTTGAGGCTATCATAGGCGTGGCCTCCCCTAAAAACCTCAATGAGGTTCAGAGGTTAACTGGAAGAATAGCCTCTCTATCTAGGTTCATCGCTAGATCGCCGAGCGAAGTTTACCCCTTTTTTAAGGTGTTAAGAAAGATTTTCAATGGAGCCCAGAATGTGAAGAGGCTTTTCAAGAGTTGAAGGAATATCTGAAGGAACTACCAGTACTAAACAAACCCGAGGACGTGTTAATGGTATATCTCTCTGCCAGAGGCCCGTGCAGTTAGCTCGGTCCTGGTAAGGGAAGAGGGCAAGGAACATAAACCTATCTATTTTGTGAGTAATATCCTCAAAGGAGCGGAAATGCGACACAATAACCAAGAGAAGCTACTCTTAGCATTGGTAGTCACCGCTCGGAGGCTGAGACCCTACTTCATCTCTCACCCAGTCGTGGTACTAACCAATACCCCGATGGGGAGTATGGTCGCGAGGCCTAATGCTTTAGGACGGTCAGTAAAGTGCGTTATTGAGCTAGGTGATTATGATATACAGTTTCGCCCGAGAGCCACCATAAAAGCTCAAGCGATAGCGATTTTCTGGTGGAAATGAGTGGGGAAGGACCCTCCGAGATGTGGAAAATGTTCGTCGACGGGTCCTCATGCCAGTATGGGAATGCTGTGGGCGTGGTAATCATATTCCCATGGGGAGAAGAAAGTAGCCTCGGGATAAGATTGAACTTTCGAGCCTCCAACAACAAAACAGAGTATGAAACTCTGTTGATTGGGCTCAAGATGGCTAGGAGGCTCAGGATATCGAGATTGACCTTGCACTCAGATTCTCAATTAGTAGTGCAACAAGTAGAAGGAAACTTCTTGGTCAAAGGAGAAAAGTTGACAGATTATGTTAAGGCCTTTGAGAAAATAAATAAAGATTTCGAGGACCTCAAGTTAGTGTTGATATATCGAATGGAGAACGAGAAAGCTGAAAAGGTGGCCAAGTGGGCCAGTTCCTTGAACCCTCCCGAGGAAGGAACCAGAGTAGAGCTGGCCCCCTCGGTTCATCAGATGAACACAGAGGAAGAACTCCCTCGGGAAAGATTGGTGATACGACCTTCTTCGGTACCTATCAAACAGATACTGCCCGAGGATAAGGTACGTGCCAACACCATCTCGAAAAGATCATTTAGATTCACTATGATAGACGAATTGTTCAAGAGGTCCTACTCGGGACCTTTATTAAGATGTCTCTCAAAAGAAGAAGCGTGGACATCCATGAAGGTGACTGTGGAGGACACATTAGTAGCATGGTCTTGGCTCGGAAAGCCTTATTGGCAGGATTCTTTTGGCCTACAATGAGGGAGGACTCTATCAAATTAGTGCGAGGATGCCTCAGATGCTAGAAATATGCCAACCTTCAATGAGTGCCAGCCGAGATGATGAAATCGGTAGTATCCTCTACATGTTCGATCAATGGGGTATGGATATTATGGGGCCTTTTGAGGACACCACCTCACAAAAGAAGTTTTTGTTAGTGGCCATTGACTATTTCTCGAAATGGATAGAAGTTGAGGCTCTCGTACGCATCACGGAAGCTGCTGTCATGACCTTCCTCTGGAAGAATATAGTGTGCAGATTCGGAGTCCCGAGGAGACTCATATCGAACAATGGAAGGCAGTTCAGCGGGCGGAAATTAAAGGAATGGTGCGAAGAGTTAGGAATTGAACAAGTGTTCACCTCTGTAGCATACCCACAGAGTAACAGCCAGGTGGAAGTGACAAACCGCACGATAGTCCAATCGCTCAAAGTCCGATTGGATGGATTAAAGAGGGCATGGTTCAATGAACTACAGAGCATTCTTTGGTCTTACCGAACGACTCCTCGGTCGGGGACAAAGGAGACCCCTTTTAGTTTGGTGTATGGAAGCAAGGCTGTTATGCCAGCAGAGTTGGGACAAGAAAGTGCTCGGATACTCGGGTACTCAGATGACAATGACCAGCTTCGGGCTAATGAACTAGACCTGATCGAAGAAAATCAAGAGAAGGCTGCGTTAAGGATGGTTGCATACCAGAGAAGGATTATCCGAGCATACAATCGGAGGGTGTGCCTGAGAAGGTTCGAAGAGGGAGACCTGGTCATGAAGGAGAAACTACAACAGGAGAATCGAGGGAAGTTGAAGCCGAAGTACGAAGGGCCTTGAAAGGTGGTTTGGAAAGCAGAGAGGCGGCTTATTACTTAGAAAACCTGGAAGGGAAAAAGCTTAATCGGCCTCACAACGCTAAGCATTTAAAAAAATATTATCCTTAAAACTGTTATTCCTTTGTTAGTTTATTTTGTTTTTCAGGAGTCTTTTCAGTGGTTTGCTAGAGTATTTGGGATCAGTGATGTTTTTGCTTTCTGTTCACTCAAGGATCTCCTGATAATATAATGAAAAACGAAGAATTACACACCCAATTCAATAGAATACCCTGATTGATAGGAGGAAAATCCCTCGGATTGAGGCACTCATACCCCGATTGAATCGGGAGGAAAGCCCTCGGATTGAGGTCCCCATACCCCGATTGAATCGGGAGAAAAAGCCCTCGATTTGAGGCACCCATACCCCGATTAAATCGGGAGAAAAAGCCAACGGATTGAGGCACTAACACTCCTATTGAATCAGGGGGAAAGCCCTCGGAGTGAGGCAAGAGCACCCCGATTGAATCGGGAGGAAAGCCATCAGATTGAGGCAAGATCACCCCGAATGAATTGAGAGCCATGGGGTCGGGCTTAAACATCCCGATCAAACCAAGAGGAAATTAAAGAGATACGAAGAGGAAAGGAAAGGACTCTCGAAGAAGTTGCAAATTAAGTCATCCAAATATATTACTAACACTACATTGGACAAAAGACGGAGAATATTCAAAAAGAAACAACACAAACATGCAAGGAAAAGGAAACTACATATTCCAAACATAAGACATTTATATAACTAGTTGGAATCTCTCCTCGTCTCTTGATCCTCAGCGGACACATCTTCTTCTCCCGACTCAGAAGTATCAGCTTCTCGGGACTTTGGGAAGACACCTGGTGAGGTATGATTAGCAGCCCCATCTAAATGAGCTTGATCTTGATCGAGAAAATCGAAAAGATATTATAGGGAAAACCGTTAGCTCGGATCTGAGCAAGACATCCTCGGAACCCGTGTAGTCAAAGTACAGGTTAGCCGCCTCGGGCACTCGGTCGGCAGGAGCAAGGCCCTGAGATAAGAGCTCCTCCATGTTATGCCTACGCACACGCTCGGACTGAAGCTCCGCCCCGGATTTTCTCGATCTCTGCATGGGAGTCGCCAAGCTGCTTCTTCAAGCGGCCTGCCTCTTGCGCCCCTTCCAATAGTCTCATAGTTATCTCTACGTTGATGCTACGAGCTGTCCCAACCATCTCGCTTATGGCCCTGAAGCGTCTAGCTCCCTCACAGGAGAGTGAATATGCCTGTTAAGAAAACCGTAAGTCCTAAAAAATTCCTAAGGGACGACATGAATAGATGTGGTACCTGGCTCTGTGAAAGGGCCCACTTATCCCAGAAATATTTATCAGGTACTTTCATTATATAACTTCTTTCCCCCGAAGATAAAAATATCTGCATGTAAGAGTAAGAGGTGGCTCCATTGGTCTCCATAAGGAAAGAAGGATGAACGAAAGCTTCGGGAGAAAGAGAAGCACTCGTGGGGTCGAGATTCAAAGTCTGGGATGATGGGGTAACCGTAGCCCTCTTCAAGAAAAAGTCCCATAGACCCTCAGAAGACGACCTTTTGACAGAGGACAAGGCAAGCTTCGAAGGAACGGCCTCGAGGGATTTTGAAGAGGATGCCCGGGTACGAAAGGCCACGACCAATTCGAAGTCCATTCCTTTTCCTGATTCAGGGAAATTGTTAGAAGACATATATGATTAGCACAAGATCATGAAATATACCTAACCTCCTCGGGAAGGAGTATTCCCGAAGGACACACCACGACTCCGAGGGGAGTCATCTATCACCAGATCCTTCATCGAGAAAGTCCTATCGCCGATCAGATCCAGAAATTTATGAAGAACGGTTGGAGATTGAGAAGGTACATTGCAGTGGTTTCTCCAAGGCAGAGAATAAAAGCAGTGATCCTGATGAGAAGGTGAAGGCTTTACAAAGAGGGATCGGCTCATCCAACCTTTAGTGGCTGAGAAATTATCATGAAAAATGTCAACGAAGGAAGGGGTAGAAATAAATTTTTCGCCCTCCCTCTCACTATCTTTAAAGAAACTAGTAACTAGCTCCACCGAGGGAGGAAGCTCAAGGGATTGAGCAACGGCCGCTAGGGCGAGAATTAAGCTGCAGAAGTTTGGGAATATTTGACCGGGAGAGATGAGCAAAGTCTCGCAGAGATCCAAAAGAAAGTGGGGAAGAGGAAATCTGAGTCCCATGTCGATCTAATTCGTGTAAAACGACAAAAAGCCGGGTGGCGGAAGAGATGGCACATGCTCGGGTCCGGAAATCTTACCTCATAATCAGAAGGAATCCGAGCCTTCTCGAGAAACTCGGGTAATAAAGAATGATTCAAAGTGAACAGCTTGGTACGATACCAAGGTAATCCGTGTTTACCCCGGCTCTTTTCTATCTCGGTTGCCCACTTAATTAGGTCTCCACGATAAGTCTTATCATCTTTCCCTTCTATGGACGGAGGGTTGCATCCGAGATCAGAAGTAAGGCCCGAGCGGTAGGAATGAACCCGTCGAGAAGATGAATTTGGCAATATCTTTCGAACATCATCGGAATCTGAGGAAGCGGGGGCTAGTCTTTTAGAAATGAGATTATCTCTGCGGCGGGAGGAAGACATGGCTTTCTTCAGAAGAAGGGTAATTAGGAGCTAGAGTAGTGAATAATGATGCGCAAACGACCTCTTATATAGAACTCTTGAGAGGAGCTGAGTCGTGTGAGGAATGTGTAAAAGAGAGTACCCGACAAGTCAGGGAATCTTGAAATTTGAAGTACCCGCGTTTAAAATCTGTTGACTAGGTGTCTCACTGATGAATAGGGAAAAATAAGGTCAGTTATTGCGATAATATAGGAGGCAGTGAAAAGATTGAAGGACTCTTTATAATCCCCCTCGGGAATCAACATCAAAAGGGGGAAATAACTCATATTTTTCCAATCGTTTGTGACCGAGGCCCGAGAAGAGAGGAAAGAATAGTATGGAAGAAAACAGAGGAAAAAATAAGTTGCGAGAAATATAAAGTTTATATTCAATAAACGCTCGAGCCGCGTTCGGTTAAATTCAGGCGCCGATAGTGCGCTGACTACGAAAACAAGAAAAAAACATCCTAGCTACACAAACTCTAGCTAGTACCGCCGCATTTCTTCAGCCATGTGCCCCTTGGGATGCACTGGAGCCTCCTCCTGATCCTCCACACTTTGAGCCTGAGCCTCATTAGCTTGCTCGGGGATCTTCTCCACCACTTCCTTTTCGGCCGAACCGACATGCATCGGTACCTCCTCCACGAACTTTTCGGCCTCACTGGCCTGCTGGGAACTTTCCTTCTCCATGTCAACCGCCAGCTCGTGAACCTCACTCTGCTCCGGGTTGGGCTCGGTTGGGGCCTCCTCCTCTTGGGTCTCCCCTTTCTTGGGGCTGTCAATCGTTACGGGCTGGGAGGCGAATGCCACTCGAGGATTCTTCTGAGGAGCACGGGACTCGGGAGAGTAGCCGGTGTCGGGATCGCATTCATCGAGGGCCTTCTCAACGTCGAGGAAATCGAAGGGGAAGTCAGCCTGGCTGAAGCCAGCCGCCCTGACGTGCGATACACACCCCCAGAAGCCGTAGCAAAAGAGGGTGATCATTTGGGCCCCATAAGCCTCGTTCGGGGTATAATTCCGAACGAGCTTCTCTTGTCGCTCATGGTGGAGCCTCTCTTCCCGAACGCGAGCAGACTCCTCTTTGGTTCAGGCAGACTTCTCTTGATTCAATTTGCCCTGGATCTCCCTCACTTGCCTCTGCAAGTCCTCCTCCCGACCCTTGGCTTGAGTGCCCTCTTGCACCAACTCCTCGATGCGCTGCCCCAAGTCCGCCTCTGTCTTCTTAGCATCCTCATAGATCACATGGTATTCCACCAACCGATCCAGGGCCTTCGAGTAATAGATAATTCCCTGCCCCAAAAGGAAAAGTCAAGATATAAGAAATAAACTAAGGAGCGAGGTGTAAAAAAATAAAAGAAAAAAATTACATGCCCCGCGTTAAGAGTGTAAGCGCTGCAAAACTCCCTAGGGGACATTTTTGGAACATGTCCCCGATTGGGTTTGTTCGGGAAATCCAGCAAAAACCCGATACATTGTCGGGCTTGGGGCGGCTAAAGAAGGTCGGTTGCTCTGGAGGGAAAGCATCGGAGGGTGGATCATTGGTGTCAGCGGCGCTCGAGGCGGGAGGGGTTGTTTTCGCCTTCTTAGAGGAGGGACCCTCGGAAGCAGATACCTTTCTTTTCTGTGGAGGTCGTCGGAGGCCAGAGGAGGTTATGGGTTTCTTATCTTTTTTTTTGCCCCTTGAAGGAGCAAAGGGACTAGCAAAAGCAGGAGAAGTAGTGGTAGCGGGAGCTCCGCCCTTCTTTTTCTGAAGGGCAATGATCACATCGAGATTCATCCTTGATTCTAAAAGAAACGCGATGATTAGAAGAAAAGTAACTTTAGAAAAGTACGTTTGTAGAAAGGGAAATACCTATGCTCCCGAGCAAAAGGCACCTCCTTCGGGCATAAGCCGTAATAGCAGAGGAGGTCGTCCTTAACAAGCTCGGGAGCACGGAAACTTCTTCCCCCCACGACCTCCCTGAAGTTCTCCACTAACTCAAGAAATTCGGGAGCGGGAGTAAGATTGGCAGAGGCCAAGTCCGGCCATTCGGGAATCATGTTGGTCTCCGCACTCTCGGAGGGAGAACGAACGTAGAAGAGTATGTTCATTCACCTCTTGTGAGAAGTGGGATTACCGATAATGAACTCCTCAGCGAAGGCAGAAGAGAAAAAAGAATCTCCCTGGCTCCTTCCGGTTAATTTTAAGGAATGAAGCTATCAGAGGAGCAGAAAGAGGAAATTCATAAAAGTTAAGAATAGCTAAAGAAAGGAGAAGACTGAAGGAATTAGGAGCTAATTGAGAAGGAGAGATTTGGAAATAGTTACAAATATCTAATATGAAGCGAGGGATGGTAAATCGGAGGCAATGTCCACTTGATCGAGAACTCGGGAGGGCCACTGGCCACTTCCAAGATCTGAGGGATCCTAACCTCATATTCCTCGGACATCCCATCCTTCTCTCTTATAACTGGGATTTGGTCCTCCGATAAGGAAGAAACCATGGTCTCATGCCATGCTAGCTCGTGCATCTCTCTGTATGCCTCGAGCGTGAGAACCCATTCCCGATGGGCTTTGCAAAAGGAAAAATCGTCGTCGAAATCTTCCCGAAGGGGTGGACTATGGGAATTAAACACAGAAAAATTGGACGGAGCTTTTTCTTGCGTCAGGGTCATTGCGGACCGGCACGGCGGAGGGAGAGTTTTGAGAAAGAGAATCGCCGTCGTCTGGCCGTGCAACGTCGGCGGAGCCGGAGTTGAGGTTCGCACCTACTCTTTCGGACGCGGTGGAGGAAGCCATTGATAAAGTAAAGGGAAAGAGAGATAAGCTTACGATAGGAGATGGAAAAGATGAGCTTGAAGAAGGAGATGGAAAATTGGCAGCGTTTCTGTAAGTTCGAAGGGTGTGTGTGTGGTGAGGAAGGAAAACGAAGTTATTTATAGACGAAGGCGAGAAATAGGATAAGAGCGACGTTTCATGATGAAAACGTGAACAGTCGGACTTAAAGGGTCCGATCGTGTCAGTGATAGGCGCGGGACTCAAATAGACGAGCGCCAAAAATCCCGCCATAAGAAAAGGACACGTGCTTGGAAGAGAACATGACCACGACAGGCGGGATTTCGGAGAGTCGCGGTTTCTATGCCTTAGAAAAAAAAGGGGGGAATTCTATTAAAATTGAAGCTGGCGCGAGAGAGCGACGCTCGGATACTACGTCCAAAACTCGCTCTGCTCTTTTTGGACTGTCCGAGGGGGAGACTATTGTTACCCTTCGGGTTTTTAGACAACGGTTTCATACCACGCGTAATTTAAAAAAATTTATGAAAAAGCGGGAAAAGGAGTCCATCGGTCAGGATACGGAAGTTCTCCTAAGGAAATAAATTATCGATCGAAGGCCCGTGAGTACCCCCCTCGGCGGACCTCAGGTGGGTTCAGGAAATAGATATCGGGAGGATTCCCGAGGGCAAACGTTGAGTAGCTCGGATGATCTCCCGATGGAGAAGGCCATTCTATATCTCGAGAGAGAGAAAACCCGAGACCGAGGAGAGAACTATCGATCGTTGCCGAAGGAAAGATGGTTACGCAAACGTGGGGTCGCCAGGTAAACGTGGGGCGAGACGAGGAGGTTAATGAGTATAATGCATATCAGAAGTGTTGATCGTGGGTACGGTCCAATAAATATGGGCGAGGCTCAACAGGGACAATGTATTGTATTCTTGATCTTTTCTCCTTTACGCACAAATTAAACCGCCACATCGAAAAGGAACTGACTTGAGCGTCAGAGTGGCGTCGTCGGAGTGGCGTCGTCGAAACGGCGCCCACCCTTAGTTCGTTTACTCTTTGTTTTTCTCAGGGTCGCTGGGGAAGAAGGTGTTCTCGAGTCATTCCGTCAGCTAAAGAAATCCACCGCCGTTTTCTAGTCACCTTCAAGGCAGAGAACCGCAAATACTCCGGAGGGCCATTTCTGAACGCATCAAAACCTAAGCCTACCTCAAAGTGACCACCATGGTTCGCCGCCGCGTTAGAGATAATGGTTTGTGCGGTTCTTGATCTGTCATTTCGCGGCCGAGATCTTAGCCTTCTTTAAGCTGCGAGCGTGAATGTTGAGATAGATGGGTAAAACCCTAAATCTCCTATATGTTGGGCTCATTTAATGGATGTTCATGGACTGGACATACTTAACTTTGTTGGGCCACAAATAAGTATTCAAATAAAATACAACCAATGGCCAATTCGATCAAATGCATTGTATTTTATTTATTTTATTAAAAACTTAAAACTAAGCTATATTTAATTGATGGTAGTTATCATAATCATCAAACATAAACTTATTTATACGGTAAATTGTAAGAAACATCTTCTAATATTTGTTTGGACCAACTTGTTTTTGTTTTCATATTAATGTTGGGTGATGTATGCAGGTAATTTTAAATATATTTTCATAACCGTTTAATTTCTGCCTAGAAATCGCCTAAGTCTCGCTTAGACCGTCTAGCAAATTTTACAATATTGGTTTTAATTTGGGGTATAGTTGAACAATTTCTACCATATTTTTTAGGTTATGCCAACTATCTGTTAAAGTGAAAAAAATACATTGATTTGAATTCTGATTTAAGTGAACAAAGAAAAAGACTTTTTCATTCGGTATATTACTAAAAAAAATCAGCACAAACCGTACGGTTTGGAGATGGTCTAAGTCGTCATGTAGAAGCAGGAAGCATGCCTTTGTAGAACCAACGTAAAGGGAAAGAAAAGATGTTCGAATATTATGTGGTGTGAATGAAATTTAAAATGGAATATGTAAATTGACAAATGTGTGTGTGGGCTTGTGACCCACCGACACACACACGCGGGCTTGATCAACCCCACCGTTGGACCCAATATGCATTCAATACAAAATTATATTGGAAAATCCGTGCACCTTTGGAATATCAAAGGTTGCTAGACCTCAAAGGTCATATGACCTTTAGAATGTCCGCCTTAAATTCATTAATTGTAGGACTAATGAAATTTAAATGTTAGATTAAAAACTACATGGGGGAATACAATGGTGTCTTGAAGGAATGCAAAGAGGTTTCTATATATAGCATAGGGGTGAAAAGGAACCAAGCCCGCTCGTGAGCTGCTCGCGAGCGGCTCGGTCAAAGCTCGATTCCAATTCGATTTGACCGAGCTCGGCTCGAGTTCGAGTTCGGTTCGTTAAAAATCAAGTCAAACTCAAGCAAGGGTCATGTTCGGCTCGACTAGTTAAAGCTCAATTAATATATATATATATATATATGTATATATGTATATTAAAAATCTTTTAAAATATCAATAAATAAAAAAATATTGAATTTGATTCCCACGTATCAAATAAATCATTAAAAGCTTAATGTTTAACTTACGTAGGTTTTTCTTTCTTCTTTTAACTTTCCACCATTATCATTCATTCGTCTCTTATTTATATTTCATCATCTTTTTTTCACGGAGTAATTAAGACAAATAATGAATATATATACCTAAGATACGTGCAAAACTCTATTTTTATCTTGAATTGACATAATTAGTGTATTATAAGTTGGGTGAGAATTGATACAAATCAGATCGAGTATTTAAAAAAAATGTAATAGCTAAAAGGAATGAATTTATTATTCATTCACGGCTCGCGAGCTCGGTCAAAGCTCGACTCGAGTTCGAGTTCTAGTTGACCAAGCTCGGCTCGAACTCGACTCGACTCGTTAATTATCAAGCCAAACTCAAGCATATCAATGTTTGGACTCGGCTCGGCTCGTTTTCACCCCTATTATTGAGGGATTGTCGAAACTCTAGATGACATGAAAAAAAGAAACCATTCACGAAAATACTCAAAACAACAAGTCGTTCATCATCACTTATATGTTCAAAGTTCGTCGTGTAGTTAAGGTTTAATATTACCTATAATCACGTTTTCATTATATCCGTGAAAATAGACGCTCAAGCAATCTCTTGCACTTACTTAGAGAGAGCAAATTTGTTATAAGGAATTTGTGTTCAACACAAGCATCCGAAATCCTCCAAGTCGTTTCTACAGCCATAAAGCTCGCAGTCCTACATTTCTGGAGCAATCTTACGTTGCTGAAGCTGCAGCCGTGCAAATCGCAGCATTGTGTAATGCCACCAATTGTGGAGTTATACAACTTCATCGGTCGGGCAGGAGTTCCTTGCAGTCGTGCAAACCAACAGTCGTGCGCTTCTGAAACCTTACGATCTCAACAAGTTGATTGTGCAGTCTTACGGTCATGCGGTCTGTCATATTTCAGTCTCATAAGGTATTTTCCCAAAAATCTTAAAACAAATCTCTTGATACGAGGTCGGACCAAGCTGATACTCCAATCAACGAAGAGAACAACAACGACGTCAACACCAATGATGTTGTACCCACTGTCGTACCGAACATATGAGACTGAACGTGCCGGCAAGACACTTGGAGAAGCCAAAAAAGTTTGCGGGACCAGCCTTGACTTTCAAGAGGTGGCAACAGAAGATGATCTTCTACCTCACCACACTCAACCTGGCCACGTACCTGAAAGAAGTCAAGACTACGGTGGCGAAAGGTGAGTCCAATACTTTGATTTTCTATGTTGTAACTACATCTTGAATACGATAAGCGACACTTTATACTATGTGTATATTGGGGAGTGAAAACGGCAAATGAGTTGTAGGAATCGTTGATTGGAAATATAAAATTAAGGATGTTGGCACAAAGATATTCGTTGCCAGACGATTCCTTCATATATATGATGGTTGATTCCAAGACTATAATAAATAATATGCACGAAATTCAAGTGATCTTGCACGAGATCCATGCGGAACAAATGGTTCTGAGTGAATATTTCCAAGTGGCGGCAATCATTGAATAATTGCCTCTGGATTGGATAGACTTAAAAATTATCTCAAGTATAAACGCAAAGAGATGTCTTTGAAGGACCTGATTGTTAGACTTCGAATCGGAGAAGACAACAGAGGGTTCGAACGGAGAGTCTCGAACTCATTTGAGCCAAAGGTGAATATGGTGGAGCATGCCTCTAGAAAAGGCAAGAATGCTGGAAAAGCAAAAGAGAAGCTTGGGACGACCAGAGGTTCCTCAAAGCCGAAGTACAATTTCGCGGGAAAGTGCTTCAATTGTGAAAAATTGGGCCACAAGTCGTCGGATTGTCGACTTCCGAAGAAGAGCCACGAGGCCAATATGGTGAGAGATATTACCAAAAACGTTAAGATTTGAGCCTCGTCGCGGTGGTCTCAGAAGTGAACTAGATGATTTCGAATCCAAAAAGAGTGGTGGATCGATACCGGTGCTATGAGGCATGTGTGCACAAACCGAAGTCTTTTCTCAACTTTTGAGTCGACTGATGGAGAAAAGATCTATATGGAAAACTCGGCAACTGCAACTGTCAAAGGAAAAGGGAACGTGCTGGTTATGACGACGTCCGAGAAAATATTAATGCTGAAAGATGTGTTGTATGTGCTGGAAGTTCGTAAGAACCTTATATCGAGATTCTTATTGAACAAACACGCTTTTCACATTATTATCGAATTCAAAAAATTGATGTTATCAAAGTCGAGAATGTTTCTAGGAAAGGATTATGCTACAAACGGTTTATTCAAGTTGAATGTAATGATTGTGGTCAATCAGATGAATGAAAATAATTCCTCTATTTACTTGCTTGAATCTTCCAACTTATGAAATGGCAGACTTAGTCACGTTAACTTTGATTTGATACGTCGATTAATTAACATGAACAATGTTCCAACATTCGAAATTAATTCGAAACATAAATGCGAAGTTTGCATTAAAGCAAAAATGACACGATCTTCATTCCAAATAGTAGAACGAAGCACCAAGCCGCTTGAGTTGATTCATAGTGATGTATGTGATTTGAAGTACGTTCAAACACGGGTGACAATAAGAGTGTGTTTGGTTGGACAGAAGATTTTAGGTGATATTAGTTTAAGTTGGCTTTATATAATGGGGTGTATGAGTTTTTTTTTGTTGATGGAAATAAGTAAAGATATCCGACATGTTTGGTAGATGGGTTTAGACTGTATTAGGTTTAAATAAATACAATTATTTTTTTATCTTTTCAATTAAAAAACTATGGTATCGAAAGAGAGATAAATAGAGAAGATAGAGACGAGAAAAGAGTGAATAGAGAGAGAGAGAAGAGGAGAGAGACGTTTAAAAAAGAGAAAAATAATGAGAACAATAAATAAATCAAAGGATAAATTTATCTTAAAAGGGTAGGATTAGATAAAGGGTGAGGTGGAAGCTTCTTTAATTACTACCCCGTAGGGGGTATTAGAGGAGTATTAACTAAATCCCACCTTCAATTAAATCATCCAACCAAACACTACTTTATTAAATCCTAATCATCCTAATCCTCCCTAATACCACCAACCAAACACACTCTAAATATTTAACATTTATTAACGATAGTACGAAATATTGCTATGTATATTTGCGTAAGAGCAACGATGAAGCGTTAGAGAAATTTGTTCTCTACAAAACCGAAGTTGAGAACCAATATGGTAAGAAGATAAAACGATGAGAAGTGATAGAGGCGGCGAGTACCAACGATGTTGTCCCCATTGTCGTGCCGAACGTGATGGACTGAACGTGCCGGCAAGCCACTTGGAGAAGCCGGAAAAGTTTGCGGGACCAGCCTTGACGTTCAAAAGATGGCAACATAAGATGATCTTCTACATCACCACCATGAACCTGGCGACGTACTTAAAGAAGTCAACCTAACGGTGGCGAAAGGTGCATCCAATGCTGAATTTTTTAACATTGTTAATGCATGGAATCATTTCGCTTTTTATGTCGTAACTACATCTTGAATGCGATAAGCGACACTTTATACGATGTATATTGGGGAGAGAAAACAACAAAGGAGTTGTGGAAATCGTTAGACCGGAAATATAAAACTGAGGATGTCGGCACAAAGAAATTCGTTGTTAGACGATTCCTTGATTATACGATGGTTGATTCCAAGACTGTAATAAATAAGATGCAAGAAATTCAAGTGATCTTGCACGAGATCCATGCGGAACGAATGATTTTGAGTGGTCTTTCCAAGCGGGGACAATCATTGAAAATTTGCCTCCGGGTTGGAAAGACTTCAAAAATTATCTCAAGCATAAACGCAAAGAGATGTCTTTGGAGGACCTAGTTGTTAGACTTCGAATCGAAGAAGAAAACAGAGGGTCCGAACGGAGAGTCTCGAACTCATTCGAGCCAAAGGTGAATATAGTGGAGCATGCCTGTGAAAAAAGGCAAAAATGCTGGAAAAGCCAAAGCGAAGCTTATCGAAGGTTTCTCAATGCCGAAGTACAAGTTCACGGGAAAGTACTTCAACTGTGTCAAACTGGGCCACAAGTCGTCGAATTATCGACTTCCGAAGAAGAGCCACGAGGCCACTATGGTGAGAGATATTACCAAAGACATTGATGACTTGAGCCTCGCGCGGTGGTCTCGGAAGTAAACCAGGTGGGTTCAAATCCAAAAGGATGGTGGATCGATACAGTTCTATGAGGCATGTTTGCACAAACAATGATGTAGTATTTAATCCTATGCCGGATTAAAGAATACATGGGGGAATGTAAATGTCTCTTGAAGGAATACCAACACTTGCATAGTCTATGACAACGTGCTATCACCCCGCGCCATTGTGATGTATTTGTATAGGTGCATGGTATATAAAGTCATATACATTACAAAATGCCGTATATAGTAGCACCATTTTTAACATATAGCATAGATTGACATACAAGGTCATATACATTACAAAATATACTACAGCTATTGTTCACGTGGTTGTTGTCAAACTTGTCCTCCCGATGTAGAAGACGTAAGGTGTGTTTGGTTAGTGGATGCTGGTAGCGGGAAGAAAAGAAATGGTGGAGAAAATTAATATTGATGTTTGGTTAGCAAGGAAAATAAAGTGGAAAATAAAAGAAAATTAAAATTCTAAGTAAACTTGATTATTTACGTTTCCTTACTAACTAGTGAGAAATACAGACAAACCCCCCTTTCCTCCCTCCCTCTCTCTCTCTCCCTCTCCCTCTCCCCCTCTCTCTCCATTCCTCGACGAACAGACGCAACGCCTCAAAAAAAATTGAAGTGGCCTCTTTGATCTCTTGACGAAGTGGAGCATCGACCTTCGATTGTGTCCCTCCATTGGCTGCAAATTTATGGAGCCAAAGTGGTAAGAGACTTGTTGAGATAGTTTTTTGGAAGTTAGTGATGATGACGGCTATGATAGTTTTTCGTGTACGATGTTAATATAGATTTGGAGAGGAATCGAGATGCTATTGTATTGAATTGAACGTATGTTATGTTTGTACCGTTCGATGAATTGCCTCGGTGAAATATTTTGTAAATTGTCATGTGTGTTGTAATGTCGTAGTTGGTTTTGGTTGGTTTCTTATGGTGCAAATACAACAAATTGCTGTTGCTTATGTTAATTTGAGACGAATTATTGTTATATGTTATTGGTTTATTATTATGGTATTTGGATTATAAGATTGATTTGTTTCTGTTTTTATATATAAGTTTGTTTTGTATGTTTAGATAAATAAATTTTAAAAACATATTTTCAAATTATACGATAGGGAATAATATGTTCATTTTATTTGATTATATTTTCATTTAAATTTTCCATTCCAAAACAATGAAACAAGATAAATTACCTTTCTGAGAAAATACTTTTTTTTCCTATGACAGTAGTAACCAGACACCAATAAGGAATTAACATTTCTTCTATTTTAATTTTCATTTCTTCCGTTTTCTTTTTTCGCATCAAATCCACAAACCAAACACTGTATGGATTATATATTAGAAAACTAAAGTAACATCGAACTATCTCATAGAATGGGTGATCATAACCCCTGCCCGCTTTCGATAATGGCTTCAGCAGACATTCCCAATAAACTTTCAGCTTCTCTTTTCTCAAATACAACATCGATTCTTCCCGTTGCATTGCTTAATTTAGCTTCAAATTTCAATCTACAAAATAGCTTCGATAGTTGAGGAAATTCAATCTACAAAATAGTTTTATATACCAAGCAATAGTTGATTGTACAAAGTAAAACCACATGTAATGCATCATATAAACACATCTATTCTAGGTCGTCCGTGGGAAAGGAAAAACAACGACCAATTCTTAAGCACTATAGCAGCCAAAATGAAGATTACTTACATAGGTTGAGGACCAGAAAGCTTCTTAACACAATAAAGATATCATGGAACTTAATATATTCATGATGTGGTCTTTACAAGCATGGGACAACATATACAACATACCACCTCAACAGAACTCACGATCTAAATAATCTTTCTAATCTTGGATTCTGATGGTTGAGAAATAAGCCTCCTCTCTTGCTTATTATGAGGTCTGTCGGAGACCACAATTTCCAAGTATTCTTTATTACTCTCCAACCTAAATCAATACAAGCACATAGATTGTTTTCATAATATAAAAGCACATCGACTGTCACAACAGACACATAAGCTAATTTCTTTGTACCATAATCGTAAGTGCTCCGCTTCTGGTATTGGTGGACCCAATAAGATGCAAGTGTTAATCGCCGTACTGAGTGAGATGCTTTTGAAACATGAAGGGAATGATGTTAGACAATGACATACCACAACAAAGACCATAGATGCCCTTTGACGAACCAAAACATATACTTGATGCTTACCATGGAACGTAGTGATGAAGAGCCTCATGGCCAATATGATCGGCATAGCATGTACCTCGTTTGTTAGTATAGGCGCTTCTGATTGCGGAAAACCTTCACATAGCGTAAGAATCATTGGATCACATATATTCACAATTCATGTGGGACGCTCATTAAACAGAACATAATAAAAAGGTTGACAATATGAAATAAAAAAGGCTTACTCTTTATTGACGACAACGAACTCTTGTAGTCTTTTTCTTATTCTAGACGCGATGGGAAAACGTCAACCACAACACATAAGACATCTGGTCGATTGACAAAAAAACATCTATGTCACTAGAGTTGAAAGTTTGGGCCTGAGTCCATGGGTCGGCCCGGTCCGCCCGGAAAATAATCGGGTTTGGGCCGGAGCCCGAAAAGTGACCGGGCCGTTTGGCCCGGCCCACAATGGCCCGACGGGTCAGTGGACGGCAGCCCAGAAAGCTCGATGGGCCGCGGGCCAATTTGGCCCGCTTTTTTATTTTTTATATTAATTTCTTTTTATGTTTGATATTTATAAAATTGGATTTTATAGAGGAAAAAAATATTTTACATACAATCTTTTCAAAATTATGTATATATATATTATTTTATATAATATTAGGTAAGAATTATATTTTATAATGAATAATTAAAATAGTTTTTAAAAATTAAACTTAATAAATAAATAAAAGATCGGGCCGAATGGACTAGAGCCGGGCTGGCCCGGTCCATATATAAATGTGATAGGGCCAAGATTCTACCAGCCCGTAGATATTAGGGCCGGCCCGACCAAATTTTCAGCTCTACATGTCACCTTGGTTAAGCAGCTGCAATGGATGTTATAAAGCGGAAAAAAATATATGGCAAAACTATTGAAGTTAGCTCGGAGAACGCACTAATGCAATTGTTGGGGTCATCCAGAAAGCCCAAGAATCCTCCGAATGATGTGAGATCATATGTTATCAATGGGCAATTGATACTTGTCATGAGCAGCTTGGATGTAGGAACTTCTGCTGAGCACTAACTCATAATATGATTCACATCACGGCTCTACAATAGGCAATATTACGTAAAATAAATTCTGAGTTCTATTACAATATAGAAAATCACTCAAACTTGATGAATCATTATGGGTTCTTTGACAGAAACTTTTGAAAATCTCCTATAACACTAGACGAGTTTAAAGTTATGCAAAATAAGCACGATTTCACTCGAAAATGTTGAAGAACAAGATAATATCGCAAACAACAATAAAAACTTGCAAAAATCAAAAGTAACCACAATTAGCGTGCACTGTTGGAGCGGATGCGCTGCCTTCTACTCGGGAGTTGAACAAATTAGTCCATGGGCCTATGGGGTTGGTCCGGAATGTTTGTAAGGTAGGGGTACGTGGATTAAGGCGGAGGAAGCTCTGGTGTTGGGGTTGTTTGTGAAGAATGTCACACGTGGCCAAAAAGGTCCCACATCGATTACGACAAGAAAAATTAACCGGTATATAAGCTGATGGATCACTCCTCCTATCAACAATTGGTTTTAGGAAGGAACCCCATCAAGCTTATGCGGTCACTCCCTCCTCCGTGTGGCGCATATGCGCGGGGCCTGATGACGAAAATTTAACATGGTATCAGAGCGGATGATCCTGGTAGATCCGAGGTTCGAAAAGATTGGCGTTCCTCATCCGACTCAATTTGAAAAAAATAATTAAATAATAATAATATACGGCGGGTTCGAAAAGAATGGCGTTCCCGTCCGATTAAAAAGAAATGGGCTCACATGTGAGGGGGGTGTGTGAAGAATGTCACATGTGGCCAAAATGTCCCACATCGATTACGACAAGAAAAATTAACCGGTATATAAGCTGATGGATCACTCCTCCTATCACCAATTGGTTTTAGGAAGGAACCCCATCAAGCTTATACGGTCACCTCTCCTCCGTGTGGCGCATGTGCGCGGGCCCCGATAACCCAAAATTTAACATCGTTGGTGTTATGTCGAATAAGTGGCTTACATTATGATCGGAGGAATATGTTGCGGTGTCTTCCAATAATGCGACGCATATTGTTCTATTTGAACCCTCACTCACAGTCGGTTGAGTTCTCGGGGTAGGTTCAAGGGGATTTATCTGAACCATAGGAACTAATTGGGGATTTTTCGCGAGATGTGCTTTGATGGCAGCGTCTTCAAGCTTCGCGAGTCGAAGTAGGTGGAGGGGGATCCCATCGATGTTGTAGTCTCCACCTCTTTTACCTTGTGGAGATATTTCAGCTTCGGTGGCTTGTAGTCTTTGGTGGAGCACCGGCGTGGAATGGCCGAAAAGGGCTCCATGAAGTGGTTGATCAGGAGCGGGAACCATCGTACATACGGAAATACTTCTTCTTTGTTTAATCCCATGTGTGTAACTGATCATCTATCTTCGTGAAGATAAGTTGTACGATGTTGTGCGAATGGTTGAAGATGATACCATGCAACAGACGTAAAATTGAAATATTACACTACTCGAACTTCGTGTGATTCAGAGAGAGACACTCGTTGATGAGGCCGAACATGGTCTTCTTGGAATCTTGCCTTCCTGGAAGGATGATATCTTCGTGAGCGGCTCCCGCATGTCCCATCCATAACATGTCTTGGATTAATATATCTTCGGACGAGAACGGTGTGTCTGCGGGTAACTCCGAGAGGCGCAACACTTTGTGGAGGATCAGCTTAGTAAGTTGAACCCTTGTTGTGTGGAGGTTCGCCTCAAAGATGGTTTTGCCGTTGATGGTTGTCTTTTTCATCGTGCCCCCAAAATTATTGAATGTAGAACAATGGGACTTAGACGGTTGATGTGAAGGCCGCCAACAGTGGGTTTTGAGGATAGCTATTATAACTTCATCGGGGCACTTGAACTTGGTAACGTCCAGCTGGAAGTTGTTTTCTGGAAGTTATACCCACTGTGAGTGAGAATAGACGTGAGGAATCTAAACGTTTGAGATTTGTTCGTATTCCAATTTTGATGATTCTAAAATAATGAACTTCCGTTAGTTCGTAAAAATGAAGTTGTACGATATTGACACCAATTATATTTATAAAAATTCCAAAGTTCTTAATGTAACAGACGATATAATATGTTGAAATATGATATGGTGCAAACTGTTATCCTGGATTGTATGAAGAAATTTTAATTTTGAAGTTCGGGGGTCAATGTGAGGACATAGAAATAGTTTGAGGAAAATATTCTAAAAGCTCAAGTTGTCCATACAATATTTGCGGTTTAAAAATTTTCAGTGTTTCAACTTTGCGATAATAAATGTTTTTGGTATTTAAAAGACTTTTCGACATATGAGCTTCGCGATAAGTGAGCTTTTCGATATATCTGCTTTTCTGATAAACAAGCTTTTGCGATACATCACTTTGCGATATATAAACTTTGCAATACGTGAGCTTTGCAATATACACTAATTACGAAAAAGAATATATTTTCCATGCGAAAACTTTTCGAATCGAAAACGTTGAAAACCCAAAAAATCGAAAAATTTGTGAAAAATCTTTTGGAATTGAACCGAAATCATTGATTTAGAAAAAGTAATTTCCATTTAAACTATTTAACAGATCCAAAAACCATCAATTGTGAATTGAAAAATAAATCTTCGCGAACAGTTTTTAAATCGGGACAAAAATCTAGAATTTTTGGGTCGAAACCAAGGATTATGAAGTTGAAATTGGAATTTTGGGTAGAAGTCACCCGATTATACTTTCGCGAAGTCGGCTTAAAGGTAATTTGTAAGAGATATTTGGGAGTATTTAGGGTTCGTGACTTCAAATTTTAAAAGAGCATTGTTTGTGATAAAAGATTTTGTGAGTAAAGTGTTTTCGAATTGAGGTTTTCGTCAGTATTATATCGAAAAATGAGAACTTTTTCGGTAAGATTAAATTTAAACAAATAACAGAAAATTGAGAAATACCAGAAAATTTAAGAAAAAAGATACGAAAATTATTTAAATTTTAAAGCTAAAAAATATTCTTCTTTAATTTATTTTGAAAAAAAAAATATTTTTCTTTTCCTCAGTCTTAAACACGATTTCTCCCCTAAAAGTTGTCGCTTTAATCAATGGAAAATTTTCTACCCTTCGAAACATTTGAAAAAGCTCCACAGTAAATTATAGTAAAAGCTCCTTCTCAAATCATGCTTACCTTTTAAAAAATTTGAATTATCAAAATATAGGCCGTAAATTATAGAAGTAATGCTCATCCTCAAAAGAAGCAACTTAGCGTAAAGTAATCAATAACCAATCAAAGAAAAAGATATGTGGGGCATAATTGATCATTAATTGAGATTAAACATGTCTGACTTAGAGATAAGGAATTTAAATCGTTTTTCATCCAAAACCTTGTTAAATAAGTCGGCAAGTTGTAGCTCGATAGTATGAAGTACATCTCAATTGTGTCTTTTTCAACATGAACTTTTATAAAATGATACCTAATGTATATGTGCTTTGTGGGTGAATGGTGAACAGGATGCATGTTATGGCGACTGCGCTCTCCGAGTCACTATAAATTGGAATAGTATTTAAACAAACTCATAATCGAGTAGTTACGTCCTCATCCACGGAATTTGTGAACAACTAGCGGCGGCGACATATTTTGCATCGACCATAGATGTTGATACACAATTTTGCTTTTTAGAGGACCAACATACGGTTTATCGCCTACGAAATATGCACCACCCGAAGTGCTTTTCATGTCCATTACTGCAACATGCATAGTCAGTGTCAGTATAACCAATTACGGAGAATTTATGATACAAAATACCCAAGTTGTGAGTTCTTTTTAGATATCGAAGTATACGTTTTACGACAACCATGTGAGATTCATTTGAATTGGCATGGAATCGAGCACAGAGACACGCATAGAACATGATGTTCGAGCGACTCGACTTCAAGTACAAGAGCGAACGATGACGCCTCGATATGTGGTTTCGTTGACTGATTTCTCAGATGGATCGGAGTCAAGCTTACACGTTGTAAACATGGGTGTGACCATCCGTGTGTTATTTTCCAAGTTGTATTTCTTTAAGATGTCATGGATGTACTTGCTTTGACTAATGAAGATTCTGCCTTGTAATTTTTTGACTTGCAACACGAGAAAGAAACTAAGCTCTCCCATCATGCTCATCTCGAACTTAGTCTTCATTAAGTCACTAGACCTTTTGCAAAGTTTAGAATTTTTCAATTTGAAGATGATATTGTCCGCATAGATGTGAATAAGCATTATGTCTTATCCTTGCATTTTGATAAAGTGTCGATTTGTCCCTTACTGAATCTGGACTTTACTACAAATTCCGACAAGACATCGTACCAAGATCGAGGAGCTTGTTTGAGCCTTTTCGAGACGAAAGACATATTCGGGATGTTGTTCACTAATGGATCCATTTGATAAATGATGAAGTCTTATATGCCGCGTAAGCAATAAATAGGCGTACGGCTTCAATACGAGCAATTGGGGGAAGTGTTTCGTCGTAGTCGATCTCCTCATGTTAATTGTAGCCTTTAGCCACTAAATGTGTCTTATTCCTGACTATAGTCTCATCTTCATCTCTCTTGTTCTTGAATACTCATTTGGTTCTGATAATTGTCTTTCCTTCAGTTCTAGGAACCAAGATCAAAACTTTAAGTCATTCGAATTGATGAATCTCATCTTGCATTTTGTTGATCCACGAGATTGACAAGATTCTCCAAGACTTTAATCGGTTCGATTTGACTCAAAAAACACGTGCATAAGCAATTATTTTCCATTGAAGCTCTCGTGCATCCTCAATTCGATGGATCACCGATAATGAGGGTAGTGGGATGATCTTTAGTCCATTTTCTTTCATGAGGTAGAGGTGGAACAGTGCCATTAAGAGATATTCCATGGGTGATTGTTCGTCTTCCAACACGGGTTGCTTCGACGCTTCGATTATTGTCATTAATATTCGGCATGAAACCAATTGTAGGAATAGTTTATATTGTAGACGTGTCGGTACTAGGAGTATTTTCGACAATATTAGTACTTGGTTCATGGTCGTTCACATTTGGTTCTACCGTTGAAGTATAATCCAATATTGTGTGTGGAATAGCGGGTGCCAGTTTGTGAACGAGGATAAAAGTGTTCGAACAGGGAATCCAAGTCCATCAGATCATATGTCGTTAAGTCGGATGCATGGTATAGAAACGTGTTGACGTTGTGTCAACACTCCTACATGGCCGAGTTCGAAGGAAATTGTTCGGAAGCCAAATTCCCATTAGGTGCGGGTTTTGAAGTGATATCTTCAAGGGTCAATTCTTTATTAGGCACACGTCCTGATCCGAGATGGTCAGAAGTCAAGTTTGTCAATTCGTGGAAGGTGACGTTGATGCTCTCCATCACTAGGCATCGTGACTTGATATAGACTCATATGCCTTAGAAGTTTGAATAGCCAATAAAGACTGCTTCGAGTTCTTTGGGATCGAATTGCATCGGTCGTCTCTATCATTCGCCACGAAGCATTTGCGTCCAGAGACTTGTAGAAAAGAAATGTTCGGCACACTTTCGTTGATGAATTCGTAAGGAGTCTTTCCAAAGCACTTGTTGTATACTCGAATGACTTTGCATAAAGCAAGCATACTTATCGCTTCGGCCCACAAGAAGTGACGAAGCCCGGAATGTATTAGCATCGTGCAGGCGGCCTGGAACAAACTCCTATTCCTGTGTTCGACCACACCGTTTAGTTGACCTGCCATAGCTGACAAAAATTGTTAGGATATTCCTAGTGATTGATAAAAGGTAGCGAGTTGCTGATTCTTGAACTCGGTACCACTATCGGCCTTATCACTTGAATTGAATTCCCCAACAAAGTTTGAGTCGTATTCACGAAGGCTTCTATCAAGTTGGGATTCTCATCTTTCTTTCATAGAAACTTAGTCCACGTGTAGCGAGAGTAATCGTCCACTATTACTAGCACGTACTTCCTACTGTTGATGCTTTGAGTTCGCATTGATCCACACAAACCCATGCGAGGGAGTTCGAGAGGTCGAGAAGTAGAGTTATTTGTTTAGCTTTGATCGCTCCATCTTTCCTAATTTGCAAGCCGAGCAATGATGCTCCTTGTGGTACTTGAGGGTCGGGAGATAACCAACTTCTAAGAATGTAGTTTGCCTATGTCAAGTTTAAATGAGATAACGTTTGATGTCATAGCGTATTTCGTTGCATCGATGTCTTTGGTATGAGATAGACATCCGATGAGGGTTTGACGGTCGTTAAATTTATCATGTATAAATTTGACTTGCGGTAACATGTGAGAAGTTTCTCCTTTTTATCGTTAATAGCACGACACTTTTCCACTCAAAAGTGGACTTCGAGGTCCCTATCACAAAATTGTTCGATGTTAAAAAGGTTATGCTTCAACCTATAGAAGTAAGATACATCTTGTATGTTGCGATAGTACATAATTATATGTCCATAGTCTAGAATAGGTGTGCAGTCGTTGTTTCCAAATCGTCTAGAATAGGTGTGGAGTCGTTGTTTCCAAATCAAACTTTTTCGTTATAGCACTCGGTGTAGCTGCTCAACAGCTCTTTATTTCAGCCAAGTGTGTGGAGTAACCGTAGTCAAGGTAATACACATGATGGATCTGCAAAAGGAAGCTTAGGTACCCATTTTAGGATGTGTCCTTCCTTATTTGCAGAAATCGGTGTAAGCACCCGATAATAATCCCAAGTCGATAGTCAAAGCATTTTAAAAATACTTTTAGCATTGCTACTGACTTAGGTACCCAAATTTGTTTCTCCTTTGGATGAGGTGTCTTTGGGACCCAAAGTTTGTTTCACCTTTGGTGACTTGTAGCTCTAGGGGGTGTTGTTTTGGGGACCCACTTTTGTGTAACCGTTGAAGATACTTTAGTTGGTACTTCTTGGGATTTTATCTTAGCATATCACTTTTTTATTTTCTTTTGTGTCTTATTTTTATGTTTTAAAAATGGATAAGTACACACAAGATGATGAACATCTTGTCAAATCCTATCACAATTGACATCAAGATGAATTTTGATTTTTGTACTAGTAAATGTTATAGTAATGCGAGGTACAAGGAGGACATTAGAATCGTTAGACGAAGACTTTGTAGTTTTATTTCTAAGACTACTAGAAGATTGAACATCCTTTCTTTTTTTACGTCCTCTACCTATAGAGATGGAGTAGAAAGAAAGTTAGTAGAAGTAGAAGTATGAGTCTTAGGAACTATTTTTCTCTTTCCTATTTTCGTAAAGTCTCTAGGGGTCAAATAGGAGAAGAAGTTGAAATCGTGTTTGAATTTGAAATCTTCTTAAGTAAAGAAATTTCTTCTAAACATTTTGCTTTTCCGTTTGAAAATCTTTCTTTCAATTTCCAAAGAGGAATTTAAAGCAGCAATGTTTTGAATAATCTTTGGAATATAGCACAACTTGGCTTAGACTTTTCAAAATCGGAATTTTCTTCCTTAGGATGCACGGCTTCGTTATGGGGCGTAGAAATTGACTCGCAGTCCGAAGACAGGTAGATTACTCTTGTCTTATAACTCTCATTCGATTTTGTACGGAATCTCAGCCAAAACCTTAGTTTTCCGTTTCTCGTCCTCATAACATCGATTTCCGATGGCCCGGTGAAGAGCATGAGCTTAGTTAACCTTAATCTCATATATTTTATATCGTACCACTGAAGGGATATCACATTACTTATGTGATAGAGGTTTTCATATCCTAAGTCTTCCGTAGGATTATAAAATTCTGTGTTTTTTGGTTGATTTAGAAAAATTGTTTGGTCCATCGAACCCCTTTTAGAAAGAATGTCCTCGACACACTTTTAATCTTTGAGTAGAGCTTCTTTTGTTTCTATACGATGGCATTATAAAGGCATGCACCCTCACTATACTCTACTTCTACGGTTTTCAATCTTCCGGTAAGCTCTTTGATTTTTCCTTCTAAGGTCTCTATCGTAGATTCTAGTGTCGTGACTTTGTCACGAGCCAGTCCAATCGCGTACTAACTATAACATTTTCTTTTAACACAAGGGGTAATTGCGTGGCAATTTTATCCATGTCAATGTCCAATCAAAGCCTTCTAAGGGGTGTACATTTCATCCAATTCTTTAGTTTGGCGTAACTGCGTGGCATTCTTCAACTTGGGAGAGGGTGGAAAGATGTTCGTCTCCATGTTGGTTTTGAAGACTTTGATCTTTCTCATCTCGTTGATGAGAGTAAGAAAGTGTTGGTAGGTGTCGTAGAGGTCCTCACTTTTTTTGGCTTTAAATCCATCGTATGTCGTGAGGAGTTGACTTTCTTGTCTTTTACACTTACCTCCGTCGTTGCATCATCTTATAAATCTCGTCCCACATCTCCTTCGTCGTCGACATGCTGTCGTTTTGCATGTATATGTCGTTCCTAATGGCTTGGATTAGGTACATTTCTGCCACGAGATCCGTTCGTGCTCAAATCTTCTCCGCATCGGTGTATTCCGCGGGTGCTTTTAATTGTCGTGCCTCGGGAATGGGAGGGACATTGCTGGGGGCACCTTGAACGGTTACCCAAAAATGAGCGGGTCCCTCAAAGATTTACTCAAGCATTTTCGATGCTTGTTCCTTGCTTTCAAGGAAATTGAGGAATCGACTCCTCCATACTGTGTATACACATGTCCTTAGTAATGGTGGTCTAACGTCGTTTCCCATGGAGTAGGCGTCCATTTTTTCTCGTAAAATTGGTTGGATTTTGATCTATGTCGTGAAGGTTTTGGAATTTGAATGTAAAAAAATAGATAATCGAGGAGATAAATCTTGTTAGTGCCAAATATGTTTTCGAAAAATGTGTTTAGGATCGAAAAGTAATTTTCGGATCTAAACTTTGTATCGAAAAGTTCTCGTGTCGCAAAGTGAGGATATCGAAAACTTCTGGGACCGAAAGTAATTTGTATCGAAACTTGGGGTCGAAAAGTTGGGTTATCGAAAACATAAGATACCAAAAAGTTTGTTTTTATCGAAAATGTTCGTACCGTGAAGTTGAGGTATCGAAATTAAATTATCGATAAGTTTGGGGTACTGAAAAGTTTGTTTATCAAAAAGTTTGAGTACCAAAAACTTTTTATCGAAATGTTTATATGTATCGATAAGTTGATTCGAAAACTTTGGTTACTGAAAAGTTTCGTATCAAACTTTTGGGGTACAAAAATTTTTTACACTATCGAAATTTTTTTAACTATATCGAAAGGTACCGCAAATTTAAATTTTAGGTATTTTTTATCGATATTAACACTTTGCGATAAACGGCCACACCAGACTTACTAATCAGTGCCTTTCATCATGGGCTGAAGGAAGGTGAGCTATACACGTCTTTGGTGAAAACCTACCCAACAACGATGGATGAGTTGGTAAATCGAGTGGAGAAATATGTGAGTGGAAGAAGCAAAGGGGTATATGAAGCTCGAGAAGAAGCGAATCGTGAATTCGCCACATGAGGGAGAGAAGATTCTAGCTTCTAGAGGTGGAAATTTCCAAAGGGAAGTCCCCATCAACCCGAGACTGAAGAATACCAGATGGAAGGTCAACAAGATTCGAGCTTTGGGTATATGCGATGATCGATACCCCCTCCGGAAGCCAGTTCGTAGTAAGGAGGGGCCTAAAAACCCGGTATTAGTGGAATACTGCAGCTTCCATCGGGAATATGATCACACCACGGACGATAGTTATCACCTCAATGATGAGTTGGAGAGGTTGGTACAAATAAATCTTGACGCTAGGAGCGAGTTGGTCGAGGGCGAGAGGAACCCGATCTCAAGGTTCGAAAGAAAGGATGATGAACGAGGTTATCAGCAGAGGCGGCCATATCCACCCCTTAGACTCCCCGGCAAAGAGGGAGGTCCCCTGACAGAATTAGACGAAGGATTCCCGATGGTCGCAGAGAAAATCGAAGAGCCAATCGGGATAGGAGAGACCTCGAGCGAGTACGATCTCCCGAAAAACAACTACCACCAGTAAGGAGGATCAACATGATATCGGGAGGACCTGCTTGCGACGATTCTAATCGAGCTAGGAAAGAGGCGGTCAGGAAGCTACAAATTTATGAAGTAAAGGCGGTGGCAGAATGCTATGGCCCTCTCATTAGCTTTGGGCTTGAAGACTTCCACGGAGGGGATGATTCTCACGAGGATGCCCTCGTGGTACGGGTTGAGATAGCAAACCACGACGTGGGAAGAGTATTTGTCGATAATGGAAGTTCGGTGAATGTCCTATACAAAGAGGCTCTAGATCAGATGGAGCTCGGGAAGTATCATATGGATACTGTGGAAACAGCCTTGTTCGGCTTCACTGGGCATGATATCGAAGTAATGGGCTAATCCAGCTCCTAATAACACTAGGGAGTGGCAACCTGAATAAGACTCGAATCGTCCCCTTTATGGTGGTACAAGCGCCTTCTTCGTACAATGTCATCCTCGGGAGGCTTGCCATCAGCTCCTTCACAATTGGGGCATCGGCTTACACCAGAAGATGAAGTTTCTCGTGGGTAACAAAGTAGGGAAAGTGCTCGAAGATCGAAGAGTAGCTCGTAAATGCTATGTAGAAGAGGTCAGGATGGAAATAAAATCTCTATAGCTCCATAAAGGAGCTCGTTATTTACATCCTCGGAGGGAAGTCATCCGAGTGATACACACTGTCAGAGACGAAAACACGATGAAAAGGAGATGGTAGAGGCAGCAAAGGAATTAACCTCCGAGGAAGGTTTCTTCGGGGAAACGGCTGAAAAATCCGAGGAAGGAAGTGAGGGAGTGGTGATAAGACCTCATTCGGGAACGATGAGAATAGCTCAGGATTTGAATGAGGAATTAAGAAGAGGCCTTATAACCCTACTAAGACAGAATGAAGATGTGTTTGCCTGGTCAGGGAGTGATTTAAAGGTGATTAACAGGAACATTATGGAGCATAAGTTGAACGTGTCTCGAGATTCCCGACCGGTGTTCCAAAAAAGGAGACACCTCGTGCTTACAAAAGATATGGTTGTTAAGGAACAAGTGGAAGGGCTCATAGCGGCAGGACACATAAGGAGGTACAATTCTCAACTTAGCTCTCAAAGTTGTATTGGTCCCCAAGTCGTCGGGGAAGTGGCACATGTGTGTGGATTTTAGGGACCTCAACAAGGCATATCCCAAAGATTGTTACCCCCTTTCTCGAATAGACCAGAGGGTGGACTCCACTTCGGGATACGATCTATTATGTTTCCTGGATGCCTTTCAAGGATATCACCAGATCGGGATAGCTGAGGTGGATCAGCCAAAGACAAGTTTCGTAACGGCGAGAGGGACCTTTTGTATGTGGTAATGCCCTTCGGTTTAAAGAACGTTGACGCTACATACAAATGCTTGATGGACAAAGTATTCGAACACCAGATAGGAAAAAACGTGGAAGTGTACGTGGACGACATATTCATCAAATCTCGGGAGCACGCAAGTTTCTTGTCGGACGTTCGGGAGACCCTCTCTACTCTTAGAAGGTATGGCGTAAACTAAACCCTGAAAGATGTACTTTTGGTGTTCGAACAGGAAAGTTTCTCGGGTATGGTAACTAGGAGAGGAATCGAGGCTACCCAGATAAAGTTGAGGCTATCATAGGCATGGCCTCCCCTAAGAACCTCAATGAAGTGCAGAGGTTAACTGGAAGAATAGCCGCTCTATCTTGGTTTATTGCCGGGTTCCCCGAGCGAAGTTTGCCTTTTTTCAAGGTATTAAGAAAGATTAAAGATTTCCAATGGAGCCCTGAATGTGAAAAGGCTTTTGATGAGTTGAAGGAATATCTAAAGGAACTATCGGTACTAAACAAACCAAAACCCGAGGAGGTGTTAATGGTATATCTCTCTGCCACAGCCCGTGCAATTAGCTCAGTCCTGGTAAGGGAAGAAGGAAAAGAATAGAAACCCATTTATTTTGTGAGTCACATCCTTAAAGGAGCGGAAATTCGATATAACAACCAAGAGAAGCTACTTTTTGCACTAGTAGCCACCGCTCGGAGAATGAGGCCCTACTTCCACTCCCACCCAATTGTGGTATTAACCAATACTCTGATGGAGAGTATAGTTGTAAGGACCGATGCTTCAGGGCGATTAGTGAAGTGGGTTACCGAGCTAAGCGAATATGATATACAATTTCGACCGAGAACCACCATAAAAGCTCAAGCGATAGCATATTTTCTGGTGGAAATGAGTGGAGAAGGACCTTCCGAGATGCAAAAAATGTTCGTCGACGGGTCCTCGTGTCAGTATGGGAATGTTGTGGGCTTGGTTATTATATCTCCGTGGGGAGAAGAGAAGAGCCTCGGGATAAGATTGAATTTTGGGGCCTCTAAAAACGAAACATAGTACGAAGCTCTATTGATCGGGCTCAAGATGGCTAAGCGGCTCGAGATATCAAGATTGACCCTGCACTCGGACTCTCAATTAGTCGTGCAACAGGTCGAAGGAAACTTTTCGGTGAAAGGGGAGAAGTTGACAGAGTATATTAAGGCCTTTTAAAAAATAAAGAAAGATTTCGAGGAGTACAAGCTGGTGTTAATATCCCGAACGGAGAACGAGAAAGCTGACAAGGTTGCCAAGTGGGCCAGTTCCTTGAATCCTCCCGAGGAAGGAACCAGGGTAGAGCTGGCCCCCTCGGTTCATTAGATCAATGAGGAGGCTCCCTCGGGAAGATTGGCGATATGACCTACGCCAATACCTGTCGAATCAGACACTAGCCGAGGATAAGGTACGTGTCAAGGCCATCTCGAAAAGATCATTTAGATTTACTATGATAGATGGGATATTGTTCAAAAGGTCCTACTCGGGACCTTTATTAAGATGTCTATCAAAAGAGGAAGCCGAGAAAGTCCTCCGGGACATCCATGAAGGTGCCTGTGGAGGGCACATAAACAGCATGGCCTTAGCTCGGAAAGCCTTGCTGGCGGGATTCTTTTGGCCTACAATGAGGGATGACTCTATCAAATTGGTGTGAGGGTGCCTCGGGTGCCAAAAACATGCCAATCTTCAGAGAGTGCCAGCTGAGATGATGAAATCGGTAGTATCCTCCTGCTCGTTCGATCAGTGGGGTATGGATATTGTGGGGCCCTTCGAGGACACCACATTGCAAAAGATTTTGTTAGTGGCCATTGACTATTTCTCAAAATGGGTGGAAGCTGAGGCTCTCGTACGCATTACGAAGGCAGCTGTCATGACCTTCCTTTGGAAGAGTACAGTGTACAGATTCGGAGTCCCGAGGAGGCTCATCTCGGATAATGGAAGGCAGTTCAGCTGGAGAAAATTAAAGAAATGGTGCGAAGAACTAGGAATTGAACAAGTATTCACCTCCGTGGCATACCCGTAGAGTAACGGCCAAGTGGAAGTGACAAACCTCACGATAGTTCAATCGCTCAAAGTCCGGTTGGACGGATTAAAGAGGCATTGTTCAATAAACTGCAGAGCATTCTCTGGTCTTACCGAACGACTCCTCAGTCGGGGACAAAAGAGACCCCCTTGAGCTTGGTGTATGGAGATGAGGGCGTTCTGCCAGCGGAATTGGGACAAGAAAGTGCTCGGATACTCGGGTACTCAGATGACAACGACCAACTTCGGGCTAATGAACTAGACCTGATCGAAGAAAATCGAGAGAAGGCTGCGTTAAGGATGACTGCATACTAGATAAGGATTTCCCGAGCGTACAATCGAAGGATTTGCTTGAGAAGGTTCGAAGAGGGAGATCTGGTCATGAAGGAGAAACTACAACAGAAGAATCGAGGGAAGTTGGAGCCGAAGTACGAAGGGCCTTACAAGGTGGTTCGAAAAGCTGGAGAGATGGCTTATTACTTAGAAGACTTGGAAAGGAAAAAACTGAATCGACCTCACAACGCTAAGCATTTGAAAAAATATTATCCTTAAATTTGTTATTTCTTTGGTAGTTTATTTTTTTTAAGGAGTTTTGTTCAGTTGTTTGCTAGTGTCTTTGGAATCAATGAAGTTTTCGCTTTCTGTTCACACAAGGATCTCCCGATAACATAATGAAGATCAAAGAGTTACACACTCAATTCTATAAAACAGGAAAGCCTCGAATTGAGGCACCAGTAACCGATTGAATCGTGAGGAAAACCCTCGGATTGAGACACATGTATCTTGATTGAATCGGGAGAAAATCCCTCGAATTGAGGCACCAATACTCTGCTTGAATCGAGAGGAAAAACCCTCGGATTGAGGCGCAAACACCCCGATTGAATCGGGATGAAAGCCCTTGAAGGCGCAAGCACCCCGATTGAATCGGAAGGAAAGGCCCTCAGATTGAGGCACAAGCACCCCGATTGAATCGGGAGGAAAGCCCTCGGATTGAGGTGCAAGCACCCCGATCGAATCGGGAGGAAATTCCTCGAACTGAGGCACGAGCACCCCGATTGAATCAGGTAAAAACTCCTCGGATTGAGGCAAGAACACCCCGATTGAATTAAGAAGAAATTCCGGGGGGCACAAACGTCCCGATTGAACCGGGAGAAAATCCGTGAGGTAGGAGAAGAAAAGTAATAGATCCTCGAGGAAATTGCAAGTGGAGTCATCTAAATATATTACTGACGCTACACTTAGAAAAAAACGGAGAATATTCAAAAAGAAATGATGCAAACATACGCATTAAACAGCAAGGAAAAGGAAACAATACAATCAAAACACAAAACAGCCATATACGACACTAATCATAATCTCTCCTCGTCTCTTGATCCTCAGAAGTATCGGCTTCTCGGGGCTTTGGGACGACACCTGGTAATGTACAGTTAGCAACCGCGTATAGAAGAGCTTGACTTGGTCGAGAAAATCGAAGGATATTTAGAGTCGGGAAAACCATTAGCCCGGATCTGAGCAAGACATCCTCGGAACCCATTGTCAAAGTACAGTTAGCCGCCTCGGGAACTCGATCGGCATGAAGAAGGCCCTGAGACAAGAGTTCCTCCATGTTACGACTGCGCGCACGCTCGAACTGAAGCTCCGCCCGAATTTTTTCAATTTCCGCATGGGAGTCGCCGAGCTTCTTCATTAAGCGGCCTGCCTCTTGCATCCCTTCCAGCAGTCTCATAGTCGTCTCTATGTTGTTGCTACGAGCCGCACCCGCCGTCTCACTTATGGCTCTGAAACGCCTAGCCCCCTCACAGGAGAATGAATATGCCAGTTAAGAAAACAATTAGTCCTAAAAAATTCCCAAGAAACAACGAGAACAGATGTGGTACCTGGCTCTGTGAAAGGGCCCACTTATCCCAGAAATCTTTATCAGGTACTTTCGTTATATAACTTCTTTCTTCCGAAGATAAAAAGGTATGTAGGAGTAAGAGGTGGTTCCATCGGTCTCCAAAAGGAAGGAAGGATGTACGGAGGCCTCGAGAGAAAGAGAAGTGCTCGCTAGGTCAAGATTCAAAGTCTGAGGTGACGGGGGAACCTTGACCCTCTTCGAGAAGAAGTCCCATAAACCCTATGTCGACGACCTTTTGACAGAGGACAAGGCAAGCTTCGAACGACGTCACGGGATTTTGAAGAGGATGCCCGGGTACGGAATGCTGCGACCGATTCAAAGTCCATTCATTAGAAGGCATATGTGATTAACAACAAAATCATAAAATATACCTAAACCCCCTCGGGAAGGAGTACTCCCGAAGGACACACCACGACTTCGAGGGGAGCCATCTATCACCAGATCCTTCACCAAAAAAGTCGGGTCGCCCACTAGATCCAGGAAATCATGAAGCACAACGGGTGACTGGGAAGGTACATTGTAGTTGTTTCTCCAAGGCAGGGAATAAAAGCGAGGATCCTGATGAGAGGGTGAAGGCTTTACAAAGAGGAATCGGCTCATCCAACCTTTAGTAACTGGGAAGTTATCATGAAAGATATCAACGAAGGAGGTGGTAAAAATAAATTTGTCGTCCTCCCTTTCACTAATTTTGAAAACACTAGTAACTAGCTCCACCGACGGAGGAAGCTCAAGTGATTGAGCAACGTCCGCTAGTGCGAGAATTAAACTGCAAGAATTTGGAAATATTTGACCGGGAGAGATAAGCAAAGTTTCGCAGAGATCCAAAAGAAAGTGGGGAAGGGGGAATCTGAGTCCATATCGATCTGATCCGTGTAGAACGTCAAAAAGCCAGGAGGCAGAAGAGAAGCCACCTGCTCGGGTCCGGGAATTCTTACCTCATAATCAGAGGGAATTCGAGCTTTCTCGAGAAATTCAGGTAATAAAGAAGGATTCAAACTAGACACTTTGGTGTGATACCAGGGTAATTCTCATTTACCCCGGATCTCTTCTATCTCGGCTGTCCACTTAACTAGATCTCGACGATAAGTTTTATCATCTTTCCCTTCTTTGGATGGGGGGGGTTACTCTCGAGATCGAAAGCGAGACCCGAGCAGTAGGAATGAACCCATCGGGAAGATGCGTTTGGCAATACCTCCTGAACATCGTAATATGAGGAACCAGAGGCTAGCTTTTTGGAAACACGGTGACAGAAAGAAGACATGGCATTGGTAGAAAAAGGATAATCATGAGTTAGAGTGGGGGAATAGTGAGGCATAAACGATCTCTTATATAGAGCTTTTTGAGAGGAGCTGAATCACGTGGCGAACGAGTCGGAAAGAGTGCACGATAAGTTAGGACATTTCAAAATTTAAAATAACTTTATGTGAAACGCGTTGACTGGGTATCCGCTCAAGGATAGGAATAAGTAAAGACGAAGACACCAGAAATGTTGCACACTCTATGCCTGAAGCAGAGAAGGTTTATGGCCGATGCGCGAGAGGATTTATGCGTTAAAGCTTTCATACCAATATAGACAAAAACATAGATGAAGGTAAAATACGAGAAGAAAAGAAGGTTATATTCATTAAGCGCTCGGGGCGCATCTAATTACAACTAGGCGCCGATAGTGCGTCAAAAACAAAAACGAAAAACATCATAGCTACACGAGCTCTAACTAGGATCACCCCACTACTACTCGGCCTGATCGGGTGCGACTGCCGTAACCTCCTCTGCCAGGTGCTCATCGGCTTGCACTGGCGCCTCCGTCTGCTCTTCAACTTGATAAACCCGAGCCTCACGAACTTGCTCGGGGACCACCTCCCCAACTCTTTTTTGGCCTCACCGGCCTGCACAAGGACCTATCGGGCAAACTTTACGGCCTCACCGGCCTTCTTGGGACTCTCCCCTCCAACGGGCTTCTCAACACCAACTGCCTGTTCGGGAACCTTACTCCGCTCTAGGATGGGCTCAGCTTGGGCCTCCTCCTCTTGGGTCTCTCCTTCCTCGGGGCTGTGAACCACTACGGGCTTGGAGGCAAATGCCACTCGGGGATTCTTCTGAGGAGCACGAGACTCAGGAGGGTAGCCGGCTTCGGGATCGCAGTCGTTGAGGGCCTTCTCGGCGTCGAGGAATTCGAAGGGAAAGTCAGCTTGGCTAAGTCTAGCCGCCCTGAGCCGCGCAATACATCCCTAGAAGTCGTAGCCGAAGAGGGTGATCATCTGGGCCCCATAAGCTTCATTCGAGGTATAATCCCGGGAAAGCTTCTCTTGCAGCTCACGATGGAGCTTCTCCTCCCGAACGCGCGGGCAGACTCCTCTTTGATTTGGGCAGACCTCTCCTGGTTAAGCTTGCCCTGAAGATCCGTCACCTGCCTCCAACTCCTCTTCCCGCCTCTTAGTCTGGGTACCCTCTTGAACCAGCTCCTCGATGCGCTACTGCAAATCCCCCTTTGTCTTTTAGAACTCCTCTTGGTTCATATGGTATTCAACCAACCAATCTAAGGCTTCCGAATGGTAGATATTACCCTGAGAAAAGGACAAAGATATTAGAAAAGGGAAAAACTAAGGGCAAAATACATGCAGGGAGATATAAACTCGCCTGCCCGACGTTGAGTGCATAGGCGCTGCAGAACTCCCTCACGGACATCTTTTGAACATGTTTCCAATTTGGTCAGTTCGGAAAGTCGTGCAAGAACCCTATGCAGTCTCGGGCTCTGGGGCGGCTGAAAATATTCGGTTGCTCGGGAGGGAAAGAATCGGAGGCCGGGTCGCTAGCAGTAGCTGCGCTCGGGGTCGAGGGAGTCGTCTTTGATTTCTTGGTGGAAGGACCCTCCGAAGGTGAAACCCGCCGCTTATAGGTAGGTTTTCGGTTGGCCGAGGAGGGCAAAGGATCTTTTCCCTTGCCTTTGCTCCCCGAGGGGACCGCGGGAGGAGAGGAAGCCGGAGGAGGAATGTTTGTAGCAGCAACTCCAGTTTTCTTCTTCTGGAGGGCAATGATCGCCGCGAGATTCATTCTAGATTCTGAAATAAACACAGTGATTAGAAAGGAAATCACTTAAGGAAATAACGTTTACAAAATGAAAAATACCTATGCTCCCGAGCAAGGTACCTCCTTCGGGCAGAAGCCATAATAGCAAAGGAGGTCATCTTTGACAAGCTCGGGAGCACGGAAGCTTCTACCCCCCACGACCTTCCTGAATATCTCCACCATCTCAAGAAATTCAGGGGCGGGAGGGCGGTTAGTAAAAGCAGAGTCGAGTCAATCAGAGATCATGTTGTTCTCTGTACCCTCGGGAGGGAAACGAACATAGAAAAACTTGTTCATCCACCCCTTATGAGAAGTGGGATAACCAACAATGAACTCCTCGGCAAAGGTGGAGGAGAAACAGAATTTTCCCGGCTCCTTCTGACTGATCTTCAGGAAGGAGGCTATCAAGGGCGCCGATAGAGGAAACTCATAGAAGTTGAGGAGAATAGCCAAAGATAGGAGAAGGTTGAAGGATTTGGGAGCTAACGGAGAAGGGGAAATTTGGAAGTAATTACAGACATCTTGTATAAAGGAAGGAATCGGGAATCTAAGTCCCATGTCCACTTGACCAGGAAGAAGGTGTGGAATCCCTTGGGAGGGCCGCTAGCCACCTCTAGGATTCGAGGGACCCTAACTTCGTATTCCTCGGACATCCCAGCCTTTTCTTTTAAGGCCGGAATGTGGGCGTCCGATAGAGAAGAAACCATGGTTTCATGCCAGGATAGCTCATGCATCTCTCGGTACGCCTCGAGGGTAAGAACCCATTCCCAATGGGCTTTGAAGAAAGTCGCATCATCGTTGAAATCTTCCCAAAGGGGAGGGATATGAGAATCAAACCCAAAAAAGTTGGAAGGAGCTTTCTTTTTGTGACAGAGAAGTTGTGGGCGGAGCGACACGACAGAAGGAGAGTTATGAGAGAGGAAATCGCCGTCGTCTGGCCGCGCAATGCCGGCGGAGCTGGATTCTGGGTCCGCGACCACTCTCTCGGATGCGGTGGAGGAAGCCATTAAGAAAGTAAATATGAAGGGAAATAAGCTTACAACAAGTACTGAAAAGACGAGCTTGAAGAGGAAGATGAAGAAGTCGGCATCATTTCTGTAGATTAGAAGAGTGTGCGTGTGATGAAGAAGGAAAAATGAAGGTATTTATACACGAGGGTAAAAGGGAAATCTGAGCGACGCCTCATGATGAAAACGTTAGCTAGGGGAAAAGGGTCCAATCGTGTCAGTAATAGGCGCGAGATTCAAAGGGACGAGTGGCGAAAATCCCGCCACATGAAAGAGACATGTGCGTAGAACAGAACATGGCCACGACATGCGAGATTTCGGGGGAGTCACGGTTTTTTTGCCTTAGAAAAAATAAAAACTTCATTAAGAAGAAGCTGGCATGAAAGAGGGACACTCGGATACTACGTCTAAAACTCGCTCTGTTCTTTTTAGACTAGCCGAGAGGGAGACTACTGTTACCCCTCGGGTTTTCAGTTAACTTAAAAATCCCCCACGTGATTCAAATAACCGATAAAAAGGCCGGAAAGGGGAGGCCCTCATTAGTCCATGGAAGCTTGCCCTCGAGGAAGCCTGCCCAGGACCCTCGGGAGTTCTCCTAAAATATATGGTCGACCAGAGGACCCGTGAGGAACATCCTCGGGAGACCTCGAGTGGGTTCAAGAAGGGAAGCTCGGGCGGATCCCCGAGTTGGAAAATGGGGTAGCTCGGGCGGTTCCCCGAATAAGAAAGTTGTTCTAAACCATGCGTAAGAGAGCGCCAGGGGCTGAGGAAGGGACTGTCGTCCACTACCGAGGAGGTAGCGACCGTGTGAACGTGAGGAACTTCGTGTGAACATGGGACACGAAACGGGGAGGTCAATGTGGGTAATACATGTCCGACGTGATGATCGTTGACACGGTCCTATAAATAGGAAAGGTATTCAGTCGGGCTTAGGTATCGTATTCTTTATCTTTTTCCGATATACGTAATTTAACCGCCACATCGAAGAGGAACTGACTTGAGCGTCGGAGGCATCACCAAAACGGCGTCCACCCTTAGTTCATTACTCTATGTTTTCTCAGGGATCACTAAAGAGGAAGGTGTCCCGCATCGTCTCATCAACTCGAGGACTCCACCGCCTTTTTTTAGCCACCTTCAAGGCGAAGAACCACGCGTACTCCGGAGGGGCCATTTCAAACGCATCACCTCACATCCGTCTCCACAAAGCCCAGATAGCAATCACCTAAATTAAAACAATGAGAAAAGAACAACTTCTTCAACGGCATCATTAAAACAAAACAACAAAAGATGTCTCTTACTACCCCTCCAACGCAGCAAAACTCCAACGACTCCACCGCCACGTACAAAGAAGAAGAAGAAGCATTTCAATATGTCATGCAGCTGGCTAGCGCTTGTGTTCTACCCATGGTGTTAGCATCTGCGATCGAGCTCAACTTGCTCGAGCTCATCAAGAAAGCTGGCTCGGGATGCTCGCGGCTCAGCTTCCAACGTCCAGTAACCCTGAGGCACCTCAGATGCTCAACAGTGCTCAACTGCAAGCTCACGACTTCTCCCTAAGGAGGATCAGAGTGGGTGTACAGTCTCGCGGCGGTTTGTAAGTTCCTTATGAAGAACGAGGATGGCGCGTCCATGTATCCATATGCAATCATGAGCCAAGACAAAGTGGCCATCGAAAGCTGGTAACTGCCTAACCTAGCTCGGATGCATATATGCCGCGTTATATTTTTGTCTCTTTTTTCTTGGTTGATCCGGGGAACCCTGGCCGGTAGACCAGGTAAAACTCGGGGTTCATCGTGCTAAGCTGCAAATCCACACCCGTTCGACCATACTAGTGTTGGTATCGGTAGTGTCGGTGGCTAAATTATATAGACCAAACCGGGTAAGTCGAGGCACGTACTACGTACGATGTCCGTAAGACGATATCACCCCGATATTACGTGTTCAATCGGTATAACGGTGATCGTTCCCAACATACAACGACTTCTCACTTTGGAATCGCAATATTTTCGACTCAACGGAGTTTTTCGACGAATCTTACTAGGAGATTCGGATCTTTCTTGCACTATTATCCTAGACAATGTTGTAAAAGTTGTTTGGCGCTAGTCGGGCGCTCGGGAGGGGCCTAGCGCCTAGACGGTCTAGGCAGGGCCTAGGCGATTTCTAGGCAAAAATTAGGCAGTATACATGTTTTCATTATTTTTTTCTATATACAAAATATACTAAGATTTTATCCAAATAATATGAATCATTTATCCAAATATTCTATATAAATAAAGTCAATCTCCATTATTCGACAAAATAACATTAATACAAAATTACCTTTTTATATTTTATAATTTATTCGAAAATGATTGCGTTGTTAAATATTTCAATGACAGAAAGAAATATTGGTATACCTTAATTTGTAGTGTTTTATTTAATAATTTATTGTAAGATATTAACTTAGAAATGCGTGTATTTTACTGTTCCCAACAACTATTACATAAAAAAGAATTTATTAAAAAAAAGGGCAAAGCCCAACAACCTAATCGCACACTTCATTACACCTGGTCATTAGTGCTAATGGGGCCCAAAGGCCCACCACCTACACTTTAGCTCATTACACACGACACACGGATTCCACTTGTCCCACTTCATTACACCTGTTCGTTGCAAGATTTGGGTGTAAGCACATAATAATTGAGCCAACTGATTTAAGAAAAGTCGGCCTAATTCGCCCGCCTAGGCGTCATATTCGGCGAAAAGTCGAGTTTACTGAGTTGGAGCTCCGATTAGCAGGTTTTTCCCACCGCTGATGTCGAGTAGCGCTTAGGCGGGGCCTAGTCGGCCGCCTAGCCGAGTTTTACAATACTGATCCTTGGATGTGATTTTTTGTATGCAATGAATGCAACTTCGTTCTTTCAATTCTATGAAGAATCTATTTAATAGAAACTCAAGGGTCATCAAGTACAAAAAATATGTCTCTTAAAGAGAAAACATCTTTTCAATTATAATTTTTGGAAATGCTAACATTTCAAATGTGCCTGTTAGATTATTTTATTCATCATATCCAACAACTAGTTTAGGTTCATGTGTGATATGCTTACTCAAAAAAATGTTGGCGGGAGAATCGATTCGGAGAACTCTTCCTCGTAATCTTTGTGGCCTCAGTCTTCAACCACATCACTACGTCAAGTAACGGACTAATGATGATGTTGTAGTGATGTGCTGGTGCATTGCAGGTACCGTCTGAAAGATGCAGTTGTTGAGGGAGGAATTGCGTTCAACAAGGCACACGGAGTGAGCGTATACGATTACTTGGGTACCGACCCAAGGATTAGCACGATTTTCAACAACGCAATGTTTGATCACTCAACGATTGTTATGAAGAAAATCATCGAAACATACAGAGGTTTCGAAGGTCTCAACTCCATTGTCGACGTTGGCGGAGGGACTGGGGCATCGCTCAATATGATAATATCCAAATATCCTTCCATTAAGGGGATTAATTTCGATCTGCCCCACGTCGTTCAAGAGGATCCGACTTATGCAGGTTTCATATCTTTGTACGTAATTATTATAAAATCCCGATAATTAAAGTATAACGTCATAACCAATCTTAACAACGTGCGCGTGTAGGGATAGAGCACGCTGGTGGAGACATGTTTAAGAGTGTTCCCAAGGGCGATGCCATCTTCATGAAGGTCACACAACAATCACTCCATTTATCACACACACACATATCGACTTAACAATGTAAACAACTGCACTGAATTAACAGAACACTTATAATAGGACGTTCTTTTGTATTAATTTCAGTGGATTAGCCATAACTGGAGTGATGAAAGATGCCTAAAATTGTTTACAAATTGCTACGAATCACTCCCAGAGAAGGGAAGATTGATTTTATGCGAAGGCATTCTTCCGGAGATTCCGGATACGGGGCTCATCTCGAGAAATGTATTTCATATGGACGTGGGTATGTTGGCTCACAACACAGCTAGGGAACGGACAGAAAAGGAGATTCAGGAATTGGCTAAAGGAGCTGGCTTCCAAGGATTCCACAAAGCCTGTAACGACTACGATACGTGGATCATTGAGCTGCTGAAATTATAATAGAGAAAACTAGTGGTGATGTTGTTTACCGCTGTCTATGGACTTTCTTCTGTTTGGTGTGTAAAATAAATGGATTGATTTGCGATGGAGAGCAACTATTCTAAATAATTAATCAACATATACTGTAAGAGATGAACTTAATAATGTGACATTGACCCATGTTCAAACTCTTGTATTTCTTCGGACGTAATGGCAGGTTTGAGCCTTATCGGGTGCAGCTAGTTTTATTGACTATCACATCTGTTGTTTAGTAGGGTCGGTCGGCCCCTACGCGGCCCTCCAATTTAGAACTAGATTCAAGCGGCGGCCAACACCGAGTCCGATCTGGTCCCAAGACTTCCGTGGGCTGCCGATGATGGAAGAATGTATCCTGGTCCATTGCTCGACCGGGTCGGGACCTCAGGTGCTCGTCTAATCGGGACCGACACTCTGGCTACTACGAAAATGTTGTTTTATCTAAGGCCAAATTATTAAATTAGATCACTAACTATGCCTCTCGTGTTCTTTGGGTCACTAAGTTTCATAATTGCAAATATAGGTCACTAAGTATCGTATCTGATTTCTTTTGGGTTACTTGTGAATTTTCCGGCAAAAATCGTCGGAGATCCGACGTGGACGATGACGTGGCGCTCAAAAGAAATCAGATACGTTACTTAGTAACCTAAATATGCAATTATGAAACTTAATGACCCAAAAACGAAAACAGATATAGTTAATGACCTAATTTAATAATTTGGCATTTATCTAACCATTGAGAATATTAAATTCTATCACTTAAAAATTAGATTATATGAGGAAATAATTTCTTCTTCGAATATCTATTTTATAATGTGATGAATTTTTTTTCTCACATTTGACTATATAATGTGTGAGGAAATTTTGTTTTATCACATAATATGTATACATTTCCTCAAAAAAGCCAAAATTTAATAGGATAGATAAAATACTCACATAATAGATCTCGTAACTAACAGATAATTTTCATGTGACAAAACAAAAATGCCCACATATAAAATAAAAAAAGATTAAAATATTAAAATCTCAGACAAAACAGTTTTTGCCTTAATATATACTAAGGTGCAACACAACGGAACTTAAATCAAACTAAAAATAACATCAACTAACACTACCTTGAAATGAAATTATATTTAAAAGAACCTTCTCTCAAGTTGTTTATACGTAACAAACAACCTCGATATATTATTTCATATATTTGAATATAGAGAAAAACATATATAAAATTCTTCATCAAACTTTGAAAACCGACATTTCAAAATCAACTACGCACTTGAACTCTTGTTAGTATCAATATATCTCAAGAACAAAAATAGCACCAAAAGTAAATATATAGTCGGACTATTCCAAGGAGGTGCAAATCTTTCCCATCCATGTTGACACAAACCGGTTCTCTTTCGATAAAAAAAAAAAAATGTGTTTGCATGATTTCATCTTCTAATAGAGCTTCAGCTTTGAGGGATTCATATACAAACAAATTCTTTGATCACCTAAATATATTACAAACCAAGAAGAATATATAGTTACTGAATTCACCTTAGTGGGAAACTCAAAATATCCCCATTTGAGTCTAAACTAGAAGATCATATGGTTTAATCACACCTTTTCCGTTGACAGTCTTACTCGTACAAAAAAATATTTATATCTGCAAAAAAATAATAAACAATTTTTTTTGTACATATAAACCCAAATCCACTTCTGGTAATCACACCGTATTACCTACATCTTCCTCCTTTTTGTTCTTAATGGGAAAAAATCAACAATCAAATTATCTCTTTTCGTCGTCAAAGCTTTCGACCTCTTACTGATATCCCAAACAAAAGCAACCACACTAAGGTGTGATTGAACCATATGATCTACTACTTTAGACTCATAGGCGGATACTTTGAGTTTTCCACTAAGGTGAATTCACTAACTATACGTGTTTCTTCATTTGTATAATTTTATTAGGTCAAAGAATTTATTTGTTTACGAGTCCCTCAAAGCCGAAGCTCAATTGGAAGATGAAATCCTGGAAACACCATTGTTTTGATCTAAAGAGAACCGATTTGTGTCAACATTAATGGGAAAAATTCGAGCCTCCTTGAACTATCAGACTATATATTTTATTTTTGGTGATATTTTTCTTCTTGAGATATATTGATACTAACAAGAGTTCAAGTGTGCAGTTGATTTTGAAATGTCTGTTTCCAAAGTTTGATGAAGAATTTTATACACGTTTCTATATATTTAGATATATGAAATATTATATCGATGTTGTCTTTTACTCATAAACACCTTGAGAGAAAACTTAGGTTGTTTTAGATCATTTCAACTTAATGTTAGTTGTTGATTTTATTTTTAGTTTGATTTAAGTTTCGTTGTATACACATCGAGTATATATCGGTTACAAATATATATTAAGGCATAAAAATAATTTGAGGTGAGATTTTAATAGTTTAAAATTTTTTAATTTATGTGAGCAATTTTTTTTTTTTCGAATAAAAACTTATCTGTTGTTACGAGATTTATTAATTTTATATGAGGATTTATCTATCACATTAATTTTTAGCTTTTATGAGGAAATGTATTAATATTAGGAAGAGTTACACTTAAATTCCTATTGGCAAAAAAACAAAACATCACTTAACTCCTCTGTGAGACAAATATTTCGTTTAAACGAGCAACTGCAAACTTTTCATTCATTTAAGGACCAAATGGATGGAAATACCCATCAAGACTTCCTTAAACGATTATACCTAGAATGTAATTAAAACAAAAAATAAAATAAAAGTAAATCAAATGGTCTTCAAAAGAAAAATAGAAACCCACGTCTCGAAATAAAATCTCAATCGTACACCCAGATCAAACACCCTCAATGATTGCTCCCATGAAGAGGATCAAAATGGAAGGAAATACCTCTCAAAGCTGACCTTATAAGATTATACTTAGAATGTAATTAAAATAAAAAATAAAACAAAAATATATCAAATGATCTTCAAAAGCAAAATCGAAACCCATGTTTCGAAAATAAAATCTCAATCGAACACCTAGATCAAACACCCACAATGAATTTCTCCCACGAAGAAACGTTCGAGGAGTTGACGCCATCGTAGGGTCTTGAAATGATTTATTTTCTCTCACGCCCTAGTAAGTTTCAGAATTTTGTTTCGTCAAGTTGTTTTCCTGTAATGCAATGTTTTGTTATTTATTGCTCGATTATTGTTTTTAAGTTTTAATTTTGATTATATGTTCTGATTAAAGCTTTCATATGTTTAATCGGGACTTGTTACGCTTAATTCTTGTCTTTTTACGTTTAATTAGGGGGTTTTCTATGTGTTGCTTCATTAGAGCTCTTGCAATTTTAAATTGAGTCTTTTCACGTTGGATGTTTTGGTATCAATTAGGGTTGGACTTTCGTTTTTTTGGTACATTATATCTAATTTTTTTAGCATGTTATATGCATATTGTTAGTATGGTATATGCATTATAATTGTACAACATGATAATATAAATTGGCACTTATATGTAGGATTATGATACAGTGAGTCTAATTTTTGTATCAGATGTCTGATTGTAGTTGCACTGCGTTTCATGTCACTTTTATTATCTCGTAGTCTATATGAATTATTAAATAGTATGCTTAGTGTATGGGACTCGTATGAAATATCATGTTAGCATGGTGTGTACGTGTTGCATATAAGAGACGCTCGTTTTAGGAGTGTAACCTTACTTTCAGTCCAAAACAACGGGCACGATTATCGTACGTGTAGAGGATCTGTATCTACATATTGTATTTGGCCACAACAATCATATATTTTTCGTTGATCGTTCCATCTTCTATCCATATATTGCATATAGTTATGATACATTTTTTTATCAAATGTTGCATATATATTGATTCGTTTGTAGATATTTTAAGTAAGAGCAATTTTGTGGTGTTTGTGTAGTATTGGGTTTATTCTGACAACATATAATGTAATGGCTAAAATGTTGTTTGTTATGTCTGAAATTTTGGTACGGTTACAATGTTAAACAAGGTACAATAATCATGTTTACATGATACAAAAAACACCAACAAGACGGTACGCCGAACGCATCAAAGTGGTAGACTCTAATATATCTGTAAAAGATTGACGAGAATACAAAACAATTATCGGTACCTGACGTTTTTGACGCTATTAAAGAATAATTTCTGACATGCACAGAAAGTTTGACACGCACAAAAAAATTATGGAAATAAATTCCGACACTCACAGAAGAATCTGATATTTACAGAAGATTTCTCTGTACAAAAGGCATTGATAAAAATTGGTACAACACCATTACTTATCTTGATACAATAAACTACTTGTACAATACATCTCCACAGCAAGGAAACATCAGTTGCTGCTAAATGGTGTAGTGTACATGCTATATTTGGTACAACTTAACAGGGTAAGCGTTTTTCATCGCAAATTTGAACTAGTTTTCATGCAAAAAAATTTACTATATGTGTGTATATATATATATATATATATTATGTTTTACTTGGTATAAATAT